>OZ010596.1:32478461-32530961 GCA_963932145.1 Acanthosepion lycidas
GTAAAACATTTTTAATTCACTATTTTCATCTCAGTTTGCTCTTATATTGTACTTAACATAAACTTCGTAAATACATATTTACATTCAAGCTTAAAAATGTCTTACATGAAACAATCAGAAAGGTGAAATTGCACAATCTTTCCTGTTAATGAAATGGTTGGAAACTTAATATAACATCTGTAATAAAATACTAAAGAATCTCCTTAGAGCAAGACAGAAAAAGTAGAAATTAAAGACAATGTTTTAAACCCTAAGCCATTTATACAGCTTTCACATGAAAACTGTTTTAAAAAAATTCTCCAAGATTCAATGAGGTGCTTAAGAAAAAAACATTAAAATGGGCAAATGGGAGTTATTTTTTTTTTTTAATTAAGAAAAAAAAAAAAAAAAAAAAAAAAAAAAAAAAAAAATTATTATTAACATTTGTTTATCAAATTTAAAAAAAAAAAAAAATTGCCCAAAATAAAAATAAAGCTTATTTGTGATGATGGCTTGTTTTACAAATCTTATCATTGTTTTGATGAACAGATTTTTTTGTTTTTAAATCAAATTGATGGTTTCAGCAACTGGTCACTAATTTGAACAATTGTGTGTTACTGAGTGTGTGTGTGTGTGTGTATATATACATTGTAAAGATATTCATATAAATTCACTTGGCCATTCAACTAGTAAATAAAAGGAACTGAAAATTATACAATATTCTAAGTAAAATTTTATGCTAAAGAAAAAAAAAACATTAAATAATTTTTAAAAAATCATTGCATACAAATGGGTACTGAAGAGGTAACAGCATAACCTACTTCCCAAAATCTGACCAAATATAATTTTTTTTGATCAGACTGAGAAGTTTTTAACATCCACTTGTATATAAATCATTTTCACCATTTTAATTACAGCTAAATAGTGTTGTGCATATATATATATATATATCAGTCAGTTATGTGCCATGCGTGATACCGACTTAGGCAATCATGTATCTTTCGATACATGACTAACAAGGCAGATTTTTTCCCACAGTAGGTTGCCATTTCTTTCTGTGGTAGACCAGTTGCTATCGAAGGCTACCGAATCCGGTCTGTCCTGCTATTTACCCATAGCTGAGGGAAGAAGATGAGGATTCATACCTTTCCCAAGGGTATTAGCTTATAAGTGAATGTAATGGATTCAACTGGAATTCAAACTCAGTTCTTTGATTCTTCAATCTAAGCTGCTACCCTTGTGAAAGGTTTTAATCTATCTCTTCTTTCCAAGCTATGGGTAAATAGAACAGACTGGGTCCTATAGCCTTGGGTAGAGAACAGTCTAGGAGAAGAACAAATCTGAATTAAAAAATTGCAGAGGGTCGTTTGGGGACTTTGTGGCATACTGTACACCAGGTTACTCTATTTGGCCCTTCCAAAAAGTGTGGTTGGTTCTGAACAAAATCTTCACCACTATAATCAAATATGTGCAGCTAGTCTGACTGTTGGTTTTAAGAACTAAGCTGTTGGACTCTCATACATGGAAAACAACAGGAGATTCCACTGTATATGATAGATAGATAGATATGGTATGGCCTCAAACTGATATATACTATCAATCTTAGCAGTTGATCATTCATCACATCCAATAAATTGTTGCTGCAAAAGCACGAATGAAAAGCTTTACTAAATAACAAAAACCACATCTCTTGAACACTTTCAACAGCAGCAACAATCGTTGGGTAGCATATGCAACTAGAAGATAATATAATAAAGATGTTGACTTTCTTCACCACAAAAAAAGGGGTGGGGTACTCCCATCAATATTGGAAAGAGCTATAACATTTAGTGGACTTGAGATGTCTAATTTCCTGAAAAAACTGTTAAGAGAAAGATTTTACAAATTTCAACTGGCAGTATTATTGTTCAGTCAATGAATGTGGAATTGTCCCTGTATAGGAATGGCTAGGTTGACTATATCATTTTAACTCTTCAGCATTCAGCACACCCAAACTCACTTAATCCTTTTGTTTATTAATATTTATTTGAGGAGAAAACCTCAATGACAAAAATCCTGGGTTGGGTAGCAACTCTCTTGTTGAGTAGATCAGCAAGCATCAACAGTCCGATACATTGGCTTGATCTACCATGACAAAAGGTGGATGATAAGCAACACAATCAACTACAACAGCATGGATCAACTGATTCTAGTGAATACTGTGGTTACAAGTAGTTGTGACAGGTAGTGAATCATACTTACAATGTAAGTGTGAAAGCAAGTGAAAAACAGCTTGACTATTAAATCCATTTTTTACATGACATTGCCTGTTGCATGGGTCAACAAGGTGTGCCTTTGCGAGTGGGAAGATGCACTGACATCAGTTGTCAGCTGATATCTTCTTAAAGACACATCTGCAGGATGTTACATAAATCATCTTGACAAAGAAGGTCAACTGAGTGAACTGGACTAAGAACCAGATCAACAGACCCTATGTTCTTGATGAATGACTTTTTTGACAGGAAAAAGAAAGCTTGTATTCTATAAGACAGTGGTTCCTAGCAGCCTAAATGAGAGGACTGCTCGCCTGCCATGAAGGTACATGCTGGTTAGACTGTTCACCCCCTTACCTTTCCTTGATCGCCTACAGCTGGCCTTTATGAAAAGGTTGCAACTGAATAAAATTTGCTGACTACTACAATCTTGTCACATTTTTTGTTTTTTCTTTGAATAATGATTCGACCAAGGAATTATTTTCTTTGTATTAAACCACAAGCATTTGACTAAAAAAAGCTGCACCCTGCAAATGAACCTGGTGTCTGGTCTGAGCTGCAACACTACAATCTGGTTGGGATTGGTCATGGAAGACGGAGAAGAATCAAAGTTAGTGGTATTCAAGTTTGCTTGAATTTGATGATGAGGAAAGAATATTTAGGTGTGGGAAGAAATAAAACTGGTGTGTAAGAAAATTTGTCAAAAATAAACCTAAAAATATATGGAGGGGAAGAAATGATCCCATCTTATTTTCTAATAAACCTTTAGCACTCTGTAGGTGACTATTTTCACCAAGCAAAATCTAAGTCCTGCCAATGCAAGATGAATTTGAATTTCTTGGTTGTGTAGTCATATCCTTCTATGGCAACACCTAAAACAATCTTGACTGAAATTGAGAGCTAGACTACTGCAATTTCAAATATACAGAACTAATATATAAAACACTATATTTTGAGGGGGATTCCATATACAGGAAAAGGGGGAAGTAATATTTAGAAATGATGCAGAGTGCTAAATGTTAACAAAGAATTCCCAAATTACTAACATTTGCTTTTTTTTCCTTTTTATTGACAAAACATAATAAAATAATAATAAAAAAGAATTTGTGAAGTTTTTTTCACTTCTTTTTTTGTTCAGTCATCATTTTCTCTTGGGCAAATTCTAGAGTGTTTTGACATATTTGTCCTCGAGATTCGTTTATGGCACGTATTACACTTTACTTTTTGATATTTCTTTGGAATTCGGTCTCTCAGCATCAGCGAGCGCTTTACAATTTTTTTCCGTGGGTTTGTACAGATCTTGCTGTTTTGATGTCGTGAGATATTTGACTGGTTAATCAGTTTATTACAATATTGACAACTCACCTTTTCGTTTTTATACTTTTTTATCTCTCGTTGGTTGCGGTAATAGTAGTTGAGCTTGCGTCTCTTTTCACGCTGGATACGGATGTGCCGAGGCATTTTTCTTTTTGCAGACACAGCCGACGAGGTTGTTTTCGGTGATGACGGACTGGCCATGAGCTTACGGCTGCTTTCCCGAAGCACTTCAAACTCAATAGGTCTGCTGTTGTAAACGCCGACACGTTTAACAGGGAGAGGGGGGATGCAAAATGGACAGCGGTACATGCAGAATTCAGAGTGAGAGCCAGCCATGTGAGCTTGTATGTCACTCAAACTCTTCACTTCCAGCCCGCATTTTTTGCATTTGTAAAGATTTTGAATGGGAGAACTGTTGGGTCCATGGAATTTGCATTTGGGAGGAGAAAGTTTGGTGGTAGAGTTTCCACAAGTTGGGTCCAATTGTCCATTTAACTTGGAATCTGTGCCCGAGTGATTAAAAACAATATTTTCGGAGTTATCACTTGTAAATGCTGGAAAAAATACTGATCCCTGTGAAGAGACACTGACAATTTTTAATCCCAAGTCATTGGAATCATTGATGTTTACTGTTGGGGAAACGTGAAGTAGTTCCATTTTCTGAAATGGACTGGCTGCTTCTGGATTGCTTGGAGTGGTCACAGGTACATCAGAAGACGTGGAATTGGTCAATGCCCTGGTTTCATTAAGAAAAAAAAAAAAAAAAAAAAAAAAAAATTGAATGATAGAAAAAATATCTCATTGAAAATTAATAGAAATGGGAAAAAGTTTAAAGAAAACATTTTTCATTTCTTATTTAATGTTGGCGTGTAACCGAAGGAATATTGAAAATAAAATATTGCGAGAAAAAATATATGAAGACTACATAATTTAATAAAGTAAATGCTAACAGTAAGTCATATTTGTTTTTATATATTTACGCACACACACAGATATATATGTCAGTGCAATGCTGAATACATTGACAGAGCTCATTAGAGGTGGGAGGTGAGGACCAATCAGCACTTACCAGGTAAGATCCATAGAAAGCAGTATCAAAATTTGCATACATTTGTCAATATTTCTGGTACTGTGATTACAGAACACCTGATAAGTAATCCAATTTTGTGTCATTTTTAGTCAGAGATTTTTTATCTTAGTTGTTAGCAGGGCACATTCAGACTATCATTTCAGAGTGCTTGTGATGCTATATTAATTTTCAGGGCTTCAAGCAGGTTTTTCTCTGTAAGCAGAAGGGATGGCTGCTGGGTCTTAATATAATCTGTCTGTGATCACTCTCTCTCTCTCTCTATATATATATATATATATATATATATATATATATATATATATATATATATATATATATATATTAGTGACATCAACTAACAATATGACATCCCTAATGATCATACATGTATGTTGATCAGCCACAACTTTTCCACAGCCAGCATCCAGAAAGGCAAGCTGAAGCAGGAAGACTGACATGTCCGCAATGTGGGAAGAACTGCAAAACTCTTGCAGCTCTTAAAAACCATTTGAGATGCCATCAGTGACTAAATGATGATATTTAAAATGTGCGAAAAAAAGAAAAAAAAAAAGAAAAAAGTTTGAGATAGTCTTACTCGGTTACAAGTCGACTTCCACCATAATCAGTGGTGATGGGTGAATTTAAAATCCAGGCATGCAATTCATGATGACTATTAATGGTTATGAAAGAAATATGAGAAAATTACAAAATCAACAAATAATGTTTTTAAAACATATTTAAAAAATTAATTCAATTTGCTTTTGAAAATTTGTCGATCACTTTGTTGTAAAAAGCATCAGTTCCACGCTACTTCTTATCTTCAAAATGTCTTTATTCAGGGAAATGAAAACCAATTTACTCAACATATCTTCTAACTCTTCTACTTTTTTTATTTTTTACTCACTCAGCCTTAACCTCCCAATCTTCTTTCACTAGGTTCGGCCACATTGTGTGTCCATGCATACAACTGGTGTGGAACTGGAATCAGCAGAGGTCTTTTCTGCTTAAATTACTCTACTAGTGCCCATTGTTCACATTTTATCCTAAGAAATGGAGGGGGACTGGGAGATTTAAAAAATGATCATGAATACAAAAAAAAAAAAAAAAAGATAGTAAAATAATTCATTTTTTTTTTATTGTACAAAATTTGTTGATAGTGTAAAAAAATCTAGTGCATGCATTGCATACATGGACCATCCACCACTATATATATATATATATATATATATATATATATATATATATATATATATATATATACATATATATATATATATATATATATATATATACATACACGTGTGTGTGTGTAAATATATAAAAACTACATCTTCTAAATTTTGGTCAAGTGATGAAATTTTGAAGCAAGAAAAGACAATGACTTTCCAATACAGCACAAAACAGTAAACAACTGCCAAAAATAGCAAGAAAATCAATAAATATAAAAATGCATAGAGAGATCCTTTCATCGAATTGCAAAATTCAGTTGGCATTTATTTACTTTCCTGGGACTCATTGAACTCAAAGTTAACAGAATGAACTACCGTATTTGACAGCATAAAATTCGCAATAGTCGGCTAAAATTAGCTACCTAGCAACTCCTATTAGCTTAGACTTTAAAGTAACTTTCATATACCTATTGTCATTATTTGAAAGGCTATTATGCAGATTAAAAGTGTTATCATTGATAATATTCATTATATTAAATTTTAAAACGTTTAATATTAGTACTTTGTTTCACTAAAATTATATGCAATAAATTTAAATTATATATTTGTAAAATATATTTGTTTCATTAATATTTTTCTTGTGATAACTTCCAGTTACATTGGTATAAATACAATCAGAATTTTTATATCTTATTTATTCCACTAAGATGTTTACAAGATGCAGGTTGTATTCTTTTTAACTATTATTTTTCATTCAATTGTAATCATGGCTTGTTTAACCAAAATAATACCTCATAAATATTGCTAAGGCTGTACCATTTCCTAATAATTTTACTAATTACTACTTTTTTTTTCTTGATCTGCCCTGCTTAAATTGGGGTGCGTCTTATATGCCGTCAAATACACTAATCACGTTTGCATATTGTTCTGGCAGAGTTAACAATGATTATGCACCTCATAGAAGGGTGCGGATCATTTAATTATATTTTTAAAGAAAATATTCCATATCCCTCCCCCTGATTTTATTAAGACACCATGTTTAATAATTTTGTACTTTTTGACCCTTTAAATGATTTTCCGACTCACCCATGCATTTAAAAGCATAATGAAAAAAAACCCTGCCCCCACCTCTGTATTAGACAACCAAGTGTAATCTTATTAAATCATTTTTGTAAAATGATGATTTATAACTTTTTATCATTCCTCTTTTATCAAATCAAAAAATAGATATATAAATATAATAGAAAATTTAAAAAAAAAAGGTGTTTAGTTCAGTAGGAAAGCAATGAACATAGGCAAGTCCATGAACTCAAAAAACGACAAATGATTTCAGATCAAGTTAAATTCTCTTTTTCTTAATCTGATTAGGTTTAATAAAAAAAAAAAAAACCCAAAAAAACCATTTATCATTTATTATTTGTAATTTATTAAACATTAGAAAAAAGAATCTTGGTAAATAGCAGTAAGAAATTACACATGTTGGTTAAGTAGAATGCAATATATATATTTTAAAATAATTTTTCATTAAAGCCAACTATTTACATTATTTACATTGTTTGGACAATTGTCCTCATCTTTATTGCCATATTCATGACATTTTGGACGTTGTATACTCCAGCATTCTTCAGGTGAGTTATCATTCAATACAGATGAGGACAATGGTCTGAATAATGTAAATAATTACAATACCCAATTTCAGAAATACAGACAGATATAAAGCCAGCTAGTAAAAAAACAAAAAACAAAAAAAAAAACAAAAAAACAGAGAAAACTAATAATTATTCATGTAAAATTTGATTCACTATTTTTACATTTAAAACACATGGCTACAATATATTTAATGTAAAATTTCATCTACCACATTTACATGGAAAAAACATGACATTGTTATATTTTAATTTCATTGGCCATGTATTAAAATGGGAAGTGGATTGGTCCAGCATCACATCGGTGTTAAAAATGAAGGTGGGGGTTAAATATGATGAAAAGATGTTCAGATGTTAATGTTTCTTAAAAAAATATTTGTTAATTTATTATTCATTTTTAACTGATCCTATCTTTAATCTTATTTTTGTTGCTTTTCTGTCACAATTTTATCAGCATTAAGAAGAAAAATTTACACAAAGTCTTTGTCTAGAAGATGAAAGAATTAGGAGTGCAAAAATTAATAACGGTAAGGCTTTATGTTAGAAACTTGAATATTTTTAGCCTTTTCAAGGTTAAAGAAAACAAAATGGTCACAGAATTAGGAAGTACCAGCCCAGTTACCCATTAAAAATACTGATTGGCAATTCTGCTTTGGATCAGTGTATTATCTGTGTAGTCTGCTTTAGATCAGTTTTATATCTGGTTTATAAAATGAGCATTGAGTCTAGTTATTTGTATGGAGTCCCTAATGTGCATAAACTTAATGATCTGGATAAAACACCCTCATTAAGACCTATTATAGTGTCTAATGACGTGGTCAATCATCATCTTGCTAAATAATTTGGTGATTTATTAGAATCATGTATTAATTTATGTGTACAGGATGTGACTAGCATAGTGGTTATTGGTGTGGAAAGTGGCATTGGAATGTTGAGTTTAATTTACAAATGAGGCTGTTGCATTCATTTTCACACAAATACACTTGCAAAAGTATGAATCCATTCCACCCCTCCTGCTGCTACAAATTGTTAATAGCAGTGTAAACCAAGTTTTCTAGCCTTGGTTTATAACAACACTGAATATATATATATATATATATATATATATATATCCCACTTCACAAAAGATCTGCTGAGGATTCAATGTGAAAAATATCTATAAAACTGAGTATAAATTTATATGAGTGAATTTTTGAATTTGTAGGTCTGATGAATTGGATCATGATTACAATTCCAATGTAATAAATTATAACCATGGAATATTAGAGTTTGAGCCTTTTATATTATATATATATATTACACACATATAAGGAATTTATTTATAATCTGACATTATTCCTTATTACTATAAACATTTTTGAAAGGTACATTTACCGGAAAATGGAGATATTTATGAACGTTCTTAAATTTAAAAAAACATTAACATTTTTGCACTTGTATATAAATACTTGTTACAAAATAAAATCCTTGCATTTGCCTTGATAAAGTCTCTCAGAGGATGAAATTTATATATATATATATATATATATATATATATATATATATATATATATAAATTTATATATATATGTGTGTGTGTTTGGGCAGCAATCCCTCTTTTATACAAGTTTTGTTAAAAACAACTGACTGCTATAAAGCTTTTTATTTTTCTTCTGTTCATACAAGTGTTTTCTTCTTTTCTGGACACAACGTGTGTAAAAACTGTGAATTTATATTTTGATAAGATTCAATATTGGCACTCCTGCAAATTTTCTATTTAAGTAAGTTACTTTCTCAAGTTATTTAAAATAAATAAATATATATATATATATATGATAACAATATATAATTTTTTTTATATATCAAGAACAATTTTAGGAGAAAGAAATATGATAAAGTGAAAAACTTAGTCTTATGGAGTCCTAAAATACAACAATCTTAAGCCAGCGTAAACTACAGGAATTTATTCTTGTATAAAAATTGATAAATAAAAAAAAGGATGTTAATTTTACTTCGCCCTATATATATTTTAATTAGTACATATACTCGTACCTACATTTTTGGCGTGCAACTATAGTTTCGCTGGGTAGTGTTCCCAGTTCATCAGGCATGGGGTCTATATTGCTGGAACATAGACCCCATGCCTGATTAACTAGGAAGACCACCCAGTGAAACTACAGTCACACGCCAAAAACAGGTATGTGTCTGTGTACTATTACATATCTTTGCTCTGTATAACCACATTGAGCACTATTACGTTTACACCTCACGCATAAATTTAACAATTATTTATTTGCTTGCCTGTGTATGCACACCAGCACACACCTGCTTATATTTGTCCGTTTCATTTATCCTCTCTACAACTATGTGTGTGTGTATATATATATATATATATATATATATATACACACACACACAATGTCTAGGCTACAAGGATCTCTACATTATGGTTTAGTTATGTGCCATGTGTGATACATGCTTACGTGATCATGTATCTTTTGATACATGACTGACGAGGCAGATTTTTTCCCTCAGTAGGTTGCCATTTCTTTTTGCGGTAGACCAGTTGCCATTCAAGGCTATAGAACCCAGTCTGTCCTGCTATTTACCCATAGCTGGGGGGGGGGAGAAGAGGATGCATACCTTTCCCAAGGGAATTAACACGTAAATGAATGGATTCAACTGGAATTTGAACTCGGATCTCCGATCCCTCAATCTGAGCTGCTATCAATTACTCAACTGTACCTCCTCTATCAAATCTAACTTTACAAACTTAGCAAAAAAAAAAAAAAAAAGTTTGATAATAAAAATTGATATAATATTTGTTACTTATTAGAAGTGCTTTTTTTTTTTTAAATTGGTTGGATATGGATATCTCATGTAGCATATTGTATTAAGTACACAACTTGAAATGTGTATTTGTACATGCATGGCTAATCATGTGAGAAGAAAAAGCTGTAGTTTATCAAATATTTTACATTTGTTGTTTAGCTTTTAGCTTTTTTGTGTGTCTTTTGATGTTGGGTTTTAAGCTTTATCTTCATTTTGTATGCACCATTCTTCTCGATCTAATGGCACTTAAATGCCGAAAACAAGTCAAGCAAGTTTTTCAACCAACCACTTTGTATGATTTAACTGAAGCTGAATTTAATGCTGTAAATAAACTTTATGGAGTAACTTGTGAAAGGGAAAGATGGTGCCTGTATGAAAGA
Organism: Acanthosepion lycidas; assembly: GCA_963932145.1. Lineage (NCBI taxonomy): Eukaryota > Metazoa > Mollusca > Cephalopoda > Sepiida > Sepiidae > Acanthosepion > Acanthosepion lycidas. Next base: position 32,489,085 of record OZ010596.1, read on the forward strand.
ATTACAAAATGTCTCAAATCATCTGGAAACAAAGCTTCAGAAAATGATGTGATCTCTACTCAACCCAGTTGACAGGTTGAATTTTTTCACTAATTTCTTTGTGATTTTAATCTTCCTAATGATCAATAATTTAGTTTTCTTATACAAGAAAAACAAATAATTTTAATAATGAAAAAAAGACAACAGTTTGTAACTAAATTTAAACTCAGTCAGTTATGTACCATACACTTAGGTGATCATGTATCTTCCGATACATGACTGACGAGGCAGATTTTTTCCTGCAGTAGGTTGCCATTTCTTTCTGCGGTAGACCAGTTGCCATTCAAAGCTATAGAACCCAGTCTGTCCTGCTATTTACCCATAGCTGGGGGGGAGAAGAATAGGATGCATACCTTTCCCAAGGATATTAGCACGTAAGTGAATATAATGGATTCAAATGGAATTCGAACTCGGCTCTCAGATTCCTCAATCCAAGCCGCTATCCATTACTCCTAGTTTACCTAAATTTGCTATCTTTCTACATATTAGCAAACATTTTTGAAACTATGAGGGTTTTAAGCAGAAAAATATTTATTGCTAACGATAAAAAAAATAAACAATTTTAAAAATATCACTTTTACTACTATTTTTGAAACAACAGAGTTAAGTACAGTATATTAAAAAAAAAAAAAATATCTTTATATCCCAAACAGATGATATTTTAGTTTTTTGGAACAAACAATTTTAAAGAATATTGAACTTTAACCCTATTCTGTTTAGTGTCCTTTCTCCTCAGTAATGTTTTCTCAGTTTCCTTCATTGTTTTTCATTCTCAGTAACCCTCTTGTGTCTCAGTGGCTTTATTGCTTTGTTTAGGATGAAATGATTGAAAGAAAAAGTCCAAGAATAAATTATTATTATTTGAATAGATACTATGTATATAACATCAGTAATTCAAAATGAGGACCGTTTAATATTGACGTGTTCTAACCGAACATACATATAACTTTGGAATTCTGCCTGGACAATATAAAGAGTGCATTATGGTTCTTCATGCAGAAGAATTTCTAATAGACCATCCTCGGTGAGTTTGGGTTGTGATGCAAGAAAATAGAAGGCCGTTGAGAGAATGAATGAAAATTATCATATTATTTATTGGTTTAACAACATTTTCCAATTTTTAAGCTAAAATCTTTTTTAGCTGTTAATCAGAATATTAAAAATTAAGGATAAGAAATAACCCAATCTACTGACAAAATGGAATTATTATTATTATTATTATTATTTTTGTCATGTATTTCCAAATCTTAATATTACTGAATGGGAAAGAAAACAAAAAAAAGTCCATTTCTCGAAAATAAAAGTTAATATTGTAAAACAAAATTTATAGTGCCTGTTTTTATTATTATTATTATAACATATAAGCCACCATTTGCATATAAATTGTAACTGTCTCATTCATCAAATCAAAAACAGGAAAACAATTCTAAGCCATTTCTATTTCTCTTGGATGAACATATGCCAACTGAGGATTATGCTGTACAATCAAAACCAAGTGTTTAAATTCTTCCTTAATCCTTAAACAATGGGTATCATCAATTAATGTCTTACTGGAGATCAGTGGATATCATCAATTGATGATTTAAACTTTTTCCAATGATACGGGGCATCATCTGAGTCTAAGTGACTAATTGGCAAATCAAGGATTCATAAGGTTACATCATTCACTGGAATATTTGTCTGCAAATAAATCTGGAAGAATAAGCTAAAGATGCTGCATACTTCTTGACGAGAAAAGACACAAACAATAGTGATGATTTGGTGCAAAGAATGCCCAACTGTTGTGAATGGACTGCTTGAAAGAATATCTTATGGTGAAAACATTAAGGAATCTAAAGTTTTATTTCCTCTTTTTTATTTTCATAATCTAAAAAAAGTTAAATTATGATTTTTATAGTTTTTGGATATAATAATAATTTTATTATAATGAATTTTTCTTGATTTCTATTTATTTGGCATACATGATTATACAACACTTTCCCACTGTTTAACCTTTAGCACTCTGCATTATTAATATTACTTCCCTTTCCACTACATTCTTTTTCAGAATCTCAACTGCAGTATCCTTATTGTTAATTTAACTAAACATTGTTTTCTGTTGCTCTAGCAGGATATGACAACACATCTATGAAATTCAAATTCACTATTGTTCAGAGTCACCTTCAGTGGCAGGATAAAATTTTTGTACAGAAAATGAAGCCAGTATGATAAAGGTCAAGGGTTAAATAATGTTTACTAATGTTTTTTAACATTAGAGATTATTAAAAAGAAAAAAAAAAATGAAAATCAGTTATCCACTTTTGTTTTTAAGAAAATAATATATGGCATTCTGAACTCAAGGAAAGATGACATGTTTTGTTGAAGCTAAAAAACTTCAGATTTTAAGTTTCACTGAAAAACAAATATTGCTAAAAGTTAATATAATTTGTAATTAGTATGTATTTTATTTCTTTTATTATATATATTATGATTATATTTATTTGATGTTATATATGTATTATTTATTTCAACTTTTTCCACAGTTACTGGGTTTTTCTGTATTAGTATTTATTTGTTTTTGTACAACTAACCTGAAGATCGTTTGTCTTATTTTTACTTTCTGTTTTTGCTTACCTAAAGTTATATTTATTAATTTTGCATGTTCATTTTTATTGAGTGATAGTTTCTGTGTTAGTATTGTCAAAAAGGCAGTATAGATGATTTCATTGGATGCTAAATAATGACTTCATAATCTCCAAGTATTTTAGACTTAAACCCTGATATATATTTTCATGTTTTCATTTTGTTGTCTTCTTCTAGAAATAAACTTTTTGATATTTGTATTCATTTATTTATATACTATTTTACAATTTGTCCTGCTTTCTAGTGTTTTTGTTTACCTAATGATTTCAGTCAGTTATGTGCCATGCAGGATACACGTGTGGGCGATCATGTATCTTTCGATACATGACTGACGAGGCAGATTTTATTTTTTACAGCAGTACGTTGCCCTTTCTTTCTGCGGTAGACCAGTTGTCATTCAAGGTTATAGAACCTGGTCTGTCCTGCTATTTATCCACAGCAGGGGGGAGGATTCATACCTTTCCCAAGGGTATTAGCACGTAAATGAATGTAATGGATTTCACTGGAATTCGAACTCAGCTCTCCAATTCCTCAATCCAAGCCACTATCCATTACTCCACCATACCTCCTCACCTAATATTTTATACATTTAAAAAGAAAAAAAAAATGTTAATTTTTTGGAAGCTTCTAAAACATGTAATATAATGTTTATCCATGTATATTATATATATATTCCAAAGGTTGTCATAGCCAGGGGTGATATTTGGGACGAGCTCCTACTGTTTATAAAATACTTCCAAATAGCTTCTGACAAACTATATCCAGCACCAAGCCAGAGAATGGGTGAAGGCAGACAGCTGCTCTGGGTAGATGGAGCTCAACAGCCAAAGGAAGGCAGTTGAGCTGATGGAAGGAAAACTCTGATTTTAAACCTCTGCTGGCTTGCAGTCATATCCAAACATGGTAATGGCCATATGGAAGTAAATCCAGATAGAAAACCTGGAGTATAGCCCTGCAGACAGGTTGGCTGTTAACATTGACAACTTTCTGGCATCACCTGCAGCCAAGACGTCCCTAACTGTAATGCCCTGTATTCTTTTGGATATTGTTGGTTCAGCCAAGGCGAGGGCATATAATCTGGATAGTTCATAGCCTTTATATACCATTGCCCAGGCCTGTGCCCTGGAAAGGTCACCCACAAAGGACTGAATTTTGACCAAACTGGGTGCATCTGTTTATCTTGCAAGATAAACAGATGTACACAGTTTGATGCCTACTAAGTAATATGAAATTAATTACTAAATTCTCTTTTTTAAGGATACTGTTAAAATTAAATCAAGTACCATGGGTTGTACAATCAATAGGCTAATGTTAAAAAAAAGAAAAGAAAAATATTTAGCAATAATATGAATTGAGAGTTGATATCAGTACTGCTTTTTTTTTTCTTTTTTTTTTTAAAATAATATTTATAATTTAATAAATACCATCCATGTTCCATGGCCTCAAAGACACCTTCTCCAAGCATGAAATTAAATGAAAATTTTCAAGTAACCCCCATAAAAAAAAAAAAAATTTCATTGTGGAGAAATGAAAAATGTAACTGCATATTTATTTTACTGTCGATTTTTACAAGTTTTTATTTTTATATCTTCCTCTTATTGCTAGTCATGTTACCCCCTCCCACTCTGCCCCAAATGTCAGCTGAATACATTTGTTTATGTATAAAGAGTTAAATCTATAATGTAAGAATCCATTTCAGGTCAGTTACTAGTCAGCATCTTAACTTTTCTCCTCTTTCTGCTAATGGTTGAATATCCCACCTCCTTACCTAAATCAACAGTTGAATAAACAAACACAGCCTAATTTTTCTTTCTTCTTTAAGATAGATTATTATCTATGTATGCTGAATAATGAAATAAAAGTAATAAATGCTTATTGGGAAACATTTTGAGCTGAATGCTGCCAGTTGAAAATTTCAGAATCAGCCTGTTAACTTGCTGATACATCACAAGTGTGACAATCTTGCCCCAAAACAACTGGGAATTAGGCAAGCTAAAAGTTGTTCCTAATATAGTTGATGACATGCCAAAGTTTTCAAAATGTCTAGAAGGATTAACAGTCAGCAAAGGCAAGAAAAGTTTCTGTTTATACATTTAACTAATCACAAAAGTGGTTGAGTTCATGCCTCTGAATTATTGAAGCTTTATTAGAAAACAATCAATTCATGTTATAAATACTTCATTGGCCACACACACACACGGTGAAAGTCAACAAGTATGGCCACCACTGACAAGTTTTATGTTTTTAGTTCTCTTGAGAACAACATTGGCTCTTGAAGCCAGCAAGTGACTTGCAATGCTTATTAAAGATGTGGTAAACTAAGTTGTTTTTTGCACAGGGCCTGGCTTGTTTTGTAAACTCTGTTCAGCTCACTTCTGGGTTTTTATATATAAAAAAAACCTATATATATATATATATATATATATATATATATATATATATATATATATATGTTTTTTTTTTTATCCATTAGGATTTCACCGGACTAGGCTTTGTTGACATTGCCACATCTACACATGTGCACAAAAGGAAACACACAGGTAGTCACAAAATTATTGAAAGAATATTTTTTTTTTCTTCAATCTAGCCCAAATAATTTGTATTCTTTTTCTCTCCATCATCTTTGTCCCTGACTATCCCACATTGTGACAATATAAAATCTACCAAGAATGGTGATATATTGTAAGAGCCTGGACACAAATTTACCGTGGCTGAACTAGCGATCTAGGCACTTTCCAGACATTTTCATCTCAGTTGATTATTTTCTTAATTTTTTTTTTTTTTTTTTTAATCAAGATAGTATTCCTTAAATAACACAAAAAATGCATTGGTTGTTCACTGTTACAAAATGAATCTGGCTGAGAGAAAAAGAATACAGATGATTTTAGCTAGGTCGAAGAAAAAAAAAAATATCCTTTCAAAAATTTTGTGACTACCTATGTCTCTCATGCACATCTGTAGACATGGCAACGTCAGAAAAACCTGATGAAATCCTAATGAATGAAATGCATCACAAAAAAAACCTTTCCAGTTTGTCATATTTTAAATAAATATATGATATATATATATATATATATATATATATATATATATATATATATGATACAGCTAAACTGTAAATGAATGACAATTGTGTGTGTGTGTGTGTGTGTATATATATATATATATATATATATACACACTTATATATATATATTCATTCAAACTTGTTTATCTAATACAACTAGTATGTACATAAAAAACACCCCCAGATGAATAGAATACCACCCTATTATGCCGACTGATCACACAAAAGAGAAAACATTAGAACTCCTCCTACTAAACAGACAAGCATACACATTTACAAATACACATTACTATCTGATGCGCACTTAATATCAGAATTTTGACTAACTTACATACATATAGAATTATCTAGTTTTAATGCACATGATACATGACTGAGCAATGAGAATCAATCCAAACAAAACTGAAAATACCAAAGTTCTGTCTTCTTTGTCTGTTTTCTCTCAATCTCTGACGAAGCTTTAATTGTGAAACATGTTAGATTGATAATGTTCTTTAACTTAACATCCTGTCAGATTCCAATCAATATTTGATATACATTTGACCTTTAACTTTATATATATATATATATATATATATATATATATATATATATATATGCAATAAATATAACATTTATAGTATCATAAATAAAAAAAGTCCTAATGAGCGATTCAAATATTACTAAACACTGTTGACATTTGATAAGTACTGAACATTTTTACTTATATTTGAATAATAATAATAATAGTATTTCTCAAGTGTGCAGGCAGTCTGACAGACTACGCATAATACATACTGTTTAATAAATAAAAATGGTGCATATATTTCAAACATGAACAAAATTTAAAATATAGGTTGAGGTAATTTTTTGTTTTTACTGTAAAAAAATACATATGCTCTGTTATAATAAATATATCGAGCTCTCTGTGGATCAGTTTTAACTATTAATATTACTAGATTCCACCCAGATTATATACCAATGGATTGATTACCTGTACTAATATATATATATATATATACACACACACACAAATAAAAATAATCATCCCAGCCTGTCAATTTGAAAATCTAAGGTACCTAATAACTTTTCACATTAAGTGTGTATCAGGTTCCAAAAAAGAAATAAAGAAAATTTTCTCTCTTCCTTAGATACCATATGTGTGATGTACACCTGGGCAATCATGTCTCTCTAATTCATGACTGACTTGGCAGAATTTCCACACTAGGGTGCTGCTACTTTCTGCTGTAGACTGGTTGCCAACCATCCTGCTATTTAACCCATAGCTGAAAGGAGAAGAGATGGATTCATACCTTTCCCAAGGCATTTGTCAGTAAGTGAATGTAACAAACATGACTGGAATTCAAGCTCGGCTCTCACATCATCCATTACACCCACTGCACATCTAAGCTTACACCACTTGGGATTCCTATCAGAGGTACTGACCAGGTACACTGTTGCTTATATTAAGTGATCAAAATGAGAACAGGCATCTCGATGTGATATGGCTGTAAGCTTCACTCACTTTAAAAGATCAAAGGGGTAAAGGAGTAACAAAACACAAAGCAACAAACCTATCAGTCTATATTTAACCACTAACTTGTTTTTCCTAATTCTATTGTAATGAACAGATACTACACTAATCCTTGGCAGAGAACCAGCATATAACTTTTGATTCTCAGCTTGGTAAATAGATAATCTTATCTTAGCCAGTCAATCCATATGTAAATAATCCTATCATTTTTGACAGATATTATGCTAGTATTGAGTTAGGTGTTTACAGTATCCAGAAAATTTTGTAATAAGCTTAATTTATTTAGCATCTAGGAACTCCTCTTATTAAAGCTTACTTGTAAATGCAACTAATAAAGAATTGTTAATTTGTTAGTATAAATAAGTGATTGGCCTCTAACTACTGGACAAGAAAATTGCAAGACTTGTTTTTATAATTTTTTTCCAATGGTAGCTTTATTCTAATAATGACTTCTAGTGTATAAAAACAGAGTATAAAAGAGTGAAACTGGAAAAAAGAATTACTTACAAACTTAAAATTAACTGATTTATTCTTATTGGTAGTACATACAAAAATTTCAGTTTTCCTATTTACATTGTTCGGACTGTTGTCCACATCTTTATTGTAATATTCATGATGTTTCAGCCGTCGTATGCTCTGGCCTTCTTCAGGTGATATACATTGGAATTTCAAACCAAACCCTTTATTTCATCCACTGGGCGTAGATTGTTCTAGTTCCATGCCCTTTCTGGATATCTGTTTCAGTTGTGTAAATAGTTACAATACTTCATCTCAAAAATATAGACAGATGTTTAAATTTGAATATTTTGGTAACTCATAATTCTAAAAGCTCATGGTGAGTTCTACAACAATAAAATACATGTAGAAATTCTCATAAGCTCTTTGCAAGTTCTACAACTATTTAAATACTGTGGAAATTCCCCCATTGCCTTGTTAAAAATTTGAGCTTAACAACACAACAAAATACTTCAGAAACAAATATAAGTATGAAAGTAGTCATTATTTAAAGAAGTAAGAGGGTACAAATGAAAAGATTAAAAACTGACAAGGTTTACAATTTCACTAAAGCTGACATTAAATGCATAAGAGTGATATTGCTTACACTACTTCTCACGAAAACCAAACAGCATCTCTGATATATCTTTTTCTTTTGTTTTCCTTTGTAATGAAAATGAAATGGTTCATTAATTTTCTGTGGCAATGGCAGGGTGTAACACAAATGTTAATTTACTAATGGAGGAACATCATAATTACATTATGATGATGGTCAATAATGAAGTGATTATGTTGATTTTTTTTTTTTTTTTACCTAATTTGTCTGAGTTTCTGGGATGAGAAGTTTACACTATTTACAATCAGACTATTGTCCTCATCTCTTGTTAACACAGCATTTTAGCCACTGTTCTCTGGGTTTCATCAGGTGTATATCGATCTGGGTAACCAATAAGGAGTTCCAAACTGAACACTTAATCTACAGGGCATAGGCTGTTCTTCTATTGCTGGTAATATTTTTAAATATTTTTTTTTTTTTTTACAAAAATGCATTGCTGATATTTTTACTATAAAAATGTATTTTTATACTTTTATAGTTTTTTGACTGCAGTTTGGGGGTTCACTATTTGCCTGTAGTTGAAACCCTAACAAGTGCTACCACCCCAGGTCAGGGTGCTCCTCTGAACGTCCCAATCTGAGGCATTGCTGCCAGACGTAGTTTATTATCATACCCAGGATGAAGTTTGAATGTAAACAGTGTTTTTACCTAGCTATCAAACCTTTATGAGTAAGTCCAATGAAATCAAAGTTAATTTCAAGTACTTGGTGAGAGAAAACCATTATTTATTACTTGAACATTAATGAGAAGAAAAATTTCATGATTAGGAAAAAAAAAATCATTATATATATATATATATATATATATATATATATACACACGAGATTAAAAAAAAAAATCATTATATATATATGTAAAAAAAAAAAAAAACTCGACAGGGAGGGTGAGAAATAATTGTCAATTATTTTGCAATAGAAACCAAAATAAAATGGTTGTAAAAAGATTTGTAAGCACCCCTATCCCCCAAACAGTATTTTGATTAAATGTAGAGAGTTATGATGCAAAAGGTGTGCACCCTGCCCTTCTTCACACAGACAGAGAGGAGGCTGGGTCACAGTGCCACTGGTGGTGACGGTGATGATGATGCTGCTGCTGCTTATTTAGTTAGATATAAATAGTTAAGTAATCAGCTATGTATGGATGTAAGCAAAAATCTCTGACAGAGCTGTAAGATTTTATAAAAAGGTTAGCTATTTGAATCAATAACTGTAGTAGCAGCAGGAACAAGAACAACAAATAGGTGACCAGATTGACAAAGTCAAGCTGGAATTTGAAAAGGTGAAATACTTATGGAAAATTTGCCACCAACCATTTATAAAGTTATTGGAAAGACTTAATAAATCCAAATTAAAAAAAAAAAAATTCAGAGCACAAGCCAGTATTTGAACCTTAAACTTGGAGTTTATTATGTCCATCTTGTAACCATTATGAGCTTGGTGATAATCTGGTTCCAGTTTTAACACTATAAACCTCAATAGCAAACCAGACAATCCATAATGAATCATTAATATTCATAAACACAATGAATTTGGCAGTAAAGATTTATTTCACAAGAAATATTTTTGCAAACATTTATTAAATATGGCAGAAGGAAAGCAGCAATAAAATTTGGTATTTAGAAACCTATAAAATATTTGTAAGCCTGTATATAACTTCTAAGTAACCATATTAGTGCACTGTAACCAGAGTTATTGAATATTGCATTACCTTAAAGAATGATAAAAAAGGGGGAGTGGTAACTTGTAACTAACTAAATAATAAACATTGTAGAATCTGGATTTGAACTAAACCGAGGCAGAGGCAGAAGGGAGATAACTATTAAATGCTAATTATACATATCTGCATATAAAAAAAAACAAAAAAAACTCCTTTTGTATACAATACAAAGAAGGTAATACAATCTACAAGGGAGCGACTTGAATGATAATAATTTTTTTGACCCCCATCATAATTTTCTCTCAGAGGACGACACAAGTCACAGGGTTGCTTAGTAATATTCAAAATTAAATATATAGTAAGTCTGGGAAAAGAATATTCCAGAAACAATATTTCAATCTCATACAGATTTTTTATTAATGATTGGAAAGAATATTTTCATTTGAAGAACCACAGAGATTACTAATTGAAACATATCTTATTTCTTTTGCTTTTTATCAGATGTTTCTGTCATTCAATAGACTTTAGCTTTGTTCTTTTCTACATGTAATATTTTGTATTTATTAGTACATGAAGCATTAACAAGCAAAATCAACTGGCTGAAACCATAGAAATTGACAAACAAGATTATCTCTTATTTCCGGCTTTAACGCTTGTCTCTCCCTTTGTCTGTATCTTCCTGTTCTTACCCTTGTCCCTTCTAATCTTCTCTGCTCGACCACATTTTTATTTAAATGTTGTGTAAATGTATATTAGTTTCATATGCAAAAAAAATGAATTCACAAATATTTTCTATTTCATCAACTTTTTTCTTTGCTTTTATTTTCTCTCTCTCTCTCTCTCATATATTAATTTGGAGAAGTTTATCACTTAGTCAAGTGGTATTGGTTCAGTCATGCTTATTACACATTTTCCTGAGAACATCCAGATAACATGTTCACTCTTCAGGGCTTGTTGTCTTCTCTGCTGCTATTTCTCAATTCTGCCGTATTTATATGTGGTTTGGTGTAATTTGATATCTTTTTATAGGTCTGTGGTTTTTTACTTAATGGATGTTGTTGATATTACTTGAGTGGTATGGGATTTCCTGGTGTTTGCTTTTTATTGTGGTAACCCCGTATTTTACTTAACTGCTTTATGTGGGATTAGCTCTTTTTAATTTATTAAGTTGACCTACTTTATTGTGTTGATGTATTGAGTTTTTTTATGTTGTGGTTAGGTGTTTGACCTTGCATGTATGTGTGTCTGTGTGTTTAAGTGTTTCGTTTGTGTATGCATATGCTTTTTTATCTGGTTTTTATTTGGGCATGATTCAGAATTGTTTTTGACTCCATATGTATTTTGAGTGTTGTGTTGTTTTTGTATTTTGCTGTTTTAAAAAGATGTTTTGTGGTTGTTGAATCTTTCTTTGAAGGTTGTTTCTGTGGCTCCTCTGTAGATTTTTTGTCTATGTTGGTGTTATTTGTTATATACAAATTTTGCCTGTGTTTTTGCTTATGATTTTTGATAGGTTGTTCTTTTTGGGGAAGTGTTTTTCAATTATACTGAAAAATATCTTTCTTAGTTTTGTTTTTATTGTATTATTGCAGGGTCGGTTAAACCAGATTATGTTTCTTTTTCTGTTGTTTTTGTTTGAATAGCCACTCTTCCTTTGTGCTGATTCATATATTTCTTTGTTTTCATAGAATATTTTAATGTTATTGGAGTTCATGGATATTCTTTTGTTTATGGATCCAGGTATGTGTTTGAATGTGTTAGGTGGATGGTTGGAGTTTTTGTTGATATATATAGGTTTGTTGTTTACTTTTCTATATGCATTATTGTTTAAATTGAATGTTACATCTAAGAAGTTTACCAATTTCAGATTTTATTTTATTTCTATTTTGAATCCTAGAGTGTTGAAGGTCTTGATATTTTTTTTTTTTTTTTGTGGTTCTACTATTACAGTTTCTTAGGATTATTAATCTGTCATCTCTGTATAGGCCTATATTTTCTTTGCCAATAATACTTGCTAGTTTGTTGATATATATGCCTATTAATTTGCATAAATCACACTGTTATAGCTGCCCATTGTTATGTCAAAGTTGTAATTGTTAGTGTTGTATTCTTTCAACCATATTTTGTTTTTGTGGTATATGAACTTTCTACAGTGTTTTATGATCATCACAAAGTAGGTCAACTGAATATAGTAAAAAGAACCAATCCCACATAAAACAAGTAAAATATGCTAAAAAGAGGTCACCACAATTCAAAGCATACAAAAACCAAGAAAGTCCATACCACTCAAGTAATAACAAACATTAAGTGAAAAAACTACACATATAAAAAGATATCAAATTACACCAAGCCACACATAAATATGGCAAAATAGAGAAATAGCAGAGAAGACAACAACCTCCGAAGAGTAAACATGTTATCTTGATGTGCCCACAAAACTATGTAATAGGCATGACTGAGCCAACACCACTTGACTAAGTGATAAACTTCTCCAAATTAATTCTATTCAAGCTCTATCCTAACTTTTGATATTGTGCACTTTGACAAAAACCTGCTTGCCCAAAAAGCTTTTCTACCCAGAAAAAGAACCACTAATTCTGGTACATAAAACTATATATATATATATATATATATATTTTACACACACACCCACCCAATCATCCAATGAAGATCCATTTAGGTGAAACCTAGGTAGGTAGTTCTTGGCTGTTTATGATTTTTTTTTTTTTTTTTTTTTTTTATTTATTTTCTGCTCTGCTTAGTGTGTTGAGCACTTTACATTTTATCTTATTTATCAATTGTTTTTGTTTTGGGACTGGAGATTAAGGCACTGGATGATTTATTTTTGCCCTGCTCGAATGTTTCTAATTCTTTTTTTTTCCCCCAGATACCAATTTGTTTCGATATATATTTATATTTGTGAATTGCGTCATCCAGGTTTTTTCACCAACCGAGTATAGTTACTAATATATATATATATATATATATATATATATATATATATATATATATATATATAAAAAACAGGTTGTTACCACACCAGGATAAAATAATCTTAAGGAAAGTGACCATAATTTATTATTAAAATATAATACAAAATTATCAGTGTTTTAAATTTAAGGAATCTTTTGGCCCACATTTCTTCTGAAATATATAAATGTTGGCAAAATAAAACAAAGTAGTTGACAAAATAAATTATTATTAACAACAGATATTAAGACTATGTAAATTACCGAAACTAGGGAAGGGAAAGGTAAAAAAAATATATATTTTCTTCTTAGTTAGGCAACTGATTCCTTGAATAATGCAGGACAAACTATTTTCCAGAATTTAATAAATGCTCACCAATAGCAGAATCATGAGTCTGTGGACACCTGGATGTCACAGGCTTATGTTTATGCACCTGGTCTGTGACATGCTGGTCAATCCTGACCTCTAACCTCTGGATAGTCTTGCCCATATAGTTGATCTCACAACATTTATATTGATATATAACTAAACTTTGTTGATGGGCAGGCAAGACATCCTTACAGCACAAGGGGAAATATATATACATATTAGAGATTTGCAGTTTATCGAAAAAATGACTTTTTTTGGTTTCATCTTCACACCGTGAAACGGCATCGAAATTTTTTACGAAACCCAATGATTTCAATTTTGTTTTTATATCACTACTGAGTGACCAAAGAAATACTGTTGAAAAAGTTTTTCAAATTTTAAAAAATTAAGTTTTATTAACATTTATACCATTGTAAGAGAAAAAGACTGAAAAAAAATATGTTAAAAACTCTTAATTGACTAGATTTAGGAAATAAACGTGAAATCGATTTGTTTATAAAAGAAATGAAGAAAAAAAAGAAATACACATGATGTCTGAAATCTATTTGTTTGAGTTTTCAAAAAAACAAAACAAAAAGAAAACAAACTTTTTGCAGTAAAATTAAGTTAGCAACAAAATAGAAAGTAAAAAAAAAAAAATAGTTACCAGGTTCATCTTAATGTTAAATTTTATGAAGTCGGATTTTTTGTAAGGGTTAGTAAGCTAGTTACACCAATCACGAAATAAAGTTGTTGCAAACAAAAAAACAAATGAAGATTTTTTTTTTTTTTATAAATAAATTTGTTTTTATCTAGGGTATGCACCTAAAAATAGTTCTTAATTTCACTTTTAAAATGTGTATATTTCCAGATATGCGAGTCTCTGTTTTCTACAAATAAAATTAGGTTTCTATCTAGTGAAAACATGTAAAATTAAATATTAAAAAAATAAAGTAAGTTTTAATCTCAATTTTAAAATGTGTATATTTTCAAAACTGCAAGTCATTTTTTTTTTTAAATCCAAAGTAAATATTCTTTTTTAGCCACTAGTGTTCGGTGGGTGTTTGCTACTGTTCTGCCTATAAAATTCTTCTAAACAAAGAAAATTAATTCATTTTATTTTTACAAATATCTTTATGGTTTTGTCTAGCAAATATACTTAAGATTATATTAAAATGATTAAAATAGTTTTTAATTTCAGTTTTAAAATGTGTATCTAAAAAAGAACAGGTGATACAGATTTGGAAATCTACACATACTAAAAATGAAATTAAAAGCTTTTAATTATTTTTTATATTTAATTTTAGGTGTATTTGCTAGATAAAAACATAAATTAATTTAGGGGAAAATAACTCATTGATTTTCCTTGTTTAGAAGAAATTCATTTGCAAAATCCCAATAACAGATGACCAGAAAAGAATTTACCGTTTTTTTTTGTTTTTTTGTTTTTGCTTACTTTATAATTTTTGAAGGAATTCACTTCCTCAGGTCAGAGAAGAAATGAACATCTTCCTGGTTGTAGTTTAAGTTCTCTTCTAATTGAGTGTACAATTTCAAGAATATTGGTAAAGATTGGTCACTTTGATTTTGTGAAACAAAGTAACATGTAAAATTTAGTCTTAAAAAAAAAAAAAAAAAAAAAAATCATTTCTGCTGGTTGAAGCAATACTGTTTTAACTCACTGTAAAAAAAATAATTCAATGAATAAAAGCACATACAAATTACATATTTAGAAAGATTATTTTATTTTATTTCCATCTATATGCATATTTTTTAAGATTGGACTAGAAATACATGAGAAATTACAAGTTGAACAGACTAAGTTGCAAATTTATCAATCTCAAACAAAATCAGATATCGACTTGAAATGCTATCATTACACAAGAAAATGAATGGCTTCCTTAGAAAGCAAAAATACTAAATTAAAAACCGAAAAACGAATCGAAAACTGCGGTAAAACAGAAAGAAAACAAAACTGGAAACCGATCTCAAAACATAAATTGTCAAACTGACCAACTCTAATACATTATATATATATATATATATATATATATTATTCCAGTATCATTTTCCAACTTATTCCAGATGATCTTCGCCTTCTCTTCCCTTCTACCTTCCAGTCTTGGAGTAAAAAGGTGTTGTGGCAATTGTACGTCTGTGGAGGGGGATTTCAGAAGAGGCCAATGCACACCCTGAATTTTGGCTGGCTCCTTGGTCCCCACCCCCACACACTTTTCTAAGCTTTGTAGAGGAAAAATTATATAATATATATATATATATGAACTTTATTTCAATCCTTCATCTGCTTCCAGTCCTTAGCTATGATCAATTAATGATGAACTTGTCATTTTCATCACGATTCTTCTGTTACACTTGGAGAGTAATTATACATTATACATTCTTATTGCACACTGGAGAGTCTAATAGTGCCATAAAAACCTCAGAGAATTCCAGTAAGATATCTTGAATGATTTCTTAGATACAACAGCCCAAAGCTTAATGTAACAAATGGATAATTCTGCTTTTACATGATTTGGACAATTTTGCTGTTACACCTGGCATATACATATAGTTTTATGTCTATAAAAGTAATGTTTTGGGATCTCAAATTGTTAAAAAAAAAAAAAAAAAAAAAAAAAATTTTATTTTAAATTGCATGTTGAGTATTTTTAAAATATTAATAACAAAAAATTTAAACTAAGTTACCTCCCTTACATATTCTTAACAAACTGATTATAACGAAGTACATTGTATGTGCAGGTCAAAAAAAATAAATAAAATTCACGTGTATCAATTACATTAATTTTTGTCTCAATCCACTCCTGAAGATGATCTTGGGTGAGATTGAAAGTATTTGGGGGAAAATAAGAGAAATAACCAAAACTACAGCGTCTTTTTTTACTCAGTTTTGTAACAGTACTAGGAAATTGATCCGTGAAATTTCAGTGGATTAAAATAAAAATAAATAGACATAATATGTCTAGTTTATTCAGACAAACATGCTTGAACGAAAATATGCTGCATATATTTCTCCATTTCTTTTATTTCTCCCCTTTTCCCATCTATATATAATTTTTTTTTCTACTTTCCAGAATTTCTTTTCATTTTTTGTATTTTTGCTATTTTTATTTTCTACTGTTTCTCATTCATAATTTTTTGTCTCTTTCCTCCTCCTCCTCACTTTTTCAAATTCCTTCCCACTTAACATTATGCATGTTTCTTGGTCATAAAGCCTAACTAATTCTAGTTCAGCTAGAAACTACATTGATACTTGATAGAAAAAAACAGTCATACATATAAACAAGCATAATTATAGGCCATTTTACTAATATTTCTGTTGCTTTTTTACAGTTAAATTAATAATAGTCAACAATACTTCAGCTAACTGAAATTGAAAACTGATAATCAAGTTTTATATGCCATAACAATATTTGCATATTATTCAAACATTATTAAAAAAAAACAAAAAACAATCTAACTCAATGAAGTGGCTTGAAATTTTGGCTGTAACTACAGACTGAGAATAATTAAAAAGTGATTTCAAAATGAAATCACTTCATTATATGTCAAACAAAAAAAAATTAAGTGGGTGACATTTTTTCCACCAATATTTGAAATTGACAATTTATATAGGGAGGATGCTTATTTCATTATGTTATATGTACAAATTACTTTTTATGATATTTATCATTTACCCTTCCAACGGTATTTTATTACAAACAGAATGTAAATTTGTATAACACATATACATTAAATTGAAAAAAAAATCTTGATTTCAAGGGAAAGTCCTTAATAAAAAGGAGGATTTTATTGAGCAGATGAGAATACCAATATAAAACCAATAAATCCGACTGTCTATTTTCTGCAATCCTATTTTTATTAAAAACTGATAAAAATTACTTTGACATGTAATCTTGCTTATATGTTTTCAAAGTAATGATTATACATATCAACATTGTTGAAAAACGAAATCATTTAATTATGAATGAATAAATTTTAAGTACCTCCATGGATTCAAAAAATGAGCATAGATGATGAAAAATGTCCCAGATTTAATAAAGTTTTTGTCAAAATCTTTAGGCTATTATTAACACTTTCACTGTTACTCATTTGCCCAGTGCTGCTCCCATCCGGCCAGCCATTTTTAAAGAAAATGCCAAATTTCAACCTACATATTTTATTACACAGAAAACTGGCACCAGTGTGTTTTACAGCATTCCATTTTCATGGATATACCTGGGAATGACTTACCAGATCAGTAATGGGCATACACATGATATCTTTTGAAGCATTGTCCTTTGTAATTTTACGATAGATGGCGCAACGGGACACTCATACCAGCGGTATGCAAAAAAAACGTAGATTTCTGTACTTAGCCACCTGGAGCAAGATAAGAAAAACGAAGATCTCCGTAGTTAGCAACAGACGTGGTAAGAGGGAAGACCAAAAGATTTTTTGATTAGTAAATTATATTTTTTTGATCAGTAAATTATATTTTTTTGGTCCTTTTCAGAACTTTCAAAATTTTGGTTAGAAATTATGGGTTTTTTTTTGTGTCAGCAGAGGACAATAAATTTTAGTGTCTTTTTTTGTGGTAAAAAACACAGTGATTGGAAATTCTTGTAAAAATCAAATAATTATCAACTTTTAAAGAAATTTCCAGGACTTATTCAGGATATTTTTTCACTTTTTTTACATCTGTTATGCCCCACTTATTTAATACCTTTTTTGTATTGGTTAATGTTTATATTAGTTATATACAGAACTCCTTGGAGAATTTAAATCATCAATTTTTGTTTTCTGAAAACAGGCACCCCCCATCTTGTTACCAAAAATCTGCTCTGAATTATGAAATAAAAATGTAATAAAACTGAGACATTATTTAATTAGAAAATATTATGGACATTATTGTCTTAAGAAAAAAAATTTTTGATGAATAATGAATTGTTCTCATTTTTAAAATTTTTTTTAATTCTAATAATCTGTAAAGTTTTAAATCTTTTAAAATTCTGTATTAATTTGTACCAGTTAGGTGATATTGTTAATAAGTAGAAACTATATTTACTTATCATAAATGGAAAAGCTTAGTACAATTCAGCAACCACCTGTATTTTGAAATTTTTTGTGTGTATAAATGTGCCAGTTCTTGTAAATATAGACATTCACACACAACAGACATGTCTCCCAAAGAAAAAAAAAAATAGATAAACTTCTGTCAACACCTAATAAAAAAAAAACCTACTCAGTGTTAAAAAAAAAAAAAAATGCTTATCTGTGAGAGTTTGAACTAAAAGTAATATTTGTTTCAAATCAGATTAATTAAATTTTCCTTAAATAAAATTTCAGAAAAGTATATTTTATTTTTGAAAGATTTTTTTATTAAAAGAGAATTACATTGTGCTAACAGATGGCTAAAATAAGTGATTTTTAGTGATTAAAGAAAAAAAAAAAAAAAAAAAAAACAACTTCTAGTCAATTTAAATTAATTTTGAAATACAGCAAAGTATTTTGCCTATTGGAAATATTAAATTTAATCTATTAGCTTGAAATTAAAACTCAAAAGCTTCAAGAAAGATTTTTCATTCTTAAAAATTAATTTTAAACCTTGGGTATCGCATTTCTTTGGAAGTACCAAATATTCTTTTCTGGAGGATAATTTTTATCTTGTATAAAAGGCATTTAAAATAATATAGTAAAATTTCAGAAAATTTATAAAAGTGGCTAAAATATTTTTGTTAAAAAATAAAAAGGTATAACATATGAATTTACTTTGCCAACGTCTAACTTTCAGAGAATGCTTCTATTATTGAAGAACTTTTAAATTCCTGTAAATCATATTTATTTCTGTGGTTTGATATTATTTCTACAAATTTCCCAAAACTATTTAGGTTGAAATAAAAAAATAAATAAAATAAATAAAATAAGAATTTAAATAAAAATACAAGAATTTTTTTCAGCTAGAGAAATTTATCTTAAGTTTCATTTCAAGAATTTAAACAATAAAGTAAATGTCATATTTTCCAACAAGTGATTCACTGCTTATATATTAGGTTGGTGCAAAAATAATGACGTCATAATGTCGTTTTTTGACGTATTTTTTAACGTCAAAAAACGACATTATTACGTCATTATTTTTGCACCAACCTAATAGCAACAAAAATATTGAGAGATATCCAAAATGAGCTATCCATTGATGGGGGGGGGGGAAACATATCTGAAGAATGACCTCCCCACGAATACTCTTCCTATATCTTTATGGCATCAGTTTAAACTGACACCTTTCTTCCTCTCCCACCTCCTGTATATCTAAAGTACAGTTATAAACTAATTTTAGAATGTGAAAATTTCAATAAAATATGTTAAATATGAAATGAAAAAGTACCAACTTTAAACAAAAAGGTCACAATATATGGGGGGGGGAGGCATTGTCAATTTAAACCCAGAGGATACAGATGAAAAATATAAAACGGACTAAATAAGTCAGAAAACTTGTAGAAACAAGGTAGGTGATGTTCATTAATTAAATGCACTAATCCAACATTTTATTTAATTTTTAATAGTAGAAAAATATTTTAGTGAAAATGTTACAAGTGTTTGGTATTATTTACATGACTGAAATAGTCAACTAAATGTGGACTCATATATGCAATTTGTACGAGGTGGCTCTGCTGATAAATATTTAATATATTCAACAGCAAAGCCAACCATGGCAGCATGAAAAGTTTCAGCTATTTTTGCAAATATTAAAAGTTTAAGGAATTCAAAGACAAAATAGTACCAGGCTTAACCTTGTATCTTCCAATTTCAGTGGTTCCCAAATTTTTATTCTCTGGGCTGCATTTTCAGAATTCAAATTTGCTAATGCTTTAACAAATTTTATGAAATAAAAAGTATATTTAAAAAAAAAAAAAAAAAAAAACGGAGAGAGTTAAAGGGAGATAACCACCGATTCAAAGTCAGAACATTATCATTGATAACTCTCTTCTCCAATTTGCAGAGTCTAGTAATTATATTATTAATACTTGAATTAATGCAAAAATATCACTGATAAAATCGGTCAATAATTATTTATAACTATTTCATGCATACAATTACAAATCCAGAATAATATTTAAAATTTTGAAATCATATTTATTTTTGGCATATGAATTTTTAAAACTGTTTCTAAATCTTTGTTTGTCTTTCAATCATTCCACCTTGCCTGCTATCCTCTTCCGACATACCAGTGAAGCACACTGCACTGTTTGGGAACCACAATTTGAACAATTATCTCACCAATCACAAAAAAGGTTAAAGAAAAGAATCCATAGAGAACCATAATCACCTACACCCAGAAAAGACATTGAATTAAAAAAACAAACAACAAAACAAAAAAACTTGTCTATATTTCTGAGATGAGGTATTGTAATTATTTACACTATTTACATTGTTCAGACTATTATTCTCCTCTTTGTTGACATCTGACAATAAATAAGGCAACAAAAATGAGAACAACAGTCCAAACAATATAAATAGTGTAAAGAAAAACAAAACAAAAAAAAAAACATTTAGGCTGATGCAAAAGTTTCCAGCAATTATTTTTCGCAAATCCATATAAATTGATAGGAGCTCCTATTATTCTGGCATCTGAAACTGTGCAATCCATCAGAAAAGAAAAATTACAATTTTGATTCAAAGAATACTTCAAGGAATGTTTTCAATAACTTGCTGAAAATTCCGACTAGATAAGGAGTATAATATGAAGTAAAACAAGAGGTGACAGGTTGGAGATATATGTCACATGTAGCAGAACTTCGCAATGTGTTGCATTTACAGCAAGAAGAAGAGGACAGCAGGTGTCAAACAACAAGATCAGTGCACACCTTCCTTGCTCAGAAAAGATTTTTATTATCCAATGCATCAAACAAGCCAGTTGCACATTTTAACTGCACAGTAAAAGTTGGTCTGTGTTCCTGCAATTTGTAACAGAGGTTCTATTAAGGGTGAGATATTGAATGACAGTTTTGACAGTTAGCCATTTTTGAGTCTTATAAAATCTATTTTTCATGGTCAACGGCTCTTGTTCAAAAATGCCTATTTTCTATATTGAGAGAAAGACGAGTGTTTAAGAGTTGATCAATTTTCATCAATTTCATATTTCCATGTGGAATTATTTTCCTATCATCTTAATGTTTTCTCATTCTTGTAATGGATGTAACCATAATAAAAAGCTGTGTTAATTTAAAAGTCACAAATAGGATTTTTGTAATGTTCTGCAGACAGGGCTGGGGACTTTTGCATCATCATAATAGTATTGTGATGTACTAAGTGTATCTTAAATGTGGTACAAGGCTGAAAGCAGTGAGCAATCAATGAGGATTGAACTCACTACAGAAGAAGAGTTAGACCAAACAAATAAAAAAATATATAAAATATTATTTGAAATAATGTCATATTTAAGCTGATGTTGCCAACTGAAAAAAAGAAATCTTATCTTTTCCTAATTGTAAAAAATTTACCCATCATTTCAAGTCCATATCCTTAAAAGCCATTTTCATTAAAATTTTTTTAAAAAGTCATATCCCTTCAGGACATAGGCAATCATGGTTTACCATATAAATTCCCATTCTTTGTTAGCTGGGAATTACAAAGACTTCTTGGGAAATATTCTAGAGTATATTCCTGTTGCTTTCTTCATGTTTTTATACATTTATTAAAATATATGATGTTTCTTTCTTATTTATTTAGACTATCTAATCAAGATATTCATCTTCCATTTACATATAAAAAAAAAACAATTATTCTAATTATAGATTTAAAAAAGAAAAGAAAAAAAGCCATTGATAAATTTCTTCAAAGTACAAAATGAAGCCTCACTATCACAAAGACACTAGATACAAACTGGACCTTGTTACATCTTAGATAAAAAATTCACGAAAGCAATCTCTTAATATCTTTACAAAATTCATGAATTCAAATTTGTGTAACAAATATTAAAAAAAAAAAAAAAAAACCTTAGCTGTAAAACATTAAAAATATCATTTAGAAATCGATTAATTCCCAAATTATTTTTTTCTTTTTTAGCAAATAAAAAGACCGCACTAAGACGAAGGGGAAATAACTCTTCCTTCCCGAATAAATTAACAGGATTAATCTATTCGTCTTGACGAAATTCAATAGTTTCCTCAATATTAAATACCTTCAAACATTTTTTTTTGTATCTAAATGTAAAAGGGCCGACATGGAGTAAAGAATACCGTTAAAAAAGCAGCTTTCATGAGCTGGCCAATATATAAGGAAAAGTTATCAAGACAAAAGTTAAGGACTGATCCCCAGAAAGATTTAACTGGGTGGATATGCAGATAATGTTAAAAAATTAAAATCAACAAGTGAATTTCAAATTCGGAAAAGTGTGTTATGCTTACTTTGCATTATAGCCCTTGGGAAAGACATGAATTCAGCTCTTCTCTCTCCAAGTATGAATTAAATAGCAAGGTAGATTAAGCTCTGGAATTGCAATCAGTCTAGGAGAATTGTATCTCCAAAATTAAAAACTCTGGAGAAGATATCTTTTCCATATCTTTCCTATGGAGTCATAGAAATTCATGGATATTAAGAGAAAGAAAACTATGGAGAGCCATGACTGTCTACATCTTCACAGGACATGGCATTTAAAAATTAGTTTTATGTCAAACATTAGCTTAGATGTGTGGTGACTCTCCAGTCGTATTCAACATATGAGGGTCAAGCAGCTCGGTTCCTAGGAACTGACAGCCCAGACACCAG
This sequence comes from Acanthosepion lycidas, assembly GCA_963932145.1. Taxonomy (NCBI): domain Eukaryota; kingdom Metazoa; phylum Mollusca; class Cephalopoda; order Sepiida; family Sepiidae; genus Acanthosepion; species Acanthosepion lycidas. Next base: position 32,512,173 of record OZ010596.1, read on the forward strand.
CACATATGATTTGATAATAGTGGTGAAGGCTTTGTACAGAACCAACCACACTTTTTGGAGGGCCAAATATAGAGACCTAGTGCACTATGTGCCACAAGGTCCCCAAACGACCCTCCACAGGCTTTGAATTCAGAGTTGTCCTTCTCCTAGACCAGTTGCCATCGAAGGCTATAGATCCAGTCTGTCCTGCTATTTACCTATAACTGGAGCGGGGAGGGAAGAAGAAGCAGATTTATACCTTTGCCAAGGGTATTAGCACTTAAGTGAATGTAATGGATTCAACTGGAATTCAAACTCAGCTCACCGATTCCTCAATCAGAGCCGCTTATCCACTACTCCACCATGCATTCATGGCTTAGATGTGTAAGCACTATTAATTCATAACAATAATATAGATTACAATAATCATAAGAAAGGTATAAGATCAGTGGATATCATCAATTCATGATTTTAATGGTTTCCAATGATACAAGCCTCATTTGTCCAGGATTCAATTCTAAATGACTAATTTGCAACTCTAGGATTCATGTGACTATTATTAACTAGGATTCTAAAGGTTATGTAATTGCCTGGATTATTTGTCTGCAAATAAATCTGGAAGAACAAAGCAAAGACAATGCTTTGTCTGCATGCACATTTCTTGTAGATGAAAGAGGAGAAAAGTGGTAACAACTTGCTACAAAGAATGTACAACTCCATTTTGTATGGAATACTTCAAGGAGCATCATACTGGTAAAAAATATAAAATTTTTGAATCTAACATTTGTTTTTTTATTCCCTATTTTAAATTATTTTTATAACCTGAAATAGTTCAAATATCTTTTTCTTTTTTTATTTTGTATATAATTAAAGTGAAAATGAGCAAACTATCCTTGGAAAAAAAAAAAAAAAAGAAAAAAAAAAAGAGGAATTTACTTCATTTTTTAACCTATTTGACATACGTGTTCATAAAACCTTTTCCTACCCTTTAAGGATTAATTAATAAAATTGTATAATGTATGATATGCAGGTACATCAATAAGTCTAAAGACTGATGACAAAAAAGCATTTCAATTCTGACAAGTGTCATGGCTGAAAAATTGTCTAAAGAGTGCTAATGTATAAAACTTACTCCTCAAAATATTTTTCCTCCCATTTTTTTTTTTTTTTTTTTTTTTAAAAACAAGTGGACCAGTCTATTTTAGCTTTTATATTTGGTTGCCATATTTTTTGTCTGCTTTGAGAGTCCTAGCCATCTACCATGTTTCACTGCAGAGATTAAATCTCCTGGTATGGTAAAAAGCCTAAAAATGTACATAGTCATATTCTGTGAAAATACCTATATTAACTCACTGAGAAATACAAAATAAGAATGGCTGATAGTTTCACTTTAAGTAGTTTTATATTCATAGTTGAATGAACCTCCATTTTTTGCTAGCAATGATGTTGGAGTGGCTTCCCACAGTCTTCTTCATAGTTTAGAAATTAGTTTTCATTTTTTTCTAAACTAGCTGTCAAACAAGGCTAGAGTCTTCCTGATGTCTAACTCATTGGTGGAAGAAAAAAAATGATTTCATAATTTTCTCAAGAGCATTAGAATAAAGCAAACATAGACTTGAACTTGAATTCACTTTGAGCCAATAACAATTATGCTATATGCACATGCCCAAGACTTTCAATATGGAATTAAAAATTATTATATATATATATATATATATATATATATATATATATATATATATATATACTATATTTCAGAAGTTTGAAGCCACACCAAGAATTAGCATAGGATGAACTTGTCAATAGAGTGAGAAAAAAAAGATAAAGGGCTCTTAGAGTCATTAAAAAAAGAATGGAATCAATTATCAAAATTATACTTCGAGAAACATTTACAATGAATTCCAAAAATTTCTGCTGCTGTAATCAAGGCTAAAGGAGGATATTCTGACAAAACCAAAATTTAAACCTAAAATGCTTTTTTTTTTTTTTTGGTCATAATAAAATTTCTAATAAAAAAAAAACATTTTTTTAAACCATGCAGAACAATTTTCTCTTATTTAAAGTATTTTTGGGCCAATTTAAAAAAAAATTGCCAGAAGTGGCATCAAACTTTTGAACTGTACTGTATGTGTGTGTGTGTGTGTGTGTGTGTGTGTATATATATATATATATATATATAGTCTTACATATACAAAGACATATTCTTTAAAAGATCTTCTTTTCACCAATACTTCAAAAGTTGGTACTGTCCTAGATAACCAAAATGAAACAAATTTGCACAGCAAAACCAAAATATATACAGGAGGGTTACATGAGGAGCCACAACTAAAATTGAAATTTATTATTAAAAAAAAAAAAAAAAAATAAATAATATGGCAATAAACTAAAATTTATAGGTTCCTAGAGAGTATAAAATAGAAAAATTTTTTTTACTAGCAGCAATCCTAAAAGAAACAGAGGATGAACAAAATTCTGTGTCTACACAGAAATGGTCAATGTAGCTTTATATACACTGCCTTTATGATTTGCCAGTGTTTGGCTGACCCTGCTCTGCATAAAATGGCAAATACTGTATCCATGTACTTGATAGCACATCCTGCATTGTCTATCAAATGCTGCCTAATAACTGACTCACAAACCATTTGAGTCAAGCATGTGCTGTTGTTTGGAACACATTGTCTAATATTGGCATGATTGTGTTGTCCAATCCATACATCAAGGCGTTTATTGGTTCACCCTACATAGTCAGCCTCATGTTGATATTTTGTTTATCTAAGAAGGTACCAATGTATTCTTATGGAGCTTGAAAAAGGATCCTTTAAATAATGCGTTTTTGTATATTTAAAGCAATATAAAAATTCTGTGGTGTCAAACTTATATATATATATATATATATATATATATATATATATATATATGTATGTATGTATGTATGTATAGAGACAGAGAGAGAGAGGGAGACAGACAAACAATTTAATAAGCAAAATAAATTACAATATTATTAAAATAGGTCTTAAAATTGAGTTTTGCGGTTAGAGGGTATGCTAATTGTCGAGACTTTGGGCTGTATTAAGATAACTGATTAAAAAATTATTTTCCATTAATTTTAAATGAGGAAATATCAAATTAAATAAAATTTCCTGAAAAAGTTAAATGGTAACTTGTTAACTAAATGAGCGAAAGAAAGAAAAAAAATGATCAAATACTGACCTTACTTCAGTAACTGCATCAGAATTACCTCCCTTGGTTTGTTTAAAGTTTTCTCCTTTGGTTGTCGTTTCATTGCCATCAGATTTGAATTTTTCTTCTGCGCTTGATTTTCCTCTATCTGTAGCAGTTTTTCCGCCCTGAGTGAGATTATTGCGAACAGAGAGTAAAGGGAGATTGTCTTCTTCATCTTCATCGTCATCTTCGACTGGGTTATTCAAACTTTCAGACACAAGTGGCAGATGCTTTTTTCTTCTTTTGCTATTTTCTGTGTAGCCCTTTGCCTGTTTAGTTTGGTTGTGAGAATCAAATGAATTGTTTTTAATCTGTTCCTCAACATGGATCGGGGTTTGAACAGACTTGGAGTTTTTCAGTTGCTTCCTGTGACCATGGCGAACGGGAAAATTACGGGACAGTTCAAGTAAGTCAATATTAAGTTCTTTGAAGAAATCTTGTACAACTACCTGACAAGGAGAACAGTAGGTAAGCAATTTGGAAATATTGGACACGCCAGAGCTTTTCGCTGCCTTTGTCTTAGACTGGCACCCAGAAAACGTTTGGGAATTAGAACTTTCAGAATAATTCTTGGAATTGCTTTCTTCTGAAACTTTTTCATCAGCAACTACAGTCATGTCGGCTGAATCTTTTTTAAGGGTCACATTGTAAGCAGTTGTTGATTTTGAAGACATGGTCTTCTTATCTTGGCGATACACATCATCCATGTTGCTATCAACAGAAATGGTCTCCACAGATTTGAAAAGTTTGTTGTCATTAAAATCTGACTGTAAATATTTATCTTCTAATGTAGAAGTTTTATTTGACGTTTCATTCTCTGAGATCAGCGGCTTTTCTTTACCCTCTGCATTTTCAGATGAAGGAAATTGTTCAGCAGTTTTGCATTCTAGGATTTTAAATTTGATTCCATCCTTTTGTTCCAAGCCTGACTCTTTTGTATCATTGACATCACACAGTGATATCTGGCTTTCAGAATTTTGAACAGACGAGAAACAGTTGGAATTAGAGTCAAAAGGCACTTTGAATTTTACCTTTTCTTCATCTTTTGTATATGGAGCAGAACGAGCTACAGGCAAGGATAGGCTGAGAGCTGGTTGAAAATCCATGTCTGCTATTGGCTTCTCACCGAAATCCTTTTCAGATTTCGTAACACCACAAGTAACCAGTGTAGGTGGGATGTCTACTTTAACAGTTCCTGAGCACTGAATATTAGCACCTGCTTTCTGCAGTTGGGGGCCATCATCCAAATGAGACAGACCATTAACTTTTGGGCTTGGACTAAAATCAGTTGCCTTAGTTGAGGTATTAGAAGTGTCCAGTGCACTTTCGGATAAGTGAAGGCTGTCCGAGCCTGAGGACTGTGAATATGCAAGGTTATTACCCATTTGTCCATTCTCAGAATTTTCAACAATAGCAGCCATGGCTGAAGGTTTAATTTGTCTGCGAGAGAAATGCACTAAAATCCTCAGCAACAGGAATTATAACCTGAAACAAAAATAAAAATTATTGCTTATTACAAATAGCTAACCAAACAAAATATACAACTTATAAATGGAATAAATTTTATACCCCTAAAAGTAAAATAAAAAAAAAAATAATAAAAAACAAAGACACAGAGAGAAAGACATTCAACATGTCATGAGTTCCATAACCCATTGGGGTCATAGTAGCACCATAAATACTGCAGCCATGGCAGCTGTAGTGTGTCATCATCAAGATAGCATGACAGAGCACTTGTCTCTTCATGCTTGTTTTGAATTCAGAGTTTCCTTTTTCTTAGACTACTTGCTGCCTCAGTCAGTCCTGCTATTTAACCCATAGCTGGGGGTAGAATAGATGAATTCAGACTTTTCCTAAGGGTATTTGTGTGGACATAAAACACAGCTAACTGTTGCCAACTATTACACTAGCTGCACACTCAGAAGTGATTGATTGAATTTTTTGATATATCAACCCTTTGTGGGTTATTTAAACCTAAAATGCTTTTTGACTTGTAAGAATATTTTTTTTTTTTTTTTTGAGTGAATATTGCATTAACAATTTTTTGGAGAATCATTTTTCTAGATTCAAGTCCTATTTTACTGTTGTAACCAAGTAAATGGTTAAAGAAATAACAAAACAAGTGTTGCAGATATATCATATAGAGTATTAACTGACTAGTGAGTGTGTGTCAGTTGACCCAGCATTCAATCAATTTGACTGTTCTCCCAAGGTCTTCTCTCCTACTAATCTTATAGTAGACGGAAGAGTTCAACATAGACTCTTTAGAGGGAGGACACCACAACATTTACCCATAGCTAGAGAGGAGGATACCTTTCTCAATGGTATTTACACATAAGCAAATATAACAAACTCAGCTGGAATTCAAACTCTGGTCTCTGACTTCTCTTCTAAGCCACTATCCATTACGCCCCACCCCCGCACATCCAGAAAATGCATTGCATTAAAATTTAGAAATATATACCAACCTCTTTATTATTTCAAACATTATTATAGTTGGTAGTTTTTATTTGAAACAGACACAGTTATTAAACAGTGTGTATTATGCCTTCTATCCTTTCACATTTGAGGAATCTTAGTAATAAAATGTGTTCCCTGACATGGATCAAACCTGCATCCCCCCACCCTTTGTGGAGGAAAACACCATTTAATCCAGTGTGCTTTACTGCCTGAACATGAAGAACACAGTGAGCAAAGTTCTATTTTCTCTTTTCACAGAATGGATATCCCCTTACTCAGGTTATTTTCTCAAAAGCTTCATATATGCTCAGTTTCATATCTGAAATGTAAATGAAGCAATTTCTAAAATATCATTTCATTTTCAATCTAACATTTTTATTACGTTAAACTTTAGGATTTCAATAAAGAGAGACTGGAATTAATTTAAAAACAAACAAAAAAATCCAATAGAGTTAATTAAAATCAGGTTTAAGTTTTATAATTAAGTTTCAATTTTAAACAATTAATGAAGTAAAAAGAATATGCCTTATTAAGAAAGCAATGTCAATTATTGGATTTTTTACTATAAAATCAGTGTTTGCTTACATGTCCTATAGCCAGCCAAATGGTCAAAATTTAGAGTAGGTGGTGCTAATCTTAAAGGTCAGCACCATCTACTCTAGATTTCAAACTAAAATCAAAAGTACTATTTCTGGTTAAACTTTAAAAAAAGCAACTTGATTGTAGATGTTTATCTAAACTTTTTCAAAAAAAAAAAAATACAGGGGAGGTGCCAGTGGCCAAGCAGCTATCAGCATGAAAAATGCAATCAGCAAGTTAAATTCAAGTCCTGACCAAGATAATCAACATTGACTTTGCACTAATACCTTTAGTAAAGGCAAGAATAGAGATAAATATTATTTGGAATTGAAAAAATGTTTTTAAGCAACACTTCACTGATGTGAATGTACTTTGTCTTTTTGAAACTCATATTGCCTACTGTCAGTATACAGTAAAATCTTGAATTAATGGTACTGGAACTAATAGACTAGATTCAATGAATAAAATCCACAGAAATGGTAGTGTTAGGCTGGAACTAAAAATGCCTGCATGTAGCGAGCAAATTCCATTAGTTCCAGAATTGTCTGCTGTTGTTTATTGGTGTAATCAACAGACAGAAACTGATAGTTTCAGGAATAGCTGCTGTTTACTTGAGTGAATGTCGTATACACATATGCATCGTCTCTCAAACATTTTATACTAATTTTGGTACAGTATACTATATTGTTTTTTGTCAAGCCCTTCACTATGGTATCTCTCTATTTGTGTGTGTAATTTATTTTAAGTTACTATATAGTAAAAAAAAACAGTATAGTACAAAAATATTGTAAATAAATGCAAATACAGTATATAAGTTACTATATAGTAATTTAAAATTTAAAATACACATACATATATACTGTATTTGCATTTATTTACAATAATTTTATACTATACTGGGTGTTTTTAGGCCACAAAGAAAGTGCTACAAATTAACGGACAAACAGCTTTAATAGATAAACCTCCCGGCAATTAACCCATTAAATTGAGGTTCTACTGTATATATACATTTTCTAGACCTTGTGAAAAGTTGGTCATTAACATTTGTGTTATAAATTAACTAGCACTTAATGTTATTTTTAAAGCAGCACAGACATAGTAGCATACAATATAACCAGTTTTCTTATGTATTTTTATTATATTGTGTTGGGATTGTTGTTTAGCTTAGTCTATACTACAGAGCATCTGATCAAAATTGAAATGCCAGCACCCATGAAAAATACACAAAAGAATTTGATGACACTTTGTATGTACTTTCATGTCTCAGATGTTATTTTTATCACATTGCTGCACAGTTACTATTTGTAACAAGGGTAAATAAAGAAAAACTATGGGTTATTGGTGGGAAGGTTCACTCCCTACTGCTATACTACCACCACCAACCTCTGACATCATAGACTAACATGAGTCATATTTTTTTTTTTTTTTTTAGATCTGTTATACCCCTTGACTTATTTAATTTATGAAATCTCAAGAAGTTCATTTTGTACAGCTTAATGTTCATATTAGTTATAAGCACAACTCTTTGGAGAATTTAAACAATTAATTATTTTTTATAAAAAAGGATCCCCAGCTACCGAAAATCTGCTCTGAATTGTAAAATAAAGAAAAGGAATAATACTAAGACATTATTTAATTAAAAAAGCATTTAATTACTTTTCTGAATATGATATCTTATGAACATTATTGTCTTAATAAAAAATTTTTTTAATGAATAATGAATTTTTAGAAGTGTTTATATGTTTTTAAAATTTTAATTATAATAATTTATAAAGTTTTAAATCTTAAAATTTTATATTAATTTGTATCAGGTGATATTGTTATTAAACTTACTACAATTCAGCAACCCCCAATGTTTTAAAAAGAATTTTGAGTATTTTTGTACATGTTTAAATGTGCCAAGTTTTGTAAATACAGATATCCATACACAACATTATCACAAAATAAGAGTGGTAACTATTGTAAATTTGAAGCCAAAGTACCTGAAATTTAATAAAACATACGATTACTTAGAATATTTTCCTAAATTTTTATGATTACTGGGTAGTCATATATATATATATATATATATATATATATATAAGGTGGTCACATTATATTAATCAAGTAATTTTTACAGACATGTCTCCCATAGGAAAAAAATTAGTTAAATTTCTCAAATATTACTCCTGTCAATACTTCATAAAAACACTCAACTATGTGTGAAAAAATACTTCTAATAGGGAGTAATATTTGTTTAAAATCAGATTAATTAAACTTTAAGAATTGTAAAAACAGCTAAAATCAGCCACATTTTTTAGACATTAAAAAAAAACAAAAAAAAATTCAAAAAAAAAAAAAACTCATCCCAATCAATTTTAATTCGTTTTGAAGTACAGCAATGTATTTTACTTATTGGAAATATTAAATTTAATCTATTTTTTTAAAATAAAAATTCAGATAAAAGCTTCAAGAAATATTTTTCATTTTAAACTTTAGATATCACTTTTCTTTGGAGGTATTATACCTACATTAATGTCAGATACATTAAATAAAATTATTTATTTTGGCTAAGCCATGATCAGACTGACTTCTAAAACGTAGAGCACTCAGTCTATCTCCAATAACTCTCAGTTGTTTATGACCTAATCTATCTGTTTCTCTGTCAATCTATTGAAACTGTTTATTTCCTTGAATCTAGTTTCTTTTATTTTCAATGAACATACAGAAAATATATTAGATATAAAGTAAATTGTGTAATTGGTTAATATATGCATGACTTGAAAAGGTTCACAAATAGCTTGTTTCTGTTTCAGGCAATCTTTTATAGCTGTGACTAACACTAAAATGAGAGACATCTTCAAATTCAGTATGGCCGCATTACAGAGTTACAAAAAAAAAGTGGGGGCCATAACTCCTGTTGCTAATAAGGGACGCAACTTCTATTGTTGACAACTAAAAGTATCATTAAAAAAAAATCAAGAATTAACAAAGTTGTCATTTCTTTATTTAAGTAAAAAATGTCGTCTCTTCAGGACACAGGGAATCTATGGAGAGATTGTCTTTCTTTATAATCTGTGAAATGCCATGTCTTCTTGGGAAAGATAGTGGAGTGGTTTCCTGTTGCCTTCAACATGGTTTGAAATTCAAATTTTTTCTTCTCTTTACAAGTCTAGAGTCCAGTCTATCCTATTTAAATCCTAGCAGGAGAGAGAAAAGATGGATTCATGCCATTCTCAAAAAGCATTTGTGTGAAGGCCAAGCTGGAATTTGAACTTTGCTTGCTGATTCTACGTTCTTTTACCAATAAACAGTTACCCAACCAGCTTGTCCTTTCTTTACCAGCTCAAATACCAACCATAACACAGAAAGAATTATCATTGTTCGTGACATAATAGTTACCAGTTGATGGTTACATTATCAAGATGTGTATTAGAAAGAAAAAGTGGACTTCGTTAAGAAGACTGTGTGTAGTCACTGTTAGTGTAGTGTAGTAGTGAGTGTACTGTACACTGTACAGTACACTGTAGTAGTGTGTCAGTGATCTTGCTTTGTAGTTAATTCCAAGTTTGAGGGGAAAGGTGTAGTGAAGCTGACGATCCTTGCAATAATTCTATGTCTGTTGCAACGATTAAAAGTTCTTAAAGGCGAACAATTGTGTTTTATTCACACAATGAAAAATGTAATACGTGAATCACTGAATACTCCTCACCGATGCGCCGACATTGAAACCACGTTTTCGGATGACGTGTAGTAGGGGAAGTAACTCACACCAAAATAAATAGCAGTTAACTCCCTTTAAGTATTTTCACTGCCTTATATTTTGGAAGTACGTGAAACAAGACGGAAAAAATTAGAATTCGATAATCAATAATCAGAGAATCACGTAAGCAGAGAGCAAAATAAAAGAGATGTCCAACTAATATTAGATAAAGACAAGAGAGTTCTGGCGAAAATGAAAAAGAAGCCATTCACTGTAGTGATCAGAATATTATGTTCAAAGAATATGTTCTTGTTTTCCATACTGAAATGATTTTTTTTTTAATTTCACTCCATGACGCAATGGGGGGGAGGTTACAGGGAGTAAAAGAGAATGAGAAAACTTTAGTGAGGTGAACTGAAGAAAAGACCAATAAAAGAACTGTTTTCAGGAAAACAGAAGATGGCATTTGGCATTGCATTTAAATTTTAAAGATTGTAGATGGCATGGAAGCAAGAAATCAGAAGGGAGTTCCACAGATGAGAAGTGCAAGAAAAGAAACTATTAGAATAGAACATATGGTTGTATCTAAGTAGTTCAAGAGTAAAATGGTGATACCTAGTTGCCAAGCTATTAGCACACTTAAATTCATGCAACCAGGTCACTAAATAATTGCATGTTTTATAGATTAAAATTTAAAATTGTTTTTTTTTTGTATTTGTATTTTTTTCTAGGTGCAAAGGCTTTCTGATGAGTTAAGCAACAAAATTCAATACCTCCTATTAAAAAAAAAAAGAAGCTGGGTCACATTACAAATAGCATCAGTATCAGTTATACTACAAAAAGTTGGTTGCTTTAAACATTTTGGGGACTGGTGAAAAACAACAGATATCAAATGTGCATCACTAAATACTTTTATGGTGCAAAATTGAGAAAAAAAAAAAAAGAAAGACAAGTGAGAAGCTAAAAAGAGGCTATAGAAATACAAAATTGAAACCCATATAAAAATAAACAAATCAAGAAATTCTTGCAAGTAAGCTGAGACCTGTAGCCTCAGTCTGCCTAGGTAAGTCATACTTTCAAAATACTTTTTCAACAGGTTAATAGAATTCAACAGACAACTCAGCTAGAATGGAAAATTTACCAACAGAAATGACCTATGACCTTGGGAGCTTACTGCCAATGTTTCACCTTGCTAGGTCAAGACATGTAAATCTCTAACCCAAATTGTGAGGTTGGTCAAGTGCACATCACACCACACTCCATATTAAACCCACATTTGTGCTGGTTTGTGGACTAATATACATATCTTTTACAGCAATAAAAAAAAAAAAAAAAAAAAAAAAAATTACCAGCAATACATTTTTGTAACAAGAAAAAAAAAATTGGAAATGACATTCCATTAAAAGTTATAGCAGTGAAATGTCTATTCACTTTAGAGTTTTTAACTATCAGCATTGCAAAGAATTTGGGGTCTTCTTCAGCCTGCTTCACCTACTTAGAAGAAAAGGCATTGTGTTCCTAATCCACTGAACAGAAGATTCAATTCCAGGTCTCTGGCATGGAAAGCACTAATACATTTTAAAAAAAAAAAAAAAAAAAAAAAAAAAAAGATATCCACATAAAAAAAAAGAAAAAGATGTGCTTATCATCTTCCACAATGCTGTTATGATGATGGTTTAAGGAAAAAAAAATTATGAAAAGACAACACATTTGCTAAAGTTGAAGAACTATAAAATGCATCTATTTATTTTAAATAAAAAGTAACAATTTTAACCTCCAAAATAGGATCTAATCCATAGAATTAATAAATAATCATTAAAAAAAAAAAAAAAAAAAAAAAAGTAATTACATTTCAATTTTTTATGGATCAAAGTTAAGCTTACCCAGTTCATTTTTAATTTTATCATTTTATAAAATATATCCATTTTCATTTTTTTTGAAAAGAAAAAGGTAAATTTAATTTTCAATTTAATCACAAGAATTAGAGAAAATATTTCCAGCCACAAATATAAATGAAATGAATGACCATAATTTTATTTTAATTTTTTTTTTTTTTTTTTTTACAGATGAATGGGAGTGTGAAGTTTAAAGAACTAAGAATATATTCAGTTTCTATATTTATTTTTCTATTTTATAATATGAATTCTGTCTAATGATTTTTTTAAAGAAAATACATAAAAACATCAGCAAGGTGAAAATGTTTGGAGTGTGACAGTTTGGACAATTTAATTTGATTTGTTTGTTTAACAGCATATAATCTTTAATTTTCTTGGATGCTTTGAAGTAATAAAATATGTTATTCTGCTTTCACAACTGAATACATGGTAGATGATGCTGATCTATATATATATATATCTACAGATACATGTTTGTGCCTATACATGTTTGTGTGAACATAATTACAATAAGCAGTGATATGTGTATTTTATGTTGTAGTTTTGTTGAAATTATATTTTAGTTTGGTTGGTTGATTTTGTTTAGCAGCATATCAACCTCTATGGGCTATTTAATGTTGAAAATATTTTGAATGCAATTGTATGCCTTCAAGATAGAATGTATTGTTGGTAATTTCACTATAAATAGGTATTTTGGCAATTTTTTTTATATATTGCTGGTATTTTTATATTTCCATAGTGTTTGGGAGTTCACTATTTGCCCATAGCTAGGGCCCTAACAGGTGCTACCACTCCAGGTCAGGATAGATCTGGAAACAACAGCAATTAAGAGGTGGTTCCACACTCCTCAAAACCTCCAATTTCTCGCTCAGAGGCCTTGCTACCAGATGTTGTTTATCATCAAATGCAGGGTTACAGTTTGGACAAAATATAATGAATAAATACTTTATACACTCTAGTTTTAAAATGCATCATTACAGAAAATATAAGAAAAAGATTTAAATTATAATATCTATTGATGAAACAAGTCCGATTTAAAATGGGGTTCAGTTGTCGACATTCATTCACTCGATTAGCCAGACGAATTTCAATGCGTCAGATCCAAATGTTTTGCCCAAAATGAATGCAGTGTACTCCTTTTTTTGATTCACATGTGACTTGAGTTGTGTCACTACCCGTCTATCCTACCTAAATGCCTACATGACATCTGCATAGCAACAGACACCAATATCTTTAAAACATCCTTATTGGTCCATACCGATCAATGAAATATTTTCCCACTTAAATCCAAAATTTTGTCTGGAAGCCTACCCATAGTTATTTAATGAATAAGGCCAGACAATGAAAAGATAGAGAGAGAAACACAGAGGCACAGACAGATGCAGGATGCTGTTGCCAACTTTATGAGATCATCTCACAAACAATTGAAGACTACACATGAATTACTGCACCATAGAAATATGGCATGGAATATTAAGTCAAACAACTTCATAAAACTCACAAATTAATCATGTTTAAAACAACAAAAGATTAAATCCAAGCATGATTTGTAACACCATCAGTATGAACTCTGAAAATTTTAACCCACTGAAGATAAACCATCAGGCAGCTAAGTAAAACAAGAACTCTATATCTATCTTTTAACACTGAAGTCATATGCACTATGAATAAATTCACTTAAGTTTTGTTGTTGCATTTTGTTTCTGTAAATAAATATTAACCTTGAGCATTGTTTTTCCTCACACAAAGGAGGAATACATTTTGATCAAAATCCTTCTGATATTTACACTGTACTAATTTCTCCTTCTCAGCATCTGCAACAAGTGGTGACCCCGACATGATAGGAATCTGGTTCACAATAGTTGTATGCGTTCAGAGATATGAAACCAAACGATTATTAAGGAGACATTGCTCTATAAAGAGGTGCATTTTCCATTTTTTTTTTGAGAGTTGAATTCTTCTGGTATTCATCCACTAAATTTTTCAACCATACTTAATTTTTGTTTTTAGGATTTGTTATTTTTAAGGATAAAAATTCAACTTTCTGTATTAAGTGATTTCAGAAAATCATATTAAAAGTAATTTTAGCAAAAGCAAGTTTTGATTTCAATATAGCAGCTCCTGATAATGAACCTTCATACATTTTTAATGAGATATAAATTAAAAGTTTTCATTAATCTGCAAGAAAGTAGAATTATTTCTTGCTAAGAATACTGAAACCTGAACAAATCTGTTTCATCAAACTTGGACCTCATTCAAAGATTTGACGGAAATCAAATTAAATTAGCAAATTTCCCCCTGGAATATTTTTCATCAAAATAGAAGCCATGCATATTCCAACTAGAAGCAGAATTGAGTTTGAATGAATAGTTTTTTTTTTTGTAAGGATGTTTGTCTTGAATAATGGATTAGCCTCATTAAGTGGTAATCAGGTTGGATTGACAATAAAGATAAAATTTTTATTTGGAATTACCAAGTGGCAAGTTAGGGGGTGCAAGTAGAAATACAGAGATAAAGTCTATATTTTAATGTAACTGTCTGTGGAAGTGTTCATGCAGGTCACCAACAGACTAATGACCAATACCAACAGTTACTGAAATACCCAGCTGTAAGAATACGCAGTAGAGTTGCCACTTTGTACACAAATCTAGCAGTTTATATAGATACCCATGATTTGCATATCCTACTGACTTCTATATAAACAAGCTAGAGACCAGGCTCAAGTTAATCTTTTTCAGGTGAGAATATATGCGACTTCCGAGTGTTTCATTCAAAGAAGAAAGCGACTACATTTTTCGCTTCAGAAATACATTGAAATTAAAAAAAAAAATACTTAATAGAAAGAAAAATTAACATTTATTGAATTATTAAGAGCATAATTTGACATGACGGTCCCTATAAGTACTATAAATGCAACTGTAAAATACTGCAAACATCTTCTGATGGAAGGGATAAACGGATACATTTATAAAATTGTTAATATATCAGGATGTATGTTGTAACCTAGAAAAAGTTACTGAATGAGGAATAATCAAAAAAGAGGTTGGATATGAAATGGTGATCTTTATGACATCAACAAAATACAATACTCTCCAGCAGCGTGAAGTAGGTAAACTACTGCTGGTGGTGGACTACTTAGACAGCATATTACGATATTTACCTGCCTCCCGATGAGATAGGATGCAGCACAAGCCCAAATTTAATGTGGAGAAATTTGAGCCTGTGGGCTCAAGCAAAAATTGCCCATAGACCCCACATACATGGGATCAGGTATCTGTCTACCTCCCTGGATGAGAGACTGACCTTTGGCATAACCTCATCCAGGTTCCTCTCTACCCAAAGGCAGAGTGTTCAACACAGCAAGAGCTTCTCACACTACCAGCTTAGGCAGCATATTGCCCTCACTTACAATAGGGTCCAATCTATTTATGAGGATTGGGACATAGCCATTAGTGTTCAGGGGTATGGTATATTACAATGTGAGAGGAAACAATGAATCTATATTTTTCTTTTATATAAAAAGAAGATAAACTTACAGAGCTGGTATCTGTCCAGTACTAAACAACATTGCATCAAAGTCCATTGTTGTGATTTATTCACAACTGTAAAGAAAAAAATAGAAACAAATCATTAGAATAATATTTGAAGAATTGAACTATTACTTTTAAATCCTTTTGTCAAATGAAATACTACCACCTATATCAGAGATTTCTCAATATGCAGGTTAACATCCACTTGAGAGTGCTACAAATTCTCAAGGGGCATTGAATGTTCCAGGGTATTTGGGAGGGTGGGAGGAAAGACATGTATATTATATATATGAATCTCTTTATCTTTTTGTCAATATCTTTACAGTTTTATTGTATCAAAAAGTTCATGATACTAATCAGGTCAACTCTGAATTTTACAATTCCTCATTCCCCAAGCAAGAATGATTTTTATTAATTATTACAGAATATATATTTTATAAACACTAAATTTTCAAATTTAAAATCTTCTACACACAACTGTAGAAGTTCTCTATGACAACTGAAAACCTAAATTTTCATTTTCTATATATATTTATATTTTCTAAACAATCTGGAGTGTATGGCAAGATATGGTGATGATTCATTTACTGTCCTGTGCATAGCTCAGTCCACTCAGCATTTACACATATTAGAAGTGGTTTTTATTAAATTACATAACTGTCTCTGTGCAAACAGAAGGCACATCTTGCTCATTCTGTATTTTAGTAGGTATGTGAGTGAATTTTTCCATTTTATACTCACTAGGAAGCCATTACATTGGCTCTTTTACTAGTATATTATTTTTTTTCTTCCTCCTTGTTTTTATTAATAAATTTGTATTTTAGTTGCAGTTTCTTTTTCTCTTCCTCATATTTTTCTTTTCTCATAGTGAAAATTAAATTGTTCTGTCAATTTAACATTTACCAGCATATTCATCTGACGAAGAGTTGGTTGATAAGAATCCTTAAAGAAGAATGCTTTCCTGCATTTTCAAATATATATATTATACATACATATATTACACACACACGCACGCACACTGGGTATGATGGGTAAATTATCAGCATTTTATAATTTTATTTTCGTGCATGTGCATTATTTTTTTTTAACTGCACAGTATAGTAGGGTCAGTTGGGCACCATCTGTGAGAATGAGAGTAACATGATGCAATTTGTTCTACCAGAAATTTGGAAATGCATGCTGTACTGCTTGGTATTCAGCTCCAAGACAGTACAGAGGATTTGGAAAGAGTTGGATGAGTAATGGTGATTACGAATGTATGACAGCTTGGAAAAATCACTGATCATTCTGATATGAAAAGAACTCCTGAATTTACTCAACACAGAGTGCCTTGAGGAGGTAATGCTGCCCTGGGTCAAGAGTGTGGCTGCTGAAAAACCCTATGTCTGGCAACAGGGTTCTGTACCATGTCAGACAAGGAGAACTCAGTCATGGCTGTCAGATAATTTCTGCAGCCACATCACCCCTTACATCTGGCCACCTAACTGCAACCCCCTTGATTATTATGTGTGGGGTGCAGTTAAGCAAAAGACCAACATTATGGTAGCATTTACCAAATTAAACAAGGAGACCATCCAGAAGAGTTGCAGGAGATTCTGAAGTCATTTGGAGGCCATAGTTGAAGCCAATGGTGATTTTATTGAATAAATTTACTCTTTAGTATTTCAAGATATTTTTGTGGAATTTTGGTAAATATATGGTAAAATGAGATGTCAGTGTTATCTTCATTTTTGAGTAATTTAGACAGTTTATCCATCGCACCCTGTGTATGTATGCAGGCACGTTAGGAGGATGTAGAATAGTATCCAAAACAAAAGTGGAGATAAGTGAAAAAACTGTTTTAAATGATTCCAACCTGAAGATGGCAAACCTAAGAAACATGTTGACAAAAACCATTGTCATTTAAAAGCATCTCTTGCACTTTGTCCCATTATTTATATATAAATTAAAAATATAGTTTTACATTATGCTATATTTATTGGTAAATGTGTGCTCAATATCAGGGATAGAGTGTGTGAACTGTTGCTGCTTACCGAATAACCATCAGGATAATAGAATATACCAGAAATACCTGACCTTTCTACCCATAATGTCCCACTGACCAGCATCTATAAATAGAGTCACCACACAGACTGAAGATTGCGTTCAAGAATGAGGCAGACTATTGCCACTCAGTGGTGACCTCAGTGTCCACTTATTTATTACACACATTTGCTCCCTGCTATAAATGTAAGCAAAAAAATATACAAAATTTCCATTTATCTATTTAATTATATAAATAAATATTTAATTTTTTTTTTATTTTACAGAAATCATTGACTTTGAGCAAATATAAAATTTTAAGTATGACATAAAAAAAAAACAAAAAAAAAAAAAAAACCTAAACATATTTAAGCATTTAGACAACAACATAAAACAAAAATCTGCACACTTCTATGCAAAGACCCAGCAACTGTCACAAGTTACTTCCCACAAACTGGCAGTTATGATGCAACAAAATGTAAACATGTGACATTACCTCATTCATCAGTACAATTTTAATATAGGGTGTGTCATCTAGTTCAAATATCTGAAAAGGGGTCCTAGGGAAGAAAAGATAAAGAACCATCAATGACTATGACTCTACCAATATATTAGTAAAATCCTACAAATTTGAACATCTACTGATTGACAATGTTTATTTAACCTTTATTTATATAAACCAAGGAATCAGCAATCATTATGGTGCTTGCAGATTGTCCCTTAAACAGTAATTGTTTACAGAACAATGTAATATAACAAGCCACTGTAAAATCAACAGATAACAAGGACTAGATTGCATATCATACAGTTGATGAGGTGCTTAATAATACTATAAAAAAAACTTTTAAATTTGTCTATTTAAATAAATTTTGTTATATTTCCCCCTGACATGAGGGTAGCATATAAGTGAATGGCACAGAAAGTAGAATTGGCAATCAGAGTTCAAGATTTGGTCTAGTTTGATGCATTCACTTTCACATGCATACCCTACAGAAAGGTATGTGTTTGCTTCTTCTCCCTACTATGGGTTAAACAGAAAGGTAGACTGATCTCCCAGCATCAGTGTAGCAACCAGTTTAGGAGAAGGACAATTCTGAAAAAAAAAAAAAAAACAGAGAAGTCAACAGGAAATTACTGTCTTTCCCAAGATCACAACTGAATCTATTAAGTTGGTGTAGAAATAATATCAGTTTTTGACGTTAAAAAAATATGTCAAAAAATGATATTATTTTTGCACCAGCTTAATATCTTGCACATTTATAAATCTACCATTTGTCCAAGCACTGAATATTGTTGCCACATGTGGTCTGGTGCTCCTACTATACATCTCAAGATTCTTGACAAAATCCAAAGAGTCTGCAATGTTATCTGTCCTGACCTTGCATCACATTTTCAGTTACATTCCCACTGCTGTAACATG
>OZ010596.1:32533461-32655961 GCA_963932145.1 Acanthosepion lycidas
TCCTCTTATCTATTTTGAGTTGGAGTTATTTATTTTTTTTTTTTTTTTTTTTTTTTTGTTGTTGTTTTGAACAGTGTCCTGGTTTATTTTTTGTTTTATGGCTTGTGTCAGCCCACTTTTATTTATGATGGTTTTTCCACTCTCTGGATATTTAGTAAGTTGGACTTCTTATATTTTTTATTATTATTATTATTATCTCTTTTTTGGTGGAATGGGTATTTTTGACTGAAACTGAGACAGATTTGTACAAGTTATTTTTTTTTGTTGTCTTTATGATTTCATTTGTTAGGATTAATTTGTTTGGAGAGTTTGGTGCAGAACTCATTTACATAACTTGGGAGTTGTTCTGGTTTAAAGCCAGAACACAACAGGGACTGAGGTGGGGGTTCTTTTCAGAATTAACATGCATGCAATCCAGAGATGTAAGAAAATGAAATAGCCTGTCTGACTCAAATGGACTGGATGAACCAAAATGTTTATATAGAGGTTGTAAAAGAAAAAACAAAACTTATAGAAGACCTTTTATTTGCACAAGAGCACAAAAATCTCAAAAACTGTATTACATTTTCAGGAAATTTAATGTAGATTTATTCAAATTTTAGTAAAGAAACTAAATTCATGAAATTGGCATTAAAAATTGACAACAGTGTCTTTAATTAGCAGTAAAAAGGCTGTTCCAAAACAAATGATTTTATGCTGCATCATAAAAATAGCAAAATAGATAATAACACATCATATAATCATTTTTGTATTTACTTTTTCACCTAAAATTTGTTATTGGAAAATGCTTGGGTGTGTACACATTAATACAAATGCTAAGCATGGGCATGTAGCCAAGCGGTTAGAGCATTCACTTGAGACTCAGGTTATAATCTCATCATGACTGATTTGTCAGGAAGGTGACTTCTTAATGTTATCACTCTAAGGAGTTCTTGAAAACCAAATCACAGATTAACCCAAGCCTTATGCCAGAAATTGGGTAGATGGAACATCCATCGATGGTTGCACTAATACAAGGTCACAAGTTATTGCGACTGACGGTATGAGCTTACTGGCATTGTTCAAATTGACTTTAGTCAGCAGGATTCAGTGGGTGCATAGACATCAAGAATCTCCTGTTATAGAAGGTGAATAAGGACTTACAGACAAAATAACATAAGAACTGAACATTGAAAGAATAGCAAAGAAATGCTATACCATCTGGTTTATGCAACAAGCCAAATATCCCAAACACTTTTAAATTATGTCAGAATTACCTAGAGTTAAAAAAACAAAAACAAAAAACAAAACATAATTTTGGAGATTATAACTTGGGTGCCTCAATCTCCTGACCTCCCACTGAATTAGTATGGGATGAATTTGATAAAAGAGTTCAAAGAAAATACCCAAAGAGTGAGTGTGAGTTTTTTCAGTGATTGAAGAATGCTTGAGAAGGTCTACCATCTACGTTTTTTTTTTCCAAAACTGTTGGAAAAAATGCCAAGAAATTGTAAAGCCATAATTAAATCAGGTGGTGGTTTTATTGACTAAAACAAAACATGAGGCTGTTTTATAGTTTATTTTTTTGTCAAAATATAAATAAATGAACTGTAATTACTGAAATTTATTTTACTAAGAAAAAAAATACAAGGTGACTTCAAACTTTTTGCCTGTAGTGTATATTTAATAGAATCAGGTGTACATTTGACTGGTCACTACTGTCAGTTTTGTACACACTATGCATAGTTCCAGCGATGTCAATTTTAGAAATGGAATGTCACATCAATCTGGCACTTACAAACATGCCTTATTTGAACTCTGATAATTCACATTACCTTGCCTTGTGCAGCCTAGCCACTGTTCATATGAACTCAACTGATAATATTAGTTGATATTACTGATTTCTATGATGTTACGGTAGGGTGGCATCACATCACCTTTAAATTATGTCATCCAATGACTTTTGGCACGTTAGAGTATATCTACAAGAAAAAAAAAAAAAAAAAACACATTTTGTGTACACGAGTTCTACTGCTGACAATACTGTGGGTTCTACTATTAATAACATTGGTATTTCCTTCTATTAGTTCTAAGAAAATATCCCAAACTAACATTGTCACCTAATTAAGAACCTAAGATTTTTTTCTTTTTAATCCCCCCCCCCCAAGAAAAACAATAATGCTACAAAGACGGTTGACTGAGAGTGAAAGAGAATGAGAAGATATTAGTGATGAGAAAAGACAATAAAAGAACAAGATTCAGGAAGTCAGAATATAGGAATTGCAATTTTTTTGAAGATTATAGGTAGCAAAGAAATAAGAATAGAATTTCTCAGGTGAGAAGTGCAAGAAAAGAAGCTCTTAGAATAGAACTTATGATTGCATGTAACAATTTAAACCGTCAAGCAATGAGACTTAGTTGCCAATCTAGTAGTATGCTTAAATTCCTGCAGTCAAGGTACCAAAGAGCAAAAATCATTATAACAATTGTCATGAAAATATAGAAAAGACAGAGGAAAGCCATATGATGGCGATGAGAAAGTAACTGAAGATATGTCAGGTCAGGAACGATAACTGACCTTTTTATGGATTTTGTCAAAAATCTAGAGATATATAGCCGAAGTTCCAGACCAGATATGGTAGGAATATTCAATGTACGAACAAATGGTAAATTTATAAATGTGCAAGATGGATTCTGGCAACTAAGATTATCTCGCACAACACAGTGAACTAGCAGTAAATCTAGCAATTGATTTAATACATTCCACTTCATGTTGATTAAAAACTGTGAGACCAAGAAGGCATAAGGAGTTCCTCTCTTGGAGGTTAGCATTAGCCATGCTGATAGAATGCAAAAATGGTTCTCTAGGATGATTAAAAGATAACAGTTTCGTTTTGGAGGTGTTAAAATTTTTCAGGTGCATGGTAGTGACACTCCTGTTGCTTCACAACTGGCTAACTGTGTTAATTTTCTGCTTCTGTTGAACAAAGCGATTTTTATTGCATAGCAACCCTACCTGTGAGTAAAACAAGCAGATTACTTTTGATAAAGCACTTACAGGTGCATGTATAACAGAGCAGACCAAATCAATTTATGACAGACAACATTAGTATACTTTGATTTTTGTTTTTTGCTTTTAATACTTGGAAATACTAAAATAAAAAAAATAAAATAAATCCAATGAAAATAAATTTCAAATGATAATCCCAAAAGATATTTTCTACTGATAACACAAAGTAATCATTTTAGTATATTACTCTCTATTTTTTAACTAATGTTCACACTATACAAGGCCCAAGAGCCACTCAAGGTAGAGGGTTACTGAAGGCTGTTGCTGTAAGACTAAATAGTGCAGTATATGCAGACATATGGTGTGACACTGGGACCTCAGGGAATTAATCAAACAATAAAAGAAAGAGAAAGAAAGAAAAAGGAAGAGGAAAGGTACTAAAAAAAAAAAGTAAAAAAATAAAACATCACCAGAAAGTGGATTGAAAAGTTAAAATTGAACACAAAATGTGTAGAAAATTTATGTTTCAAAATAATAAAATGGAATCCCGAACAGTTCCAAAAAGAATCGAACCCAAATCTAAGTGAACAGAATTCAATAAGATTGAGCAAAATCAAGACATCCTTCCTCACTTCCCACTGATAAAAAACAGACAATGTATCATCAAAAATGTCTGGTCCTGGAAAATAGAAAAACATATCTTGTTGATAAAGAACACAGATGGTCACACACCAAAATAACATCTAAAATTGTTCTGGACAAAGAGCCAGGATAAACATCAGGTTTGAATCAACCACCCAGAAGAAAAATATCCCTACAAAAATAGAAATTAGCACCTAAGATTGGAGACAGGTTCAGTCATTTTAATTCAAAATTTTTATGGCTGACATTATTGTGGATTTCTTTGGACACAAATGATAAAGAAAAATTAATTACTAGCCCTAAAGTGACCATAGACAACTGGCTGAGTGGCCTGGTTGACTGAGAAATTACCTAAAAAAACCCAGCATGAGACAAGCTGATAAAGAAAGATTAATGACTGGAAATCCCCTTTTCACCTACACATTCTAAAAGTAGGATTCATCACAAACACAATGTACTGGCCCTTATTGTGGGCTGAGATTGGATGCTGAGAAAGGGGGAGAAAGAAGAAAGAGGTTAGCACTGCCTATATGGAGCAATAATGTGAGATGAGACGTGAAGGAGTTGTAGTTAAGGGGCAGCTTAATTCCTCTAATCACTCTTAAAAGGGGGCTTGACAACCTATTAATCTGGAAAATTTACTTGAGTAAACATATTTTGAAAACATGGAATTTTAGAAAAAGATTAATGCTAAGGGTGGAAGATAATCGAACCACAGACCCTCATGAACCCCACCCCTGCTTGACACAGGACTCCATATAAGCAGGAGTTTGGGGCAACTACTACACACATTATTGCTATTGGAATCCACATTGTTCGCCAAGATCTCCTGACCAGGACCTTGTGCCATCTCTGAAGACCAGAACTTAGAAATTTAAATTACTACTAACAAGGGCTGTAAACCCCAAAGGGGGATCCCAGAACAGTAAAATGGGAAGCGTTAAAACCACTAAATATAACAAATCATATAAACCAAATCATTGTTACATTTTTAATCAGAGTTAATTCTTTATTCCAAAGAATTCTTTTTGTGTAGCTTCTCGTCGTCAACCTGTTCTTCTCTTCATTTTAGTTCATCAGTGATTTTTCACCCTCTGAGATGAAAAACACAACGTTGCAGAGGAGTGAAGGATCATGAAGCAGATAAATGCCAGCTGAATCGAATGGAACCATGCTCAACAAAATACCAGTGACACACAAGCAATGCATTAACAAGTGAGGAGTCAGCTAGATAATAACCACAAGGAGTCAGCTAGATAATAACCACAAGGTTCAGGTTCCTTCAGACCAATGCAGGGGATGGGAGTTACATGGGAAAAATAATGGTTAATGCTAGACTTCAAGAGATTAAGATTGTAGCAGTCAAGAAAGCATCCTCCTGGGATTCTGTTCCACAAATCAACAGTTCTCGAGAAGAAACTATTGGAGCATAACTTACTCCTAACTTATGGAATACAAAGAGAATCAGGGTGGTTCACCTCAATGCATGCAGCGTGGCAGGTCTTAGCTGGGAGAGTTAGAGTTGAGTGAACTAAGGAATGTAGTTAGTGTCACAGAATGAACATCTGGTTTAATCCAATCATTCCTAACAAATTGTGAAATGAAAGTCATGTTAAACGGGCTTGCTCACAGATCCTTTCATATGAACTCAGGGGTCCCCCAGGGCTCTATACTGGGATCTCCACTTTCTAATTTTCATCAATGACCTCCCCGACGACATCAATTCCCAGCTAGCTATTTATATAGATGACATTAGCATTTACTCTTGTCTCGGTAGCAAATCCGACAGATCTGACAAAGTTAACCTGGCAACTGCTCTTGAAAAGTAGCCTCAATCAGTGGTGAACAGGAAAGAAATAGCTTGTAAATTTTAACACCTCCAACACAAAACTGCTTTCATTTAATCATCACAAAGAACCTTTCCTGCCTGCTATCAGCACGGCTGATGCTAAACTCAAGGAGACTTGGTCTCAAGTTTTCCACTGACATGAAGTGGAGTGACTATATCAAATCAATTGCTTCATCAATTGCAAGGAAAGTTGGTTCATGTCGTGCCAGAAATTTTTCTTCTCTTATACATTTATAAATCTACCATTCATTTGTCCATTGAATTCTGTTGCCATATCTGGTCTGGTGCTTGTGGAGATTCTTGACAAAATTCAAAGAAAGATTTGCAATGTAATCAATCCTGGCCAGGCATTTCAATTTCAGTCACTTTCTCACCAACGTGATGTGGTTTCCCTCTGTCTTTTCTACAGATATTTTTATTGCAACTGTTCTGACAAGCTTCCCCCCCCCGGTGCCCTGACTACATGAATTTAAGCATGCTACTAGATTGGCAACTAGGTCCCATCCTTTTATTGTTGAAATAGCCAAATGCAACCACAACTTTTACTCCAACACTTGCATTTCCCACCTGTTGAACTCCCTTTCGTTTTCTTGCTTCCCTGATAACTACAATCTTAAAAAATTTAAATGCAACATCAATCACCATTTTTTGTCATCTTGAACCATGTTCATTTTTTTTTTTTTGTTCTTCCTTCAATCCTTCCTATTTTCAGTCTTCTCTTTAAATCATTGAAATAAAAATATCCAAAACTAAATAAAAAGCAATGTATTAGCAACCTGATCGCCCTTACTTATTAAGATTTGTTTATTGGCATGGATTAATGTATCCTATTATCACAACATTGGAATAGCTTATTACTAAGGAAGACGAGTCACATTATGTTTTATAGAAACATGGGTCATAGGATTTGTAACATGACAAGAGTTGCTTATTTCTTTAATCTCTGAATGAAATAAAAAGCCATGATTATACCAAGTGATGCTGCTGCAATTTGAGTAGCATCAATTGATTTTTTCATGGCTTATCAAACATTTATGGGCTATTTAAAACCAAAACATATTTCAGATTGTAAGAGGTTGCTTACAGTACCCAGTTTTTCCAAGTGGCACCTGACAAGTGAATTCTTAGAGGGTCAATGTTATGAATACAATGCCAAAATTAGATTGCTTTACAGAGCTCCAACTGCCTTACTATTTGCTCATAACTAGGGAAAAAGGGTTTATGCCTGTCCAAAAGGTATTAGTGTGAAATGAATGCAAACACCTCTAACTGAATTTTGAAGTTCATTTGTTGATTTTATTCTCCATGTTATTAACCAGATCTGCCACACCTCTTTTTGTATCTTATAGTCAGATTATCTATAAGCTGAAATATAACTAATGTATTTTTTATCAATCTCTAATAATCTTATCTCAAAAACATACTAGAAACATTAAAAATGGGTCACAGAATACCCAAAATGTATACCAGAACCATTTTGAAATAGGGCAACATAAGTTAACACCCTTGATGAAGGTTCTTACTTTGAATGTCTATTGGGACTAAAGCTCACTCTAGATCTCAAATGGGACTCGTATATATGATCTATCACTAAAGATGCTGGGAAAATGATCAGGTCCTTGTACTGCTAAAAAAAAAAAAAAAAAAAAAAAAAAAAAAATATATATATATATAACATAACTCCAGCCACCCTTCATCTTTACAAGAGTCAGATCAGATATATTGCCGTCATATCTGGGTTGGAGGTATCAAATCCTCACCTTCCAGAATTCACAATCTTTTACCTGGTCTTGTGATGCAGTGATTTAGTTATCACCCTACAGTCTCTTTCCTCCACAGACACAATGTTGCAAGCCTATCATAATGATAGGCAAATGTTCAGACAAGTTCCATTCTTTAGTGCCATCAGCTCAGATGTTTACACCAAAGATCTGTCTTGCTATGTCACCCTCATACGCTATGTAATTCCTTTGACAAGACAGACATTACATTCCGAAAACTTCTTCACAAACTCCTATGTGGATGGTTTCTCAAACACTACAATCTTGTTTCAAGTCTAGAGTCAATTCACTGTGTAACACAATTTTTGTCCTTGGGTAACAACCGTTATTTCCTATTTGCTTATTCATAGAAAGGATGAAAAATGGATAATATTTCCTTCAAACTTTGCTTTTGTGACCAGGATAATGATATTTATCTAATCCCATTGAGGAAACTGGCAAATGTGGACATTCTTGTTAATGCAAAGTAGGGACAAAACGGCATAAGATTCAAAAGTAGCATTTATTTATTCTTGGGTTACACAAGAAAGACCACAAAAAATTTAGGAGTGAGTAATATTTTGTAATTTATGCTTATATTGCAAGTTACTTTCACAAATCAGCCCTCAAATATAGTCTCCCATAATGTTTTCATTATACAATCCTTGATAACCAGAATGTTCTAGAAATTATTGAAACTTCTAGAAAATTCTCCTTCAGCAACTCAGCACTGAATCTATCTGGAATGTAACAGAAAATAGAATAGTTTCAAAACATCAATGTCCAGGTCACAAAAGCAGTTAGGAAATAACACTTACTAACCAAAGACAAAAAAAAAAAAAAAAAGTCAAAATTTTGTTAGACTGATCAACCATATCCTCAATCTTCACTTCCTACTTTGATGCTCATATCCCACAACCTCATTCAGTAATTGTCTACCTTGAGTGGCTCTTGGGTTTTGTGTTGGATATAAAAAATAAAATAAAAAATGAAATCATTAAGTGCTGAAAAGTTTTTGTATGATCCTCATCCAAAAAGTCAGTATTTCAATAACCAAACAGAATGTTAATATTAGAAGTGGGCTGAACTGATGACTTTCCTCTCAGGTTAGGGTGATGTAAAAGTAAGTTACTGGACCCTGAAAAAATTTAAAATGTTTATTCTTTACTCAAGCTATAAAGAACTGAATAATCAAGATAATTGGAGCATATCATTTACAATCCTTAAGAAAAATTCTCAAGCTCGGAAATCAGGTTATGCGTAAAGTTTTAGAAAGGCGTATCAGTTACCATTAAATGACATTCTTTCCTTACTCAGCAGAGAACAAATAATTTTTGGACAAAATATTCACTGGTAATGAAAAACAGATTTATTATGAGAAAATTGAAACCAGAGTCAAGAAAACCTTCAACAACTGTCAGGTAATAAACAATGAACAAATCTTGCAAATCTTTACAACTGTATAGTGATCTCAGCATAGTAAATATATTCCTTTTTCATTGCCCAAGTCACAATGAACCTGTTTTAAATAATAATAATAAACTTTAAACATATTTTAGTGGATAAAAGTAGATGCGCTGGTTTTTAAACAGTGTTAATTATATCTACTGGCTTGTGCATTCAAGTCTTAATACAGAAAATGTGCCCTCAAGCAGGGTTTAAACATGTGTTCCCTTTTGTTTGATCTTGTGCGGTTTAGACTGTTCAGTCCAGTAAGTTTCAATTATCCTTTTAAGGAATGTAGAACTTTGAACTTTGCTGTGTTGTGAACTGTCGGGAAATTGACATCTCTGTCATAATTATAGAAACAGGCTTAAATTTATCAAATCAAGTTAGAACCCGGTTACTTTTGTTTCATTTGCAATAAAAATCCTGATCTGCCTGGACTTTTTTTTGGAGGATGAAACTATAATGATCCTACTTTTCATCTCCACACCAATATTCTCAATATAGTTTGTTTTACCATTTACAAATGTAGTATCATATGAAAATTAGATAGACAAGTATGAATAGAGAACAACTGGTGAACATGGGGTGGCTATGCCTAAAAAACCAGGTTGCTATTCGGGACATGGAGAACTGTACTACAACTACTACTACACAGAGAGACAAGCAAAACATAACAAAATTTCAGGATTTTCAAACAGAACTTCATTTCACTTTCATATTTATGCAATTTAATGTGAACAAATTATTGATTAATCAATTCATTTTTTGTAGCTTATCAACCCTTTGCAAGTTATTTAAAGCCAGAAAATATTTTTAGATTGTAACAATTTTTTTTTTTTTTTTTTTTGGAGATAATAATTTAGTGATACAAGTCTAAAACCCATAGCCAGGGCAGGAAGAGGTGAATTTATAATTTCCCAAGGGTATTTGCATGTCAGGAAATACAATGAACCCAACAGGAATTGGAACTTGGCTCTCCAATTAACAATTCCTTGCCATTATCCATTACACCATCTGCACATCCAAGTTTACAGTGGTCACTCATCTAGATACTAACCAGGCTTGATGTTGCTTAACTTTGGTGAACCAATATTTTAATGTGATATGGCTGTAAGATGTGAAGAAATCAAAACTGTTATTTAATAATGACCAGCTGCTCATGTCTGAGGATGTCAGTCTGCTAAGATGATTAGTTAATCCCTCTGGCAGACACCTGCTCAGGCATGTTTTATATTTTTTTCAGCACCTACAGAGCCAACTTGTGGTTTATAGTGCAACTATGCTGAACAGACCTTAGTTACAGTTTCTGGGAGAATGCACATAATCTGGCACGATCAGTTATTGAACAAGGCCAGTATGTTCAAAACCTCTGTCACAATGACTTGTGATTGTGTGGCTAGTACAACCATTGACAGCTTCCAAACAGTTTCATCTGCCCAAATTTTCATAAGGCTTGGGTCAACCATGGGTTTTGGGCACTTCCTAACAGTGATGCATGCAGGCTGGGATTGTCTCCCCAAATAGATATTAATCAGACAAACTGACCATAGTGAGATTTGAACTTGGGTCTCATGGCTTAACATTCTAACCATGGCCATTTACCCAGGTTTCTTATTTATAATTCACATATGCAGTAAACAAATTAGAATGCGAATATTAAGTTTAATTATTTACATTGTTCAGACCGATATCCTCATCTTTATTGTCATATCCACAATGTTTCAGCTGTTGTATGTTCCGGCCTTCTTCAGGTAATATACGTTGGAATTTTGAACTAAACCCTTTAATTTAGTCTACAGACAGAAAAGGCATGGCACATGGAACTAGAACAAAATAAAGGTTTCAACATACATCATCCGAAAAAGGCCAAAGTATATAATGGCCAAAACATGGATATGACAATAAAGATGTAAATAGTGTAAATCGTTATTAGGTTGGTGCAAAAATAATGTCGTTTTCTCAAATATGTTACTATGTAAGAAAACGACATTATTTTTGCACCAACCTAATATCTCATATCAGAAATATAAACAGATATTAAGTTTAAGTAGTCATTTTCTTTTCTTTTAAGGCAATTTTTAGATTCAAGAACTGTCAATGCACTTTTGCATTAGATGATGCTGGACAGAACAAAATTTTAAAATAAACTTATATTTATTCTAAAAGCAAATAATTTCTTAAAGAAAAAAAAACAAAAAAAAACCTACTTTTCACTAACAGAAGCAGGCTTTTAATAAATGGTGCATGCATACATAGAGGGAGACACAGAGAAAGAGCAAGAACTTAATTGCTTCTTTTTAAAATGGTGAATGAAACCCGAATATAAAAATGAAGGTTGAGTAACTTTAATATATCAAATATCTAAAGTTATTTTTACATATGAAAAATGTTAGGATCTAATTGGAAGAATTCATTTTGGTTTAATAAACAAAGCAAGAAAATATTTTTTCTATCAACTTTTGATTAAGAAAATGAATGAACCATTAACAAATAACATTTATCTCTCTGTTTATTAAAATAATTTGAAAATACAAGGCATAAAATGGAAAATTTAGTCACAATGTGATGAAAATGATTGTAAATGAAAAGTTTTGAAAGATTTTTAACACCCCCCACTTTTTTTTTTTTAAATTGTGAATAGTTGGAATATTCTATATATATATATATATAGATATAGAAAATCAATACATAGAGCACAATTCTTAAATTAAAATCTGATAGAAGTTTCTCTGAACATGAAAAATAACAAGATTATTCTCATGTAAAACTATTCAAGTTGTCTGTCTATATTTCTGAGATGAGGTATTATGTACATTATTTACATTATTCAGTCTATTGTCCTCATCTTTGTTGACATATGAAGAAGGCCAGAGTGTACAATGGCCGAAACGTTGTAATAAATATGGCAACAAAGATGAGGACAATAGTCCAAATAATGTAAATTATTCAAGGTGATTTAACTAAAATAGTTAAATAAAAATGTAATTTTTTTTAACCAAAATTAGAGTAAAACTGTTTTGA
Source organism: Acanthosepion lycidas (assembly GCA_963932145.1). NCBI lineage: Eukaryota > Metazoa > Mollusca > Cephalopoda > Sepiida > Sepiidae > Acanthosepion > Acanthosepion lycidas. The sequence goes on from OZ010596.1 coordinate 32,545,172, forward strand.
TATTCTCATTGTATTAATTTATTTCTTAAACATTTTAACAGTATTTTTATTATACTATTAACAACTATAAATGATAAAGTTAAAAAAATAACTAATTTCAGGGCATCAATTAAAGTTGTATTTTGAAAACATTCTGGGCTGATAGTGAAAAATGTTAGTTTGGAGCCCTGATTCTCATGATTAGTTATTGCAATTGTTATTATAAACATTTCAGTCAAGTACTCTCTGGTTATTTTCAGGCACCCAGTTTCAGGTGATAGGAAATATCATGCTGCAGTCATCTATAAATTATGAGTTCAATCCTTGAATTAGTGAAATCCACAGTGGCATTAATTCAGCATAAATGAACAAATGTCCTTACAGGGACAAAATGAACAACCAGTTTGCACAAGATATCCTGTACCTGTCAAAAATAAATGCCTGAACATGGCCAAAAGTGTTAAATGTGTGACAATAGACATGAAAAACATTGTTTAGACAAATCAAGTCCAAGGTGTTCTTCAAAAATGTTTCAATATTAACCTTTGACCCCCCACACCAAAAAAAAAAAAAAAATGCCCTAATAATATAATTATGCTTTCTAATAATTTATTTCTAAAATTTCCCTGTAGACAAAGACGTCAAATAAATACTTTAACATATTAAGCAACCAGAAACTCTTTCATAGAAGCAAAAGTAAATCATCCAAATATATATAGTGATATCTTTTGTGTAATCGATACATTTTGTGCACAAGTTTTGTTTTTCATTTTTGTATACCCATTTTTGCAACCCCTCGTGTGTGAGAGAGAGAGAGAGAGAGAGAGAGAATAAAATTATAAAATATAAATACTTTAGCTAAAAGTACATATATTTTATATTATCTTTCTACTCTACACAGTATTGTGCCATTTTACTGAATGTATTTTATATTAGTTGGCATTGTTTAGCCATAAGTGTTTGTAAATCAATATACAAGCAAAGTGCAAAAAAAATAAATTTTCAATTGCAGATCTACTATGATACTAATGAAGCTTAAACTTCAGGGTCCCTAATCCCAGAGACCCCCCCCCACCTCCTAATTATTTTTTTTTTAAATGAGTGAATTTTTCAGCAAAATTGATTTTTTTAGTGTTTGTTATTAAAATAAAACCATTTTAGTGATAGAATCATAAGTCAATGGGTTGAAATAGCTAATGTTGGCTTTAGAATATGTTCTAATAACCATTTCATATGGTTTCAAAATTCCCCTCTAATTATTCAAATATCACAATTGGGAGTGGAGGCTTGCAGTACCCAAACTCTTAACTGTATGGGCCCATTGAGTTTGCCAGAATCTATTCATAGTCTACATTTTGAGAGTTGAATCCTCAAATCTATTGTCGCTGGTTGCAAAGCCCCCCCCCCTATGTGTTCAAGCTTAAATGCCCCCAAAATATAGGTCTGCTACTGAATTTTTTTACATTACAAAAACAAATTACTCAACACTTACAAATTTGTTTAAAGATATTTGACAAGGAGAAAGTGAACATACCATCCCATTTTCTTACAATGCAAAAAAATACTCATGACAGTAAGACAAAATGGCTAAAAGGTTTGTACAACTTCTCTGTAAACAAATAACAGAAACTAAATAATAAACCAAATCATTTTCCTGATTTCTAGTGAATGCTGTCAGTCTTTATATCAACAGAATGAATTAGAGATAGCATATTTAAAGCCTCCAAGAAGTTTAATCCTAATTTTTCAACTTACCTGGTTTGCCCAGACTATTGAGCTCACTTGTTGCTTTTGTTAACACATTTTAGCTGATCCATTGTATAGACTTTGTTAACTTACAATCCACAGGGAAAAGTAGGGTGCTCTAGCTTGCTTGCTTGTATACTAAATTTAATACAACCAATCTAGTTGTCAAAAACCATTTCTCTCTGTCAACTGGCATCTTACAAAAGGCCAATATTGTACATAAATTTAGATGTCCTTTAGGAGATTGCATCTTTAATAAAAATGTTAATACATATGTTGGTTTTACAACAATGATGCTGACAAAAAAAGCTTACATTTAACTTGGATGAGTATAGTTCAATAATACAGCATTTAAAGAAACATTCATGTCCACATTCACAGTTTAAACAGATATTAGTTGAAAATACATCTATATTACACTAAAATAATAAGCAAAACCTTAAAATCCAAGAATGAAGCAATCGGATGTCTAGCCACATTGATAAGCTGTGATATGGCGAAACAGTCTGTATATATACACACTTGAAAAATTTAAATTCAGTTGTGTGTTCTTAGAAGAGAAGTGCAAATTTGTAAACAATGACTAATACTACAAGCTCTTCCTGAATTGAGCACTGTCACTCATTGGCATGTTTATTCACAGAATAAGTATGTAAAAATTTGCCTTTCTTTCAACCAAGCACTGATGGCTTAGGGGGAAAATCTACGGCTGTTGCTGAATCAGTTGGGCTTCAATCCCGGCTTGAAGCAATCAGATGTCTACCCACACTGATGAGCTGTGATACAGTGAAACAGTGTCTGTGGATGACATATATATATATATATATATATATATATATATACACACACACACACACACACATATCTGTTACCACCACTTAATTTTATAAAATTAAGAGAAATTAAAATTCCACCCTCTTCATATCTATATTAATTAAAAGCAGGACTCCCTGGAGAATCTAAATAATCAATTTGTTTTTATCAAAGAGAAACCATTTACCAAAAAATCTGTTTTGAATTGTGAACAAAAAAAAAAAAAAAAAAAAAAAAAAACAGTAAACTTATGACACTATTTAATTAAAAAAGCTTTTAATTGCAAGAATTTAAATCTTAAAATTCTGTATTAATTTCACCTTTTTAGATGATATATTATTAAAAACTATATTTACTAATCATAAATGGAAAAGCTTAGTACAAATCATGAAGCACCAACATTTTTAAAGGAATTTTGAATATTTTTGCAGATACAAATGATCATACACAATATAAAATAAGAATGATAACTATAGTAAATTTAAAGCCAGAAAGTATCTAAAATTCTATAAAACATTAGATTGAGGAGAATATTTTCTTAAATTTTTAAGATTACTGAATACTTAAAAATTACATATAGAAGGCGCCCATGTTATATTCAATTATTTTTTACAGCTAAAGCCTCCATAGAAGAACATTAGATAAACATCAATCTGTCAAGTAGATAAGCATTTCAAGATCTTAAATAAGCACCTACTACTGTGTTAAAAAAAATGCATTTCTGTGATATTTTAAATGAAAAGTAAATATTTGTTTCAAATCAGATTAATTATAATTTAAATCAGTTAATATTCCTCAAATAAAATTTCAGAAAAATATATTTTTGGAAGAATTTTTAATAAAGAGAATTACATTGTAACTAAAGAAAGGCTGCTAATTTAGGGAAACAAAAAAATACACATTCCAGTCAATTTAAATTAGTTTTGAAATACAGCAAAGTATTTTGCTTATTGGAAATATTGAATTTAATCTATTAGCTTGAAATTAAAACTAAAATAAATGCTTCAAGAAAGATTTTTCATTTTTAAAAACTCAAAAGGGTTTGCTTTTTTTTAGGCCCCAACTGTTACTATAAAAAGATAAAAGTGTAAAAAGAAGAAAGTAAAAATTGGGAGATAAATCACAATTATTAAATAAGAGTATGGATTGCAGACACCACAAGTTATAATTATGTCAAATCAGACAGGTTACTTTAAACACACAAAGTCCTGAAAAATATTATAAACATGCAAAACCCTAGAAAATTTATGGATTTGAAAAGCAAATAATTATTACAAGTTAATTTCTGTTTTTATAGCAGATTAATACGACATGAAGCAATACGGATTTGAACATAAACAGGTTTTCGTGATAAACAAATTAACCATGAAACATTAAAAAAAAAAAAAAAAAAAAAAAAACTCTGTATGAAATCCACCCTCTTGAGAATTAGAAAAGATTTAAACTCTTCATATTTTTTTTATTTCAATTCCTATAAAATCTTAAGAAAATAAAGTATATGCATTTCATCCTAGCTCTGTGAGGAAATAAAAACCATTCTTTGTTACTTTGGCCAGAGAAAAAACTAAAAACAAAAAGTATACTCTCATTATATATATAATATATATAATATATATTATATATATTATACATACATACATACATACATAACATTACATTACATAACATTACATTACATAACATTACATACATAACATAACATTACATACATAACATAACATTACATACATAACATTACATACATACATACATACATACATACATTACATTCATACATTACATACACATAAATTGTTGTTTAAATTATGCAAAAATGAAAATAACACTGACATCTCATTTTAACAAGTATATTTAACAAAAACACAAAAATATCTTGAAATACAAAAGAGTAAATTTATTCAATAAAATCACCATTGGCTTCAACCACAGCCAGACAACATCAAAATCTCCTGATCCCCTTGTTTAAATTGGTGAATGCTGCCATAATCATAGCTTTCCGTTCATCTTTGATGTTTATAAGGAGTTTTGTTGGTATCTCATCCAACTGTGCCCTCACATACAATAATCAAGGGTATTGCAAGTCAGGGGAGTTAAGTGGCCAGATGTAAAGTGGTTGCAGAAATCGTCTGATAACCATGACTGGGTCCTCTTGCCAAGGGTAGTGCCAAATTTCATTAAAATTAGACCAGGGGTTCTTGAGCTAGAGTCTTATTTCTGTTTTTTTACGGCATTTTTAATAAGAAATTCAGTATTTGTTTTTAATACACATTCTTGTATCAATCCGTGTATATAAATAAACATGTACACATTATATTCCAACTATTATGTGTGTGAAAAATATCAAACCTACATAATACACCATAGCAACATTATTTAAATATTTAAATGTACATAACACAACATATATTGATATAATTCACTACACTATATTAGAACTATTTTTCTATAAACAAATAGCTTGTGTTTGGCAGGTACTTGATAGGTGAAGATTATATGTTATTGTAAAATGTAATTTGTATGGCTGGAAAATTGTATTGCATTACTTGATGGTAAATAAATAGATGCACACTGCTTTGTTGCCATTACATATTTTGAAATGATTGCGAGAAAAGAACATGTAATACTGAATTTCTATAAAAAAAAAATGCCATTAAAACAGTAAACACTCCTAGCTCAAGAACCCTTTCTCTAATTTTAATGAAATTTGAACTGCTTTTAAAAGGAACCTAATGGGTTAATAAATGGTCTAGTATTATACGAATTGTGGAGTAGACAAGAAAGACACAAGAAATTTATTAGGTTGAGTCATAAGTAATTTTCATTTGGAGAACCAATTATAATGACAAATGTATCATCCTAACTATTAATCAGATGTGACTGTTAGGAATAAATTTAACACTGTTCAACACATTTGTTTTATATGCAGGTATTGTGCACTAGAATGTTTCCATAGTGATGACTATTCAAGGGTTATAGAAAGTTTTGGGACTTGATGACATCAGATTTTCTCTGCAGTTTCTCCAGCTGAGACTGATTTCATTAACAGCATATCAACTCCTTATGGGTCATTTAATGCCTATATTTAATTTTTTTGAGGGCTTTGAAGTAATAAAGATATATGTAATTCTGCTTTCACAGTTGAATACATGGTGAATGATACTCAGCTTTTGTGCATATACATGTTTGTGTGGACATAATTACAAGTGGTGGTGATATGTGTGTTTTAAGTTGTAGCTTTTATTGAGGTTATATTTTGGAATACAATTGGCTTTAAGAAATTGTAGGTTATGTGTATATCCTGAAAAAGTTCTTTCATGTTGGTTGTTTGATTTTGTTTAGCAACATATCAACCTCTATGCTGATATATAAATATTTTGAATATAGTTTTATGGTTTCAACTACAGATAAAATGTATTGGCCATTTTGCTATAAAATTTATTGTTAGTAATTCTACTATAAATATGTATCATTGGTAATCTTATATATATATTGTTACGTTAACCCCATATTTGTACCCTCACCTCAGATTTTATAAGTATATTTTCAGTACCTTGTGTATTTGTGACGAAACATATGAATCTTAATAACTTCTTCATTTCTTGAATATGCAGATTTGAGAGATATATATTGTTTTTATAACCAGATGAGTCAGGGCCAGTTCTCGGAAAAGAACCTTCCCTTCTACCCCCATTTCCTACCTGGTCCCTGATGCGTAGGCCAAACAAACGCTGTGTTACAGATAGGTGCGAATGATGTTAGCCTGGTCCATAGTCGCTGGCCAACACGAACACTGTTTGACAGACAAGTGTGGATGACATTAACAGGGTCCGTGAATGACACATACCTTTTTTGGGGGCCAACACGTGACTCAACATATAGCAGTTTTCGTTTCGCACGTGTTGAGGTAATAACAACCACACATAGTTGCTAGCTGTCGGAGGAGTCTGACGTCACCAAAACCAGTCTTTATTTTTTTTGCCATTAGAAGAAGCAGTTGTCACCAGACCCAGACTTCGTTGTTTGATGCCAGAAGAATTAGATGCCACCAAAAACCAAAGGACCGACGCGAGAATCTAGATCACCATCGTCAACCCAAGTCGGCTATACTCCCGTGATTTTTCTGAGTGTTCTTCTCGCCATCAACCCGGATTGGACGTCGCCAGTCAAAATTCATATTAGAACATTGTCAATCCCACCCTTTGCTTTCAGAGAGGTGTATGAATATTCTTTTGAACAAACTGTACCCCGATAATAGTCAATCGATATCGATTCCAACCTTATGTAAGTTTCCGCATGTTTTTCCATATCTTATAATCTACTATCTCCATATTCGTATGTATTTTGCCGCATCTGTTTAATTGGTAACTTATCTCCCCATCCCTTGTATTATATAGTTTTCTTTTTCTTACATTCACACTTTGTGTATTCTATGAATAAAATCTTTGTATTATATATTCTCGTGTTGTCTTCTGTTGTTCTGTGTCTGCGTATAGTTCATTTTCTCTCTGCGTTTACCGACATCCGGAATTCCCCTCCCAACGTTCTTTTCTTTATTTTTATATCGAACCTTGGGATCTCTTATTTTTTTTTTTTTTATTTTCTCGTTGCATCCCGGCTATCGTAGTCCCAACGAAACCCCGGGCGTAACAATATATATATATATATATATATATATATATATATATATATATATATATATATATATAAGGTAGGTATTGCTGGTACTTTTACTATAAAAATATATTTTTTATACTTTCATAGTGTTTTGGGAATCACTATTTGCCCATAACAGATGCTACTACCCAGAATAAGGGTGAACTTGGGAACAAAAGTAGTTAAAAAGGTTGTTCAACTTTCTTCCAAACCTCCAATCTACCAATCAGAGGCCTTGCTGCCAGATGTAGTTTATCGTTATACCCAGGACTGCCCAGCCAAAAATGATCAATGCTTGATTAGCATAGTTTCCACATGATTGCAAGAAATGTAAACAATAATTTGTACCTACACAAATGTGATCCTTTTATTCAGTTCTATGTAAGAACTCTGACCAATCGGAATTTGTTTATTTTTTTCTTCTGACAAGGATAAACCTTCACCATTAACCCCAAAAGCTGAGCTCCATGAAAGAAAGGTAATGTTGTGTGTGTAGTGAAATTATTAGGCTATTATTCATTGAAAGGTCTTAAAACGCAACTAAACATTAAATGCACAGTGATACATCCAGCAGTTGTAACATGTCCATCAAAATTTGCTCATAAAGCACACTGAATTCATCAATAGGAAAAATGTTCTCTATGACAAGTCTGCATACAAGAACACAAGAAAATATTTTTGAATTTGGTTGGTGTGTTCTACACCCACCTGCCACATTTACCTGTCCTTGCACCAACTGATTAGTACCTTTTTCAGATGCTGCAAAACACTTTGATAGGGGGAAACTTTCTCTAATGAAAACCAGATTAAAGGTTTCATCAAAAACCTTTCCACATCAAAAAACCTGAACATTTTACACAAAAGGTATTGAAAAGCTCTCTGATAAGTGGGGGGGGGGAAGTAATTCCAAATAATGGTGAACATACAATTGAATAAAATGTAATTGTACATTATTTTTTTTTTTTTAAGAATAAAGTTGATAAACAAAAAATTATAACTCAATATTAATTTCTTAAAGAAACAATGGCAAACAAAATCTAGAGGTTGATTTAAAACACTCAAAATTTAAACCAAGTCACATAAGCTTTTAAGATTTATATTTTTAATTAAAAAGGAAAGTTTTTCTAGAGATCTTAAGATGATAATAAACTCAATTAAATCATAGTTCCTACTTACATACCAAAATATCTTATAAGATTATCTGTTAAATTAGCATTTTAGCTTTTAGCACTCTGCATTATTAATATTACTTCTCTTTCCACTGCATTCTTTTTCAAGGCCTCTCAATTGCATTAACCTTATTGTTAATTTCACTCAAAATTATTTTCTGTTGCCAGGATATAACACAACTATGAAATTCAAACAAATTCAAATTCACAAATCAGAATCAACTTCAATGGCAGGATAAACTTTTTGTACAGCAAATGAAGTCACATGCAGAGTGATAAAGGTTAAAAAAAATTTTTTATTATTATTTACATTTGAACTCATAATATCCAAATAACTTTTCTAATTATCCTGTTTTGGCTGTTGTGCCCGCTAACCTTTTTAGGTGTCTTCAGGGAATTTTGAAGGAATGAAGAATGCCAGAGGGCATAAGAACTGAAACCTAAGAAATATGAGGACATTAGTCTGAATTTAAATAATAACTCTTCACCCAAGAAATTCAGACAGAAACTATCAATTGTTTCTGTTGACATTTAACAAAAAATTTACATTCCTAGTGAATTAAAAATATGGACAACATTTTTACAGAAATGGAAAAGGCCAAAGGGAAATTTCATGTCAGCCTCTACAAGTGCCACTTGTACAATGTAACCTACTATTACCTGCCACATGGTTGGATCATAGGAAACTAAACCAGTTCGCCCACTAATAAGTAAGGTGGCTAAATACCCAGCAGGATTAAAAACAAGACCTATCAAATGGCAGCTAAGACAAGGAATACCACATACACAGTGTCAAATCATCCTCATTCCCTTCATATTCCATTGGTAAAGAGGAAGTTCCATGAAGATAGTTTATTCTCCAGAACTGTCACCTTGTAGAACTGACTTCCAAGAGGAGGCTTCCCGGACTACTACAATCTTCACCTCTTCATCTAGGGTCAACCAATATATCCTCATAATATGCACCTCTTCTGACTCCCTTTAAGACCTTACAACAATCTAAATCTAGTTCCGTAACCCTCTATCTTGAGTAGCTCTTGGGCCTTATATCAGGTAAACAATATTGGAAGAAGGAGAAATTGAGATAGTTATGAGATTACATTTTTTTTTTTTTTTTTTTTTAAAAACACACTTAGTGTAACATAAAATTTCGCAGGTTTGGCACAAAAAAATAAAAATTCGGCAGCGGGGTGGAATCAAATCCTAAAAATTTGATTTCTGATTTTCTCATAAAATAAATTTTTTTATTTTTAGATCTAATATCCAACTGTAAACTTTTTTTTTTTTTGTTTTGATATTAAACTTTTTTTTTTTTGTGGGGGGACTGTTAACTAACACCTACAGACTTTTCTAAGCTTGAATATAAGACTTCTGTAGCAATTTTAAAAACTAATGATAAAACACTTGTTCCCTTCAAAATGTTCAGCTGGTTTGAATTACAAAAAATAGACAATGACAAAAAAAAAAAAAATTAAATAAAGTTTTTCTCTTAAGAAAAAACAGAACAAACTCTAAAACCAAATTAAAAAAAAAAAAAGCTTGATTTAAAAATCAGATTTTTTCTGACATTGTGTATTTTTGTAATTCAAATCTGCTCAGCATTTTGAAGAGTTTTTTTCATGTATCCTACTACTGAAGTTAAACTAATATTATGAATGGAAAGAAAACAAAGTGACATGGATTTGGTAGATTGATTTTTGTTGGACAATTAAGAGAGAGAGAGAATATGTGTGTGTGTGTGTATGTATGTGTACACAACACACAAAGATGTTACTTTTTTATTTTTGTTCAGCATTATTTTGTTTTTTAATAAAGAAAAAAGGTACATGGAGCTGCTAATTAAAAAATTTATATTGAGTATATGTGGGAAAGTTTCTAGCGGTCTCTGTTGAAAACTAGAGCAGCAAATAGAGAAAAATCTATTTATTTTTTATACATTTCGATCGTGTACCACCGTCCTTCCTCAGGTGTTTTATGAAATGTATAGTACCTAAACGAAGAAACAATCCTGCTTCAAAAAATAACTTTTTTTTTTAAATATTCAAATTTTATTTTATTTTATTTTTTTTTTACGCGAAACCAATTTTTTAGAACTGTTTATTAATTTTCATTGGGTTAAAAAGCGGATGCATTTGTTTACAACCAAATTAAGCAAAAATTATAAAAAGTAATTTTTTTTTTTTTTTAATTCATTCTTTTCTTTATCGTGAGACAGTCTTCAGAACGTTTGAATAAATTTCAAAAAAAAAAAAAAAAAAAAAAAAAAAACACTAGGGCATAACTACTGGCTTAATAATTGCAACAACTCCATTCACATTTAGATACCATTTAAAAATATTGAAACAGCTGACGAGAAACACCGTTCAACAAATTCCATCATGTCAAAAATAATACAAAAAAAAAAAAAAAAAAAAAAAAAACCTAATTGAATCAATAAAACAATTTAAAAAGTAGCTGCTGTTACAATTTTATGAAACTGGTAGCATACACACAAAAAACAAACTTATGCAATTGTGAGTTTTACTTTTGTTTGACAATGTATTGTTATTGTTAATTTTTTTTCTTTTTTAAAGATCCTTGATGGTTTGTTAGAGTTCAACTGATTGAATAAAGAAAAATCATAACTTATTGAAACTAAAATAAAGAAAGAGCGATTAATAATCTATTTTTCATCAAATTCAAATAGAATCTTAACAAAATGGTGGGAAGTTAAAATAAAATACATATGTGTATACACACACACACACACGTTAAAATTTATACTCTGTAAAAATGAAGTTTTACTTTTAGTTTTTACGTAAGCAAATTTTAATTAACGTCATTGGAACAAATTTTACATCCCTATTGATAGAAAAACTTCACAATATATTTTACTGCTGTTAAAAAATTGTAAATTGAACAGAATTGTATTAATTTTAAGTTTAAATTTTTAAAATAAATGTTAAAAATATACAAAGAAGCGACTATCATCAAAAATTGAATTTGGACACTAACGTCAACGGTGGTTAAATATTGTAAAAATAAAAAAAAAATTATGTCAATTGAGGTGGATAAAAGCGGAAAAGTCCCAGTCTAAGAAAACACATCAATTTAAGATTCTGGTCTAATACATTATATTTTTTTTTTATAAATACGACCAAGCAATGTTACAAAAAAGAGACAAAAAGAGTTTGAAAAGATAGAAACTAAAATAAATTTAGCACCCCTCTCCATAAAAAAAGTAAGAAAAACCTAAAAATGCCTACATTTATGATTATTTTTTTTTTACTTACATTTGAACACATCATCATACCTCTTTTAAATTTTTTACACCCAAATGACAACAATCCTCAACCTTTGTGAATATTTAATATTCATCAGTTGCTTCTTCTACCACAAAAATAATTATTTAAAAATAGACTGCTTCAGAAAAAATATACTTTTACTTCCTAAATTGCATGTGATGAAATGTATTTAAAATAGTAATGAATGTAAAAAGAAATTATTATTACATCAGAAAGAGGAAATTATTGAACAACAGAATGTGCAGGCTTAACATTTTCCTCCAGGCAGGGTAAACCCCAAGGTTCGCTTTCTGGTTCGCTTTCTCTCAAAGTGATCTCATGTGACAAGACCAGGAAACTCTGGGAAGGAAAGAAGGAAAAGGGTCTTGGAAATCGATAATTCCAAACAATGGCACAGTCTGTAAGTGTGTCGAAGAAACAATGTCAGTGTGAAAATCTTAGAAAGTAAAAACTAAGAAAAGATAACCACAGAATCCACATTAAGAGAGACAGGTTAAAAAAAAATAAAAAAGGATATATATATATTATATATATATTTTCCTGTTAATTTGGGGGGTGTTGAGGAACCGAATTAAAAGAAAATATCCAGACTTTCTTGAAATTGTTTTTAGTTTTTATATGACGTGGAAAATATAAAAGCTTTCACGAACATACAAAAGAATAATTCGACTTTTTATAAGTGAAGGATTTTAAAACTGAAACTAAGTGCTATTCAAAAATTTTACTTTCTTTTCTAAGAAAAAAAATCACATCGTCAATGTCAAATATAGAAAAAAAATTAAATATTAACACGAAATTTCATATACATTAAGACAGCTTACAAGTTTTTTTTCCTATTCCAACCAACAGAAAAAAATATAAAAAAAAAGAATTAAATTCAGTTAAAAAAAAAAAAAAAAAAAAAAAAAAGATGCTGAAGTGAAGTGAAATAGGAGAAAAAAAAAAAACACTGATTAAAAAAAGTTACAGAATTTATTTTACTTCCTTGTTAATCCCAGTAAAAAAAGTTTATTTTTCCCCCCACTATCCTCTAGAAATTAATTATTGAAATAAAATCTTAGATTTTCTATTCAACATGGTATTTTTTTTGTAGTAAAATACAATAAAAGCGAGAAACGTGCTCGACTTTTACAGTAGCTTAAACTGTGCACCTCAGACTTGAACTGTCTGCCCAGAAGAACCTCACTGACAAGTGTCGATAAAAACACGCATAAGAATTTAAAGATTAAAGGCAATAAAACCAAGACAATAAATGTAGATAGATAGATAAAAAAATAAAAAAATAAATACCAGTAATGAGTGAAATGTGTCCGTCGATCGTTGTTCCTTGTTTTTTTTTCCTTTTACAAGAAAGAAAGATAGACGATTATTAAGGGAAAACACAACATGGCTGGCGAATGCACGTCTTCGTCTCTCGTTGATTTAACAACAAACCGGCCCGGTTGGAATGAATTAAGAAAACAAATAGCAATTTAAAATGAACTCAAACCAAAAATATATTAGATTCTGTTAAGTTAGTGTCACTATTACAAATTCTCTATCTTAGATGATAAAATAAATAAGAGAAATAAAATCGATTCCTTATTTTCTATTGACACATGAGGGGGGGGGGGCGAAGCGGAATTGGAAATTAATGAATGAAATTTTAGATCCGCGTGTGGCTGCTGCAAGGCGTGAACAAGGACCAAGGGAAGCAAAAGCACCCACCACGAGGACAACAGCGTAGATATAGATCGACAGATACTTTCAGCGGGAGAAGGGTGGAATTCCTGCTTCTTTTTTTTTTATCTTGTCTCATATTCTAAAAAAAAAGTTTGTTTTTTTTTAATCGAAAATTGTGTTTTTATTGACATTATTATTTATTTCCATTATCCCTCCCGATTTAAAAAAAATGATGTAATACTGGAGCGAAAAAATTAGTTAAATTAAATTTAAAAAAAAAATCACTTGCTTATTAAATAATCTGTTTTTTTTTTTAATTTTTAGGCTAAAAGCATTTTACAGTTTTATACACTCAATTTATTTTTTTAAGTAATTTAACAAATTTATTATCTGAATTGCTTTTTTGTTGATAAAAAGAAGACGCACACCATGTATCCATGTGTAATTTTTATTGTGTAGTAAGTACGGAATCTGCAGCATTGTCAGACTCTGCAACATGGCATGTTGTGCCAACCAATGTGAAAAAAAGTCAAACTAAAAAGCACATGCCTATGAAGACGTGTTATCCTTTCAGCCATTAGAAATGATGAACAAAGAAAAGAATGAAATTATTTGTTCTGATTATTACAAGATGAGAAAAAGAAAACTTTAAAAAGGAAACAGAAATAAACACCAGGAACATCACATGGAGACTCTTTCGACTCGTGGAATTTACTACTAGACCTCAACGTGTTATTTACAATTATTATCATCATCATAATAATAATAATTTTGGTGTTTAAATTTTAAATGGCTATTATTGTTGCTACAATGGTAAGAAAAAAAAGGACGAATTGAATAAAGTTAAAAATAAAAATTAATTCTAATTGGTAAAGATCTGAATATAGAGTACTAGTCAGTCTAGCTTTCTACCATTTTTTACCTACTCTGTCTTAAATTCACTCTGAAAATCCGAAAAAAGTCTAATAATCAATTCAACCAACAATTCGCATATTTATGTCTCTCACCTTAAATAGTAATTTACAATCTGAAAGACTGAAAACATTATTTAAAAAATGAAACAAGCCTTTACAAGGGAAGCAATAATTTACCCACATAAACCGAAATCATAAATAAATCGATAACTCAACTACGTTTTTTTTTTTTTTACTTTATGTAAAATAATGTTACATTTAGTGAATCATTAATGGAAAAAGTTCTAAATTCCTCATCATACATAATGATGAGTTTCTTGGAGTGATTTGTAAAACATTAAATTTAAAAACGATCTTGAGCGAACGGATCAATTTAAAATTTAATTATTTGTAAAGAAACCATTGAAGGAATAAAAAAAGGTATGTTTTTAAAATTGTTCAAGAACCGATTTATGGTTTATATGATATTAAATGTAAAAAAATATATTTTGGGCCTGTTTCACATTTATGTGCAAATTTTAATTATATAATTAGAATTAAAACACTTAGTTTTGTAATAATTATAATAAAACGAAGAAGAAGAAGAAGAAGAAGAAGAAGAAGAAGAAGAAGAAGAAGAAGAAGAAGAAGAAGAAGAAGAAGAAGAAGAAGAAGAAGAAGAAGAAGAAGAAGAAGAAGAAGAAGAAGAAGAAGAAGAAGAAGAAGAAGAAGAAGAAGAAGAAGAAGAAGAAGAAGAAGAAGAAGAAGAAGAAGAAGAAGAAGAAGAAGATAAATATCGGCTGGTGATGATGATGACACTTTTCTTTTCGCACTCATGTAACTTATCAACGTGAGCATTTTTTACAGTAATGGAAATTCAGTATTATTAGGAACGAATTTTAGCCATGGAAAATTTTCATTATACAGTCTTGGAGATGATAAATAAAATACTTGATAATGAAACAGCTAAAAATGGGTTCAAAATAAAATTTAAAACTTGGAATAAAATGGTTTGTAAAAAGAAAAAAGTAATCGCTAAATTCGTCCAAATATAAATCAAATTATAGCCAGACTTCTAAATTAAACAAAATTTTATGAACCAATGTGCTTTCTTACTATAAATTATTATTGTTGTTGTAATAATAATAATTGCTACTATTATTATTATTATTATTATTGTTGTTGTTGTTGTTAACCTAGGTTATGAAATAAACGGAAGAATTGTCAAGAAATGCGGCTTAAAAATCCAGAAAAGCCGAAGGGCGATTAAAAAAAATAAATAATGAATATTAATTGACTTCCTCAATAATTTGTACGTTCTGTGCAATGTTAGAAATATAACTTAACTTACCATCAAGTTAAAAACACTTCACGTGGCTGAGAGAGCCATGATATTATCATCACTGTTCAGTTTCAAGCCAGCAGTGGATGATACTAGAATTTTGTCGGATGAAAAGGAGGAAGGAGGAAGATTGCTCGATTGGAACAATGGGGCGACAATCGTCACTTACTGTCGCGATTTACTTACTTGCTAAGCCAGGGAAGTTAAAAAAAAAAAAAAAGAAAAAGAAAAAGAAAAGAAAACTGAAAAAACTGGAAAAAATTGAGCATGTGCTCTCACCAGTAATGCACACATGTTCGAAAAGAGGTTATATTACAAATGGAGTGTAAAACAAGTTTTTGTACAAAGTAAAATGAATTTAAAATAAAAATATATACAATATAAAATAAAATCAAACTTAAACATAAGAATAAAATAAAAAGAATAATATTGAAATAAAAAAAAACTAGTTCATAGCGATATTTTCCACTAGTTAAACTCTCCAACTAAGATGCGGATAGGTGCGACAAATGTGACAATTTTTTAAACGTCTCTTTTCAACTTTAAAGAATGTTGTCATTTAGGTTGCTCCTTTCCAGATTTGCCTGGTCTTCAAAATCCACTCCTTCAACCAGGGCCAAGGCAAGGGTTTCTCTGATATGGGCCTCCCACTCTACATCTGAATTTTTCATAAGGTAGTATTTTCACATAAAAGACAAATTTTATTGTAACCTAATTAGGTTACAATAAATGGATCAAATGCAATATAGGTGAACAATTCAATTAGAAAAATTGAAAATAAATACAAAACTACAAATTAGGGATTTTAAAAATAAATCAATAATCTTTTGCGGCAACTTTTAACATCAACTTGAGATTTTTCGTTAAAAAATTGAATAATTTTAAAACACTTTCAACATTATGGATGTGAATTTTATATAGCTTTTTTTCTTTTTCTTTTTTTTTTCTTTTTTCTTTTTCTTTTTTCTTTTTCTTTTTTTCGAAACTTAACATGGGCAAAACAAATTCATATAAAAAATGGCCTGAATGACGTCAAATCCTGAGATACTTCTTTCATCCTTTTTAATAATAGTCAGTTGTGCTTCGTTTAATTTGTAACGTATATAAATATAGACAGAAAACAGAAAATGTTGATAAGATAGCGAGGGTCACAAAGCATGGCCCGGGCCCCCTAATCAGGACCCCCTCCCCGGTCAGGGGTGTCGGAGGTAGTACGCGCCGGTCCTGCCTTTCAACTCATATTGACAAAATATTCTTCGAAATCTCTTTTTTTTTAAGAGATATGGGAAAAAAAGACAAACGATTCTTAAAATGGCATCATCCATTTTTTTTTTTTTTTTTTTCTTTTCAAGTAATATCCTCTTCACTATAACATAGAAGATCATGGCTATTGTGCACATACCTGGGGTTGGGTGGTACGAGAGAAGAGATGGGTTCATGCCTTTCCCAAGAGTAAACAAGTGAACGCAACAGCCATGCTTGGAATTTGAAACTCGTGATCACTTTCTGTGCCGATAGCCGTTACGCCACCTGCACACACGTATTCAGCATTTTTGTTATTCATTTTCTTAGGGTATTAATCCGTCGGCCAACTCAAATGGAATATGACACAAGATCGAGTTTAAAGTGGGCGCTCGCGTGTACATGACCTAGGGATAAAAATTCCACCACTTCGCAACTTCTCCTCCAGAATAAATAAAATAATAACAATGAGTAATAAAAACAGAAAAAACGAAATACATTTACCTATGATGCTAGTAATCAAGGAACCCGACATTTTCAAACGCCTATTAGATGGTGCTTTATTTCTCCATCTTGCTCCAATCATATATCAGGACGTGGAAAAAATATCGTCTCAACTGGGACATGTTCGATTCCCCTTTACTCTGACGATTAAACTCCATTTCACTTTCCAACGCATGTCGTTCGCACGTGTCTTCCAAAACCTCCACCTATAAGATAAATCACTTTTTTCTTTGGTCGTTCCAACTCAGTGCAAGGCTGACTTGAGCTCGACCATTATAACCATGCCGACCCCACCTACAACAAATAAATAAATAAGTACAAACTTTTCTTTGGTCGTTCCAGCTCTGCGCAAGGATGACTTGAGCTCGCCTATTATAGCGATGCTTATCCTCACTTACCCTCAATTCTGGACCAGAAAAGAAAACGGACATTGAGACATTGAGTATTTTGTTTCACTACAGTTTCCATAAAAAAAAAAAGAAAAAAAAAGAGAATGAACGGTCCGTAGTAGAAACCCAAGTTTATGTAAGTTTCTTTAATTGCTTACATGTAATCTCTCTCTCTCTCTCTCTATCTATCTATCTCTCTCTCTCTCTCACACACACACACACGCACGCACACACACCCTACATAACACCAACACGCAATCTTAAATATCATAGAATTGGACCGGGTTGGAAAAGAGACACTGGAATAATATATTCCCCTAATTCTCAGTATGGACAACACCTACATTGGGCTGAGTAATTATAATAAGAAAAAAGAGAAAAATTAATTTCTTAAACCCTAAAAAAAGTATTATTTGTTGAAGTGTTTTGTTTTTATTATGCAGAAATAGTTTTAAGCATGTCATTACGTACTTGCAGACGTACATACGCATAAAATTTGAATGGAATTGAAATGAAATGAACATCTGTTGGCAACAGTTGGGTCGGTGCAAGAATCTCGTGCTCCGACCCCTACGTCTCCCAATCTATGATGTGAAGTCCCCCATTCTATCACTTCCCAATTTTCATAAGGTAGTATTCATCGAATACACATTTTATTGTAACGTACGTAATTATATGTACAATAATGCATCATATCCAATATTAGCTGAAAGATTCAACGAGCAAAAATAAAAATAAATACAATGTTTCGAAATACAAAACAAAAACATGTCAAAATAGAATAGATTTATTATTCCATCTTAAATAAATCAACGCAGTTTTGCGGCAATTTTTAACATCAACTTCAGATTTTACTTGCTAAAAAGCTGAATAATTTTAACATTCAACATTAATAATAATAATAATAATAATAAACATTGAATTTTATACAGCGTTTTTTCGAAACTTAGCAAAACCAGGACCGGTGCAAAGGTCTCGTGCCCCACCCATCTATAATACGAGGCCCCCACTCTACTTCATCTCAATTTCCATAAGGTCATATTCTTATAAAATACAAATCTTATTGTAACCTAATTATGTACAATGATCGTCATGTTTATACACATACCAAAAAAATTCAAAATTCTTTTTAAAATACAGGGGAACACTAAATTGTAGTACGCTTTTCTATTTACATGATTAGTAACTAAATATGGTTTTTACTTGTTAAAAATATCACCTAACCGGTACAAATTAAATACAGAATTTTAACAAATTTAAACCTACATAAATTATTACAGTGTAACCCGGATATAAAAGAGTTGTCGGGACCAGAGAAGAAGTCTCTTATATCCGGGTTTCTCTTATATCCGGCTTTGGTCTATTTTGTTTAGGTAAGTATGGCTCTAATTTGGGACCAGAGAAAATCTCTCTTATATCAGGGTTTCTCTTATATCAGGGTCTCCTATATCCGGGTTACACTGTGTAATTAAAATGAAAAAATGAAAACAATTCCTGTAAAAATTCATTATTCATCGAAAACACATTTTTCTGAAGCCAATAGTGTCCCTAATAATATATCTTAAGCAATTAAAAGCTTTTCTTTAAAGTTTTATTTCGGTACGTCCACTGATTCCCTAAAATTAAAATGACATGCATCCCATGATGAAAAATACCCCAAACTTAATAAAAACATAGTTTTATCGTCAGAAGCCTTGTTAAGAGAAAAAAACCCAAAGGATTTTTTATTATTAAACTATAGTTTTTTTATCCTTTTTAGAACGCTCGAAATTTTGGTTAATTAGTGTGAGTGTGTGTGTGTGTGTGTGCGTGTGTGTGTGTGTGTGTGTGCTAGCGGGGAGGCCAAAGATTAGTATAGGGCCTTAGGGAGTTTTAGCGTCTTTTCTGCGGTGAAAAACATAATTATTACAATAAAGATTATTTTATACAAATTTAAACTCTAGGTAGAAAAATAAATGCTGGCTAGCATCTTAAAAAGGAAAAAAATCACTTATGCTGAAGTGGTGTGTTTTTTTTAAAACAGGCTCTATGGAAGAGTATTCCTTCAGTGAAATAAATCATAGAAGTCTTCTACAAGAGTAAGACTATGAAATGAAAATTTGACTGTTAATCTAATATCCAAGATTCTTTTTATTACTCTTTGATTTTATGGCATTGTATTTCTCCATCCACTCTTCATTCTTTCACTTTCAGCTCATTCTTTTTTCACTTCTATGTAAAAAAAGAATGTTGACGTTTCAGTTGATCTCAAGAATTCATAGGAATTGGATTTACTTGTCAAATGGACAAATGAAATGTATACTTCAAAGAAGAATTTATTTACCAGTTTGTTGTTAACAAGTGTTTTTTTAGTTATTTTCTATTGTTGCATTTAAAGTTTTTTTTAATTTTAATTCTTTTTTACAAAATATTTATATTAGAATTTTTTAAACTATGATACAACAACTACAAAAGAAAAAATATCGTATGAAATTTCCGTTAAAATTTTAGTTTTTTCATTAAGTGTTTTAAAAGAAATATTTTGCTTATTGGAAATATTAAATTTAAAATCTACCATGCGTGATACACGCTTAGGCGATCATGTATCTTTAGGTTGCCATTTCTTTCTGCGGTAGACCAGTTGTCATCAAAGGCTATAGAACCCGGTTTGTCCTGCTATTTTATCCATAGCTGGGGGAGAAGAAGAGGATCCATACCTTTCCGAAATGTATTAGCACGTAAGTGAATATATTGCATTTTTGACTGTAATTCGAACTCGGCTCTCCGATTCCTCAATCCGAGCTTGAAATTAAAACTAAAATAAAAACATCAAGAATGATTTTTCATTTTAAAAAATTCCTTTTAAACCTTGGGTATCACGTTTCTGTACAGGTACCTACTTTCATGTTAGTTATTATTTTAATTTTAAAAGTATATCGGCTGATAAAAAGAAAATATCAGTTTATTATTTTTCGTGGGATTCCAAAATATTTCTTTAAATGAATCCAAATTCAAAAATAAAAAACGTATCTGCGCAATCCTAATTCAAACGAAAGTAAATGAATAATTTATTTACGAGTTAAACTTTTTATTCATAAAAATGCAGTGCTTACTCACACAAATCATTATTAAATTTAATTCATATCATATCTATGTAATAATAAACTTTTAACTATCATTAGATAATTATTATTAAAATTACCAGAACAAAAAAACACTAGAAAATTTAAAAATATAAAGATATAGTTTTTAATTTTTTTTTATTTATTTCTCTTGTGGTGGGCTTTTCCGCTTTTTTGTCTGTTTTTTTTTTTTTTTTATTTTTTATTTTTTTTTTTTTTTCAGCTTTCGATAGCAACTTGTTTTGTAACGTTCGAACTAGAGAAGATTTTAAAAAACGAAAAAAAACAATACAGATTCTATTCCGCCATAATATTTTTAGTGCTATTTTCGCCGAGTGGGTAGGTAAAAAAACAAAACAATAAAAAAACAAAAAAAACTAATTCACGGATTTAGACGGAGAAAAAGACCCCAGATTGTGTCAGAATTACATCAAAATCTGAGACGTGTTCACTTTGTGATTAGTTTTTTTTTAATTTGTAACGTATATAAATGCAAAAAAAAAAAAAGCAAATGAGAACATAGCGAAGGTCACAAAGCACTGCATGGTGCTCCCAATCAAGACACCCCCGCTACATACCGGTCTGGGGGTTAGTTCGCGTCGGCTGTGAGCAAAATAAATTCACGGATTTGGACGAAAAAAAACCAAAAAAAACTCAGAATGACGTCAAAATCAGCTAAAAATTTTTATCCTTTAAAAGTCAGTTGTACTTAGGTTAATTCGTCTGTGGATAAATAGAAGGACAGACCGGGTTCTATAGCCTTGGATGGCAACTGTTCTAGCGCAGAAAGAAATGGCAACATACTTTGGGAAAAAATCTGCCTCGTCAGTCTTGTATCGAAACATACATGATCACCTAAGCGTGTACTGTAGCATAACTGAACTGATATAAATGTAGGTAGAAAAAGTAAATGTTGATAGCGAGGGTCACAAAGCACTACCCAGGGCCTTCAATCGCTCGGGCTGTTGGTGGGGGCAGCGGCTCTGGGTAACAAGAGACAAAAAATAAATGAGCTGTACTTTGAAGTGGTTTTTATGAGCCCTTCTGTATTTAAAAACTGAATAAAATAAATGGAAAACAATTTAGATTTTAAATTTGATCACCTTGTCGTCCGCGAAGCAATCGGTACCGAATTTATTTTTAGGGTATTTGATTTATCGATTGTTGATTAATCACAGATTATTTTGTTCATCAACTGAATATCGATCCTTAAAACCATGCTTTCCCGTACCTAGGAGTTTTTTGTCACTTCCATTTTTAACCGATATTTTTATCAACAATATCCAGTGATCCACTTATTACGATCACTAGTAGCTGCTAAAGTTTCATATACTTCATGCTGACACCCTCGACCTATGTGTTAAAACACATGGCTGTGTTGTAGTGTAAACGGTACCAATTTATTTTGACCCTCCCCCCAACTCCAAACAGCTACACACCGAAATAAGAATTCGTAAGAAATTTTTCCCTCCCAGTTATTAGACCCCTATTATTAGGCACGGAAAAATATTCAAAAGAAAGAAAGAAAGAAAGAAAGAAAGAAAGAGACAAACAAAGATTGAAAGGACAAAAAGGAAAGAAAGAAAGAAAGAAAGAAAGAAAGAAAGAAAGAAAGAGCCAAAAAGAAGTAAGGAAGGAAAGAAGGAAAAAAGGCGAAAGGAAACAAGAAAAGAAAAGAAGAAAGGTAAAAGAAAGAAAGAAAGAAAGAAAGAAAATTCCAGTAAGGAAGGAAAGAAGGAAAAAAAGGCGAAAGGAAATAAGGAAATAAAAGAAGAAAGGTCAAAAGAAAGGTAGAAAGAAAGGTCAAAAGAAAGAAAGAAAGATTGAAAAAGCCAAACGGAAGGAAGGAAGGAAGGAAGGCACGAGGAAATAAAGAAAGGAAAGAAAAAAGGAAGGTAAAAAGAAGAAAGATTGAAAAAGCCAAACGGAAGGAAGGAAGGAAGGAAGGAAGGAAGGCACGAGGAAATAAAGAAAGGAAAGAAAAAAGGAAGGTAAAAAGAAGAAAGATTGAAAAAGCCAAAAGGAAGGAAGGAAGAAGAAAAAAAACAAGAAGCAAAAGAAAATAAGTAAAGGAAAGAAAAAGGAAAGAAAGGTAAAAAGCAGAAAGAAAGACTTCAAAAAGTTGATCCCTATTCAGTTTTTTTAGCCAATGAAGTACGCACGGGAAAATTTTTTTGAGACCTTATCCGTCAAATGAAATAATTTCTGGTTCAATGAATTCGTAAAATGATTGGCCTAAACAAAGAGCAAAACTTCTCCATTGAATCACCTCCACCTACACAGAATGCATTTTGAAGTGAGACGTAGTGATGTTTACTGCTTTATGACTGACATAGTTACGTATTCCTAACAGTACCAGATGTCAAGACGAGGTAAAAAAAAAAAATTAGAATTTTCGATGCTTATTTTCTCGACAGGTATTCTACACGGTCTTTCTACTCGCTAACCATTCTACTATGAGAGCCTGCAGTAGAGCTATGACTAACAAGAAAAAAAAATGATCTTTACCGAATGCCAGCTAAGCTATGTCAGAGCAATCTACGCCATTAATTCAATTTGTGAGTTAAACGACACTATTTACATTATCAGAGCTCTTTGCACCCGAAGGTACACCGCAAACTAGTGTTTGTTTTTTTGGTTTTTGGTTTTTTTTTTAATTATTTTCTTGTTGGTTGTTCGTTTTCAAGCATGTCCATCTTCTCAGGCCCATTTTAGTTTCTTCAGCACCCAAACCCAACCTGTAGTTTATATCGTAAATATATTGAACTGGCCTTAGTTCCAGTTCAATTATGTGCCCCGCCAGGATCACAAAGGATTTTGAATTTAGAGTCGTCTTTCTCCTATATCGGTTGCCAACAATGGCTAGAGAATTTTTTTTTAAAGTTCAGTCTGTGCTGATATTTAACCCACATCTGGGAAGAGAAGAGATCGTTTCGTAAATTTTCCTAAGGGTATTTGTGAGAAAAATGAATATAACGATAGAATTTGAACACAGTTCACCGATTTTTCTGGTCATTACACCACCTGCACATCCACAACACTATATTAACTTTCAGAAATTATCTTCTATTAAGCTAAAAATATACATTTTTTTATAATAGCATTTATTTTTTTCCATCAATCAAATTTTAACGATCTTTAACCAGTTTTGACATTTAGATTATGGTCCAATTACAGCTATGGACAGTAGCTTATAACGTCCGGAGTGAACATTATCATCTTGACGTTTCCACCATCCATTTAAACTAGTTACTAAATGTTTTCCCTTGCTTCTCTTACCCTCCATATGTCCAATGTGTGTCAAATTCTCCAATTCATTAAGTAGTAGCAGTATAACCCATCTTTGACCGGGTCTTTCATTACTGGGAAGTTTTGACGTTCAATTGGAACAGTTTAAGTTTAAAGTCAGCCAGCCCGAAAATCAATATTAGTAACAACATTTGGGTGCAACTAAGACACATCCCTAAATGGGGGGTTAACAATTTGAATAGTGGGTGGCCCTGAAAAAGGAACTGTATAATAATAAATATTATTGTAATAATTTAAACTATTTATTTTTATTAAAGTTTTTATGAAAGATATATATCCAAGAACAGATAGTAAATAGTGAAACGTTGCTAACAGTTATAATGAACATGAAGTAGTGGAGAGCCATTGTCGCCAACAATTTGGACTCAAAACCAGCACTGAAGAATTATCTATCAAACCAAAAAAATCATCGAAATCGGATGAAAACTGTGGAAATGCATAAACATCCGATCACACACACACACACACATACATAAACACACACAGAATACCAGAAAATTCAACTGTCTTCCACTGATCAAAACGGCAAGGAAATTTTGCCGCCAACCATAAACAATATATATTCTGTCCAATCGGCGCAAACCAAACATCATTTTACAATCAATGAAAATAAGGAAAGATAAACACCAACTATAATCGTTTCTATAAGCTATAAAATTTCTAAAATCTGTAAGCATTTGAAGTTCAACATGATTTTATGCTATTCTCAAAAATACATAATGGTAATGTTGAGATTAACCAACTAAAATAGAAAGCGTATATAAGTCAAAGAGAAAATAATGAAATAATCAAGATGTTGACACTCCAAATTACTTTAGGCAAAAGGTTAGGAAGGAAACTCCCATCAATACTGGAAAGAGTTACAACAGTTACTAGACTTGAGAAACGTAGTTTTGGGGAGAATTGATTTAATAGAAAGATTTTATAAATTTGAACCGCAGTAGCACTGGTTACTCGGTCAGTGAACGCTGAATGTTTCCTTATAAAGAAACGGCTATTATTATTATTATTATTATCATTAGAAGGAAACGTTCATTGACTGATTAGTTAGCGTTACTGTCATTTGAAAATTATAAAATCTTAAAACAGTTTTTCAGGAAAATAGGTTGCTTAAGTCCACTGTTACCGCTCTTTCTCGTATTGATTGGAGTTTCCTTCCTAAACTTTTGTTTAAAGTAGTTTGGAATATCAACATCTTCATTATGTCATTAAATGCTTGAGCATTTTGATAATGACAAATTTTTAAAAGTGTATCTATTAAGTTTATTAACATTCTTCACATTAACTCATTCTTCACATAATCACATTTCCTCAAGACAGACGAACATTTATACAAACCTTAACAGTAATACTTTTTTAATCAGATCTACGAGTAATAATTTTTTTAATCAGATCTACGAGTCAAATGCCTTTCAATATGGACTAGCATCTGATCATGCTCATCTTGAAATTTTCTGTTAGTTGATTAGTTAGTAATCCCCTTCAAGTTACTCACATTACAGTTGCATTCCATTCGCGTTGGATTCCATTCGTTTTGTCGCGTAGATTACTAGTACAACCGTTTTTTTTTTTCAAAAATAAGCCACGTTTGTATAAAGACGTGTATTTTTTAAAACATAACTTGAAGAAGACATACTATTGAAATAATGTGAATGTTGTAATAACAATGATTTTTCCAGATACAAGTCCTACTATTTAACCCATAGCTAGGGAAAAATGAATTCATACATTTTCCAAGGGAATTTGCGCGTAAGTGAATGTAACGAACCCGACTGGGATTCGAACTCAGCTCTCCGATTTCTCATTCCGAGCCGCTATCCATTACACCATCTGTATATCCACTGTAGGATGTGAAGACCACAACAATTTGAGTAGCAATAGCTTTTAGTATGGTCAAGAAATGGATAGAAAAATACATCAGCAAGAACCTTGGCAATGTCAAGATAAAAGAAATCCAGAAGATCGTCCTTTTAGGCACGACTCACATATTAAGGAGGATAAAAGTTAAGTTACTTAACTTTATGGTATGTGATTTTGCCTCAATCTGAAGAGCTTATCGTAATTTGATTAACTTTTATCTGAGGAACCAGTTCGTGTACTTTTATTCTTCCTTTACACAATACTGTGTTTTTCACACACCAGTTTTCCCTCAAGATCAAAGTATTCCGAGTACTTCAGCACTTACCTGAAAGAAAGAAAGCCACAGCGATGTCAGATTAGGCAGATTAGGATTAACTCTCCAAAGTTTTTTAAAAATCAAATTCACCGCATACAAAGTAGTAAAGCCACAAAGAGTTTACTGCTTGTGAGAGAATTACAAAAAACAGAAACATTATTAAACAGCGAGAACAATAGAAAAGTAATCAGGAAGACAAGAGATAGCGATTGATATTGTATTTAACTTTTTGAAAATGAAAGATAGCTGGAAAAATGCATCCGGAAGAATGTTTCATGGGCGAGATTTGCAAGAATTATATTAGGTTGGTGCAAAAATAATTTCGTTTTCTCACATAGTAACATCTGTTAGAAAACGAAATTATTTTTGCACCAACCTAATATTTTCGAAAGCTGAGCTTTTGGTTTCGTTCGGTTTGTTTGGTTTTACGGCATATCAACATCTCAATGGGTTATTTAACGCCGACAAGATTTTTATTGCTGGTTCTATCTATCTATCTATCTATCTATCTATCTATCTCGGTATATATTAGTTTGGTTTGATTTGATTTAAGGCATTTAAACCTCAAGGGTGTGGGGGAATTAGAAACAGAAACATTAATGGTCAGGTAGAGAAAAAGAATAATCAAAAGGACTGTAGATAGCGATTGACATTGCATTTAAATTTTTGCAGATAAAAAAGAAAATAAGCTTAGCATAAAACTTATGGCTACATCTAGCCAGCTCAACTGTAAATAGATCAGATCACAACGCCAGTCTATTACTGCGATAAAATTCATGAAGTCTACGTACCATAGCGAAGTACTCATCCGAACAATTTCCATTAAAGTATTTATAGAAAAGGTACAGGGAAGAAATAACTGAAAACAAATGTGTTTTGTTGAATAATTTTTTATATGACAATTTACTTTATTAAAAAATAAAATTCTTTACGATTTACTTTATTAAAAATAATTAAAAACCGTTTCATATTTTACATATTGACTTTTCAAATGCCTTATTCAAAGAAAAATATGTTATGGTTTTAATCCTTAATAAATTACTTTTATTCAGTTATAAAAAAAAAAATGTTTTTCTGGTGCTGAGTTGTCTCGGTCCTGAGTTGTCTCAGTCATAAGTTGTCCCGGCGCTCAGTCGGCGACGTTAAGTCGGCGACGTTAAGTCGGCGGTGTTAAGTTGTCCTGCACGCTATGTAACAGCAATATTTAAAGTATGGACGAATGGTAGACTTACAGACATGTAAGATGGATTCTGGGGGAAAAATGGCTATCACGACACATTAAACCAACTTTCTTAGCAGCAGACCTAGCATTGGATTCAATATAATATTTCCTCTTCGTATCAGCCGTGAACGTTAGTCCGAGAAGAAGCGACTAGTAATCCTGCTGGAGGTTTAAGACGTTGTTTCATGAATTTGGTGACATAGTAATGATTTCAGTCCCTGGTCCGGGTAGTGCAGACATAGACTCAGTGGAAATTGGGCGAGAAATACCTAAGTAATACTAAGAAATAATACTAAGAAATATCTAAGTAATACTAAATATGAACAAAACTAGATATTCCGAGACATGGACAGTCAAAGATTAAAGAAAGGGTTCAATTCGAAATATTCTGAACGTTAACCGGATCGACTGCTGAACACAACGACCAAAACTTTGTGATAGCAACAACAAAGATGAGGACAATAGCCTGAGCGTAAATAATGTAAATAATGATAACTTATCGTAGAAATTCAACAAGAAATCATAAAATGAAGTAAATTTAGCGATTTTTTTTAATTGCACTTTTTTTTTCCTTTTTGGGGGGGGGGGGTTATTCAATTCACCCCAAGCAAGGAGATAATGCCACTAAGACGCGACTGGCTGCTGGGAGTAAAAGAGAATGAAAAAATAATTATGAGAAACCAGAGACCCAACCTTAAACAAGAAACAAATGATAAACCTCTACTCCTGTTCAAAAGACCGGAGAGGAGTGTGAACTGAACGATAAGCGAATATATCTAATCCTATAACATTAACAGCAGTACCATATTAATCAGGTCGACGATTTTTGGACTAGTATCTGTTGCTCATCTTGAAAATTTCCGCTAGTTGATTAATTAATAATCCCAAAGTTACTAACATTACATTTACATTTATTCAGGTGGCTACGTTTCATTCGTTTTGCCGCGTTGATTGCCAGTACAGATTTTTTTCTCAAGAGAAGTGGCCTTTGTACACAGACTTGTACTTTTAAAAAGTATTTTTTACACTTTTACAATTTTTAAATTTAACTTGTAAAAGACAGACATACTATCGAAATGTTAAACATTGTTAAACACTGTGTTTTTTCTTTTTCTTTTCTACTCTTATTGTTAAGTTTATAAAGAAGTATAAAAAGAAAAACCACAAACCTTCTCTTTCTTCTTCCTCTCTTTACATTAGGTACCCCCACTAATGTGCTATACGTAAGGTTTAAAATTAATTTTAAAAATGTAAAAGCTTTCTTGAAAATTCCATTTTAGCTTTAATTTAAGGGTAAAGGAGTTAAAATTTAATATTTCCAGTAAGCAAAATATTCTGTGGTGCATTTCAAACAGAAATTATATTGGTCGGAATCGATTTTTTTTCAGTAAAATCGATCAAAACGGCCATTTTTGAAACATTTGTAAACAAAAGTTAATTCTCGGATTTAAAAATCTTGCAAAAATGAAATATATATTTCCTGAAACGTTATTTGAGGAAAATTAACAAATTTAAAGCTAAATTAATCTGATTTGAAACAAATGTTACTTATAGCATAAAATGCTGTATACAAATATTTCTTAACTACGGTGTCTTGATTTTATGACGTGTTAATCGATTTATTGACACCCGGTTGACAGCTGAATGGGCTCATAGTTAAGTATGGTGAAGCAGACGATAAAGTCTGAACATTGTGTCGCATACAACACAATGCTATGACATTATCTCATGTTTAAAAAAGACCTCATGCTACCACAATAATATCTCCATTGCAATGTATCACACACACACACACACACACACATATATATATATATATATATATATATATATATATATATATATATATATATATATATATATATCCACTACTTGAAAATATTCCTGCTCAACTAACTGTGCAATGTCGCTACACTTGTCATATTGTAATCTAGCTGTTTATTTTACTCAAGTGAAAAAGTATGCCCCATTGTTTTAACCTCTTAAGAAGAAACAATAATTTGATGAGTATATTCTGACAAATTGTAGTATTTAGTATTTTTAAGCAACGCTGTCGAGTCCTGACCTGGCATCTCGGCTTCAGTCATTTTTCCACCGCCATAACATAGCTTCTCTTTTTGTCTTTTAAAATATTTTCATAGTAATAGTTCTGAGGAACTTTACTCGTTAGTACCTCACGAATATAAGTGCAGTACTAGATTGGCAGTTAAGTCTCATAATTTTACTGTTGAAATTGCTTTTTATAGTTAACCTGGCCGCTGCTCTTGAAAAGAACCTCCAATCAGTGTTTAAATGGGGCAGGAAATGGCTTGTAAATTTTAATGACTCCAAAACGAAATTGCTTACATTTAACCACAATAGAGAAACTTTCCTGTCCGCCATCAGAGTATGGCTGATGCTAGACATCTGGAGGGCGACACACTGTGCTTTTTTTGGCCTCATGTTTTCAACTGACTTGAAGTGGAACGACTACATAGAATCAATAGCTGCAAGGAAAGTTGGGTCACTGTGTCGTGCCAGAAGGTTTTTCTCGTCAGAGTCCATCTTGCACATTTACAAATCTACCATTCGTCCGTACATTGAATACAGTTACCATATCTGGTCTGATACTCTTGTTATTTATCTCGAGGTTCTTGTCAAAATCCAAAGAAGAATCTGTAATGTAATCGATCTGATTTGGCATCTCGACTTCAGTCACTTTCTCACCGACATGACGTGGCTTCCTTCTGCCTTTTCTACAAATATTTTCATGGCAACTGCTCTAACAAGCTTTTTCCCTGGCACCCCGACTACGTGAATTTAAGCGCACTACTAGATGGGCATTTAGGTTCCCATCCTTTTACTGCTGAAAGAGTTAAATGTAACCGCCATTTCTACTCCAACAGTTTCTTTTCTCACACTTCCCGCCAGTGGAAATCCCTTCCGTTTACTTGCTTCTCTGAAAACTACATTCTTCAAAAATTTAAATGTAACATCAATCGCTATCTCCTATCTTTTTTAATCCAGTTCATCTTTTATCCATTCCTCATTTCCCACCCTATACCCAGTTTTTTTTCTCTTATCTTCACTCTGTAATACCCTGCGTACTAGTGGCATTCCCACCTTGCTTGGGGTGAATTGATAAAAAAAGCATGTTGGAAAAGATAGTGGTGGGGTTTCCTGTTGTCTTCCCACGATTTTGAATTTAGACCTATTTTTCTTCTAGACTGACTACCATCTAAATTAGTTGATTCATTGATTGATTTGTTTTTTACGGTTTATCAACCCTCTGTGGGTTATTTAAAGCCGGAACATATTTCGGGATGGGGGAGGTCGCTGACAATATCCAGTGTTCCCAAGCGGTAATCCATCTAAGGACTGACCGGTTCGACACTGCTTGACTTCGGTGATCGAACCAGAATCGGTGGTTGTCACATGATCTCAGTAAGCTCCACCCTGCTGCGTAGCCTATAGCTGTTGTTGTTGTTAGTGGTGGTGGTGGTGGTGCGGGAAGATGAATTGATATCTTTTCGAAAGGCATTTGTGCGAAAGTGAATGCAAGTGTCTAGGCGCGCCGATTCCACTTTTTACACCTATAACCGTTACGATACCCGCACATGGAATATTGTTTTATATGTCGTATCACTTCGGAGTGTGGGTGGTCATGGTCCTCCACAACATTCTATCTTTTGTAGCTCTTAGCAATGCTCGTCTTTTTACTATTCCTCCCAATCCCTGTTCTACCATCCATTTACACAATATTGTTAAATAGGTACTTTCCTCTATCCCACTTATCTTCAAAATGTCTTTTGAGTGTCAAATTCTCCAAGCCTTCTTTCCTCATTATGGGCCTTAGAAATTTCAACTGTTTCTTTCTGATTCTAAGTATAAATGTTCTTTTTTGTTTTCATCTTCCTTAAGGCTTACGGCCATATCACCTTGAAACAACGATTCCCGAAGTTAAGGAACGTCAAGCCTGGTCAGTACCTAAATGGGTAACCGCTTGGGAAGCTTGGATGTGCCGGTGGTATAATGGAATTGGATAATCGAAAAGTCGAGTCCCGATTCCAGTCGGGTTCGTTATATTCAGGCGCAAATACTCTTGGGAACAGTATGAACCCAGCTTTTCTCCCTCCAGCTTTAGATTAATTTACTTATATCAGTAAATCATTATTATTTCCAAAACATTCTAACAGTCTAAAATATATTTCGGTTTTAAATAATCTGCACAAGTTTGATGGACTATAAAAAAAAATCAATCAAAAACAAAATCTATTTTTCTTAAAACTTCTTCTTTACTCGCATGCTCTGTCCATGGTATTCTCATCAAGCTTCTGTAGAACCACATCACTGTTGTCTCAAATCTCCTCTGCATCTCTGATGAAATTATTCAACCTTCCCTGTCATATTGAGAAGATTGATGTTATATAGCAGTTTAGCGCCCGTTCTTTGTTTCTAAAGAAATTTTCCAGTTTAATATCTTATTAAGTCAGTCATTGGTTTTAACATGCCACGCACGCGTTTATTAAAAAAAACACATTTTACAATGAATATTCAGTAATAACCTTAAAAAATATGCGATTGTTTCAATAGTAAGAGTAAAACTGCGACCCACATTCTGATGAAAGTAGGTCATAAATATCTTATTCTCTGTTCATTTACAGAATGTATCAATTTAACTTGTTCGCACTTTGCTTTTGTTGCTAAGTTGGCACGTGCATTTTCCACCCACACAAAAGTTGGATATCTTGCCTACAGAATCTCTGAATGGTAATAATTCGCACTGATAAACAAAATCATTGATACGTGAAGCATAACTTGAAGTTATAAGTATTAAGATTAGAGAACAAATAAATAAAAAAGGAATAATGATCTGAACTATTAGTTTGACTGCGTTTTATTAATGTTGATTTTTATGCACAGTGGTGTAATGGACAGCGGCTCGGACTGAGGAATCGGAGAGCCGAGTTCGAATTCCAGTAGAATCCATTACATTCACTCACATGCTAATACCCTTGGGAAAGGTATGAATCTTTTTCTTCTCCCCCTCGTAAATAGCAGGACAGACCGGGTTCTATAGCCTTGGAAAGAAATGACAACCAACTGCGGGAAAAAATCTGCCTCGTCAGTCATGTAGCGTGTATCACGTATGGCACATAACTAACTGATTAATATAAATTGTTTTATGTTTGCAAATTCCAGCACAGATTCTGAAATCCGGATTCTACAGAACACAATAATGCAAACAGCCATTGGGAAAGGTATACATCCCCATCTTCTTCCTCTAGCTATGGGTAAATAGCTGGACAGAATGGGTTCTAGAGCCTTGGATGGCAACTGGTCTACTGCAGAAAGAAATGGCAACCTACTGCTGGAAAAAAATCTGCCTCGTCAGTCATGTATAGAAAGATACATGATCGCCTAAGCATGGCACATAACTGACTGATTGATGGGTGGATCTACTTTTCGACAGTGAGCAAAAACAGCATAAAATTAGGGAGAGGGGGAATGCTGTTCTTTATTTGTACAAAAAAAACAACATACCATTGTACAGTTTAGCGATTAAACGAAGCGAAGAATGCAATAGATGTGAATGAGTTCGAATTATAGGTGAGACATTTCGTGCCCACTTCGCTCTAATGCACTCTGTGGGCAGTTGGAGCGCTCAGATGTCGGGATAGCACTGTGGCCCCGTAAAAATTAGCACGCCACTGAAACCATAACAGTGTAAGGATGCAAAAGGGATTATCTCTCTTTGGTTGAGACGAAGTTACGTGGGTAACTAGGATCACGTGACGGCCAGTGAGTGCCGTTAGCTTATAGAGTCGAGAAGCTTTTCATCCCGCTTAGAGACGTGTCTGTTCACGTCAGTTGCTATGTAGACTGCAAAAAAATAAAAAATAAATAAATAATAATGATAAAAAAATAAAAATAAAAATAAAGGTGATAAGTCCACAGTGGTAGGGTGAAAAGAACATCCTTCCACCCATTATCTCACCTGGCACATAAAGGACACCACCGACTTTCCTCTTTTCCTGTTGGGAAATATTACGAGTATAACCCTCTCTCTTTTCGGCCTTTTTCAAACTGCTTCTTGTATACATACACTGCGTGCCAAATTATTATCGAGATAACTTTTTTTCTAATATTTCAAAAACCGTCCAATCAATTCACACAAAATTTTCACACAATGTTGGCAATACTGACCTGCGCAATCACTGAAACTGGCGCCATATTTGTTATCAGCACTGTGATTTGAGAGTGCCAAATTATTAGAAAGGTTTAGTAAAATTCCCAGAATTGAGCAAACAAAACGTTTATTAATGTTGCACGTGAATGTTTATGATCAAAAGAACCTAATAAATAAGATAATCAAACAAATAGCAACAGATACAAACAAAGGCACGGTTATAAACAAATTAATAGGGAATGTGCTTTCCCAGTTTTGAAATTACTTGAAGAAGTCTACGATCCATAGAATTTGTTAATTGTAGGATGTCATCTGCTGTAATGCCGCGAGATATGTCAAGAATTGTTTCACCACAACTCAACGTTGCTCCTGAATTGTCGTCCGTTGGCGTACAGTCTTCGCTTCATGATGCTCCAAAGGTTTTTGATTGGGTTCAAATCCGGAGAATTTGCTGGCCACTTCATTTTTCGAGGTCCATCGAAGCCTAACTGTTTCAAATATTCAGTAGTCTTGTGAGCATCATGTGAGGGAGCATTATCTTGCATAAAAACAATTGCCCTTCTGAAGGCAACTCTTTGCCTTTTCATCCACGATTCAAGATGCTCCTTCATAAACGCTTATGTATGCATCAGCAGTCATTTTGACACCACCTGGTACTCTCCATGGGCCCACTAATGTTTTTCCAATAATACCACCCCAGATCATTATGCCTCCACCGCCTTGTTGGCGTCTCAAACGCTGATGCTGATTCTGTCCGTTCATTACCTAGCCTTTGCACCATCTATCTGGCCCATCAAGTGTTGCGCGAGTTTCGTCTGTGGACAAAACTTTAGAGAAGTCAATCTTCATATTGTCCTCGGCCCATTTCAATCGATTTTGAATGTGATTTCTCGTCAACGCAGGCTTCGATACAGGTTTGACTGTTGTTACTATTTCCCTCAGATACCGACACCGAGTACTTTTAGACACAGTAGAATCCCCAATGCGACTGAAAAGCTCTTGACTGGTAAGTCCAGGGTCCTTCGTGGCCTCTCGTTTAAGTCGTGACATGAGACGACTTTAAGACCTAAGTTTAAGACTTTTGACATGGTATTCTGTCAGAAAATATCGAATAATGGCATTTATCTTATATCCATACCATCGTTAAACATGCTGAAATGATGGTTGGTTCCTTGTAAACTCTCACCCCTCGAAAATATCTAACTCCTCCTGTCATGTTTTATCTTTTTAAAAGTCAAATCAAACCAGAAATAGAGTATTGCTGTCATATCTTGGACGGTGCTGACCCGGTCCTCACTGTCCTGCCTTGTCAGAGTTCTAAATTCTTGTGAGTGATTAATTATTTCCCACCTTACAACCACTTTCTCACCGACGAAAAGTTGCTAATCACTCATTACTCTATCGCTATTACTTACTTCCACCAGTTCAGGCCTTCCCAGATAGGATCCGCCATATCACATACACGGCGTCAAATCGTACTCTTCGCATTCCTTTAGTAAGGCGGAAGCTTCTTCCCCGGAACTGTTACTTTGTGGAACAAACTCCCAAGAGGATGCTTCCTCGAGCATTACAATCTTAACTTTCTTCAAGTTTAGAATCAACCGATATCTATCCTGCATATGCTTGATATGTACCTCTCCCTCCTCGTTTACGCCCTTGAAACAATCTCAGGCTTAAGGCCAAATCACGTTGAAACACCGGTTCTCGTACGATTAGCGGAGTTAAGCAACGGCGAGCATGGTCAGTTTCTAGAGGGGTGACTATTTGGGAATACCATGTGGTATAACCTTGGATGTGCGCGGGGTGCAATGGATAATTTGAAATCGGAGAGCCGAGTTCCATCGGGTTCCTTATATTCTCTTACGCAAAAATACTCTTGGGAAAATTATGAATCCAACTAGTCTTTCCCACCAAGCTATGGGTTAATTAGTAGGACTTGTATCAGTAAGCTATTATTATACCCCCCTAAAAGAAAAAAAAACAACGAATTGTTACAATCTAAACATATTTTCTGGCTTTAAATAACCTACAAAAGCTTGATAAACCGTAAAAATCAATAAATCATTACAACCCCTTGCGTCTTAGTGGCTTTATTGCTTTTCTTGGGGTTAAATGAGTCATTTTTTTATCTCATTCAGTAATCTACCTTGAGTAGCTTTTGGGCATTGTATTGTGTTAACAATAGTAAAAAAGGAAAAAAAATGTTCATATATGCGAGTGTTCAAGATTCGGTTCTTGCAATCAACATTCAGTTAATATATAAATTAGCTTGACGTATACATTGTGTATATTTTCATGATACAGTGTAACCCAGATATAAGAGTCCCGGATATAAGAGAAACCCGGATATAAGAGAGATTTTATCTGGTCCCAAATTAGAGCCTGTGTTAATGTATATATAATAGACCAAACCCGTATATAAGAGAAACCCGGATATAAGAGACTTATTCTCCGGTCCCGGCAACTCTCTTATATCCGGGTTACACTGTAATACCTTTTTTGAGAAGATGGGTATTTCCGCGCGGTGCAATTAAAAAAAATCTTCTTAAAACTGGGTTTACAATGGATTTCGTTAATGTTCTTAACTGTACCCCTTTTTTATAGTACCAGTGCTTCAATCTTTATAGGTATGACAGTATATTTAGGTTGCCGCATTTTTTTAGTTTCAATTTCAGGATGTTTATACTTATCGTATCATATTCTTTAACAGATATATTTTTTATCTGATGGCGATGCCATATTTGACAAGGTATTTTTTGTGGCTTTTAATCACCGTGTCTGGTCTGTTACCTTTATATGCTTGTCTATATGAATGGTAAAACCCCCAAAAAGTGGGACATGTGGTCTTCTATGACTGGCTCAAGGTGATTTTCATACCATTATTATTATCATTATAATAATAATTATTATTATTATTATTAACATTTAGAAGAGCACAATTTAAGAAAAGAAAAGACAATGTTCAACAACATTTCGACAGTATGTCTGTCTTCTTCAAGTTATTAAAAAAATTATATCTTTGTACAAAGTCGCTTGTTATAAGAAAAAAAAGCTGTATTGATAATCAACGTGTCTAAACGAATGAAAAGCAGCGAGCGTGAATGGCATGCAACTGAAACGTGCGTCATAGTGATTTCCCAAGGGTAGCTTAGATGTGACACAAGGCCGAAAATAGGGGGTACCCAGTGAGGATCGAACTCACTAATCGTTTTAGCGAGACAAGCTTGCTAACCATTACAGGCGCCCTAGAAACGTGCGTAATATGATGATGATCATGCTTATTTTGGAATGTTCCGTTCCTTACTTAGTTAATAAGAGGACTTAATTAAACAGTTTAATTATAAATCCTATGGAACTCTCCTGTCATTCTGTTTATTCCACCGGGGAGGGAAGATAGTAGTTTGCATTTCGTTTATTATTATTATTAATAGTAGTATTAGTATTAGTATTATTAGTATTGATGTTGTTGTAATTGTTGTT
The DNA here is from genome assembly GCA_963932145.1 of Acanthosepion lycidas. Taxonomy (NCBI): domain Eukaryota; kingdom Metazoa; phylum Mollusca; class Cephalopoda; order Sepiida; family Sepiidae; genus Acanthosepion; species Acanthosepion lycidas. The sequence goes on from OZ010596.1 coordinate 32,582,305, forward strand.
GTCGTTGATTATTATTATTATTATTATTATTATTATTATTATTATTATTATTTGTGTATGTTATGTTTCCTGCTTTGTATCCTGTAGAACCGGGTCCAAACTATGGTATTTAGGCTCTATAGGAGAATTGCCATTTAATTGATATCACTTTTCTTAGTATATGAGATGTTACTAGTAGGACGATCTTCTGGGCAAAGAGCAAGTTGAAGTTTGTAAAACTATCCATTCCTTTTCTTACGAGGCCCAGAACTCCGATTACTATTGGTACAGTCTCAGTCTTCATTCCTCACATCCTGTTAATCTCGATCTCCAGGTCCTTGTATTCAGACAATTTCTCGATAATTTTTATGGGGGGTATTTCTCTCAGATGGTACCACTATATTCATAAGCATACAATTCCTTAATTACTTGTCTTTTACGATAAAATCAAGTCTGTTGGCTCTTATTTCTCTGTCAGTTTGAATTGGCATGGCCCAGAGGATAGTTACATCGTTATTTTAGGTAACTGAATCTGGTTGGTGCTCGTACCATCTCTCAATGGTTTCGATTTTGTGCTTCTTGCATATTTTCCAGTGCACATACGTCGCTAAATTGTAATGTTTGTGGGTATATTCATCTTTTGCTAGTTCCGGACATCCTGAGATAATATGGTCGACAGTTTCATCATTTTTTCCGTAGATCATGTATTTCGGGTTAGTTCCATCCTTGATTATGTGACAGTGATAGGATCTGGTTGCGAGGCTTTCGTCCTTAGCTGCAATAATTAGGCCTTCTGTCTCAGCTTTCAACCCGGTGTTCCTCAGACACTGACGTGTTTTCTGTTGTTCCATATCTGCTTCTTTCGTTCTTTTTAGGTATTTGCCATTCAACGTCTTGTTCTCCCAGTTTTTTTGTGATTTAATTTGGCCAAGTTATTTTACTTTCTGTTTTACTCGTTTGCCGTCGATGGTATTCGCTTCGTTTTTCGTTGGTAGGATTTCAGATATATTAAGTTGTTTCTTGAAGAGTGCAGCTTCTTTGTTGATGGAGTGAATTTAGGGTTTCACTATTTGTAGGAATGGGTCATTTGTTTTTGTGAGGTACGCTTCCAATCCGATTGTTGTAGTTTTTAGACAGTTTAAGTTGGATTAGATCCTATCAACATCTGATTTCGGATGGTGTATCCTGATTTCGGTAAGCATTTTTTTTTTTTTTTTGGTTTTGGCGTTTTTGGCATCCAATCTTTTAATGTCATTCAACTTCCATTTAATAATGTTGAAGTTGCGTGTTACTACGGGTATAGCTAAGGTGTTAATAGCCTTCATTTTATTGGCCCCATTAAGTTCGCTTCCTAGTATCAAACGCTCTCTCCTAGAAGATTCTTTTCGGATCTTTTTCTTCATAATTGAATGTTGTATTCCGTCTCCTTCATTAATTCCTAAGTATTCGTATGTACCATCTTGGTCTAGTTCCTTAATCTTGTTGTTGATATCAAGGTCTAAACCTGTAGTTTCCGTTAATTTGACACCTTTGAAGGTGGCTTTGACACATTTGTTGATTCCGACCGACCTCCTAATGTCTTTGCTGAAGGTTTTGACAATGGTGAGTAGATTTTTCTGTTGGTTATCATCCTTGGCAAACGTTTTGAAATCATCACTATAGAATAGGTGATTCAGTTTGCCATGCTGTGACTTTTAATGAGGATCTTGTACATTGTTGGTCGGCAAGTGATGAACCCATAGTTCTTCGGGTTTTGCATCTCTTCTGTTTTGGGGAGTAGCTATTTTACTCCCCATATGAAGCATTTGGGGCATTTTTCTGGGTTTATGATTGTATCATTGTATGCCCGTGCTAGGTCTTGGTGGGTACTAGATAGGTTCTTATCCAAACATTAGCTATTTGGTGTATTCCTGGTGCTTTCCAGTTTTTGCAGATGGTAGCGTTTGTTTCAGTAATACTGATATCCGTCCATTTTTGGCACTCTATGTGTGCGTTGTTCCTGTTGTTGCTTTATCTATGCAGCGCTTTCATTGTGCACTTTGCAGTTTTCCCACATCTTACACCAGATCTCCTCGACTTTATGGTAGGGATGCAGATGTTCCGGTGCAGGCATTGATGGTCGAGGTTGGTTTTTACAGATGATAGCTGTTGGTCGTTGAAGGTGGTCGTTGCAGTTGAAGTTGATATTGGTCGTTGCAGATAATCGCTGCTGGTTATTGTAGTTTGAGGTTGAAGTTGGTCGTTGCCGGGATGCCAACTTGACGTGTTGGGAAGAAAAGAGGAGCTGGCGTTGCGATGTTGTTCGGGCATGTCAAAGGTCCAGTGCAGGCGTTGCGTGTCTGCCGGTCGAGTCCGATATTAGTAACCTCCCGTAATAATTACAAGCGTAGTGTATGGGAAAGGTTATGGACGACGTGCGGGCAGCCAGTAGGGACGGAATGCCGAGAGTCGAACATTGGCAAGGAGCCAGAAGCAAGAGGCGAAGTAGAGAGAGAAAGCAAAGTTTCCAACTATCATCAAGTTGGCAGACAAAAAGAAATGGGAGCGTAACTTAATACACAGCCCGGTGATCGACGTCCTGGCCACGGAGGCCAGAGGCCTGTGTATCGATCGTTTCAGTGGCAGAACCTAAATCTAACGAGAAAGTCACTGGCTTGTGGTAAGGGAGACTAGCAAGAGAATTGGTAAGTTAACACATTAAAGTCTATCTAAAAAAATGAGGAGAGCTTAGCTAAAAGAAAACCAAGGCCTAAAAATGCCTAGAAGTATATTACGACTAGGTTCGTAATATAACTAAACTGAAAAGGTAACTTACTAGTCTCTATCTCGGGTTAACAGCGTGTAGGGAGCACAACCGAAAGGTAAAGGTCGAAATGACCTGTTCTCTTCCGGTTTAAAGAGCCAAGGAGGAGCTAACTCCGACAGTTTCATCTTCTCTAACTTTTGATACGTCATTTTTATTCTTTATGTTAAGGCTTCGTTTCAGTTGTCTCCCTTTTCTTCCTTTCATTTTAGGGACCCTGTCTACTTCATTTATAAGTGACAATTGTCCTCGTAGTTATTTATTTCAGTTTCTATTTTTTTCTTTTTAGACTGGCATTTTTCTTTTTCGTTTACGTTGTGTTCTTACTTTTGCACCTATTTTTTCTACAATCGTTGCCGAGGCCGCGTTTATGATTAATTTCTGTCGGGTTGATCGGTCTTTCCATTTTGTTCCTTATTTTTCTAATTGTTTGGTTAGCGAGCTTAATGGTTTCTTCTTTCTTACTTTTAGAATTGTTGGCCTTCCCTCGAAAGACATTTCCTTTAAATTCCCCGATTTATATTCGATCGTTTTTGTCATCTCTTTTTCTTTTTCATATTCGTCATTAGCTTCCTCTATTTGCTTGTGTACCTCAGAGGGATTATTACAATTGGTTTCTATTTGTTCTTCTGCATAGATCCCCTCTGGTTTAGCATTATAGTTAGCTTGTATTTACCCATACATAAGGGGCTGGTTCGTGGGTATGTCGGATTGAATAAATTGCAAACAGTATGTTTGCTTATTTTTATTATAATCTTTTCATATTAACGAATATTTTTCTGCATATTACAATTAAATAAGGCAAGAAATGCACGGAAACGGTGAGAATCACTTTTCCTTTCTAACTCTTTCTTGCACCCCTGTTGATGATTTCAGAAAAAGATGGAAAGTACTTAGGAAATAAAAGTGATTCTCATTGCTACAGTGCATTTCTTGTCTTATTCAAGGAAAAATATTCGTGGATATGAAAGGATTATGACAAAAATAAGCATATATATATATACTTGATAGCAATGATGTTAATGCTTAAATCGTAAATACTTTCACATACACATGCTCACACTTATATGTGTGTGGGGTGATGTATTCGTGTGTGTGGTGGGATCGGTGTCCTAAATTAGGCGCAAAATTAAAGGAGAATCGACTGATGTATACTTTTTGTCACAGATCTCTGTTATGGTTGCTGATATTTTTTTATTTACAGTCAAAATACTTGCTTCATCTCAGAATTTTAGTATTCTGATCACGAGATTTCAAGTTTAAGTATATCTTTTCTTGTCTGAGTTCTGCCGGATAAAAAAAACCTGAGGCTAGGAATTGAACTCATAACTCTTATTCAGGAGAAACTATCTGGCAGACAATCAGAAGTCTTTGTGACCGATTTTTGATAAAAATGGGACAAGTCAGCCAAGCATTTTGCGTTCCTTTGTTCTATGTCTGTCTGAAGTTTTTATACCCACAACCTAATGGAAAGCACCGTTTAAGATCCTTCTAAAATATCTACATTACCGAAATGAATGTATCCAAAAGGAACTATATTGTAGTTAACCAGTTTTTTTGTTTTTTTATTATTATTATTATCGGTATCAGCTCACACAAGGCAGTAATGCCACTAAGATACAATGAGTTACTGGGTGTGGAAAATCTAGGAACAGTAACATCAATAATGAGCTGAAAGAGAAAAAGAATAATCAGATGGACAGTAGAGAGAGATTGACACTGCATTTAATTTTTTGCAGATTAAAGTTGACTGGAAAGCATGAAGCTGAATGGGGGGTTCATAAGTGAGAAATGCGAGAAAAGAAACTGTTATCATAGAATTTACGGTTACATCTAACCAGCTTAACTGTAAATTGATAAAATCACGACGCCAGTCTAGGGTTCCTAGCGAAGAGCTCATCCGGCCAATTACGATGAAAGAATTTATAGAAAAGACACAGAAAAGCAACATTATGGCGATAGAAAGTGACTGAAGCCGAGTCGCCAGATCAGAACCAATAATATTGCTGATTCTTCTTTGGATTTCATCAAGGAGCTCAAAGTAAATAGCTGGGACAACAAACCATATGTGACAGCAATATTCTAAGCATGAGCGAATGGTAGACTTATAGAGATGTAGTTTTTAAACAGTTTGGACAAAACCACCACTGGTTATAGAAATTTAAAGCAAACCAACAAAAAGATCTGTTCATAGATAAGGCTTCAGTTAATTTCACGTTTTTTTCTTTTTTGTTGTTGCCATGAAGCGAATGTTTGTTTTGGTTTTTCTCAATATCTCATTTGCCATAAATTTATCCAAAGATACCATACAGCAAAAAAACGACGACAGTCGGGATCACAGAGTCATTATCAACTCCACGATCTTTTTATGAATAATATGTAATATGTACTTCACCAAGGCTACATGCGGTTTTGAATTCACAGATGTCCATTTTCTATACCTGTTGCCAACCAAGGGTATAGGACCGCTATTTACTGATAGCTGGGGGTGGGGGGAGAAGAGATGGGTTCATACCTTTCCTAAGGGTATTACCATGTAAGAGACAGAACAACCAGAATTTCATTTTTTTTTTAAGAAGAATTACGACATTTATATAAAGAGTATTTCCAATGAAAGAGAAAATGCATTTAGTGCTGCTTTCAATCGGAGTGTTTTCTGTCGTCCTTTTTTTTTAACGCAGAATTACTTTTACAATAGAATTTCAGTGAATTTGAACAGAATATGGGCGTTGAATATCGTACTGACGCACTTCATTACTCTTTTTGAGATCGCTGTATGCACTAGAACTACTTCGAAGAAAACGTTTGAAAATAAGTCAGACTTTATGTGATATCGTCCAGTTCACATTCTACATCACTCTTTTGAACAGGAGTAGAGGTTTATCCCTTGTTCCCTGTTTAGGATTGAATTTCCGGTTCTTTCTAAAATTTGTTCTTTCTTAAACTTGTTCTTTCTTTTTCCTTTTCAGTAGCCTTTTGCATCTAAGTGGCGTTATCGCTTTGTTTGCTTGAATTGTGTTTGTTCAACACTCAAAGAACGTGCCCTCTCTCTCTCTCCTCTCTCTCTCTCTCTCCCTATATATATATATAATGGTCGCTACCTGTTTTCCAAGCACACACGTTTGCAAGCACGTTTGTGTTTGTTTACCACCCACAGAGCCATGTGTATATATATATATATATATATGTGTGTGTGTGTGTGTGTGTGTGTGTTTAGGCAGTAATCCTTCTTTCACGCACATTTCATTGAATACGACAGACAAGGTGCATTTTAGTCTTTTTATACAATTTCTCATACGATCTAATAATTTTTTTCTTTTCAGATGATAAATTATATAAAAACTGTCCGAATGTTCTTTTTTTCCGAGCGCTTTCGGCTATACATTTAGCCATTTTCAAGGATTAAATATTTTAACTGTTAAATAAGAAATAGTTTGTTACATGTCTGTATTTAATATAATGTTTTCATTTTTCAAAACACGGTCAATATATAGTGTCCATGTTCATAGTTGATAGATATTAAATTAAGTTGATAGTATTAAATTTTGTTTTTTTGTTTTTAATAAGGCTTCCATTATTTTTAGCCTTTTTTGCATGTAGATGATGCTATTATATTTGTGTTGTCAACATTTGTGCGTCATATATATATATATGTGTGTGTGTGTGTGTGTGACACATTATTAATGAATGATTGCTGCCCAAGTAAGTACACATTATAATGGCTGGCTGGCTGGCTACTTGTTTTCTAGGTTGGCTAGCTAATCCCTGTTACAGACGTACTACTCAGGCTCATTTGTGTTTCTTCAACACCCACAGAACCAACCTCTTGCGTAAAATGCATGTTTCTGGTAGAAAACGCATTGAATAAGGCCATTATGCTCAAAACCTCGGTCACGATGACGTCTGACTTCATGCATGCACAACCATCAATGGTTTCTGAACAGTTTTGTTAATCCATTTTCAACCGTCTTATGAGTTTCAGGCACCCCCCTCCGCCAACAGCGTCGCACATTGGGATCGTTCCTACAGACCGACACCAAGAAATCACCTCCTTAACAAATCAGCTATGGTGATATTCGAACCCGGGTCTCATGGTTGGAACGCTCCCTACATATTCGTTTATATCGGAAAGTATGAAATGAAACACAAAACTGTGTGTAATTAAATTGCGTTGGGATTTTTGAGGCTAAGAGAGTCAATAAATTAAATTACCTTATCATATCCTACGGCCAGAGACTAGAAGTTGTGGCACTAAACGGCTTTAATATAATAATAAAATCTCGAAAATGTGGCATATGGGAACATCAACAATCCCTGTTGTAGTTGGAGCCCTAGGACTGGTTGGAAAAGATTGCAGTAGACTAATTTCAGGGATTCCTGGAAGCCCATGCCTCAAGGAGATACAAGAAATTGTTCTGACAAGTAAAGCCCACACTTTACGAAGGGCTCTATCTATGTAATTTTTATTTTATTTTATTTTATTTTTTTTGTCAGTGATAAGTGTCATGATGCCATTTCTAACCTTAGGTCCCTGGGTGGTACCCGGAAAGAAATGTGTAAACGCCAGAAAGCAAAGAAAATAAAAATAATAATAATAACAATAATAAAAACACTTTTTAGTTTGGGGTCTTCAGATTGGATAAGATAATTTAATTTATTGCCTTTATTACCCTAAAATGCATGACCTGAAGACGCCGAACCTAATACACGTCGACAAAACAATGTCCCTTAAAACAGCTTTTTCACTTTGTCCCACTTTTGTTTCGGCTACTATTTTACGCCCTAGTAACACGTACATGAATGTTTCTATAAGGCTGTTTATATCATTCTGTTTATTTATATATGCATCTGTTTATATATGAAGTAATATTCGCAAAAGTTGAACAAAGTGTTGTATGAACTTCTGTTTTCTGAGCAAGTCGGCGGACAGTAAGCAAAGAATTAATTTGAAGAGGAGAGAAGGCAGATACGAATTTTACCGATGAAAGAACACCCTGACCTCTTTTTTGGGTGTGGGAGTTGTTGCTACTCTCTGACTCAGTTAAGCATCCGCGTAGGTTAAACTTCAGACCTTAATCAACGACTGTCCCATCTATCATCGAACAACGCTCACAGCGAAACTATGAAGAACCCGGTTCGTGGATATTCTACAGGGACATCACACACACACACACACACACACACACACACACACACACACACACACACACACACACACACACACACTGCATTTGTTGGAGAACGTTCTGTTTTATTTCACGGTTCTTTCCGTCGAAAACGAAATCTTTTTCGAGTTTATCGATTATTTTCTATCTGAGAGCAATTGCGGGCGTCTGGGCCCATCCGTTGGAGGGGGGGAGGCAGACAAGGGGGCTAATATATATATATATATATATATATATATATATATATATATATATATATATGGTGCTCTCTTTCTTTCTGTCTCTACTTTTATTTCTGTCCCACGTGACGATGTGTCGTGGGCTGTGGCTTGCACCGGGATGAGTGTCTACAAGTCACAATTGACTACCACCACCACCACTACTACAGTACTAAGATGGTGCGGTTCAGCGCAGTAGCGACATCAGATGGCTGTTGCCACCGTACTGCCACCAAGAGTAGAAGGCACAGAAGTCAAACAATCCTTTTTCATTTTCTTCTTTTTCTTCTCATTCACATTGCACCCCTTCCGAGAAAAGAAAATGGCGATGAAGGAAATTAGTGAGTGAAGAGAAAAATAAGAAAAAAGAAAAAAAAGTAGTCCAAGAAGAGAGAAGTGGCAGTCAGCATCCAACTCCACAAGAAGCCGTAAAACTTGCTTGTCCCCGCCCCAAGACGAACATTGACAGTGGCAATTCCTCACATTCAGTAGTTGGACACGTTAGCGACCCCAGGTGTGAACAGCATTTGTATGGCGCCTCCAGTTTCCACAGCGAATTTTATTATCTCCCTTGGCCACTGAGTCTGTTTCAGGCAGGCAGGTGTTGGCGCCTTTCAATGATCAAGATAACTTAACAACTAAGGGGTCATCAGTACGCGTAGGGCCGATAAAATTCTTTGCTATATGTTGACTTAAGAAATGAAACATTTTGATCACAAATCAACGTAAAATGTTCTTTTTTCACGTACAGTTCATTCCATCAAGTACTGTTTTCAAAATAGAGTAATCTCAACAGGTAGTGTAACGTTTATCGGCACAGAAATTAGAATCAGAGGACCGATTGCGTTCACTTTCGCGCTAATACCCTTACAAAAGGCGTGAATCCATTTCTTTTTCTCACCCCTTGCTATGGGTTAAATAGCAAGGTGGACTTGTTTCCCTCGTCTTCCGTGGCAACCAGTTAAAGAGAAGGTCTAGTCTACATTCAAAAATCGTGAAGACAAGGGGAAATCTACTCCAGTACCTTTCCAAAGATGCTATGGCAATTCACACACAATAAAAACAATCTGTAGGAAACCATAATCTTTTAAGTCCTTAAAGGATTAAAAAAAACGGCTCAACTCAAATTTCGGACACTATTTACATTTTTCGGACTATTGTCCTCATCTTTGTTGCCATATTTATCAAAACGTTTCGGCTGTTGTACGCTCCGGCCTTTTTCAGGTGGTTGGAATGTCGAACTGAACCCTTTATTTCGCTCGCTGGGGTAAACTGTACTAGTTCCACGTGCCATGTCTAATAAAGGGGAGACAGGCCACCCCCTTAAGGTAAGGCTTCCAGAACACCAGAAAGCTGTAAAGTGAAAAAATCAGGCGTCGCTGACCCCATATGGAGAGAAAAGGGAGATCACCGCCCTCTGCGGGATCAGGTTAAAATCATACACAAAGAACATCATTGGAAAATTCGTAAACTTAAGGAATCAGCACATATGCTAGGCCACAAAAATCTCCTGAGCCGACCAAGCATAGAAATAAATACAATATGGGAACCAGTAATAAGGAGTGCCAGATAAAAGTGATAATAACCACGAAAATTACAATATGAGCTCTGGTAAAAAAAAAATGCAATGATAAAAGCAAAAATTTCAATAGGAACATTGGTAAAAAATGATGGCTGAAGACATTAGGTCTATAATACACAGAAATTCACACATAGATGTCCTCAAAAACACACAGCACAGTGGATGAAAGGATTAGTTAGATCCAGTGACAGGACACAAAGAGTGTGAGTTCAATATCTGGTTAAGGCGGTAGAGAGTGGAATTAACAGGAGATAACTGTTAACTGGCATCCATTAGACATGGCATGTGGAACTAGAACAGTCTACTCCCGCGAGCGAAATTCAGTTCAGTTTGACATTCCAACCACCTGAAGAAGACTGGAGCGTACAACGGCCGAAACGTTGTGATAAATATGACAACAAAGATGAGGACAATAGTCCGAATAATGCCTCATCTCAGAAATATAGTCAAATTTCAGAGAATCTTGGTTTCATTTTAGTGTTTCGATACTTTTAATTCTCGTATCGGGGATAGCCCTTTTGTAATCTCTATTGCAGATGTCTGCTCAGGCACATTTGTGCTTGGTCAACACCCACAGGGCCCACCTGGGAGCAGACTGTATACTGAGCGGACCTTAGTTACAGTTTCTGAGAAGGAGCGCATTATCTGACGTGATCAATAGTCTGAATAAGGCCAATACGCTCGGTCACGATGACTTGTGACTTCGTGCTAGCACAACCACCAACGGCTCCCAAACAGTCCCGTCTTTCCAATTTCACTCACAAGGATTGGGTCAAGTGTTGTATGGTTTTCAAGCACGCTAGGGTCTCCTCCCCAGGCCGGTAACATCAAGGTCATGTTCCTAACAAATCGACCAAGATTAAACCGGGTCTCATGGTTAGAAAGCGAATGTTCTAACCACTAGGCCAATGGCTCCTATAGTTCTTAATAACTGAATATTTGTTCTATCTCTATGAGATGATGTATTGTAACTATTTATACTATTTACATTGTTCGAACTGTTGTCCTCATCTTTATTGTCATATTGACGACGTTTCGGCTGTTGTACGCTCCGGTATTCTTCAGGATTACTTCAACCAACGATATTACGTCACTGGATTATTTCAACCAACGCTTTTATCCACTGACACATGGTCCAGTGTATAAAAGCGTTGGCTGAAGTAATCTAGTGACGGACCCAAAGCGTGGTATGTTCAATACCTGGCCACAGCAGAAGTGAATAAAAACTTGAAGAGTTGAGTTACTAAAGGGAAATAATTGAAACTGAGATATCCGAAAGAGGCATGACATGGGGAACTAGAACAATCAACCCTGGTCGACGAAATAAAGGGTTTTGGTTTGAAATGCCAATGTATATCACCTTAAGGGGACAATGGCTGAAACATTGGGAATATGACAATAAAGATGAGGACAACAGTCCAAATAATGTAAATTTGGTAAACAGTTACTATATTTCACCTCAGAAATATAGACAGATGCAACCATTTTATTTATTTATTAATAATCTACTTAAGCGTTGGTTGAAGTAATCCAGTGATTGGCCCAAAAAGTTTTGAGTTCAATACCTGGCCACAGCAAATGTTAACTAATACTTGAAGACTTGAGTTACTAAAGAGAAATAACTGAAACTGAGATATCCAGAAAAGGCATGGCATGTAGAACTAGAACAATCTGCCTCTATGGACGAAATAGGGGGCACGGTTCGAAATTCCAACATATATCACCTGAAGAAGGCCGAAGCGTACAATGGCTGAAACGTCATGAATATAACAATAAAGATAAGGACAACAGTCTGAACAATATGAATATTTGTATCCAGCAAAATTGTTTAAAGTCATTTTGTTTGCAACAAATGGAAATATTGCCTTTCTTAAACCAATGTTTAGATTTTACTGCCGTAGTCTGAATGCATTTAATAAAATTTCGTGGCTTTTTGCGCATGCGTATTATACGTTACTAAATACAGTATTTATAGTAATGATTTATACTTTCATTTACATTCTGCATTGTGAAGAGAAGCAGTTAACTATATAAGCAAAAGTCTATAAATTATCGTAATTATAAAAAAAAATAAAAACCTAAAATGTGGCAAAATCTCCCCATTTACTTACAGGTCATATTTGGATATCAATTCCTTTTCCTAAATATCCATAACTATTTGATGAAAATAAAACATTAAAATCTGAAGGGCTAATTTTGAAAACCGCGTAACGGATATCGTTAAGTGGAATTCATATTCAGGTGAATATACAGAGTTCAATTCGTTCTGATATCCTTGGGAAAATGCATGCATCCATCTCTTTCTTCCCAGGAGAAGGCCATCAATTTAGGAGAAGTTCAACAAGTCTAACAGAAGGCTAACAAGTCTAGGAAAAGGTTAACAAGTCTAGGAGAATGTCAACAGGTCTAGAAAAAGACTACCAAGTCTAGGAGAAGGCCAACAATTTAGTAGAAGGACAACAAGTCTAGGAGAAGGCTAAGAAGTCTAGGAAAAGTCTACCAAGTCTATGAGAAGGACAACAAGTCTAGCAGAAGGTCAACAAGATTAGGAGAAGGCTAACAAGGCTAAGAAAAGGCCAACAATTTAGGAGAAGGCTAACAAGTCTAGAAAAAGGCTAACAGATCTAGGAGAAGGGCAACAATTTAGAAGGCCAAGTCTAGGAGAAGGTCAACAAGACTAGGAGAAGGTTAACAAGGCTAGAAGAAGGCCAACAATTTGGGAGAAGGCCAACAATTCTAGGAGAAGGCTAAAAAGTCTAGGAGAAATCCAACAAGTCTAGAAGGCCAACAATTTAGAAAAAGGCTAACAAGTCTAGGAAAAGGCTAACAAGTCTAAAAGAAGGGCAAAAAGTTTAGGAAAAGGGCAACAAGACTAGAAGATTAACATGTCTAAGAGATGGCCAGGAAGTATAGAAGTCCTGCAAGTCTAGGAAAAGGCCAACATGGCCAACTCTGAGTTCCAAACTGTGAAGAAGGTAATGGAGAACCATTCCATTACCTACCTAAGAGCAGTCATGACAATTCTGAGCTATTAAAGAAACGAAAACTGGAGCCTCCAATGTCCTGAAGCGACATGGCATTAAAATAAAAACGTTGCCACTTTCTTTCAAATTATACCGAATCGATTCGGTTTATTTGACTTTAAAATATCAGAACCTAAGTTCAGTATTTTGTTTACAATCTTTTAATATTTTAATATTGAATATTGTTAATAAATAGTATCGTCTTCATTCTGATCATCAGTATTGTTTCAACTTGAAAGGCACACTACTAATCTGCGTGATTTCTCATCTTTATCATAGCAGCTCGTTTCCTATCGCGCATTCAACCCATACAGAGCCAGCCAGTGGTTTATACAGTAACTATGCTGAGCGGGCCTTAAATACAATTCAATTATGTACTCCACCATGTTCACATGCGGTTTTGAATTCAGAGTTGTCATACTGGTTGCCAACTCCGGCTAGTGAGTTCAGTCCGCTCTGCTATTTAATTCATAGCTTGGGAGATAACAGGTGGATTCATTCATTTACCGTGTTTGTGCGAAAGTGAATGTAACGGCCTCGACTGGAATCCGAAATCGGTTCGTCAATTTCTCCTTCCGAGCCTCTCATCATTACACTGCCTGCACATGTATAATTTCATTCTAGCTTTTCTTTTACGTACATTTCGATTAGGACATTCTTTGCTCATCTTTAAGTGAATTCTGTATTAATTTGTAACGGTTAGGTGATATTGTTATTAAATAAAAACTATATTTACTTATCATAGATGGAAAACCTTACTACAATTTAGCAACACCCAGTATTTTAAAAAAAGATTTTGAATTATTTGTGTGTGCATAAACATGCCGATTTTTGTAAATACGGACGTCCATACAAAAGAGAGAGAGAGAGAGAGAGAGAGAGACAGAGAGAGAGAGAGAGAGAGATCTTGAAAGAAAATGGCTTATTTATGTTATAAGTTTCGAATAAATTATATTTGGTCTACTCTGTAACTCTTTTAAGAGAAAAAAAAAATTTTTTGGTTATTGGAATTTATTCCGTATACACCAATCCTATACTTGGATATATATATATATATATATATATATATATATATATATATATATATATATATATATATATATATAATACAATAAAAAAGGTAAAACACTATATCCTACCGCACTAGCTTGGTTTCAACCGTAGAACGAGTGGCAGCAGCTATAGGTTGTGTTAGGAGAAGTTGGCAATAGCTACGTATTAGGACAATGCGATGTTGAACGAGAGAAGGAAAATCATGTGGACCCGTGGGCTAGAACGCTCTAGGCCTGTACGACCCCAGATGAAGATAAATAAAGTATGATTTTTTCTCGTAACTCCTCCTCTTCTTGACTTCCGGTGTCATAGCGGGATAAAATTAGTGTGCGTTGAGGAACAATTTTTACCTAGCCAGCTGACGAGACCTCGCGGTCGAAATCAAGGTAGAGCGGTATGATATAGTGTTTTTTTTTACCTTTTTTATTGTATTAACTTGCTCTGGGTCTTCTGACCCCTGTATTGAGCACTTTTTTATACGTCCGTTTATCTTTTGGCATGGTTATTTTTCCGGCTTTTTGACATATATCTTGTGTTTTATACACACACACACACACATATATATATATATATATATATATATATATATATATATATATATATAGATAGATAGAGAGAGAGAGAGAGAGAGAGAGAGAGAGAGAGTATGGATAGGAATCCGACAAAATGATAGGAAAATGAACAAGTAGGAAACATCTTAATCTAACATATTTCACTTTATTAAAGCTTTATCAGAGATCAAGATAGAAATGATAAAAAATTATTAAAAGCAAAGAGACGCAGATTAATGCCATGTTGTGTTAGGCTATTTCACTGTTTAGATAAGTGTCACGTGTATTGATAATATTTAAATATTTGTGGCACACATTGTCGGTGCAAAAGTGTGTAAAAGTTAGTAAGATGCAGTAGGGTGTTTTGATTGGATACGTGCCACGTGTAAGGAAATAACAGGTAAGTGTATAAGAAATAAATAAGTGTAAGAAAACATTCTGGATGTTAAAGTATGTAACGGTTTGTGAGACGCTGCAGGATATTTTGAATAATTTTTCATTAGAGTATATCTATTGATTTTTATGTATTCGGAAGAGATAAGTTAGATTCGTGAATAATGAATCTGTAGAAAAACGGTGATGTAATGTAGGTTTTTTAAACGTGTGCTAATAGTTGGTAATGTTGTTATAAATATATTTTCATAATATTTTCTCTTTAAAGAGTTATATACTTTTTTGATAAGGCTGGCATTGGTGAAGTTAAAGTTATGCCATACGTTATTGCGGTGTGATACGCAAATCTCATTTGTGTTCCTGGATGCGGGTCTTTTGATATATATCAGCAAAGAAGGAGAAGAACAACATGAATAATAAAATAAATTAACGTAAAGAGAGGCATCGAAAAACAACAACAATAAAGAAGAAAATAACAAAAAAGAAACTAAATGGGTTTTAATCCTCGCTCTTCGGAGTCAATCGAGGACAAACGTGTAAATTGTATGCACAACGTTTATATATATATATATATATATATATATATATATATATATATATATATATATATATATATATAAAAGAACAAACAGGAAATTAACAGAGAAAAAAAATATAATCGCACTTTGACTACATTGAGGACAAGCAGTTCGTTTTTATAGCATTAATAGCAAAATAGAGGGAAAAAAGCTAACCGGTTATTGCTACCTCGCTCTTCGTTGTTCAATCGAGGACAAAACAAATAAACTCTATCTACTCTATCTCAATTTTCATAGGGTAGTATTTATATAAAATACAAATTTTAATGTAACCTAATTATGTGATAAATTTGGGTATGTAATCCCGACAGTTAATGTGTCATTCTGCGTATGACACATTATTGTACATAATTAGGTTAAGTTATTGACATTTAGAAAATCGTTCATGAAAGTATATTTCGATATTATTATAAGATATTATTTTCAAAATATACTTTTATGAACGTTTTTCCAAATTTCAATAATTTATAACCTAATTATGTACAATAATGTGTTATATGCAATATAGGTGAACAATTCAACTAGAAAAATTGAAAATCCAATGTATCCAAATACAAATTAGAGACATGTCGTAATAGATCATTACATTGAACAATGTTTTGCGGTAATTTTTACATCAGCTTGAGATTTTTCTTGTTAAAAAGTTAAATAATTTCAGCACATTCAACATTATGGATGAAAAATAGTGAATTTATTATAGTGCTTTTTCAAGACTTAGCAAGAGCAAAACAAATTCACGAAATTGGACGAAAAAAAACAAAACAGAATTACGTCAAAATCCTTGAAAATTTTTCATCCGTAAATAGTTGTGCTTAGTTTTTTTTTTTTTTTTTTTACAGTGAGTTTCAGCCTGTACAAGATCAGGATTGAGAGCACTCGATGTGGAGGGCTACAGAGTAATAAGCACAGTTTATGAGGATAGGTGCGGAGGATAACGGTTAACAACCCTAGACTTGAACGGGTTATTGTAGTGATCGGGAAAGCATCCTCTTGGGAGTTCGTTCCACAGAGCGAGAATAAGCTGCTCGAGTGGAATTTACTTCTCACCAATGGTATAGCTTATGTAACCTATATAAATGTAGTTTCAAAAAAGAAAATGTTGATAAGATAACAAGGATCACAAATCACTACCCGCACCCACGTGCTGGGATGGGTTTTTGGTCGGGTAGTACGCATCGAACCGGTTTCTTGTCAACGTCTTTGCCAGAAAAGCCGCAGCTTGCATCGGTTTGCCGTTTACATAAGAAAGCAATTCATGAAGATCTGTTTTTCTAACTTTATTGTCATTCTGTGGACATTGCGTGGGTAAAGAAAGAAAGAAGCAACTAGTTTAGATTTCTCCGGTTTAGAAATTTTTTTTAATCTATTCAACCTTGATCATAGCCGACAAACAGTAAGATTTTACCAGATGATTGTTCACCCCCAACTCAAACGTATAGATTTTACGCGCAAACACTGTGGGGTCACTCCAAGCTCGAACTCAGGTATCCAAAACAGCTCGCTAAAGATCTCATCTTTACTTGATGAGCCTCAACGCTCGCCCCAAACAAAGCAGCGTCTATGTTTTTCTAGTTGGCTTTTCTTTTTACTCTGCTGAAAATAGAAACGAAGAGAGAAACGAAGCCAGCAAACGATACCATCACCGCCTTAACGAAATCTGAAAGATCGCATGCAGAAACAGACTAGCGACATCAGATAGTAACTACCATCATCGGCTCGCTTACCGCCGTAACCCTTAATGATCAGAACAAACATGACAGGCGAAGGCAACGAAACGAGAGAGCAAAAATCAAATAAAAGCCGAAGAGAGACGTTGTTACGGGGGAGGCGACTAGTCCACTGTGCCTGTGACTTGCATGTCGCGGGTTCTCCCGAATTCACCATTATCATAAGATATTTATCGCCAACTACGGTAGCACATCAGCGCTACAAAATGATATCTCCGTGTACTTTCACTGTTTTAGGAGAGGAAAATAATAGTTTTGCGAGTCTTTTGGCCTTCTGTATTTTGGATCGTCAGCAAAAATCGAAAAGTAGGAAATTCCAGCCCAGTCAGACACACCAGAAAGGCAAATAAATAAATAGATAAAAAATAAATAAATGTTAGCAAATAAATAAATAACCATTCGGTTTCCATTCATTTTTTGTTCGCATTAAAAACCTGTTTATTTCATAAATAAATTTAAATTAAATAAATTTCATTAATAAATTATAAATGTATTTTCATTTTTCATTTTCACTGTTTTTTGCTGTTGTTGAGGACGTCACGTCAACTTGATTATTCTTCGTTTTTTTTATTTATTTTTGAGGGAGAGAAATATTAGTCAAACAAAAAACTATGTTCCAGATAATTCCTCAGCGGGGATCTTTACATAAAAAGTAAAATTTGTACTTTGTTTGTCAATTAAAGTGATTCGTTAGCTCAGCCACAACTCCACGTATTGTTTATCTTCTTCTTCTTCTTCTTCTTCTTCTTCTTCTTCTTCTTCTTCTTCTTCTTCTTCTTCTTCTTCTTCTTCTTCTCTTCCCCCGTCTTCTTCTGCTTCTTCTTCTTCTTCTTCTTCTTCTTCTTCTTCTTCTTCTTCTTCTTCAGACACCTTTTCCTTCTTCCTTTCCTCCCCTTTCTTTATCTTTTTCCCCCTCCTTCTTCTTCTTTTCCACTTCCTCCTTTTTCTTCTTTTTCTTCTTCTTCTCCCCCTCCTCTTTCTTCTTCAATCGAAAACTTTTTAATTCACATTTATTTTCATGACTCTTCTTCTTTTTCTATGTGCCGTCTCCTTTTATAACGTTGGCGATCATGGCTCTCCACAATTTCCTGTCCTTCGTAGCGCTTAATAAATTTTGTCTTTTTGCTATCTCTCCTAAATTCTCTTTCGTCATCCATTTACTCAAATGTATTTTATGCACTTTTGCCCGATTAACAAATCTAAAGGGCCACGTTGATTGCAGAAATTTAGCCGCGGGCTGCACGAATAAATTTTTAGAGTAAATTACTCTGTATGAGTGAGATAGAAACAAAGAGAGAGAAAGGTGGGTGGGTGGTAAGAAAAGTCTTTCTTTTCCTTTTTCTACGCAGAGGAGTAATTATTGTATAAAAGAAAAAGAATTATATAGAAAGAGTGAAATATTGATCGAATAAAGTCATGTTCCCACAAATACTGAGTTTTTCGTATACAATAAGCTGCCGAATATATTCTTATTAACATATATTAATATATTCTTATTAATTTCAGTATTTTGAAAACTCCTCACGGCCGTATTTTGTGCATGCCTGTTTTATAAAATTAAATAGCACACAGAATACTGTAAAGTGTAATTACTTTAGTTGTCACTCGAAACTATATATATATATATATATATATATATATATATATATATATATATATATATATATATAAGATTTAAGATTTAAGAAACGGCAATTATTTTTATATATAGTGCTTAATATTAAAAGATATTAAAATATTATAAAAAACAGAGCATTATGAAAAGATTACTTAACTTTTAATTATCAATTTTAACCCGACTTTGAAGTTTCTTGGTAAAATTTCCAGTCTTTAGGGGTTCTGGTTTTAAAATGAACATTGGAAATTTAACCAAGAAATTTCGAAGTCAGGATAAAATTGATATTTAAAAGGTAAGTAATCTTTTCATATAATATTATATATATATATATATATATATATATATATATATATATATATATATGTGTGTGGGTGTGTGTGGGTGTGTGTGTGTGTGTGTGTGTGTGTGTATATATATATGTGTGTGTGTGTGTGTTATCAAAAATATATTAATTAATAATACAAAATAATTAAAAATAATAATTAATAAAAAGTGTAAATAAGCAAATATATAAAAATTATAATCGTCTAATTTTGTTTCATACACATACTTTTTAGAGAAGTTTATGTTAAAGAAAGCCATGCGGTTTATGAAAAAAAATTATATTTTTAGAATTGCCTGTTAAAGAACCGCCCAAAATATTTCAGTCATGGTGGACGGTTTCAGTTTCATTTTTTAAATTAAAGAAAAAATAATATTTCTATTTATTATCCAGTCAAAAGGGTTGAAATAATTTTTTTTTTTTTTTTTTGTATTTCTTTCAGGCAAAATCCCTTAATGAGTCTACCTTCAATGAGTCTGCCAGAAGATTTTCCAATGAAACAATTGTGGTTCCAACCACGACTGGAATTATTGATGTCTTCATGTGACACATTTTTTTTAGATTTCCACTTTCAGATCCTTGTATTTTGATATTTTTTTTTTTTTTTAAAGATCTTCAAAGACTCATTACAGCTATAGTCAATAAGAAAGCACATTCTGTTTTTGTAGTCTTTGATCACTATATCTTGGCGATTAACTTTGACTGTTCTGTCTGTGTGTATTGTAAAGTCCCATAAGATTGTTACAGGTCCTCTGTCTGTAACCAGGTCTGAATGGTGTTCATACCAATTTGTTATGGTTTTCTTCCCGTTAAAGTTACAAATTTTCCAGTACAGATATTAGCCCACCATGTCATGTCGAGTTTTATATGCGGTGGGTGCTAATACCATGTAACCTGATACAAGATGGTCAATTGTTTTTTTTTTAGATATTCATCACAGAATCTGTATTTCGGGTTAACACAATTTTTCAGTATGTTTGCTTGGTAATTTCTAGTTAGCAAGAATTGGTCCTTTGCAGCAAAGATAATACCTTCGGGTTCAGTTTTTAATCCTTCACAACGTAATCATTGAGAGGTACGGGGTTTGTTTACATTAGGTACAGGCAGAGTATTGACTATAAAGAGGTTTATCTTGCTATCATTTCTGCATTTGGTCCATTACATTTGCTTTCTTCGTCAGGTTCTTTGCCGCTGCAGTAGGCGTATTACAGTTTACTTCATCTTCTTCATCCACTTGAAATTTCCCTTTTGAATTTGTTGGCTTCCTTTATTACTAAATAAAGTTTCTTTCTTGTTCGTCGATACAGATCATCATCCAGTCTTTTGTAGTCTCTTGGTATCTTTGAAGACCGATTGCTGTAGTTTTGTAAGACAGTTCTAGTTGAACTAATTCTCTGCTTCCTTTGGATCTAGACACATACAGACGAGGAGATGCTTAGTTGAAACGTTCACAACCTGATCTTTTTCTCCCTCTGAAAATCTTAGTGATGTAATAAAAATATTTTTCACAAAATAAATGCAACATTATTTCACGGATATTAGTATTTTATACAGCAATTAGTTATCTTTAAATTTTGTTGTATTCTTTCATTTTGGTATGATTTCTTTTCTTTTTTTTCAGTTTTTTGCATAATATACCCAAATCTAATTATTATTACGACACTAACATCAACCCCACACCATTAAATTGCATATCATTCTTTAATTTAGATCCTTTTAAATGTTTTGCTCTAACAACAATCTCACTGTGATGTGCCGTTTTTTTTTGTTTTTTTTTTTTTTGCGATACACACTGTTAAGAGAATATATTTTTATGAATGAAACTTCTCTGAGTTTTGCGTCATTTAGATCAATGATTTCAAAGAATTCTTTGATGTGGTAGGATGACTTTACAAAGTGAAGGTCTTCATTTGGTTACTCGTATTCGTTGATTGGAGCCCAAATTAAGCGAGTTGGCTAGCGAAGTAAGTTGTTGTACAAATCTTCAAAAAGCGGATTGTTCACAAACTGGAGATGTATGCTAAAAGACATCTCTCGACTGAAATTACTTTGTTGAAATATTTTTAACTTCTTGTCGGTAAGCCTCCATTTTTTTTTCTATTTTAGCCCTCTGACCAAATCACAAAAATTTAAACAAAACCATTTTTTTTTTACTATAAAACTTACTTTGTCTTCTGTTGTTCTCTTTACTTCCCTTTATCTTAATTTCTTTTGTCGCACACATGACAAAATCCATTCATTTATTCTACAATATAAACCACAAAGTAATTTAAATATATTCATTGGTTACGCAGCCTGATCTCCCTACTTAGCAATGAGATATTCTGTTATTATAAACAAGGCAAGATCAGGCTGTTAACAGATGGCTCTTTGTTTTGAGAAGGGTTTCTTGGAATATTTGTAACTTTTAATGGTTTAAAAAGCAGAATTCTTTCTTACACGCGACAGAAGCATCAAGTATTTCGATATAAATTCTAGATTACTCATGCAGAAAAATATAATTAATGCAGCTGTAAAATTACTTACTGTCATTTTTTCACGGTATAGGCAGACTTATATAATAAAAAAAAATGTTTGTTTATCACTGCAGCTGTTATTTCCCATTATATCATATCTGTACGTTACTTTATCGCACTTCTGATACGTTAAATTTGTTTGTTTTTTCTTTCATTTTTTTTTTTTTCAAAGATTTACTGATATAAGTCAAGCACACCTTCAAGGAAGGGGTGAGTTCGAAAGAAAAACTTACAACGTTCTGACAAGACATTAAAGAAATAGTTTTACAAAATGCCCGATCTCCGCCTTGTTTTTCTGCTCATTTTAGCCGCCAAATGCTTACAATTTGGTGAAGGTTGTAGGCATTGCACTATCAAGGAACTAGTCAAGAAAATCCACTCTTACCAGGCAGAAAAAGACACGGAGACATTTCTCCCGTTTTATTGGAGTAGGACAAAAGGCATTTACGAGAGTCAAGTCAAAATCTATTTCCACGGGGCTGCGTCAAAGAGCCATTTGCGGGATATATTCTACATTAACGATGCGAACATGTTTGCTACTTCCTGGATCAACATCGTTTTGATGGAGGCGTACAAGTATGGCCAGGCACCGAAGCCAGACCCGTCCCAGATACAGCTTTCCTTGGAGGCCATCGCAAAATTCAAAGACAAAAATGCCAACTATACAAATTCCTTAATGACCTTCTGGCCACAAGTATACAATGAAACTCTTAAAATATGGCAGTCGACTCCGAAAAATCTGGTCCACTTCTTCCATCTTGCTGATTTCATTCCAGTAGGAACATTAGAAAATTTATTTAAGAAATTGGGTCTAAAAAAACTGGAATCATTTCTAAATTATTTTGTCCTCATAAAGTAAGTTTTCTATTGTTATTATTATTATTAAGTGAATGCGCAGTATGCCAACAATGTAAAACTATAGCCTTCCTGGGTATGACGATAAACTACATCCGCGTCCTGGGTAAGACGATAAACTACGTCTAACATTTTTTTTTTTTTTTTGCTAGTTCCGGACATCCTGAGATAATATGGTCGACAGTTTCATCATATTTTCCGCAGATCCTGCATTTCTGATTAGTTCCATCCTTGACTATATGACAGTGATATTACGTTGGTACAAAAATAATGACGTAATAATGTCGTTTTTTGACGTATTTTTTAACGTCAAAAATCGACATTATTACGTCATTAGTTTTGCACCAACCTAATAGAATCTGGTTGCGAAGCTTTGGTCCGGAGCTGCAATAATTAGCTTTCAAACCGGTGTTCCTCAGCCACTGATGTGCTTTCTGTTGGTCCACATCCATTTGTTTTGCTCTTTTTAGGTATTTGCCATGTAACATCTTGTCCTTCCAGTGTTTTTGTAATTTCATTTTGACGGGTTGTTTTGCTTTGTTTTACTCGTTTGGCGTCGATGGTATTCGCTTCGTTTTTTGTTGGTGGGGTTTCAGCTATATTAAGTTGTTTCTTAAAGAGTGTAGCTTCTTTGTTGATGGAGTGGATTTGGGGTTTCACTATTTGTAGGAGAGGGTGATCTGTTTTTGTGAGGTATGCTTCCAATCCGATTGTTATAGTTTTTAGAGTTAGTTCAAGTTGGATTAGACATCGGCCTCCTGAAGTTCTTGGTACGTGAAGCCTATCAACATCTGATTTCGGGTGGTGCATCCTCACTTGGGTAAACATTTAATATTATTAAACTTCCATTTAATAATTTCGAAGTTGTATATTACTACGGGTATAGCTAAGGTGTTAATAGCCTTTATTTTATTGGCCCTATTAA
The DNA here is from genome assembly GCA_963932145.1 of Acanthosepion lycidas. NCBI lineage: Eukaryota > Metazoa > Mollusca > Cephalopoda > Sepiida > Sepiidae > Acanthosepion > Acanthosepion lycidas. Next base: position 32,605,613 of record OZ010596.1, read on the forward strand.
GTTCGTTTCCTAGTATCAAACGCTCTCTCCTAGAATATTCTTTTCAGATCTTTTTCTTCATAATTGAATGTTGTATTCCGTCTCCTTCATTAATTCCTAAGTATTTCTATGTACCATCTTGGTCTAGTTCCTTAATCTTGTTGTTGATATCAAGGTCTAAACCTGTAGTTTTCGTTAATTTGCCACCTTTGAAGGTGGCTTTGACACATTTGTCGAATCCGAACTCCATCCTTATGTCTTTGCTGAAGGTTTTGACAAAGGTGAGATTTTTCAGTTGGTTATCATCCTTGGCAAAAGTTTTGAAATCATCACTATAGAATAGATGATTCAATTTGCCACTCTGTGACGTGCCTTTACCAATTTGGGCACAGAGGAGCGTTCGGTTAGCTTTGGCCAAATCGGTAAAAGCACGTCAAGCTAAATGATGGTTCCGTATAGGATACAGGTTCGAATCCTGTCGGAGGACGAATATTTTCTGTGAAAATTTCTCGGACATTCAGGCCGGTAAATGTTGTTTAATACTGTTTATTATAAACAGAGCATTTACTTAAATATTTGTCTCTATAAAAAGAATGTATAAACATAAAAATGTCTTTATATATATATTGTTCCTAACCGGTAGTACGACTCGGAGTTTCATGCACAACGCAATCTTCAGGTGCTGAATGTAACAGGCAGTCCCGACGCAACTTCTGAACATTGCAATGTGCATGAAACTCCGAGTCGTGTTAGCGGTGAAGAATAATATGTATATTTATTAATATATACTAAATAGCACGTTTATATTACATCGAGCACTATTTTATTAACACCGGCACTCAATGTGCAGTATCATATATATATATATCTATATATATATCTATATATATATCTATATATATATATATATATATATATATATATATATATATATATATATATATATATTTATATATATATATATTTATATATATATATATATTTATATATATATATTTATATATATATATATATATTTATATATATATATATTTATATATATATATTTATATATATATATATATATTTATATATATATATATATTTATATATATATATTTATATATATATATATATTTATATATATATATATATATATATATATATATATATTTATATATATATATATTTATATATATATTTATATATATATATATATATATTTATATATATATATATTTATATATTTATATATATATATATTTATATATATATATATATTTATATATATTTATATATATATATATATTTATATATTTATATATATATATATATATTTATATATATATATATAATTATATATATATATATATATATATTTATATATATATATATTTATATATATATATTTATATATATATATATTTATATATATATATATATTTATATATATATATATATATATATATTTATATATATATATATATTTATATTTATATATATATATATATATTTATATATATATATATATATTTATATATATATATTTATATATATATATATATATTTATATATATATATATTTATATATATATATATATATATATATATATATATTTATATATATATATTTATATATATATATATATATATATATATATATATATATATATATATATATATATATTTATATATATATATATTTATATATAGGATTGGTGTATTTCCACAAATAAAAAAATATTAAATAATAATAAAAAAAAATAAAAAAAGATGAAAATATATACTGAATAAAATGTTTTTTTCAGTACTTGTTTTTGAACGTAATTTGATGTTCTTATCCAAATTTTTGATCATCTGTTCGTTATTCCAAACACACAATCCCTTCCAGGAATGGTTGGCTCAAAGTATTTCACATTCCTCCTGATTTTGATGACACTTTTGTCAACCTGGGTCTTGGTGCTTTAATGACTGAAATGCAGACGGAGTTTCCTAAACAGCACAACTTTTGGCTGGCGAACAACAAAAACATAAGCAGTGTCTTTGATGCCCTCAAGAAATACGCTTATCGACCATTCTCAAATGATAGTGCCGTGAATACGATCGACCCCAGGAGTTATTTCTATCTTAGATTTTTCTTGGAGGACGCTAAGAATCAAAGCCGAGATGTTGCTCTGGCTCCTACTTGGGTAAGCACTTTTTTTCTTTGGTCAGTGGAAAGAATGCGTTTGTGGTCCTAACCTGGCGCGAGTTATTTATTATCCCAAACTGAAAGAACTAGTCATATTGGAATGCCTGATTTTATTAATTATAATCGCGATTTAATAAATACTAGGAGTATAACACGTCTTTAAACCGGGTCTTTCATTTGCCGTACAATTTGACCAGTTTAAGTTTAAAGTCATCCCACCCGAAAATCAGTATTAGTAACAACAATTTCATGCAACAGAGGCACATCACCAAATGGGGAGTTAACAATTTGAATGGTGGGGAGCCTAAAAAGGGAACCGTATAATAATAATATTATAGTAATAATTTAAATTATTTTTATTAAAGTTTTTATGAAAGATATATATCCAAGAACAAATAGTAAATAGTAAAACGTTGCTGAGAGTTATAATGGGCAAGAAGTAGTGGAGAGCCATTGTCAGCAACAATTTGGACTCAAAACTCGCACTGAAGAATTATCTATCAAATAAAAAAAATCATCAAAATTGGATGAAAACAGTGGAAATGCATAAACAACATCCGATCACACACATACATACATACACACATTTTGAGAATTATGCATATAGATTATAAAATAATATATAATTTAAAATAATATTCATTGTTCAGTAAATATAGAACTGTTCAGCATGAATATAGTCTAATGCAGCGTTTCGCAACCATTTTTAATTCAGGGCGCGATTGTAGAATAAGTAAAACCCTGGGGCGCACTTTAAATTTTATTAAAGAAAAATAATTAATGAAATTTGAAAATAATAAAGAAGTCTCCTGAAATAAGCATTTATTTTAAGACATTACATCACATATTTAAGCGGTAGAGTTTTCATTTAAATGGATTTATGAAGAATCAGCTATTTTTCTTTTTAGAGGGGCCGATTTAATGACTCATTTAAATCCGCCGAGGAAGGCAAAAGGGGAAAGGATTGTCCACTCCTCCTTAAAGATTAAGGAATTTTGCATCCAGTTTAAAATATAAAATGACAAAGACTTGACTTTGACATGGAAGCTTACTGTGTATAGCTTTTTTAAATATAAAGATTTTTTAAACATAAAAATAATTAATAAATTGCTTTCTGTTAATTTGGGGGCGCACCTGGCTACCTTTCAAGCGCACTGGTTGAGAAACAATGGTCTAATGAGTAAACAAAAACCTAAAAAAAACAGTGGCTTCTTATTATTACGAAAGTTATATTTATTAGATAAAAGAGTTTGTGTAGTCATTCCCTTTTTCAAACAGTGATATTAAAGCAATGCGTCTCCCGACAGGAATCGAACCTATGTTCCCATTATAATTTGGAAAAAAAAAAAAAACTTTCAAGGAAGGTGTACTGCTTACTATTAAGCTACGGGAAGCTATTGCAGAAAAGAACGACCCAATTATCTTATTAAAGAAAAGCACATCTTTCGTTGGGACATTTCGAAGTCTATATCTGCTCATTTTTATTTTCGTACCCGAAATGTAATCAAAGTAATCTTTAAGCAGTTAATGGATTTTCTTGAATAGAAGAATTAAGCCTTATTTAACTGTAATATCTTCTTGTAGCTTAATGGTAAAAAGCACGCCTGTGTCCGAAGTTATAAAAAGAATACAGGCTTGGTTCCTGTCGAGAGGCGTACCTCTTTAATATGACTTTCGATTTCTAAGCCGGTAGATAATAATTGTATGCTCAAAAACGTGTACCCACAAAATTAGCGTTTATAGTATTCAGAAATGATGTTGATTTAAAAAATTCAATTGTTTAAAAAAGGGGTTTCTAATTTTAAAATTGTTTAATGTTGACATTCATCACTAGATATTTTTAGTACGCATTTCTCCATTAAACTTTTATAGATTTCAGGAATTAAATAAGGATAAATTTATAGGTATTTCCTAAGCCTAGCTTAGTCTGGCACAAGGTCATCAAAGAGAAAAACCCAATAGGGAACGAACTTATTGACAATGACTTGCAAGATGTATAATACACCTGCAGCGAGAATAGCAGTCTCTTTCTGACGTTAAGTAAAAGTGTCCTTTTTGTTTCCATTTTCTTTAGATATTTGTCGTTGCTTACATGTTCAATCAATGGCATTCTCAGCATCCTTCTGTAGAACCACATTTGTGTTGCTTCAAGTTTTTCTTTATCTGTGATGTGATTGTCCAGTATTTACTGCCATATAAGAAGAGCGATATTGCATAACCGTTCAATCCTCTTTTTTCTGTTTCTAAGAAAAATTTCTTGTTTATTAATACATTGCTTAGCTTTTGAAGGCATTATTCTTTATCCCAATTCGTCTTCTGTCTCGGTGTTGCACTTTCCGTCCTATTATTTCAAAAAGAAATTATTGTTTTTGCACGATAAAAACCAGTCATTCTTATCTGAGTGAGGCGAGTCGAATTACAAGATAAATGGACAAAGGTAAGTAGAACACTCTCTTTTGTTGTAATCTATTGTCAACATGTATTGCCAAACAAGGCAATACATGCCGGTTAATTTGAATAACTTTGAAGACTTGTTAAAAATAATATCGAGAAAAGTGCTGTTCATATAATTTGTGTTACTTATTCCAGGTCCAAAATATTGATGAAGCTCGACGTCTTTTCGACAAGGGAGTTCTGATGCCTTTAAATATTAACAACGTTGGGTGCACAGTGAGTGCAAACGTCATATATGGTATCACTTCTGGCATTCTCAGTGGACTTTTAAAACCCGACATTCTTGACGATCCTGAAATAGAGGTAAGGCGGGAAGCATTATTAATAAATAAATATACAGAACTCGTCATCTATCTATCTATATAGAACACTAAAAGTCTGTGAATCGTGCTTGCGTGGTGCGTCGTCCGTCGGGTGCATATTAATGATTTAAGTTTCTTTCCACCTCTCTCTCTCTTTCCTCCTCTTTTTCCACCTATCTCTCTTTCTACTCTCTCTCTCTTCCCCCTCTCTCTTTATATCACTCTCTCTCTCTCTTTATATCCTCTCTCTTTCCACCTCTCACTCTTTCCACCTCTTTTTCCACCTCTCTCTTTCCACTCTCTCTATCTTTCTATCCCTCTCTCTTTCCACCTCTCTCTTTCACCACTCTCTCTTTCCACCTCTTTTTCCACCTCCCTCTCTTTCCACTCTCTCTTTCTTTCCCTCTCTCTCTCTTTCTATCCCTCTCTCTTTCCACCTCTCTCTTTCCACCTCTCTCTCTTTCCACTCTCTCTCTCTCTCTCTTTCACCTCTCTCTTTCCACCTCTTTTCCCACCTCTCTATCTTTCCACCTCTCTCTTTCACCTCTCTCTCTTTCCACCTCTTTTCCCACCTCTCTCTCTTTCCACTCTCTCTCTCTTTCTATCCCTCTCTCTTTCCACCTCTCTCTTTCACCTCTCTCTCTTTCCACCTCTATGTGATTGCGTGCGTGCTTATTTATATTTCAGCTTTCTTTAAGCAAACAATATTTTAAATATTTAAAAAATATTTTTGCCATATTTAAAAATCTTTTCAAGCGAATATGACTTTAAAATATTTTTCGGTATAATAAAAAATATTTTTAAGTTAATCTGATTTTAAAAAAAATATTTAAGTGAATATATCCACTGTACCTTTATCCACTCTGCTATCAGGTCATCCCATAAGTTCAGTCCGAATTTTAACTTTTTGTTAAAATGAACGAAATTTAAAGAGTATTTTATAATGTCTAATGGCGCTGAACATTATTTTTATGTTTAGATGCATTTAAACTGATCAAATTTTATTTCAGAGAACAATAAAATTAAATTTTGTTTGATTAAAACCTTACTAACATGGATGTACCCAAGAATCATTTGAGGCACATAATGCTTTATGAGTTCAAGAAAGGAAACTCAGCAGCCGAAGCGGCTAGAAACATTCACTCAGTTTATGGAGAGGAATGTGTGAATGAATGGTTTGCAAAATTCAGAGGTGGAGATTTCACCCTTAAAGATGAAGATCGAACCGGACGTCCAGTTGAGTTTGATGAAAAGCTTCTTGAAGCGGCCTTTGAAGAAAATGCTGCTTTATCAGTTGAGAAATTGGCAGTGGTTCTCAGTTTAAACCATACAACTGTTCATCGTCATCTTCAACAACTTGGAAAAGTTCCTAAACTTGGAAAATGGGTGCCTCATGAATTGTCTGAAAACAACCTCAAATCCCGAGTTGACATCTGCTCTTCTCTCCATTCTCGCCAACTTGTTTCACCTTTTTTGGATAGACTTGTGACTGGCGACGAAAAATGAATCTTTTATCGAAATGTTAAGCGTCGTAGACAGTGGCTTGGTAAAGGGGAAGGACACCAGCCACAGCCGAGAAGGGAAATTTATGGGCAAAAGGTTCTTCTTTCAATCTGGTGGGATCGCCAAGGAATAATCCACTTTGAATTCTTACCACCTAATGCAACAATTAATGCTCAAATATACTGTCAGCAATTAGAGCGTTTGAACCAAGCTTTGAGGAAAAAAAGACCTGCTCTAGTGAATCGAAAAGAGGTGATGTTTCATCAGGACAATGCACGACCCCCACACAGCAAGAATCACGTCACAAAAGATCGAAGAACTTGGTTGGGAGAAAATTCCTCATCCACCTTATTCTCCCGATCTTGTTCCTTCAGACCACCATTTGTTTCGTAGCTTACAGAATCATTTGGAAGAAACAGCTTTTGTAACACAGGAAAAGGTTAAAACCGACATTTATGAGTTCTTCGAATCAAAGCCAAAAGAATTTTACAGTAATGGAATTAGTAAGCTTGTTAATAGATGGAAGGAAGTCATAGATAATCAGGGAAAATACAGTGTTGATTGAATCTGTAATTAAATGTAACATTTGGTAACTTGTTTTCTTTCTTCAAAATTCGGACAGAATTTATGGGATGACCTGATGTATGTCCTCAAGGACACATGGCACAGTGGATAAAGGCGTTGGTCAGGTCCAGTGAGTTCAATACTTGGTTAAGGCAGTGGAGAACTTGGAGAGAGGAATTAACAGGAGAGCTGAGATCTATTAGACATGGAACTAGAACAGTCTAGCCCAGCGAGCGAAATAAAGAGTTCAGTTCGACATTCCAACCACCTGAAGAAGGCCGGAGCGTATATCAGCCGAAACGTTGTGATAAATATGACAACAAAAGTGAAGAGAATAGTCCTAATAATGTAAATAGTGTACATAATACATCATCTCAGAAATATAGACAGATACTAAGTGAATAAGATTTAAAAATACGAGTTCTTTATACAAGTCAGTATTTTTATTTCAACTTTCTTGAAACAGACAATTTTTTTAATGTTGAAATCAACTTCAATATTTTATAATCTAAACCGTCAGTGACCCAACAGGTCATAGGTAATCTAGTATATTATAAAATTCCAGGTTTTTATAACGGTTCTTTTAGTAATGTTATTTTTTTAAAATGTTGACTGCCATGTTAGTAATATATGGTGACATGGCATTTTAGTTTACTCCACCGGTTCGTGTATGATCACCGAAGTTAAGCAACGTTGAGCCTGGTTAGTACCTCGATGTGTGACCGCTTGGGAATAGCAGGTACTGTAAGATTGGATGTGCAGGTGGTGTAATGGATAATGACTCGAAATGTCAATTCCTTTTAGATTTGTTATATTCACTTACGCGTAAAATATCTTTGGGAAAATTATGAATCCACCCTTTTTCTCCCTCAGCTATGGGTTAACTAGTAAAATATGTATCATTAAAACTATTATCTTTTTTAAAAAATCTTACAATCTAAATATATTTTCTGACTTTAAATATTTCCTGGATTTAAATAACCTGCAAAGGGTTGATAAACCGTAGAAAATGAATGAATAGATCAGTTTACGCCATGTCTCCAGATTCTGGTGACGGTTATATTTTCGTTTTTAAGTTATTTCAATAGATGTTGGAGACACTCTATGCCTATTTCTATATAAAGAAATGACTGTGGCTTCCTGTGAAATTTTGCGGAAATGCATATGACACTCTGTTTTTCTTAAAGTTTTAATTAAATATTTTTTTTTTTTTTTTTAATTCATTTTATAGGCAATAAACAATGTAAAAATATTAATATTTTATCATAGATAGGTATCTGTTGGAAGAAAGTAAAAGTTGGTTGGTTGGCTGAATTTGTTTAGCGGCAAATCGGTCTCTATGGTTTATTTAATGCCGAAATATATATATTTTGTCTTGATATCGAAATATTTATAATTTTCCTTAAATTAAAATAAATTACAGTAGTTTATTTAAAACACAATTTAAAAACAATAGTTACTCCACTTGACCATATATTTGGGTTGACAGTTAACATTTTAATAATTATCTTTTGAAAGGATAACATTTTCATGTTATCTAATAAATGAATTTTAAAGGGTTTTAGAATTCATCAACACGAACAAAAATTGTACGAGTCTGTAAGATCTTGAGCGACCGTCTTTGACCTTTTTTCAAGAAGTATTTTCTCTTGTGACTTGTGAAAATGTTTATTAACAATTTTAATAAGGAAGAAAAAGAAAAGGAATCGTACAAATAGTTAGCAAGTATCCAATTCTAATATAAAATGCCATATCTCTTCAGGTCGTAGGCGATGATTGTGCTTCAATTTTTTATTATCAGCAAATTGCCATGGCTTCTTGGGAATGATAGGGGACTGGTTTCCTATTGCTTTCTCCACATATCTCTTTTCTTTATTATCAGTGAATTGCTGTGATTTTTTAGAAAATAGGGATATGGTTAGACATTGCTTCTCTGCAGATTCCTTTTTTTATTATCAGCGAATTGCCATGGCTTCTTGGGAATGATAGGGGACTGGTTTCCTATTGCTTTCTCCACAGATCTCTTTTCTTTATTATCAGTGAATTGCTGTGACTTTTTAGAAAATAGGGATATGGTTAGACATTGATTCTCTGCAGATTCCTTTTTTTATTATCAGCGAATTGCCATGGCTTCTTGTGAATGATAGGGGACTGGTTTCCTATTGCTTTCTCCACATATCTCTTTTCTTTATTATCAGTGAATTGCTGTGACTTTTTAGAAAATAGGGATATGGTTAGACATTGCTTCTCTGCAGATTCCTTTTTTTATTATCAGCGAATTGCCATGGCTTCTTGGGAATGATAGGGGACTGGTTTCCTATTGCTTTCTCCACAGATCTCTTTTCTTTATTATCAGTGAATTGCTGTGATTTTTTAGAAAATAGGGATATGGTTAGACATTGATTCTCTGCAGATTCCTTTTTTATTATCAGCGAATTGCCATGGCTTCATGGGAATGATAGGTGAGTGTTTTCCCGTTGCATTCTCCGCTGTTTTGATTTCAGAATAGTCTTTCTCATCAACTGGTCATCTAAGGTTAGAGAAGCTAGAATACTCTGCACTTTGACCTATGCATGGAGAGGGTGAACTGGATTCTTGGTTTTCCCAAAGGCATTAGTGCAAAGGTAAAGGCTATAAAACTACGACACAATTTTTTGATCTTTCAGCTTTATCACAAGTCTGACATTAACATTCGGACGAAGAAAGCAATTTGTAATTAAAATTTCGAGTTAAGAATCTCTACATAAGAAACCCGGTATTATGTCATTTTGTAAAATCTGAAATTATGGCGAGCAAGACAAAATAATCAATTCAGAAATATTCAACAAATTTCTGCAAGCACGATTAGAAAACTAATTAAAAGTTCCCATTGTACTTCCCGCCCAATCCCAGCATACCTTCATGCGTTTCGAATTATACATGAAAATATTGACTGAATTTACAAGAAGTAAAATATTCCCTGATAAGATTACACCTAGCTGTACAGGATCTGTCATTATCAGTAGAAATGTGAGAAGGAATATCATATCTATTGGTAAATCTATCCTACATATCATCATAATATGTAAGTCTTGCTTCCTCTTCTTACGTCCTCAAAACAACCTCATTCAGTAACCCTCTATCACGAGTGACTCTTCAGCCTTTTATTAGGTGTACAATAGTATAAAAACATAAAATCTAGAGCAAATGCTTTAGGTACAGTATCAAATGTTTACTGAAATCTTTACAGTGATGTGATTTCAATACCTGGCCACAGGAGAGGTGAACAAAATCTTGGAGAGTTGAGTTACAAATGGAAATAACTGAAAGTGAAACAACCAGAGAAGGCATGGCACGTGGAACTAGTGAAATCTATCCTGTGGAATAAATAAGGGGTTGGGTTAAAAATTCCAACGTATATCACCTGAAGAAGGTGGGAGCGCACAATAGCCGAAACGTCGTGAAGATGACAATAAATATGAGGGCACAAGTCCGAATAATGTAAATAATGTAAATAGTTGCAATACCTCATCTCAGAAATATAGACAGATATTGAAGTGTTTACAGTTTTTTGTGATGTCAACGAACACTCGTTTGACACTTTTGTAATGTCAACGAAGATCAGTTGCCACATTCGTAATGCTCGTGTAGTAGAGACTTTGTAATCGCAGATACCACTATAGTACCCCGTTGAACAATGCTGGTGTCATACGCCATCGAATATCACTCGCACTAATAGTACTTGCTTGATAATACTCGCTCGAATAGTAACCACCGTGTTGTGATCCTAATAGAGAAATAGTATAGTGAATAGAGTAGAGAAAAGCGGTCTATATAGTAATAGAGTAGAAAGAGTATAATAATAGAAGATATAATAGAAATCGTGATCAATAAGAGGTCACGCTACTTTCTATTTATGCGTTTCCTCTATGGTCACGTGGTTTACTTAATTCAATAATGGGATCGCCTATGTTTGCTCATTGGCGATCTATGTTCAACCTCAAGTGTCGGCAGCGACACTTTATTCCTATATAACACACTTGTTAAAATCTTTATTACTGATTATATCAGATCATTACAAAAGTCGGTGCCCAATTCTCATTATTGATATAAAATGAACGCAACTTGAACTGAACTAGACGATAACCATAGACATGAGTAGTGGAACAAGAACAGTCTACTCTCCTTTCGTAGATTAAATAAAAGCTGTAGGTTACCCAGATCGATATACACCTGAGGAAAGACAGGGAACACAGCGACTGAAATGTTGTGATAACAACAACAAAGATGAGGACAATAGTCTGAACATAAATAATGTAAACTCTTCATTGCGGAAATTCAGACAAAAAAAGAAATATGTTCTAATAATGTGTCAATCTGTTTAATTTATACATTTTACCAATTCTTAATTTATATAGATTTTAAAGTTTGTCTTCACAAACACGGCAATCTAACTTCTAATCTCTGTAAGAAGAGATTTTCTCAGCTTTTGAACGACAAAGTAATGTGTACAACCAGACCATTGTAAACTTTGTACAGACTCCAATATTTAGCTTCAGATAGCGAGGATGCTGACACATATTTTAGAACGTTTTTACCATCTTCGTATGAGACCGTCTTCGTCGCCCTTGATGATAACATCCCTATTGAAAATTTGACTAAAATCAACGCACGTCAAGGCAAACATTTTCTGTAGCCATTGTTCTCCTCCTTCTATATACACTGTCCCTTCAGGGTGTGGATAATCATGCTTCTCCACAACTTCCAGTCTTTTGTAGCTGTTAGAACTTTTTGACTTTTTGTTATCTCTCCTAATCCCTGTTCTACCAACCATTTACACAAGCTCGTTAGAGAGGTCATTCCTACTTTCCTCTGTCCTTGTTGCCTTCAACATGTCCTGTGATTGCTAAAATTTCCAAGCCTTCTTACCTCATTATGTGCCCGAGATATTTCAATTATCTCTTTCTGATGTTAAGTATATATCCTTTTTGTTTCAATTTTCTCCAAAACTCCGTCGTTGCTCACATGGTTCAATCCATAGCATTCTCAGCACCCTTTTATAGAAACACATTCCTAGATTGTCTCAAGTCTCTTCTTGACTTGTGAGTCGATTGTTCAGTATTTAATGGCACATAGAAAGACCGATATTAACAGTCCAGGGCTATTTTCTTTGTTTCTAACGATTTTTTTTCTGTTTTTAATGATTTCCGTATCTTTTGGAAGGCATCTTTCTCTATTCCAATGTGCCTTCGAATTTCGGTATCGCATTTTCCGTCCTCTATTCAAACACTTCCCAGATATTTTACCTTTTCTTAATATTCTGCTTAGCTTTTAGAAGGCATCTTTCTCTATTCCAATGTACCTTCGGGTTTCAGTATCGCATTTTCCTTCCTCTGCTAAAACACTAGCCAAATATCTAAATTTTTGTACTTGCTTGATTTCGCATTGTTGCGGGTTTCAACACTTTTGATGAGTTTTTTTTTTATGTCCCTGGCACGTTTGGCCTACAAACAATATGGCCGGTCTTATACGAGTCCGAGCAAAGATAAGAAACAGGACATGGAATTTAAACAAATAAATATGGACAAATATATTGATAGGAAATTTTGCGAAAAGGAAAAAAGAGAAATGGAATTAAATGTGAAGATTTCAAAGCAACCTTCAGTGTCTGTTGCTGAGGTACTTACATGCCGACGAGAGCAAAAAGAATAGGTTTGAAAGTCACCAAGAAATTGCTTTGTAATTATCGTCAGGAGGCGGTAATCCAACGGCATTTTGGGCTATTCCTTTTGCTGACAACAGTCCATTCTATCTTTTTACAATTTATATTTCGTCCTTTCATCTATCCTCTCTTTACTACTTTCTGTAGGAGTGCTTGTAGTTTACTTTCAGCATCTTTTATCAATATGTCATCTTCATATTTTATATTGTTAAGATTGTGGCCGCCAATAATGAATTCTGGTAAGAATTCTACCTAGACGTTAAATTATTAGAAAGTTAACAGAATACGGAAGCTCGCCTTGAGTACTTCAGAGAGAGGCCGAATTGGCTTTCTTTGTATTGTAATGGGAATATCAACTAATAATCACTCCATCAATTTCCAAAATATAATGAAAATTATATTTCTAGGATTATCACCCCTGAAATTACAGGCGGCGCGATTTTTTAAATCCTAGATCTCTTTCCTTTCGACCGCGTGATTGACAATACGTTCCTTTTCTATTTCCTCAGCACGCGCGAGGATCAAGTGCTTCAGCTCAAGATTGTGTGCAAATATTGGAAAACTTCAAAAGACGAAATTCCTTTCTCTGCTTTGAACAGGTTTTGTCAATACAGTTATTGATTATTTCTTTTAAAAGTCAACGACTATATATTTACCTGGACTCACGCGAATCTGTACTGTTTCACTGGGCAGATAATACCAGGAGTTTGTAAAAATGATTATTCTTCTTGTTCCACTACAAAATAAAACAATGCAAACACAGTAACGAAGTATTTGTCTATTAACTCCATGTTGGAGTTAGTAGATTTTTTTTTTTTTTTTTTAGAAATATGACACTTGAACACTATTTTATCGTCTTTTTCATCTCCAGAAAATCTACAGGAACACATCCCGAATGGTCACGTGGCAATTAAAGACTGATATGGCGAAGCGTCCTGACTTGGCTCTACTTTACTATCCTTCCGTACTTGAATTCTATTGGTTTGTTGCACGAACCTCCTCGCTTCTTGAAAGACATGCGCTCGCTGGCAAATTACCTCACGCGGTAAGTGGGTAGCAGTGGTTTTTGGAAGTAAACATTTATATTCGTCGAATGTTGCATAACTCCCCCCAACAACTATTTTAAACTAAATTGTATACTAGATCGCATTACTTGAGCGTCAATAAAGGCGGCGTTTGCTTACGTGAGCAAAATGATTACCACGACACAAAGCACAAATAATCCACTTTTAACACCACTACTTTTAATATGACGACGACGAGAATGTTGCTCAGTGGTTTAATGTTTCGAATCTACTTTTACTATGGTGGGTAATATCAAGTTGTTTTTTTTTTTCGTCATGCATCATCGTAAATTTAAGCGGACTTTCATTACAGATAAGTAGATACAAAAAAAAACAAAAAACAATACCTTAGTTTTAAAATGAATTTAAAAAAAAAAAAATCTTTCTTGTAACTTTTGTCTTAGTTTTAATTTCTAGCTAATAGATTAAATTTAATATTTCCAATAAGAAAAATACTTTGATGCATTTCAAACCGAATTTAAATGGATTGGAATGAGATTTTTTAATCGCTAAAAATCGCTAATTTTAGCCATATTTACAAATCGCTCAGCGCAACGTAATTCCCTTTATTAAAAAAATCTTTCAAAAATAAAGTAGACTTTTCTTAAACTTTATTCGAGGATGATTATCCGATTTAAAGTCTAATTAACTTGATTTGAATCAAATGTTACTTATTTTTAGTTTAAATATAGCGAAAAATCATTTTTTTAATATAGAAATAGGTGTTTTTATGAGGTGTTGATTACTATCTTGATAGTAATTTGGCTTTAAACTTACTATAGTTATCGGAGAGCCGAGTTCAAATTCCAGTCGAATCCATTACATTCACTTACGTGCTAATACCTTTGGGAAAGGTATGAATCCTCTTCTTCTCCCTCCAGCTATGGATAAATAGCAGGACAGACCGGGTTCTATAGTCTTGGATGTCAACTGGTTTACCGCAGAAAGAAATGGCAACCTACTGCGGGAAAAAAAATCAGTCATGTATCAAAAAATACATGATCGCCTAAGCGTGTATCACGCATGGCACATTACTGATTGATAGTTACCGGACCTATTTACTGATAATGCCGTATATGGACGTCCGTATTTACAAAAATTGGCACGTTTATGCACACATGCACAAAATTCAAAATTCTTTTTAAAATATTGGGTGTCGCTAAACTGTAGTAAGATTTCTATTTATGATTAGTATATATAGTTTTTACTTTATAGCAATACCACCTAACATGTACAAATCAATACAGCATTTGTAAAGATTTAAAACTTTATAAATCATTCTAATTCAAATTTAAGAAAGAAAGAAAATAATTTTTGCGAAAATTCATTATTCCTAAAAAATATTTTTCTTAAGAAAGTTCATAATATATTTTACTTATAAAAGCAATTAAACGTTTTTCTAATAATGCCTTAGTTCTATTACATTTTTTATTTTACAATTCAGTGTAGATTTTTCTGGAACGAAACACGCAAACAAAAAAAGAAATTGGTGATTTAAATTCTCTAAGGACATGTGCTTATAATTAATATAAATATTAAACCCACTTCTTTTGCGTGACTACTGTTATCCATTCTCATATACTAGGTCTGATAAAAAAAAGTATCAGGACTGTGGCTATGGTAACCGAGCTAAAGTAAGCAGAGTGCAGCCACTTGACACAGATAGACCTTAAACTCTGTCACGCACGCACACTAAGTCGTAACGTTCTCGTTCGCTTCCGTTGTTTAAAGCAGTTCATGGAAGGAAAGTGCGTAGAGTGTGGTCCTCTCACCACACAACTGAGGTTCCATCAGAGACCATAGCCTGTGCAGCAACCACCATATGGTAATAGATAAAAAAGAAGAAATATAGCACTTGTTTGCAAATGAATTCCCATACCATATATGCAGAAAAGCAAATTCCAATACCTGTATATCAACATAAACAAAGCAAGCGGCAATATACCAGTAAAAGCAAATATTTTTATAAAATCTGGTACTTCTATAAAACAATCAGAAAAATATTGTGCAACTCAAGAAATTTCTTAATTTCTTTTTCCTGGTTGAATTTTTCAGGGATATTATTATTGATGCCATGTTTGTTCACTTCCAAGAGTATTAGTTTCAGAGCTAAGCTCTATGCGCGCTAGTGGCTCGCTGGCGGGCTGCCGATAGCAACGCCAGCGGTCCTCTGGTAGCAGCCACGGGTGGGCCTCTAGCGGTCCGCCAGTGGTAACATTGCCGAGACGAACACGCCGGCAGTCCGCTAGTGTTATGTCGTTGATTGGTGGGTTGCGTGTAGGGTGATTCCTGGTGAACCCCACTTCATATCCCTCTCATACACATGATACTGCTATATTGAACGCAAGGTAATTTTTGGTTGCATTTTAAAAAAAATATTACCCTGCGTTCAATAGGCCGCAAAATAGAGTAGCTTAAAAGTATTTTTAATGTATTTCACCTCTTCTTGTAACTATTGAGGGCTCTTAAATACATACAAAGATATCTGAAGGAAAGAAACGAATGCATTACGAAGAACAACAATGGAAAGGGATTTAGCCCAGGCACTGCCGGGTATTATTGCTAGTTTTTAATATATACTGTTTATAACATCATTCCCAGGGCTGGATTTAGTTGAAGGCTATATCATTTGTGAGGCCCCACAAAATCCCCATTCTCGCGAGTAGAGGAAAATGGAAGAGTGTTAAATTAAACAATTTGAGTAAAGCCGAGAATGAAGACAAGTGTTTAAAATCACTGAAGCATTATTTAGAGTTTACAATGCGTTATGACACCATATGTAAGAAAGTCCTATGATAGTATCAAAAATATTATACACCTTGGCTGGAGGCCCCCTAGATTTTGAGGCCGTAAGCAGGTAAATCCGGCACTGATCATGTCCTAATATATCTAACAATAGAGCAGTTATCCGCCATGTTAATTATGAAAAAAATTGTCTTAAAATAAAGTCAGCTTTTTCGTTATCGTCCTGATTTTTGAAGTGGAATTCCTTTTATGAGGGGAACTCTTCTATAAAAGAGACTGAAACATTACAACTATAAATAATTGATTTGTCTGAGAGCAAATAAAGTAATTTTTTTTTTTGTTCTGTTGAATAATTGCAGGCCCTAGAGGACACGAGGGTGATGTTCGGCGAAGCACTACGCGGTCACGTGACAACCCGCATCCTCTCCATTGCCACTCGGATCAATTCTGAAGTTTACTACGACGATTTCATTGGGAATGCAGATCGGACATTATTCAATAAGCCAATAGTGAGAATATTTTATTCTATATTATAACCACTCCACCGTACACGTTTCACTAAAGCACATAGCCACAAATTTATTTTAATCATTGCGTGAATGCGCATTTGTGCTAATATGCATTGAGACACACAGAAAGATCAATAAATCCGTAGCCTGTTAGCTGAAATTTGGATCAGAAATATTCACCAAGAAATGTTCGATTTAAGTGCATTAACAAAGAAAGAGATTATGTTGAAAAATAAATATTTGTTGTGTAACGTAAATGTTTTTTGTTTGCCATTAGGCCACGGACTTACTGAGGTACACCCGTAAAATATTAGATTGATAGAATAGTTTCCAGTTCTTTTGCATGATATTAGGGAAACCTTAGAAGTGTCTATGAAGTTTACTCAGTTTTTTTTTTATTGTTTTTCTGTGAATGTTTTTAAAGAATTTTTTGGGTAAAAGTGATAGTTTTGTAATGGTGAAAATCACGTGCGAATATAAAATGTACGTTTAACATCATTTCTTCTTCGTGTTTAATTTGGAAAAAAGTAGATATAATAATAATAATAATAATAATAATAATAATAATAATAATAATAATAATAATTGGTATGAACACAACCCAGACCCGGTTACGGAGATAGGACCTGTTACAATTTTATGGGACTACACAATACACACAGACAGAACAATCAAAGCTAACCGCCCAGACATTGTTATTAGAGACTGAAAACAAAACAAGTGCTTCTTTATTGATATGGCAGTCCCTGCGGACTGCAATGTATCTTTGAAGATCTTCAAAAAGCTATTAAAATACAAACACCTTGAAATCGAAATCTCAAAAATGTGGCACATGGGAACGTCAACAACCCCTGGATTGTTTGTAAAAGATTCCAATAGACTCATTGAAGGGATTCCTGGAAGCCCATGCCTTAAAGAAATGCAAAAGATTGTTCTCACGAGTACAACCCACACCTTACGAAGGGCTTTATCTATGTAAAATATGTTTGTGTGTGTTTTTTTTTTATTGGTCAGTGGAAAATGTCATGATGTTATTTCTAACCTTAGGTCTCTGGGTGGGACAGAAATCTGTACACACCAGAAATCAAAAGGAAATAGAATAATAATAATATAGTTGGTTCAAGTGCGTGCTGGGAATAGTAATTGATGATTTAAAAAAATTTTTATATAAAATATTTTGATCTCCAAGATAAAGAAGATTCTGAAAAACTTTGAAAAAGCTTCGATATTCTGACCAACATGCACATCTTAATTGTTATACTTGCAACGTTTCGGTGATTGTAATAACAAATTATTTAACCCCCTTTGATCGAGTTCAAAAGAGTGATGAGCGATAAACGGTACACTTCTAATTGTTTTCTTTCCCCCCACTTTTTTCTATCTTTTTTGTATTGTCGTATCAAACTGCTTTCGTAGTTTCTTTTATTTACCTTATTTTATTTTTATTTTTTATTTTATTTTATTTTTTTCGCTGAGAATGTCTGACCTGTACGCAGACATTATTAAATGTTGTACTTCCAACAAAATTTTCAAAATTTAATTTAATGTTTTACTTCAAATAAGCCGAACAAATTTTTTTTTTTCTATAACCCAAGATATATTCAGAAAATTCTGTCTATAACTATTATTACTTGCCTCTCTCGTTTTTAGAACAAGGCAGAAGATCGGCTCTTTTCGACTGCTATGGCCACGAACGCATTACAGAGAATCTGGACCATGTACAACGAGACTTCAAAGCGTAATAACTGGATTGACCGTATGAAATATACAAACTTCTCTTTAATTTTCAATATACAGATTTTAAATATAAAAGAGCATAGTCTAAAATTGTTTATTCTTTAATGATTTATTGTGTTAAATACAAAAATATTGATATTCTAATGTCTTCCAAATAGAATCGAAAATGAATCACAATTTATTAATACTAGTTCTGCAATTGTGCCTTCACTGACGGCCAGATGATCAAATTTCAATTCTAAATTGTTTGTCGATTTAAAATACTATAGTTATTAGAAAATATACACGGTTCAAATCAATCAGTTATGTGCCATGCATGATCCACGCTTAGGGGATCATGTATCTTTCGATACATGACTGACGAGGCAGATTTTTTTTGAAGGCGTTTTGAAGGGCAATCACTTTGTAATCATATTTAAAATTTAAAGTTAAAATAATTATCATATAAAGATTCCAGGAACGTGTTAAATGACCACACACAAAGGTGACCACACACACACACGCATATATATATATATATATATATATATATATATATATATATATATATATATATATATATATATGAAGAAATATAGTTTTAAGGTGTGCTACATTGCTATATTTATAGGATAAAGTGCTTAATATCAGAGATAGAGCTTATGTAAATATAAATGTAAAAAGAACACTCAGAGGCGACAGGCCGATTGCGTCTAGCATGAAACAGCCTGTCGGCTCTGAGTGTTGACTTCAATGTTCACTTATATATATATATATATATAACCTGGTAATACAAAAAAGTTTTACAAAGTTTTAACCAATGAAAGCATTAAAAAAGCATTTAAGGACCCTTTCGGCCAATTCTTCTTCAGAGATATACACTTCCACACACCTTTACATATAAATAACTTTGTTTTAAAATTAACAAAGTTGTGGGGTTCAGCGTACCCGGATTAAAGGAGAATTTAATACGGGATACCCTGCCCACAAAATACAACGCAAATTTCAAGAAGAAACAACACGATAAAGAACGTTTGTAGAAAATAGAACATTGTATATTTATTATCTTGTGAATAGAGTAAAAAAGATTAATGCTTTAGTTCGTTTAAGCGAAAAAATGTGATTTTTACAAAAATGTCTGTGTTCGCTGTCTTTTAACCGAGTAGCAGAGTAATGTCTGTTCCTTTTGTTTTTTTGTATAGTTGTAAAGGAAACAGGGGCTATCAATTTAAGTTGAAAAAGAGAGTGTGAATGAGGAATAAAAAGATAAAAGGAAAATGTACTTATGAATTGTTTTGGAGTCAGTTGTAAATTTGTTGTTGTTGTTGTTGTTTTCCTTTCCTAATCCACTTTTAGCTCTTAGTGTCGGGTTGAGTCAGTGATGAAATTTACTGTCAGTCTTCTATCTCTGCACCCTTCTGACTGGCGACTGACTTGAAACTCTGTATTTATTGTTGACTTTTTTTCACACTGGCTCGTTATCTTTTTTTTTAGTTTAGCAAATCGCCTCCATTCATTGGTCAGAAAATTAATTTCACACCTTATTGCGAAATCTGTTTTTAATCGTTTTTATCCGATTTTGAGGGTGTGCAAATCTACTTTGTGTTTTTTAGTCATTTGTTGGAATGATATAGGATTTGTATCCTATACAGTGGAACCTCGGTTCACGAATTTAATTCGTTCCTGAAGGCCGTTTGTACCCCCGAAATGTTCGTAAACCGAAACTATTTTTCCATTAGGTATCAATGTAGAGAAAAAAAAGTCACAGTACAATAAAAAAGGAAAAGAAAAGCACAACACAACACATGAATGTATACAACACGACGGTCAACTCAGAAATTATTCTGTTCCTTGTTTACTCGATTTGGCAATGTTGTTCGAGAACCGAAATGTTGTTCGATAACCGAGGCATTTTCATCTCAAATTTTCTGTTCGAAAACCGATTTGTTCGACATGTGAGACGTTCGATAACCGAGGTTGCACTGTATATGCAGTTTTAAATTTAATTAAAGTTTTCTCATTTTATTTACTATATTAATTGCGATTATGACTAATTAATTAAATGTCTATAATTTTTCCAAACCAGAAACTCCGAGTCTTGTTCGGGAAACTGTGAATAAAACGATTGATTATCTTCAGAAGAATATCTTCAATTTACAATTCAAGCCCTCGAATGCTTTTTACTCAGGGTCAGTAAAAGGAACAATGGTGAGTAAAAACTAGGCAGTTTTCTTTATTAAAGAAAAAAAGAGTTACTGAATGAAATTTGCTATTTGGCGTGTTAAGATCAAACAACCAATCAAAAGAAACAAAACAACTGACGTATAAAATTTTACTACAATCAATCGCAAGTATACATTTATAATATCATTTTAAAAGACTTACATTCATATCGAAAAGCACGTAGAAGCTGAGGCAGTGAGTAAACCTACTTACGATTTTTCCTGTACCCTTTTTTGATTAGAAAATAGAACTCTTCTATCGTAAATGTTGGATCTGGAATAATTCTATTTATACAAGTAGGCGTAGTAAATTATGTAAACATTAATGTTGTGTATAACTGTATCACCATTGTTGACAACAAAAAGCTTGTGTGCTTATTTTCTCAAGTGAGAGGCTATTTATTTAGGGATATATTCCGTGTTTAAAGTACAGTGTAACCCGGATATAAGAGAGTTGTCGGGACCAGAGAAGAAGTCTCTTATATCCGGGTTTCTCTTATATCCGGGTTACACTGTAGAATGTTAACATGAAAAAGCTAAAGTTATCTCCCTTAGAATTTTTAATTTTTCTTTTTCCTTTTCATGAAAAGCGAAATTATCTGAAGATTTTCCAAACATCTAACAAATATGGAAATTTTTCCAAGAGAACATTTAATCATCAATTCGTCGAATCGAAGAAAAGTATGGGTTTAATGGCATACTCAAAACATCCGAATAAAACTCCCCAAAAGAATCTTCAAATTTATTTCAATACCATATCCCTTCAGTACGTGAACGATTACGGCTCACCACAAATTACTTTTCCTTTATTATCTATGAATTGCCATGCAATCTTGCGCAAGATGATGTAATAAGTTGGAACATACTGTAACATTACTTTTTATGCATACAGTGGAACCGCAATTTAAATTTTAACCGACTAGAGTAGTAGCCGTTTGTCCGTTAATTTGAAGCACTTTTTTTCGTGACCTAAAAATACCCAGTACAAAATTATTGTAAATAAATGTAAATACAGTATGTATGTGTATTTTACATAACAATACTGTATAGTGTATACTGTACCAAAATCAATATAAAATGTTCGAGAGACGATGCATGTGTGTACTGTAGTGTACACGACAAGCGGTTAAGTAAACAAACTACTAATCGGTGCGCCAGTATACAACAGCGGCCAATTCTGGAACTAACGGATTTTGCTCACTACGCGCGGACGTTTTCAGTTTCAGCCAGACACTACCATTTCAGCGGATTTTGTCTGTTAAATCTGGAGTCTGTTGGTTCCGGGACCATTAATTCGAGATTTACTGTATTTATTTTGTGGACTCCTGTCTTTACAAGGTGTACATACGATATAGTTATCAGGAGCTGTTGGCCGGAAGTAACCTGGGAAGATTGTCTTTGCGGCTGCTGCCGACAGCATGGGTAGCAGAACAGGTAGGTCTCGTGTACCATAGCCATAACAGTTCTTTTTTTTTGCCTAGAATGCGTGTAATCCTTCCTGGATCTTATCTAGTTCGTTTTTTTTTTTAATTATTTTCGTGGGTCGTGTATGTCTGGTGCTAATGCTGATTTAAGGATGTTACAGAATTAGCCTGGGAAGTGTCAAATTTGTTGGGGTATACCCCTCTCAGGTTTTTAATGGTTGATTTGGTTGTCTCTCACAATGTAGTGTTATCATGTTCAGCATTCGGCAACTTGGTAGTCCTTTTTTTATTTCTTTTTTTTACAGTTCACCCTGTACAAGGCTTGGGGGTCACTCGAGATAGAGGATTACAAAGTAAGCGGTACAGTTTATGTGGATAGGTGGGGAAGATAACGGTTAACTGTAGACTTGAACAGGTTAAGATTGTACTGATCGGGGAAACATCCTCTTGGGAGTCTGTTTCACAGAGCAGTGGTTTGCGGGAAGAAGCTGCTCGAGTAGAACTTATCAATGGAGTACAGAGGGAATGTGGGTGTTTTACTAAAATGTCAGTGATATGGCGGGTCCTAGCCGTGAAGGTTAAACCTGGCGGAACCAAGGAAAGCAGTTCGTCTGAGCACTTTCCATGGAAGTAGGGAGAGAGTAGTGAGAGGCTCGCGACAATCTGATGAGAGGACTTGCAGGGCGGAAAATAATTTGTCATCTCCAAAGATGCGGAGACGCTTTTGAACTCTATCGAGACTGGAAAGTGAGGGCTAGGCAGCTTCTGCCCAATTATGACAGCAGTACTCCATTTTAGGCCTGACCTGGCTCTTGTAAAGGTAGAGGACAGAAAGGAATTTATTGGAGCAGTACAGGGAAGCGACCATTTTCAATTTCCCTGCATCTTTAGCGATGGATCGTATGTACGAGTTCTACGAGGTCTAGACTTAGTTTAGAGCCGAATAGTTTAACAAGGCACGAGGCCTTCCCGAGGGGACATCCATTCATCGACACTGGAGGTAGATCGGCAATGAAACTAGTTTGGTTTTCGAGGCATTGAATGTAACCAGCTAGTTTTCCCTCACTGAGATGTTAGAGCTTGATCAGATGAGAGATCAGCTGCCAATCTCTGGTCATCACGAGTTTTGGAGGTACACACACACATATCACACATATATCATTGTATCTTCGGCATAGATATTCACAAATGATCTGAGTACACTTTTAGGCAGATCATTTATGTGAAGTCAAAATAGGGTTGGCCCGAGAAGTAATCACTGGGAGATGTCTGCATCGATTGCTAGGGCCACGGAGAACTGTTCGTTAGCAACTACTTGCAGGGACTTCCCCCGTTAGGAAGGAATTTATTATTGAGAATAATTACAGTTATTTCGTAGCTGGAGAGCTTGAGTAGCAACCCTTTATGTCACATTTTGTCGAAAGCTTTCGACATGTTTAATGTAATGGTCCTTGGGGTGTATTTGTTTTCTAGTGCTTTACTGATTCCTTGGGTAATGGTAGGTAGGATATCAGCAGTGGATCGAAACTCGTACTGCTTGTCAATCAAAAAATCTGATTTTATTTATGTGCTCAACAATCTTCTTGTTGGTTAGAGCCTCAGAAAGCTTGCTAATGATACTGAGGAGACTGAAGGGTCTATAGCGAAAGGGAGATGAGCGCTCGCCTCCGATCTTGAAAAGCGGGCATACGCTTGACAGTTTCTAGAAGCTTGAGAATGATTTCTCCTTCAAGCAGTGATCAAATAACTTCGCTAGAATCAGAGATCGCTGGCCCGTTTGTGTCCGCATTGAACATTTTTCCTCTGACCATGAGCTTGGGACATATCTACATTGGAGACGGATGGTACCGATTCGTGGGGTTATGGTCATATTATAAGCTATTAAAAAGGCATTTTCCTCACTAGTTTTTCTGGTGGATTTGGACACATCTGTTTATATATCTGGAGCGGTAATATATTGCCTTCTGCTCCAGTGTCTATTTTTACCAGTAATCTTGCACATTTTATTTATTTTCTGCATGTTTATTTTTATTTATTTTTGCTGTGGTTTCAGACGACTGAACTGAAACCACAGCAAATATAAACATACAGTGACGTCTTATTGTGTGTTTCAGGCGAAACTATATTTTCTTTCGACTTTCACAATGATATCAATGTCTTTTACCAAAAATCTCCTAAAACACAAATGATTTTTTGTGACATATCAGACGAAGGGTATTTCTTAAAATTATACCCGATTATACACCCTTCGCGAATACGTTTTTACAATCAGGAATAAAATATTCATTTACTAAGAAATGAAACTTGATAATGCATCACGGCGATGTGTGAGTACCGTACCGGCTATTGGCGGTAAAGGGAATCGACGAACCGAGTTCAAATTACGAATTTGTGTTCACTTTTGCACTAATTCCCATGAGAAAATGATGGATCCCTCTCTTATCCAATCTAGACGTTAATAGCAAATTTAGACTTGTTTCTCTAGCTTTGCTGACATCCAGTCTACGTGAAAGACAAATCTAAAATCAAAACTGGGGTGAGGGCAACGAGAAACCATTCCACTATCTTTCCGAAGATGTCATGGCAACTCACAGATAATAATAAAAAAAAGGAATTTGTAGAGAAAGACTACTCTGAATTCAAAACCACGGAGAAGGCGACAGGAAACCACTCCGCTATCTTTCCTATGAAGTCATGGCAATTCACAGATAATGATTTGGTTTGGTTTGTTTTATGGCTTAACATGAATGCCGACAAAATTTTTATTGCTGGTAATTTTTTTTCCAAAAATGTATTGTTGGTAATATTTTCTTTTTCAAAAATGTACTGCAGGTAATAATTTTTCCAAAAAGTATTGCTGGTATTAAAACCTAATTTTATACTTTCATAGTGCTTTGACCCCTTTGAGGTGGGTGGAGATTAACTATTGGCCCATAACTGGGACCCTGACAGGTGCTGCCACTCGTATCAGGGAGGACCTGGGAACAGCAGCAATTAAGAGATGGTCCAACGCTCCTCAAAACTTTCTGATCAAAGGCCTTGCTGTTGGACGTAGTTTATCGTCTTACCCAGAACGCCGATGTAGTTTATCGTCATACCCAGGACAACAGATAATGATGAAAAAAGATCTTAGAGAAGGACGACTCTGAATTCAAAACCACGGAGAAAGCAACGGGAAACTATTCCACTATCTTTCCCAAGATGTCATGACAATTCACAGATAATTAAGAAAAAGAATCTTGGAGAAGGCCTACTCTGAATTAAAAAAAAAAAAAAAACGGAGAAGGCAACGGGAAACCACTTCACTATCTTTCCCAAGAAGTTATGGAAATTCATGGATAATAATAAAACGGAATCTTGGAGAAAGACTATTCTGAATTCGAAACTGTGAGCCGAGTTCAAATTCCAGTCGAATCCATTACATTAACTTACGTGCTAATACCCTTGGGAAAAGTATTAATCTTCTTCTTCTCCCTCCAGCTATGGGTAAATAGCAGGACAGGCCAGGTTCTATAGCTATGGATGGCAACTGGTCTACCGCCGAAAGAAATAGCAATCTACTGCGTGAATAAAAACTGCCTCGAAAGATACATGATCTCCCAAGCGTGTATCACGCATGGCACATAACTGACTGACTGGGGAAGATAACAAGTAACCATTCCACTATCTTTCCCAAGAAGTCATGGCAATTCACAGATAATGAAGACATGAAATCTGTGCAAAAACACGATTGCCCAATTCCTGAGGGGATATCGAAGTAAATATTATAAATACACTCCTACATATGATTAATGGTTGAGCCATTCATAAAATGTACGGATAACTATGACAGGTTAATGAGAGTAGACGAACATTTTTACCTGCTGATAGTAGTCCCATTCGGTTATCTCTGCAAGTCACGTATCAGTAAGTGGACATATTTTCTTGTGCATTTCACGAATAACATATTTGTTAACCTTGTGTAGGAGTTGCTTTTAAT
The DNA here is from genome assembly GCA_963932145.1 of Acanthosepion lycidas. NCBI lineage: Eukaryota > Metazoa > Mollusca > Cephalopoda > Sepiida > Sepiidae > Acanthosepion > Acanthosepion lycidas. Next base: position 32,631,945 of record OZ010596.1, read on the forward strand.
CATTTCACCCAACCAAGGCAGTAAAGCCACTAAGACACAAGAGGTTATTGAACGTGAAAGAATAAGAAAAATAAAACATTATTAAGGAGCGAGATCAATAAAAGTAGAGGCATCAAGAAGACAGTGGAAAAGAATTGTCACTGCATTTAAATTTTTGAAGATCAAAGTTGACTTGAAAGCAAGAAACTGGAAGTGAATTCCCCAGGCTAGAAGTGCGAGAATAGAAACTGTTAGCATAGAACTGACACTTACATCTAACCAATACAACAGTAAAATGATGAGACCTTGCCGCCAATCTAGTACTGCGCTTATATTCATAAAGTCTACATACAATAGATCAAAGCTCATCACAACAAATAGCATGAAAATAATTATAGAAAATGTACACGGGAGCTACATTACGGCGGTGGGAAAGTGACTGAAGCCGAGATGTCAGGTCAGGACCAATAACATTGCAGATTTTTCTTTGAATTTTATCAAGAATCTCTAAATATATAGTAGGATCAATAAACCATATATGGCAACAATAGTCGAAGCATAGACGAATGGTAGACCTATAAATATGTCAGATAGATTCTGGATTTTCGTTAACGTTCTTCTTTTATGTGCCGTGTCCCATCAGGACATGGGTGCTCATGACTCTCCATAGTTTCTTTTATTGCTCTAAGCAACTTTTGATCCTTTACTTTCTTTATCCTTGTTCTACCACCCATTCACCCAAATTCCTTTAAGTTACTCAGTGTTTCCCCGTTTCTCTTGCCTTCAATATGTCCCCTCCTGCGTGTTAAATTCGCCAAGTCCTTTTCTCTTGTTATGTATCCCAGTAATTTCAACTGTTTCGTTCCGATTGTAAGTATAAGTTTATTCGTTTTTCCAGATTCTTGTCCCGTTACCCATATGTTCCGTCCACAGTATTTTTGGGATTCGTCAATAGAACCACATTTATGTCGATTCAAATATGTTAATCTGTGAGGAAATAGTGCAGTATTCACTGCCATATTGGAGATTAGTTATTACATGGCATTTCAGCAATCTTTTCATTTTTTTTAACTAAAATGTCCCATTTCTTAATACTTTGCTTAGTTTCTGAAAGAGAGCTTTCGCTGTTTTTATACACCGATTTTCTGTGTCATATTTTCTGTGATCTGTTACTACACGACCAAGATAGTTAAATTTCTCTCTCTTCTTTTGACATCCTCATTATGTAGCTCACTCTTCAGTCTGTCTCTTTTGCTGACGACATCATATGATATCTTTTCATATTGACTTGGTGAAGCATGGTGCCACTTTTCATTGTGGAACAGACTCCCAAGAGGATGCTTCCCTGATCATTTCAACCTTAAGCTGTAGGTTCAATCCGTATCTATCCTACATATCATCATAATACGCACTTTTTGATCCCTCCTTGTACACACTTTAAACAATCTCTTTTAGTAACCCTCTCTTGAGTCTTGCATGGGGTAAAATGTCAAATTTAAACAAAGACGAAACGTTGTATAGTTTGTGGCACCTGAAAACGAATCCATCAGATGTGGTTCTGCGTAAATTCAAGTTAATAAGCAATTATTTTAGATTCAATAATAAAAGCTTATTCATTTCTAAAAGATTTCTAAATAGGATTTCAAAGGATTCAGCCGACACCAATGGATGGACGAGTTACTGTAGCTTGAAAAGAAACGCCTTTCGTAGATTTAATGACCAATCGGGACGCATTATTTCGAAATTAAAAAAATGATGGTGGAAGAAAAAGAAAAAAAATGCTTGTTTAATTCTACTAATTCCTATATATGGAACGATGTCCGCCCCTATTACACTCCCCCCGCACACACACATAACTCTTTATTTCTCTAGCGACCGACTATCAGTTCGTTTTCTCTCAGAAATATCTGTTGGTTACCCTCACATAGCTACGCCAAGAAGTCATCAGGTGGCGCTGTTAGGCAGCTATAAAAATGGGACACCCCTCTCTTTTCCATGCTGTAGCGACGACACGCTACGGTGGCCTCGTTCATCTCTCCCTTTTCCGACCAGAATGCTGAAGCGAGGACATCTGCCGGAACCTCGCTCTTCTCTCTCTTTTCCGATCATCATTCCGTAGCGACGACACCCACTGGGACCTTCTCTTTGGCATGGGGATATATTTCTCCTTAGTAACTGAATTTTGACATGCACACAGACGCGTGTATCAACCACATACTTCTTAACTTTCAATATCATCTTTCTTTTGCCTGTATACTAGTGTATTTTCTCTACGTTGTTACTCAGTTGCATAAAATAAAAATGTAAAATATCGTCTTGTTGAAATTCATTCATTTTCCTTACACCCGTCATTTGTATGTGCAATATTTGGTTGCCATTGCTTTTAGTCTAAGAGACGTGGCGTAACGTGTCCATTTCATTTATCGTCGTCTTCCAAGACTATCTTGAAATATTTTGTATTATTTGTTAAACAAATTGCTGCTACTCGCGTAATCCCCGTCTTACGAACATATTTCTTAATAATAATAATTTAAAAACAATTCAGCAGACGATATTATTTTATACTGGATTTTGCGGGATAGCCTTTCTCAGTTTCCGTCATTCGATCCTACGCTTGAAAAATGGTGCTTTTATCGCGTTCGCCATTGGTCCTCGGCTTTTGGCTGGGATCAATGTGTAGTATCTGCCCGAGGTACACTACATCTCATCCCGCAATAAGGCCTCTGTCTTCGGACAGAGCGGAACTCAGTTGTGTCTCTGTGGTTAGAGCGCAACTGAAAATATTTCCGGTCTGCCAACGGCAATACTTCCCTCATTTCACTAAAGAAGGGGACTAATAGTAATACTTATGCCAGCGCAACTATTTTGGGACCTGGTTCACATATCGCACTCCCCACATTAAACTGGCCTTGTGTCACATCCAGCCAGCGAGGGGCGGCAAGAAAATACAATCTCTTCTCGGCTAAGATCAAAGTGTAGTATCTGTCCTTATCAGCTGAATTCTCTGTCTTCACTTTTATCATAACTTCTTTCTTTCATTTTCTCACTGAAACCAAGAAGTGTCTTTTCTCAAAACGGTGTAGTCCATTATTTATGAGGAATTGGCAGGGCATAACGGTCATGCCAACTAACGAAGGAAAGGATACGCACAATTATAATAAGATTTTTATTTGAAACCATGACTTTGTCTTCTCATTCTTTTTATTCATGTATATTCTTGATTGTTTGAATTTAATTGCAACCTTTTTTTTTTAACTCAACTTTGAAATGGCTATATTTTTGGTGGTGGAAGATAATTTATTTGGAGTTTGATATAAATAAATGTCAGCTCCGCCACACGTCAAATTAACTATCATCGAAAACAGAAAATGATTCCTTTTTTTTTTCCTTGCAGACTCTTCCCTTTGTTTATCCTGCAAATCGTAAAGTAGGAATCCCGAATGCCAATTACTTCTTGTACGGAATGGAGAGTGTTATTTCCGAGGAAGAATATTTGAAAATGACCAAGGAACCACATGTTCACAACATGACCACTCCGATGGAGTTTCATGGTTTTAATAATGACAGTTCTGCTTTTCCTTTTTGGAATTCTCCGCCTTATACTTACGCCACAGCACTCCTGGCTTTAAGCCAGTATGAAAACATGGAAATAGTCGAAGAGAGGTTCCAGCCCAGACTAAGAGAAGCAATTCACTGAAAGGTTGTATAAGCGTTATTTTAATGGATACTTGTATTTGAGTAGACGCTCCGTTTATTTATTAAACAGTATATTTGGTTTCTCGAACATTCAGGCATGTAGACGAAAATAAATGTACTTTTTAATAAACGGAGCATCTACTCAAATACGAGTATCCACTAAAAAGAACGTTTAAGTGATAAAAAATCTATCAGATTAATGAAAATTTATTACTTTCTTTAAACGTTGTATATTAATTCATATTTTCTTGTGTATTCAACAATCATCAGTGATCTTATTGCGCTAAAATAAAAATAATGACAAAGTTTAACATTCGTATCCACAGAAAAACGGTGCTTCAAAAGAATGTTTTTTCCTTGACACCGCTATAATTGTATACTCTATCGGAAACTTTTATTATTTAAAAAATATATTTAAAATTTTATCAAAACCCAAACATATGTGAACAATCAAGAGTGTGAGACTCACTTTCGCAAGGAGGTTTCCAACGAGCGTCCAGTTGGCTGACAAAAATAAACAAGGTTGTAGCCCAATACGCATGTCCGACAGGCCAAAGAAAATGAGACAATATCACCAAGCGTCACCCAGCCACAAAAAAATCGCCTGATTATTGTCCAGACTACTCCCATACAATCAGCCAGGCCAAAAAGAACCCATCTCCCCTCAAAGGCCATTACTCTCGCGGGATGGTGGTGTGGGAGGGAGGGAGGTTGATGAACAATCAAGAGTGTGAGACTTACCTTCGCAAGGAGGTTTCCAACAAGCGTCCAGTTGGCTGACAAAAACAAACAGGCTTGTAACTCAATACATGTCCCTCTTTTGAATAAAGTCACAAGGTAGATATTATGCTGGGTATTTATTGAGCACAATATCTACACTGAAATCATCAGCCAATCATAACTTACAGAATAGACTTGCCCGTAACCTAGTGGAATTTCCCAGGCTGTTATATAAACCACCTACCAATTTGCCCAGCAGAGTTTAGTCAGTCAGTTTATTCCCCTCCCACCACAGACAACGATTTGTACATATGGGGACTATTTAGGAATTTCATTGAGACAATGAAGTATTTTGGTGGATGTAGTGAGAAAGGTAAGTATGAATGTGTCGTTTTGGTGGTAGGAATATTGTTTTGTATGATTGGGTGAGTTGTTGTGTCTAGCTAAGTTTTAAAATTAAGACAGATGATGACCGTCCTTTTTCCCCACCCCAATTTTTTAAGCCTTGTGCCACATTTTCTGTATTTTTTTTACAGAAATAAATATTGTTCAGTCAAACCCAGCTTCAATTACAGTCGAGCACTGTCTGTTGCTATTACCAAACTCTACAATATGAAAGTGGATTTATGTATTAGGTTGGTGCAAAAATAATGACGTAATAATGTCGTTTTTTGACGTTATACGTCAAAAAACGACATTATTACGTCATTATTTTTGCACCAACCTCATATTTTCTTGTTATTAAATTCTAAAAATGTCTTTATAAAACAACAAAAAAAAAAATTGCTGTGGGAGTATATCGTAATAGTAGTGTGAAGGGAAAACCGTCTTTTTCATACACCGTTTTTTTTTTTTTTTTTTTTTTGTGAGTACGAATATTAAACTTGGCAAAAATAATGTTCTACTGTATAAATCATTTTTTGTGTGCATTACTTAATTCTGTATTTGATCATCGTTGACTTATATATTTTGTTTGAGTGGCGTTGTCGTAAACCCAGCTAACGAAGCGACATTGCGACAACGTTAGAGTTTGCAAAAACGTCTTTTTGCAGGCTTCTTACAACCTACCTTCGACGTTACGATGTAACCTTGGAAATACGTCGCCTTGTAACGTTATATTAACAGAAAACTGGTAATATATTCCAGGAATGGGCACCTCGACGTGGTGTAATGGTTAGAAAGCTTGTCTTGTGAGATCAATTACGATTGAGTAGTGAGTTCGATCCTCACTGGGTGCCCCATACTTTCGGCCTTGTGCCACATCTAAGCCGGGCTTAGAAAATCACAATATATTCCAGGAAGATATTAAAACGTGCATCATCTAAATTAGCGATTCTCAATTTAAAAAGTACGGAAAGAAATTTGATACCTTCTATCTTTTTTTCTTCTGTGTGTCACGTCCATTCAGGACATAGGTGATCATGGCTCTCCGCAACTTTCTATCTCGTGTAGCTCTTAGCGATTTTCTCACTCTGCTAAGGTCCCTGCTTCCCGTTCTGCCATCCATTCACACAATTTCGTCAGGTAAATGGCTCGCTACCTTCACCTATTTCTCTTGCTCCTAATATCCCCTCCTGAGAGTTAAGTTTTCCAAGCCCTTCTTCTTCATATATCTAAGGAATTTCAGTTGTCTTTTCCTGATTTTGAGGATTTTTTTTTTCTGTTGCCATTTTTTTTAAAACTTCCTCGGTGCCAACTGACTCATTTATGGAATTTTCAGTATTCTTCTGTAGGACAACATTTCTGTTGCTTCAGTTTATTTTTTCCTAACATTCACTGCCATATAACAGGATGGATACCACATAGCAATCCAGCTCTTTTTTTCTTTGTTTCTAACGAGATTTTTCCCCTTTTCCGCGCCTTACTTAGCTTCTGGAATGCTTCTTTCACTAGTTAAATAAGTGTTCGAATTTCGGTTTATTATCAAGCTAAGAAAAAGCATTCTGATGCCATTTGACGAGTGCGGAATTTTTCAGCTCCGGTTCTTCGCAAAATTACTAAAACGTTGTGACGACGTCGAAGATGAGCGGTCATTTTGAGGTTCAGGAAAATAGTTGATTGCAACGTTACAGTAACAACGCCACAACTTCAAATATCCTCCAACCAAAATGCAATGTTACAGTAATGACGTCGGGATGTCAAATATCCTCCAACCAAAATATAACGTTACAGTAACCACGTCGTAACGTCAAATATTCTCCAACCAAAGTCCAACATACTTGTAACGTTGCAAGAACGTTCTGTTTTAGCTGGAACGAGAAAGGATATATACATAGAATCAGAAAGAGACATTTCAAATTTCTGGGACGCATGAGGAGGAAAGAGGGATTAGAGAATTTGATACTCACAGGACATATTGAAGGCAAGAGTGTCTGAGGGGAACAGCGAGTAACCTACCTAACAAACTTGGGTAAATGAATGGCAGATCATGGAATGGGAAAAAAATTGTTAAAAAGCAAACATTGCAAAGAGCTACAAATGGAAAGAAATTATGGAGAGACATGATCGCCCATGTTCTGCGCATAAAAGAAGAAACATGGTCGGCCAACAGGCTACAGTTGTGGGGAACCCAATGAAGAATAAACTCGCTAATCTGTTTTAATGGTCAGTCAGATCAGCTCGTTAACCATTACCCCACTCCGAAATGCTTAGCTTAGTTTGGTACAAGTACAGGACCCTCATGCTCTTTCGTATTGTGCTGATCGAGTATTTCACCCTTTCTCTTTTACTAAAACATATGCCACCTCAAATTGTAACACCAACATCAAGCCTCGTCAGTACCTAGATGGGTGACCGCTTGAGAATACCAGGTGCAATAAACTTGGACGTGCAGGCGGTGTAATGGATAATGGCAAGGAATTGTTAATCGGAGAGCCAAAGTTCTAATTCCCGTTGAGCTCGTTATATTCACACGGGTCAATAGCTTTGAATCCACTTTTCTCCCCCAGCTATGGGTTAATTAGTAAGACTTGTATAACTAAACCATCCACCCCACCAAAGATTTCTTACAATTTAAAAATATTTTCTGGCTTTAAATAACCTCCAAAGGGTTGCTAAAACTTAGAAAATGAATTAATCACTCATTCCAACCTTGCCTCCGTGGCCGAGCTGATAGACACACTTTGGCTCAAAAAATGGTTTCCTTAGTGGAAAAAAAATGATTCAGGTTCGATTTCTATCGAAGGTACAATTTTTCTTTAGTAGGGCTTCTCACTTATTATTATTATTATTACTACTGTTATTATTAGTTTCACTGATTAATAAAAACAAAGAAGCAAAAACAGGAATAGCAACTAAAAAACGTGTACCCACTAAAAATAAGAAACACACACACACATATCTATATAGCGTGCGATGGATAAATTGTCATCTAAATTACACAAAAATTAAAATAACACTAACATCTCATTTTAACAGATATATTTACCAAAATTAAACAAAAATATCTTGAAATATTAAAGAGTAAATTTATTTAATAAAATCGTCATTGGTTTCAACCACGGCCTCCAAACGACTTCAGAATCTCATGCAACTCTTCTGGACAGTCTCCTTGTTTAAGTTGGTGAATGCCGTCATAATCCTTGCCTTCAGTTCATCTTTGGTCTTAAAAAGAGTTTTGTTGGTCTCTTCCTCAACTGTACCCCACACATAATAATCACGGGTGTTGCAGTCTGGGAAATTAGGTGGCCAGATGTAAGAGGTGATGTGGTCGCAGAAATTGTCTGACAGCTATGACTGGGTTCTCCTGCTTGTGTGGCATGGTGCAGAGTCCCGTTGCCAGACATAGGGTCTTCCAGCAGGCATCCTCTTGATCCGGGGCGGCACTACCTCTGCAAGGCACTTGATGTAGGCCTCCGTATTGAGTCTGAGGCCCTGTGAGAAGATGAATGTGTTGATCTTGAGGTCGGACGTTGTTTGGTGTAGAAGAAACAAACTTGGACGCTTGCTTAGATAAATGACCAAAGATTTTTTTATATACAAGTTATAAAAAATGTCTCTGGTAAGTGGTATACTGTAGCAGGTTGAATGTGCAATGTTACCAGATGTGAAGTGAGAGCATGAAAAAGGAGTTTGCTTAACCCCTGATAGTTATCGCTTTGCGCTTGTCGCGTTGATAGGGTCCGTTCATTTACTGTGTTTGCAGGAGGTCGTTTACAAAGCCTAATGGTCGGACGGGCAGTCAGCCATGCGTGCGAGGAGTCTCTCTTCGTTTTCTTTTGGTGTCTACTGTCCGGCCTGTTATAGCCTACATAAAGGAAACGTGCGGACGTAGTTGAAAAGCATCTGTGGCAAACGAGATTCGCCTCAATAATGGCTAGCAGTCTGATATATTTGTGTTTCTTTTTAAATTTGTATGATGTAGAGTGCGGCGTGTGTGTAATTTTAGGCAGACGAAAACTGGTGCATAGTTAGAGATATATATTTTCTAATAATTGTGTAAATTTGGCTTTTAACTTATCACTATGTGTAATTTGTGTTTTCCCGCTAAAAAAGGGAGGAATAATGTCGCCATCACTAGTGATCACTCCAATCACCATTAGGCTCATCCAACTCTTTCCGAATCCTCTGCACTGTCCTCAGATTGACACCCAAACACTCTGAAATGTTTGTATTGGAGCTTCCGACACGAATGCTAAGCAGTACAGCATGTCTTTTCCCTCCGACTTTTTTTTTTTCGATACCCAAATAACGCGACCTGGGGACCCAAAGTTGAAGCTTCAAACTGCGATTTAAGGCATTTCTCTTGCAGCTAGGTTACTGCAAGTGGGTTTTATCTGATTCTACAACTCATACTGCATCTAATAAGCCAATAAAATGCCTATCAAAAATACAATTTGGTAGGCATTTGGTAGGCATTTTATTGGCTTATTAGATGCAGTCCCCAGTTCGCGTTATTTGGGTATCGAAAAAAAAAGTCGATTTAAAATTGTATTTTTTGATAGGCATTTTTTTAGCTTATTCGACGTAAGATGAGTTGGAGAAACAGATAAAACCACTTCCAGTAGCCGAGCTGCAAGAGAAATGCCTTAAATCGTCGTTTGAAGCTTCAACTTTGGGTCCCCAGTTCGCGTTATTTATTATATTGTGCAGTCGATAAAATAAAAAAAACAAACAACGCGCATGCGTGAAATTATATAAAATGGCGACAATTTACACATCGCACCCTGCATATGCATGTATGTATTTAAATGTAGTCGTCGAGTTAAAAATGTGGGCGAAGGAAGTGTATATGGTTTAGTGTCGACGCAACACTGTATACAGTTATTTTTTCAAGCGAAAAGCTAACTGATTTTGTTTAATTTCCTGTCCGGAATTTGAACTTGGCTCACCAATTTCATTTCCTGCTCAGATCCTAAAATTTTAGATTACAGTTCACTTTGCAAATTATGTGCTATAAGCGAACTTATTGTGATTTGCATATTAGGAATTCTGAGAATCGTATGTTGGTTTTTAAGTGTTATGCTCCGTGTTGAAATGTGCGTGTAGGCTCAGCCCCTATAAATGGTGACTCCAACGGGTCGGTGGTGGACAACCCCGACGCGTAAAACCTACGAAATATTTTCTTTCTAAACAACATTTTCGAAGAACCTTGTTGCATTACTTAAGAGAGTAACATTACGATGGAAGATACAACCATACAGACGTCATCCGTCACTCCATTCAGCGATCACATGCTATTTAATCCTAAACCTAAAAAAAGGCGCAAATACAATTTTTCTGCAGCACGTGTGACACTTCACGCCATTGCTTACAACATTTCAATTTAGCTACCATGCTAACGCACAAAAAGTTTCCTGCGCTGAAGAGATTAAGTGTGACATATTCCTAGGACGATCCATTACACTATACGACGACGCAACTTTAACATAAAACTTTGTTGACGACATTTAGTTATTAATACGCAATTGTTTTTCAACTTCGCCACGACGCTACCGCTGTGAATTTTTTGTTCGCCAACATAAATCCGCATGCACTCTCTACGCGACTTGAGTACGCATCTTGACTTACTGAATTACGCGGAGCATTGGAATAAAGGAAGGATTTAAATTAAACGCTGGACAGCATTTCAAATTTCACCCGAATTTTCACTTCTATTCATTCGTAGAAATCAGCAGATATCACCGCCAGCAAACAGCGTTCGGTCAGCAGCAATTCACTTTGATGATAAAACACGTGTACACTTCGTCGACACATCCAACGCAATTTTTTCAGAGTGTGCTATACATTCATTCCAAATATAACTTCAGCACCCTGAGAACCACAGTACACATATTTAGTCGAATCATGTATCTACCTTCACTTGATAAAGCATCAAGAATTACTTTCCGTGAAAATTTTAAACAGCGTCGATCATCACACACATCCTTTTCTTTATTACATATTGAAAGTTTCTCTTTTTACTTCCCAACTTTCAATCTAAGAGGAGGTATTTTAGTATTCAACTTCTACCTAATTACAATTTCCTTGACTCAGTGAATTCTAATTAAATGCTTCAATTAATTTTTCATGTAATATTTCTCTTGACAACAAATGTTGTGCAAACTAAACGCCCAGTGGATCACATCGACTAAAATTCCGACTTCTGATTGGCTAATATATGTGAACGATGTTACAACGCCTACGCAATAATGTTCAAAGTCAATTTACCGCCAAAATTTGGTTATGTATTCTGGAGCCTATCACATGGTTCACATTAATTATAAATACTTAGACATATCTTCACCCTCTCTCCTTCCTGCCTTCTGTCACATAGAAGATGTAGCTCAATGGAGAAATTGCGTTTGTCCCTTTGGGGAAACCGCTATGAAACGTCATGACACATGCACACACGTACATACGAATATCGCACATCTATGAACATCTACGAACATTCATTCACTCCTTCAACCACAAGGACACCGAAACTTATTAACTTTTAATAGTGAGATTTTCATCAATAGACAGCACACCGCCTGAGAACGTATGACTTTCGACAATTCATCTCAACCAATTTCATCCCACTTCGATGAACGAATTTGAGCGGCAAGATCCTTCAATTTATGCTGATTTTCAACCCGGAAGTGTTAAAAAAAACTACTAGTACCAAATACTACTTCTCGATTTTCAAGCGAAGAATACAATTTTATCTCACTCAACAAGTCTCTTTGAATTCATCTTGCACCAAACTTCTCAATCTACAATACTTTCTTATAGAAGAACATTCCTTTCATTGAGATTGATTATTATTTCAGGAACTAAAATCTTTTCTTCGAGTTCAGATAAAAAAAAACACTTTTCCTTGAAAGCCTTAAGCAATTTATACTAACAGTTAAAGGTAAATAACTCCTCCTATATTTAAATATTGAACGTTCAACTATAGAAAATGTTACAAATTGTTTAATTAATTTAAACAGATTTATTAATTACAGATTCTATATAACTTTCACACAGTTTGAACATTCTTCACAGGAACACAGTTCACCTGGAAGAAGAACATTTCCAAATAACAAATACATACTTCAACTAAATCTATAAGTTCACTAAATTACTGTCTGTACAATCATGCATATATAAATTTCATTTACATATGCAACTTCTATTGTTGAATGTTTATTCTTAATGTTTCATATTATGCGGTATTTTGCGTAAATATAAATTAGGTAGGGCACTGCCCACAACATGTGTAACCCCAAAGAAACATGCGACAAATTCACATCATTAGCAGCAGCATGTGACAAAGCGATTCCTCCTAATCAAGACAATGTAATAATGTCAACGCTTGCTTAAAAACGGGACAGAAATTAAAATTATTTATTCAATGTTACAGCAACAATGAAAACGAAACGATACAAATGCTAACAGCTTGTTTGGGTGTTTTTCAATCACAGTGAATGATTTGTTTCCGTGACGTCACATATGTTTCAGCATGGACCACGGTGCTCGACTTGTTCACAGAAGATTTTTCTAACTTGTTAACCGATATATATATATTTCTGTTTACAAGTTTTTATTAGAAATCACGATGTTTTGGTTCAGAAAACTAAGAATCCTAATGCACAAGACGATTGATTGTTAATTGATTGATTTGTCTTTTACTGTTTATCAATCTTTTTTTTGTAGGTTATTTAAAGCCAGAAAATATTTTTAGATTGTAAGAATATTTTGGGGGAGATAACATTGATTTAGTGATACAAGTCTTACTAACTAACCCATAGCAGGACACGGAGAGGGGTGGATTCATACCTTTCCCAAGAGTATTTGCGCGTAAATGAATATGGCGAACCCAACTGGAATTGAAACTCTGCTTTCCAATTAACAATTCCGAGCCATTATTCATTACACCACCCGCATATCCAAACTTACAGCATTCCCAAGCGGAATCTATGTGCTGACCAGGCTCGATGTTGCTTAGAAGCAAGAAAATATTTTTATATTCTTAGAATTTTGGGGAGATAATAATGATTTACTATTTAATCCATAAATAGGGAGGAAGAGGTGGATATGTCTCCCCAGGGTATTTGCGCTTAAGCGAATATGACGAACCCAACTAGAATTGGTTGGAAGTCTCTCCGATTAAAAGCGGTCACCCATCTCGGTACTGACCAGGCTCAACGTTACTTAACTTCAGTAATAGTACGGGAACTGGTGTTTCAACATGATGTGGCCGTAAGCCCAATTCATAAGATGAGAATATGTACAAAAAAATAGCCATTAGTCTAAGAAGAAAAACATCACATAAATTATTCACTATGCAAATTTGGACTCACACAGTTCGTCTGTCGCTGGAAAATCAACGTTTGATTATTTCTTTTCATTAATAAAATGACAAATAAACTGAAAATAAATAAAAAGTGGAGAAGCACAAAAAAAGCTATGACAAAAGAGACTGTAGAGCAGCATTTTTGAGTAATATCAGTTTCAAAGAAATATTAGAAAAGTAACAACGAAAAAAAAATATTCAGAGAACCTTAAATTAAGGGGACAGAACTTTGCATTCTTAAAATAAGGGAGATAACTTTCTACTTGCGATAAGCGTACTGTGTTTCGATACTCCACAGGGCATATTGAAAGCGAGATTGGGCACTGCGACATGGTGTAATGGTTAGCAAGCTTGTTTCGCTAGAACAATTACAATTGAGCAGTGTGTTCGATCCTAACTGGGTGCCCTATATTTCTTGACTTGTGCCAAATCTAAGATACGCTAAGAAAATCACCATATTTAAAAAATCACGGCAAACGGTCTGGTTTGTTTTACGGCATATCAACCTCAATGGGTTATTTAACGCCGACAAATATTTTATTGTTGGTCATATTTTTTTTTCAAAAATGTAGTATTTCTGGTAATATTTTTTCTTCAAAAAATAAAAAATAAACACAAAAAACTATAGCTGGTGATATCTTTTTTTTTTTCAACAATGTATTGCTGGTAATAATATTTTTCAAAGTATTTCTTGTATTAAAACCTATTTTTACACTTTCGTAGTGTTTTGACCCCAGTTTGGGGGGAGGTTAATTCTTTGTCCATAACTGGGACCCTAACAGGTGCTACTATCCCGGATCAGGGTGGATCTGGGAACACCAGCAATTAAGAGATGGTTCCACACTCCTCAAAACCCCCCGAGGCCTTGCTGTTGGACGTAGCTTATCATGTTACCCAGGACGCGGATGAAGTTAATCGTTACCCAAAAACAGAGCAAAAAACGGAATATCAAATAGATAGTTTTTCCGTTGACACCGCTATTATTTTAACTACCTTCACTCCATAGCAATGTTTAATGTTTTGAAAATCAATTATTAGAATTGTAATAAAACCTTAATATATGAAAGTGAATTTATACATTTTCTTTGTTCTTGAGAATTTATAACAAAAATAGTAAAAACGCTATTTATTTATTAGATTGTTTATTTACACTGTTTCTTTATTATATTGCTTATTGGAATGGTTTGCAAAACATTGGCTAATTCAAAATTTATAAAATAGTAAATAAAAAGGATTTCCATATAGTTCGTTCATATATTTTAATAATTTAAATGTTTATAAATTTATGAAGATATTGTTTTCATATTTATTTCTTTATAAATTGGTAAATGATACATAGTTTTAATTAATTGTATTAGTTTTTCTTTTTAGAATATTGTAGCTATACAAAATTATTTTTGTAATTAAGCAATAAATAAATAATGTTTAATATTTTTGTTATAAATTCTCAAGAACAGAAAAAAATGTATAAGTTCACTTTCATCATATGATTAGGTTTTACTTTTATTACAACTCTAATTATTTAAAACAGGCATGTCTAAAGTCCAGCCCAGGGTCTAATTACGACCCGCGATCAAATTTCATATGGTCCCCATCGTCTGTCATAGAATGTATCACTTAGGACAAACTAGTACTGTCAGTCAGAGTATGTAAAAAGTACACACCTAAGAAATTAAATTTCATGTTTTATCAAAACCCTCTGGCGGTGTGACACTGACCTTGGCCTTTTCCAGTCAATTTCTAAAATCACTACCTTTGAACCCGACCTGGCCTACATACTGCAGTTCAGATCTCAGTATCACTCTTAGTCTTCACATTTAGTGCAGGCAAGTTATTTGTTTTGGTGATCTCGGATGAATAAATTCTAAAACCTTATTATTAAATTAAATTTCTTTTATGTTGGTCAAAATCAGTTATTAGATTAGATATTTGGACACTTAAGTTAAAACGTGTGTCATTTTGTTTTCTTCTACTTGATGAATGTTGGTGTTATGTTCCTATTCATACGCTAACTTAAAGTAGACAGACGGCATTAATTACCAATAATATGTAATTGTAATATTTAAGATTAACCTGAGAGATTATAGATTCCTGGAATTCTTTTTTCTCATACATATTTTACTTCATCTTATAGGCTGAGTGATGGGTTGAGTGATTTTGAAGACCTGAAAATTTATTTGTGATCCATGTGAAGAAATGAAAATATGCTATAAATGTTGATAAGACAATTCATTTTCATTTAATTTTAATGGTTCAAAGAATGTCAAACAGAATGTTTGGCTCTCACGTATACTCACCTCATCAAATCTGGCCCTCTCTGGAAAAAAAAAAGTTTGAAGTTGAACACTCCTGGTTTAAAAGAATAAACATTTCCGAGTAGTAAAGGCAGTTAAAGTAATAGCGGTGTCATTGAGAAAAAACGTTTTGTTTTAACCCTCCGTTTTCTTTTTTTTCGGGAACGACGGACCAAGTTTGCCAAAGTTAACTGTGCATAGTGTGAGCCCCTATTTTTTACATAAAATCACTAATAAAAACTCGCCCTATACTCGAGTATATGCGGTAACTGATATTGGCGCGGAAAGGTGAATCGGCGAGCTGAGTTTCAGCATAAGAAATAATGTTCACTTTGATAAATGCCGATGGGAAAATTATGAATGCGTATCTTCTCTCTCACCAGCTATGGTTTAAATAGCTGGATAGATTGTGCTCACTAGTTTTGGGTGGCAGACAGTAAGAGAATGAAATGGATAGCACATGTAACTACTCGGTGCCCAGTAAAAAAAAAAGCGGCAAATTTATTCTTCAAGAAAATACACCAGCTCTAATTGGGTCATCTCAGTGGCCCTCTAAAAGCCCAGATCTATGGATTACTGTATCAGATCTTGTGTATTACTCCTAACTCACTTGCAAAAACAGCGTCGTGACATCGTCGATATTGAATATTGATTCATTGAAGTGAAACTTAACTGAGCTTGGAATAACATTCCTCATGACTCTATCTGCAAAGCTACTGCCTCCTGATTACCAAGCTTACAACTTTGTGTTGGACATTCATCATAGCTACAAATAAATTTCTTTCTGAATCTATCGCTTTTTTTTACTGGGCACACTGTAGAAGATAAAATAATTAAATAACCAATATGTTAACTTTCCACGCACTACCCCCACTCCCAAAATGTGGTGTAGTTGAAAGGAAACCCATTAGAAAGAACTATATATCATTTAGTGGACTTGAGAAGTGTTATCGACGCTTAACAGGTTAAGTTAGAGATCGTCTCAACATCGGATTTTAGGCCTTGGGCTAATTACAATTTAGTGGGGTGCACCTTCATTACGTATACTCCGCCACCTTCCGTCTATTAAAAAACGATATATTTTTAAATACGTTTTTAAAACATGAAACACTCTAACTAAAAAAATTTATGGTTTCGGAACTAATAGGTCGAGATTTAAAGTGGGCTTAAAACGGCAATACCGTAGAAAAACTACCCAAGCCCCTTCGGCACTTCCCCTTTTAGGGATGCCTCAGGCGCTGGGCCCAGCCCCCTCCCGAAGGAGAGGTACTACTACTTGGGGGTGGGTGAGGTCCCGCCTGAGGCTTGGGTTTGTTTGAAAAGATCCCAGAACAGCAACAATTAAATTTTCTTCTGAATTTTTAAGTCAGTAGTATTTTTTTTACTGGTTATATTTTTAAATCTTTTAGAATAAATATGTTAATTAATTATATAGAACACCAGAAATAATTTATCTGCATAAAAAAAGTATTTAGAAAGGACAATAATTGATTGAAAACCTGAAACTTTGTAAAAAAATGTTCCCATGATCGGTGCATAGTAGGAAACTTTACTAATGTGTTTTCACGTTGTACAGAAGTGTGCGATCAATAAGTACTTCGAGTGAAATCTTAAATTGTTATTTTCAAACATTAACTGAAAACTGAGTTATTATACATTTGCAAAAATTACACTAGTTTACTTCAAATAGGAATATTATTTCAATGATAAATATCTGGGCTTACACCGGAGGAAGCTCTTCTGTCTTCTAAAATTAAATAAGTCCGAAGAAAGCGTCATAATCTCTAAGGATTGTTTTGGAACGAGAAAGGAAAGGTAAGGTAAGTGGTGTCATGATTGCTGTATATTTTTTAATTATTTTTGAGTTTGACTCTCTTTCGTTGTTAAAAATGGCAAAGGTTGTACACTGTTAGTCTTAAATTTCAGTTTTTTTTTATTTGAAAATATAGACTCGATCATACATTTTACAGTTTTTTACTTGAATCATATTTATTTTGACGATGAAACTAGTTTTTTTTTTGTTTGTTTGTTTATTCGGTCGTCCCGTTTTTTCCTGTTTGTGATTTTTTTTCCACCAAAACTAAAATGAAATAAACTTTGTATTAGAAACTATAATTAAACACTTTTGGGATGTTCATAAAACAACTCTTAATTATCAGTGTAAAAAAGTTTTCAGAAATTTGATTGCTCGTGTAAAAATATGATCGATTCTTGTTTTGTTCAATTCAGAAATAATTACTCTAGACTGATTTATTGATTTAAAAATAATCTGTCCATTTTAAAAGGTAATCATTGACCAAAGGGCAAACATTCATACTTACTTCTGTAAAGAAAAGAAACAAGATCTCATCTTATACGATTCAACGTTTTCTTTTCGTGGATAGGTTGACGGATAATTCTAGTTTGATTTAATCGGCATTACTTCTAGGCTGATCTATTCGTACGTAAAGCATAGAGAAACATTTTCCGGTAAATAATTTAAAAAACGAAAAAATTAAAATCAATTTCGCTAAACAACTGCTGCTTGTTTAAAATATTTTCTTAAAAGTTTATTAAAATAATAAAAAATGTATTTATTTGTTCTTTATTTAAAAGAAATCTTTTTTTTGTAGAATTAAAATTCTGTTTTCGTACATAGATATGACATGAAACTTGTGATCTGTAAACAAGCATCTAATTTATTTCCGATTACTCTGTAAAAGTCAGGGATCGATACAGTGTATCAATATTATGAACACGACCACGCTTCCAAATTAATAATATTTGTCGATGTCGCGGTTTAAGCAAGGTCTAAAGATTGCTAATCTACAAAAAATATTTCCAAATATTTCTTCCCTATTTTTTTACGCGTGGACCAATCTATTTAAGTAGTTCCTTATCATTATTATTATTGGCAATGAAAACAACATGTCTCATTGTTACTTTTTAGATTCCTTTCTTATCACAGTAATCTAGTAAAAAACAACAGTACTGTTTTAGCTGCTGCATTGACTCCACGTCGAATGTGGAACATGTTTGCACATGTTTCCCATTTTTAGCCTTAAAAATAAAATCCTCATATGACAGTTTACTTTTTTATTAATCCGATCCTGTCTAAGGAGTTTACACAAAAAATACCCAATCGTTGCTGCAGCTATTTTTAAACGACAACAGAAGCAAACTACTCTTTCCAGTCACTGGATTTGTTGTGGTTCAATTTTTTGTATGATTTTACTTATTTCAAAGATTAGTATTCCATTCAAAAGCTGTAATAACTCTGTTATACATTTACTGACAAAAATGTGAATATAAAATTAAAAAAAAAAATTATTTTAAAATAAGCATATGTGTCTAATTATTATTGTCATTTAAGTTTACAATAAATATTAGCTGATAGGTCTTATTGTTTTACTGCTGAAACAGCTTAGATGTAATTGTTAGTACTATTGGTTTCTTTCCCAGCACTTCTCACCTCTGGAACTCTCTCCTGGTTTCTTGCTTCCCTGCCACCTGCTATCTCCAAAAATTTAAATACAACGTCAATCACCATCTACCCTTTTTTTGAATCCTGTCCATTCTCCTCAGTAAAGTTTTCCAATTCTTTTCCACTCCCAGTAAAACCCTTGCGCCCTAGTGTCATTATCGCCTCATGATTAAAAACATTTTTTTTTTTTTTTTTAATAAATGTTCAACCAATACAAGGCTCAAGAGTCACTCACGGTAGAGGGTTACTGAATGAGGTTGTTGTTTGGACAGAGGAGGAGGAGGAGGTAAGTGCAGATTACAAGGATTTGTAGGATGGATTATCATTGACCCCACACTTCAAGAGGTTAAAATTATAGTTGAAGCCTCCTGTAAGGAAGTCTGTTCCAAAAAAATAGAATGCTATATATTTTGCGCATGAGTTAATATAACGCACCTAAGTATAACTTGAACTTGGCTAATCTGATTTGTAATTCTGAACAATTTTCCTTTATAAAAACTCAAACATAAATACTTACAGCACGTGGTATTCCAAAATGTTCACCCATCTAGGTATTTACAATGATCTATTAGGTTGGTGCAAAAATAATGACGTAATAATGTCGTTTTTTGACGTTAAAAAATACGTCAAAAAACGACATTATTACATCATTATTGCGTCATTATTTTTGCACCAACCTAATACATTGCATAACTCTGGTGATTTTTATGAGAATTGGTATTTCAACATAATATGACTGTAAGGCATGTGTGTGTTTATATATATATATATAATATAATATAAAAGGCTCAAACACTAATATTCCATGGTTATAATTTATTGCATTGGAATCATAATCACGATATAACTCATCAGACCTACAAATTCAAAAAGAAATCGGAAATATAACTCCGGGTATAAAAAGCAAAATTTTAGTGAGAGTGTATATGTGGGAGTGGGAAACAAGTGTGAGAGGGAAATGTATGAAAGCTCATAGAGAGAGAGGTGTAACAGAAGAAAGAAGAACAGGAAGCCTTAAAGGTAAAGGCGGGGATTAATATTTAACAGAGAGAAGTTTTAAAGAGATTATGATCCCAGTGTAATAAATTATATAACCATGGAATATTAGTGTTTGAGCCTTTTATATTATATTCTTACTCTGTCCTGTACATTGAGTTCTACCTGGATTCTATCCTCTTGGATACTGACTACTAATATTAGCTATCTCTCTCTCTCTCTCTCTCTCTCTCTCTATATATATATATATATATATATATATATATATATATATGGCTCTGTGTGTGGTAAACAAACACAAATGTGCTTCTTTTGATGTGAACACATCTCAACAGGTAAGGAACGAAGATGGTCATAAATGATTCTATTTAAAAATGCTACTCATGAAGCATCACTTTCTTTTTTTTCATTATTCAAATTTTAAAAAAAAAGACATAAGGAGAAACACCATAAAAGGAAAAGAAATTTATAAAGGGCTTCCATAAAAGGAAAAGAAAAAATAATAATAAGAAAACAGGTAAAAGGAATGAGAAGAGAGGATAGAAAGACAATAAAAGGGAAAGAAGAGAAATATAAGAGTTAAGAAAAATTAGAAGACAACATTTCAAAACTCCAAAGCAAAAGTGAATAGAAAAGAATAGAAAAACGAATATGAGAAAGATCAACATGAATAAGAAAAAACAGAAAAAAAGGAGAAAGAAAAAGGAACAAAGGAAGACAATATGAGTTGTTGATAACAATTCAGCTGATGAAAGAATGTTAACATTAAGATAAAAAACTTAACCGGAAACAGTTGCAACATTGAAACACCCTTGATATTATGCAACGATCAAAGTTTGACATTATTTAAACAAAGCAGACATATTATTAATAGAATTAAACGTATTCTGTAAATAAAAGACCCATTTAAAAAATATTAGACATGCAAAAGAAATAAACTATTTGAAATATTACATTAAAAATTAAAAATATAAAGACATATAAAGTAGAGAATACTAGTAAAAATTTTATAAAATTATATATCTATATATATATATATATATATATATATATATATACACACACATATATGTATGTGCACATATATCTATGCATATATATATATATATATATATATATATATATATATATATATATATATATATATATATATATTCATGTAACTTCACTTTAGTGTATTGGGGCAACTGATAATTATGAAATGAATGTCTATTATATCTTATCATGAGTCATTCAAATGTATGCATTTATTTCTAGTGAAAATAAAGACAATTTTCCAACATTTGGATATTACTTATTTTGCGTTATATTTAATAATATATGTTTAAATAATAATATATATATATATATATATATACTAGCAGCATGGTCCAGCGTTGCCCGTGCTTGATTCAAAAATCGTAAAACTCATACAGCAATTGCTATCACTTGACTTAAAATATTTTTGCCCTCCCTTGCCTTTAAAGGAGTGCCCTTTGCTGTGCTGATGTTGCTATATGCCTTACTTCTTGCCTATCTCACACTGCAATTTTTTTCTAAGCTCTATACTAAACATTAAATCTATTACAAAAAAAGAACTAAACAAAATGAACACAAAACGATCAGCTTTAAAAAAGGACTCGTAACTGGAAAAACCGAATGAAAAAAGAATGTTAACAACAAATGCTTTTTTGCACCCAAACCCAGTTCTGCGGAATAAGAATCAACGTTGAGTTTAAGCAAACAAATGAGCCAATTGGAGTAAAGTGCCATGCAGATTTAAATTTTTCCCACTTGTGACGAATGCAGCTATCAATTTTTTTTTTTTTTTTTTGCATGCTAGCATGCTAGTTAATATTCATGTCAGTCAGCTGTTGGCTCTTACGCTGGCCAATAGAATCTTCCTGCCTATTCGTGGCAGCCAGCTATTGGTTCTCACTCTGGCCAGTAGACAATGGCCGCAAACTACATGAAAACTGCCGTAGAAGCATGAAAAAATCGATTATTTCCACTATTGATGGGAGTTGGGAAATGCAAAGTCGGTCTTGGCGTTCTTGCTAACTTGGAGCATGTGCATGTAAATTTTGGTGCAAATCCATCGAAAATTGCGTCCGTGCATTTGTTACACACACACACACATCCTGCCTTTTATAGATAGAGATATATGCATATATACACACACAAAAACAGCATCATGTTTAGATGTAAGTCTATCTACTTCCATTAGTTTTAAGTACTTTCATTAAACATCATTTTGAATTAATGTTATGGGACCTTACCTATAATAACATAATGGACTAATCCATACGTAATAAATACTGCGCCTCAAGAGAAAGCAGAGAGTTCCGTCTGAAGTCTGGAGTGAAGTCTATCAGGAGTCTGTCAGTCGAGTCAGAGGCAGTCCGAAACAGAGTCGCATTCAGACAATTACTACTAAACCTGATTGTTCGTACTAACACTTTCTACTTCTTTGTATATATTCCTGTTTGTAATATATCTGTGTTATTCCATATCCGTGTTCAAGTTCTTCTTTATTGGTTCTACTTTGGACTATCACCGTGGTACAAGGAACCGGACCATAATAATTAACAAAGTTTCTGATATAACAAAAGTAGTCTGTATTCAATCAAAGTTAGCCGAGGACATGAAGGGGTAAAACAGGCAACATGAAGACCTACTTCAGACCAATATTATTTTGGAGCTTTTGTCATTCAATTTGCCAGGGATGTAAAAGAGGATACATTTATAAAGCAGTTGCCAAGTTTGATGAAAATTGACTGAAAAGATCAATGAAAAATCAGAAAGAAACCAGTAAAAATTGTCATTTTTTTTTGCTATTTATGTGGGATTCCAACCTTAAATGAAAAACAATGGCAACCCACTTCTAGTTCTAATTACACATCATCTATAATTCAACATATTCCATCAGCAGTTGAACGAAATATTAATCAACACTCTCCTAGTAAAGAAATATTTGAAAAGAATAAAACAGTTTATGATAAAGTTCTTAGGGATAGTGGGTTCAGATCTTCTGAAATTAGATTTGTAAAAGATTATGGTTGTTCCAAAAAGAAACATAAAAACAGAAAGATCATATGGTATACTCCTCCATCCAGTCAATTAGTTCATATTAAATTGAGACATAAATTTTTTAAATTAATTGATAAATATTTTCCTAAAAATAATTCTTTAAGTAAAATTTTCAAGCGGAACACTGTAAAACTTAGTTATAGTTGTACTAATAATTTAGAGAAAATAATTAAATTAGATAACAATAAAACATTGAATTTATATAGCAGTAATAACCATAATGCTAATGCTGATCTTAATTTGTCCCGTATAAATCTTTTTTGTAATTGTAGAAATCCCAACCAATGCCCTTTATCTAACAAGTGCTTAACTAAATTCCTTGTGTATATGTGTTCTATTTCATCAGCAGAAAATCCAAGGGTTTCTAAAATATATATTGGAAGAACAATGAACCAATTTAAAAAGCGTTCCCATAATCATTTCTCATCCTTTACTAATGCGAATAAACAAAATATGAGTTCATTTTCTAAATATTTTTGGAAATTGAAAGAGGAAAATAAAACACCTAAAGTTAAATGAAAAATTCTCAAACTAACTAGAATCTCTAGATCATTGAACAAACCATGCTTCCTCTTTCTGCAGGAGAAAATGGAAATAATTAAGCTCTTGAATAGTGACATATTGAATCAATGATATGAAACTACAGTAAATTGTAAACATATTAAAGAATTGACCTTCAAGCTTGCTATACTTCATATCTCAATAATCACTCCTCTTTTGTTATATTATCTTTATATAAACATTTTAATGTTATCATCAGGGATTTATTCTAGCTTTAGGTATTATATTGGTTAGTATTTGTAAATTACTGGTAGTATGCTTAGCCATGAATTGGCATATAATTTTTTTTTTTATCTTGCTGTATTGATAATAGTTTTTAATTTAAAATTTATATATAAAAATATTAAAAGTTTAAAATTCATTTTATATTCTAATTTATTCTGTAAGGTTGGTTTTGTTAAGTATTGTATTGTTTCTTAAAGTGTCCTTGACGTTCTATGGATAATTTTGTTTGAATATGTGATTTCATAAAAATGCTTTAAAATTTGAAATACAACAT
>OZ010596.1:32670961-32673461 GCA_963932145.1 Acanthosepion lycidas
ATCTTTATTCCTACAATTGCAGGTAGGGTTACTTGATTGAGTCACATTACAATGGTAGTTTCTAAGTATTCTGCAATTATGGGAAGATATGATTTTCTCCATATTTCTAACGCATGAGTAACTAATTTTCAGAGTCTTCCTATTGAAAATTTTACTTAATGGATGTTTACTGTGAAAATGTTTATCAATTAATTTCAGAAAAAAACTTCCTATGTCAATATTAGAGAGCTTGCAATATGGTGGGTTGAACCATATTACCTTCCTCTTTCTATTTTTAGATCTGTTATTGTTCTGATTTACAAGTTCTCCGTTATAGTTTAATTCCTGTCTAAAACCACTATTTTTCAAAAATTGTTGAAATTTTACTTACTTAGTTCTTAAATTCTAATTTATATGTATGTATTTGTACGTATTTGTATGAATGTGGGTATATGTGTATATATAAATTGTTGAAATTTTACTTATTTAGTTTTTAAATTCTAATTTATATGTATGTATTTGTATGTATGTGGGTATATATATATATATATATATGTGTGTGTGTGTGTGTATGTATGTGTATGTATGTATGTACTTGGCTACGAGTATATGTAGGTATATATTTAGGGGTGTGTGTATTTGTATATATATGTATGTATATGTATGGATATGTGTGTGTATGTGTATATATTCATGTATACGTATGTGGGTGTAGGTATATATAGAAGAATATATATGCAGGGATGTGTGTATATGTATATATATATATATGTATATATATGTATGTATATGGGTGTGCGTATGTGTTGGTGTATATATGTACCCATATATATGTATGTGTATATATATGTGTGTATGTGGGTATAGATGTGCGTGTATATGTGTATGTATGTATAGCTAAACGGATAGATATAGGGATACATTGTTTTTTTGTTTTTTTTTTTGTTTAGTTGTATAGAAATGTAAGGTTTTAGGTATATATGTTTATGCGCATGTATGCGTATGTTCATATGTACAAGTGTGTGTAAATGGGTAAGGAGTGGATGCCTATGGATGTATGTGTGTATATGTAGGTATATGTGTGTACATTTTTGTATGTATATATATGTATATATATATATATATACATATATATATATATATATATATATATATATATGTGTGTGTGTGTGTGCGTATATATATCTGGTTTTTGTATGTGTGTGTATGTATATATGTGTATGTGGGTGCATGTGTATTTATGTATATGTATGTGGAAAATGTGTGTATAGGGTATAGGTGGATATACGTGTATATATGTGTGCGTATGTATGTGTATGTGTGTATGTATTTATATGTGTATGTGTGTGTACATGTATATGTATGTGTGTATGTGTATATATATGTATATATATGTGTGTGTGTGTGTGTAGTATATACATGTATGTATACGAGTAGATGTTTGTGTATATGTATGTGTGTGTGTGTATATACATGTGTGTGTGTGTGTCTATGTATATATGTATATATATGGATGTATGTGTGTGTGTGTACATGTATATGTATGTATGTGTGTGTGTGTGTATGTGTATATATATATATATATATATGTATGTATATATATATATATGTGTGTGTATGTGTATGTATATATATGTATATATGTATGTATGTATATATATATATATATATGGAGGTGTGTGTGTATGTGTATGTGTGTATATATGTAGGTGTAATTATTTCTTTATCATATGCGCGGTAATTATTAGAAAGCGCTTAGTATCT
This sequence comes from Acanthosepion lycidas, assembly GCA_963932145.1. Classification (NCBI taxonomy): domain Eukaryota; kingdom Metazoa; phylum Mollusca; class Cephalopoda; order Sepiida; family Sepiidae; genus Acanthosepion; species Acanthosepion lycidas. The sequence goes on from OZ010596.1 coordinate 32,672,705, forward strand.
GAGATATTGAATCAGATATATGTATATGTGTGTGTGTGTGTATGTATATGTATGTGTGTATGTATGTGTGAATATGTGGATATACGTGTATGTGTACATGGATATATGTAAGTGTGTATGTAGGTACACGGCGATGTGTATGTATATACGTGTATAAGTTATTGTGTATGTGTGGTTTTGCATGCGTTTTGAACATAAAAATATAGGTCCTCGCCAGATTAGATAATCGTCATATTTATTGTTTATAATATTTGATTTGTAACCTGCAGTCGATATTATTATTGTCAAATTTTCTCAATTACACAGCGTCCCTTGCAATTTTAATTTCACCCGCCCCATCTTTCTTCCCCACCACTTCTTTCCTTACCTCTCCCTCCTTCTTTAAGATTTGATCGGCCATGGTGTGTGTATGTCACCTCGATGTGTATCCTTATACTGTTTTAGACATCCGACAACAGTCTTTTTCCCCCTTCCACTCACACCTAATTTTAAATAAAACTCTCTCTGTTAAACCCCTCTCTTATAAACTAACATTCGTCCCACACTCTCATAATTACACTCTCTCTAAATTCTTTTTTTATTTCCGGAGTAGGTTTTTTTCTGTTTTCTTTTTGAATTTGTAGGTCTGATGAATTGGATCGTATTTACGATTCCAATGGAATAAACTATGCCCATGGAATATTAGTGTTTAAACCTTTTTGTTATATCCTTACTCTGTCCTGGACATTGAGTTCTACCTGGATTTTATCCTCTCGGA
>OZ010596.1:32685961-32690302 GCA_963932145.1 Acanthosepion lycidas
AGCTATGTGTAACTAGCAGGACAGACTGAGTTCTTTCGTCTTGGATGGCAACTGGTTTAGGAGAAGGAAAACTCTGAATTCAAAACCTGTGGAGGGTCGTTTGGGGACCTTGTGGCACATAGTGCACCAGATCTCTGTAATCGGCCCTTCAAAAAGTGGGGATGGTCCTGCATGAAACCTTCACGAAACCTTCACCACTATAATCAAATCTCATGTGCTATACATGCGGGTTGGGGACCGCTTGTGAATTCCAAATTCCCATGAAACTCCAATATCGGAGCCGGCTCAACCCACCTCAGGTGAATGCCGTTACAGGCAGATACAGGTATGTCATCAATTGGTTCGATCGGATATGTGATAAGAAGAACTGGTCATTTATACAACTTGATATAGTGGACTATGACCTTTTTATTTTTAAGGACCGTTTTACTTTGGCCTTAGGACTTGCTAAGGAATATTCTGATATTTCTAGTAATAAATTCTACATAATTATAAGCTGCAGAAGCTCTGTCCTATTTTATGAGGAACAATGGGCTAAAATCTCCAGTGATTACTTTGACATTGCCATTGGATACTTGGATTCTGACGAAGCCTCGGACTTGGTAGGATTGTTTATCTTGTATAACTTAAGTACTTATGATGGTGTGGATATAGGTAGAATAGGCTTATATAGGGACGATGATCTAATGATAGTTGAGAATTTCACTAGCATAAAAGTAGAAAAATAAGAAAAGCAATTCATGGAGAATTTAAAAACTTGAACCCTAAAGTTAAGACTACTACTAATATTAAACAGATAGATTTCCTTGATATCATGCTAGACCTCAAAAATAATATATTCCAACCTTATACAAAGGTCAATGCATATGTCAATGTATACGTATTTATCTATGTTGCATGTATATATGTGTGTATACGGTTATGCATGGATTCATGTGTGTATTTGTACAGTTTTATGTGAGTGAGGATGCATTTGTTTGTTTGTTATGTTTGGGGGCATATGTATATTTATATATATGAATATGTATGTGCAAACATTTGCGTGTATGTGTATGTATTTGTATATTTATGTATATTTATATTTATGTGTATATATGTGTATATTTATGCATATGTGTCTGTGTGTAAACATGTATTTATTTGTTATATTATACCCATGCATATAGGTATAATTGTGTATGTGTATTCATATGGTTTATATTAATGTTTGTGGGTGTGTGTTTAAGCTTTTTATACGTATTTGTCAGTTATCAGTAGGTATCACAGTGTCTGCTGAGGTTTGTATGTATGTTGGTGTGGATGCTTTTATATGGGGCCCTAACTATAATAGCTTCCTTATTAGTCTGAGTTTGTTAACACACCATTTTCTGTAACCTTGTAACGCTCATATTAATTAAGCCGAGGGCTTTTTGGGTTTACCACACCATTGTTAACACCAACAGGAAATCTCTGTAAATGACTAGCAGCATGGCCCAGCATTGCCTGTTCTTGATTCAAAAATTGTATGACTCGTACAGCAATCGCTATCACTTGACTTAAAATATTTTTGCCCTTCCTTGCCTTTAAAGGAGTGCCCTTTTCACACCCAACCCAGTTCTGCGGAATCAGAATCAATATTGAGTTTAAGCAAGCGAATGAGCCAATTGGAGTAAAGTGCCATGCAGATTTCAATTTTTCCCACTTGTGACGAATACAGCTAATGATTTTTTTTGCATGCTAGTTAACATTCATGTCAGTCAGCTGTTGGCTCTCAGGCTGGCCAGTAGAATCTTCCTGCCTATTTGTGGCAGCCAGCTATAGGCTCTCACTCTGGCCAGTAGAAAATGGCCACAAACTACATGAAAACTGCCATAGAAGCATGAAAAAATCGATTATTTCCACTATCGATGGGAGTTGGGAAATGCAAAGTCTTGCTAACTTGGAGCATGTGCATGTAAATTTTGGTGCAAATCTGTCAAAAATTGTGGCCGTGCATTCGTTACACACTCAAACACATCCTGCCTTTTATAGATAGAGATTAATTCTGTTGGGTGGGGACTTTAAGATTTAATAAGGCTACGTATAGCTGAGTTCAGAGGATATTTTTCCTATTGACATCCTATATGGATAATTAATCATTCCTACTGGTTATAGAGGTAATTGGTCTTTATTATTATCACTTTCTGACTTCTGGATCTATTGTAATTAAATTGTGGGATTTTGATTGCCCTGCCTGTTAAAGGAGCTTCTGCTCAGCTATAATGTCAATGTAACTTGTGCTTAATTTCTAAGGGTTTTACTTCTTTTAAACAAAGTTCAATGGAAGCCCTACTTTCCTTGCCCTCCACACTCTTTCCTCTTTTTCCCCCTCCCTCCTCACACCTTGTAGTGCTTTTGCTTGTTGAACCAGTTGTCACTGGACACTGACATTGATACAGTGTGTTGACAAATTTATTGAGTTAAGACCAAAGAGTACTTGACACATTGATAACATCTAAGTTTAATTTTAAATAACTTGTACAGTCAATAGGAATCCAATACAGAAATTATACTTCATACTTATCATAAGTTTGACATTTGATTAGTTAATCTAGGCCACCCCCTGCATGTTTGAAATTTAGATTTTCCCCCTCCCATGTTTTTGTTATAATTGGTAATAATATATATATATATATATATATATATATATATATATATATATATATATAAAATTTCATTATTGACAATAGACAAGGTACATGGTATTAAGCTTTTTATTTAACTTTTCTTGCGATTGAAAAAGGGTTTTCTTTTCTGGACTCAGATTGCGTAAAAACTGTAGAAATGTTCTGTAATTCTGAGTGCTTTCGGCTATACTTTTATCAAGAATGCTTTTATTTTTACTTTTTAACTGGATGTATGTATTGTGTGTATGTATCTAGAGTTATTGGGATCTTTTATTTTCCGAACACTGTTAGCATACTGTGGCCATTTCCTAGTTAATATTATTGAGTGCTGGAATTTTTCTTATTTATTTAATAATTATTTTTAATCTTGTTTTAGATATGGATGAGGTTGTTAAGTTTGTATTTTCTACTAGTATGTTTCGGATAGTCTGGTAAGTTCGTATGTGTGTTTAAATGGGTTCTAATGGAGCTGTGGTTGGATACGTGTAACATAAGTCATCTGGATAGGCATATGACCGATGTAATTATTTATGAGTTCAGTTTCATCAGGAACACAGTTTCTTAAGGAGCATTTGAACCTGTAAATAATGTTCATTCTTTGTAGTTTTGATTTTGCAGGACTGTTATTATTTTAGAGGATAATGTTAGATGTTTTAAATTTTTTGGAGGAGATAATGAATTTAATGTTTTTTTTGGGTCAAATGGGGTAGTGAATTTCTGCATGATATTTTTAATTTAGAAATATCATGAATAAATACACTACCCGAATTGACCCAAACAAAAAACAAATACACACACACAGACACACACACACATATATATATATATATATATATATATATATATATATTTAGTTTGATTGATGTGAGTTTATGATCATCAGACAAACTATTTATATACACACACATTTTACATATATTCATTTACTTATATATATAGACATATATAAGTAAATAAATATATATATATTTAAATAAAATATATATATATATATATATATATATATATATGAATAAATATGTATATGTATAATTATTTATATATTATATGTGCGGTACTTACAACAAAGTGCTCAATATCAGAGATAGAGCTAACATACTTGGTTAGATAGATGTGAGTTTGTGACCCTGGGTTTCGTGCTGTAGCTATCGTCAGACAAAGTGATTATTTTTTAAAAATTAATCAGTTTGTCTCAAAAAATTCGTCCTAAATGGCGGTTCCGCATAGGATGCAGGATCGAATCCTGTCAAAAGACGAATAATTTCTAGGAAAATTTCTTGGACATTCAGGCCGGTAAATGTTATTTAATACTGTTTATTATACACAGAGCATTTATTTAAATCTGTAAAAAGAACGTTAAACATAAAAAAATGTCTTTAATAAATATATATGTATATATATGTATATGTATATATATATATATATGTATATATATGTATGTACATATATGTATATATATATATATATATATATATATATATATGTATGTACATATATGTATATATATATATATGTATGTATATATATGTATGTACATATATGTATATATATATATATGTATGTATATATATGTATGTATATATATATGTATGTACATATATGTATATATATATATATATATATATATATATATGTATGTATATATATGTATATATATGTATGTACATATATGTATGTACATATATGTATATATATA
>OZ010596.1:32700502-32745502 GCA_963932145.1 Acanthosepion lycidas
GAAAATTTATATAAGTAAACTGTGAAATTTTCACAAGTATTTCTAGTGTAAATCATTTGCAAACAAATATTATCAACAAAGTATTTACTTACTTTCATATATTCAACTGTTGAAAAGTGTTGAGAAGAAAGACTTCTCACTGGGTTTTTGGTTTGTTTGCTTTTTTTTCAGACAATAGTTGAGTTTTACAAATTGTGATTCAAAAATAAGATAAATGTCATATTTGCATATTAAGTTCAAAATCCAGGATAATATCTCAAATATTTGGGACAAACTTTCATAAATAACTATAGAAAAATAATCATATATCTACCTAAATTTGTAGAATCTTATTTCTGCTTCTTCCTTTTCTTCTGTTTCTTCATCATTATCATTGTTGACTTTTAGTTTTTCTTTGTTCAGATCCCTGAAGCAGCTCATTGTCATTTGCTCATGAAAGCCAAGAGCCTTCTCTTTCTTTTTAGCTGTACTTGGATCCCAGAAACTGCTGATGACTTTTGCCTGTGAAAGCCAAAACTCTTCTGTTTGTCAGAAAAAACAGACTTCATAAATTGCCACAAATTGGCTCTGAATTGAATCAAAAATTGGATACAGTGGCATAACTTACTTTCTCCACTGGTTAAAAACTTACAAAATTTTTCTTTTTAAACCATGCTTGTCCAAAAATTTTATTTTGACCAATTTTAAGACCATCAAACTTGAGTCTATTTCTTTTTTTTTTTTATTAAATTCTGGAAGCCAAATTTTATATATGTTTCTTTTTTTTTTTAAACTGTCAAGCATCATTTCGGCAGTTTTTGCAATATGAACTCTTATACATGCAATACTCACAAACTATCTACTTACTTTTTTATATTTATCTTTTAAATACTTTTTATATAATTTTATACTTCTTTTTATTATAATTTTTTTTATAATTTTCCTTTTTCAGTGTTGATATGATTTTATTTCCAACTTTTGTAAAAAAAAAATGTACAAAATTGGATAAATATGATTACGGTGAATGCAAATACTAATTCCACATTATTATTATTGTCAAATTGAAAATAGAACTGGAAATTCTTTATTCTTCAAGTCTGAATATTGCTCTAACAAAAATCTCGCTATGATGTGCTGTTTTTTGTTTTTTTAGTGTTACAAAAAAAACGCACACTCACAAATTATAATTCATTCAGGCTTATACAATGTTTTAAAAACGTGTCAAAACAGAAAAATAAATTTGAATTGGAGAAATGTTTTTATTGGGGTTCAAAACCTCTATTAACACTTTTCATTAAACCTTTATTAACAATTTTCATTATGCACACAAGACTGGGAGTTAACTTCAGAAAACAATTGTGTTCCTCTAAAGAGTTGCTATAACAATACTAAGGCCAGATATTGTGTAGATCTAAGAAGCCACTAGGTAAATCATTTATTTTTGATCACAGATCCTTACAAAGACTGCATTGGGAAGATTGATCAAACTACTGCCAATGTTCTGTAACTTGAAAGCCCAAGTTGGTCACTAAAATTTACTCACTGATTCCATCCGGGGATCCTTTTGCCCTGACCAATGACGTCAATCTGAGAAGCTCTCTATCCATCAATGTCATGTCATTGTTCTTCAGTATGTGGCATATTTTTCAGACTATTACTTGTTTTGCTCCATGTAATATTCTTTATCTGCTCATTGGTTCCAGCAGACCAAAGATATTCTGCAAAGAATTTATCAGAATCATTCTATTATGATAGAATACAAAATTTAGGTGTAAAAAATTTTTTTTTCTATACTGGAAAATTTTGCATCAACATTTGGCTAAAGTAAAGCAAGAAAGGACTAACTATTAATTGTAAGATGGTAGAATGTGTGGTCATCAGCAAAAGTGACAACCTAAGTTGTAATATACATATTGGGGATGTTAAAATCAAGCAGCTACAGAAATTTAACTAACTGGGTAATGTAGTAACAGACAGTGCTTTAAATTGTGACACCCAAATCTGAAGATACGTGAGAATAGTGAAAGATGCCTTTCAGAAACTAAGCAAAGTATTAAAACAAATCATTAGAAGAAACAAAGAAATGAGTGCTAAACTGCTATGTAACATCTATCTTCCTAATGGAAAGCAAGAAAAAAGGACTAATTATTAACAGTAAGAAGATTGGCCATCAGCAAAAGAGTCAACCCAAAGTGTGAGCTGCCAAGTTGGGATGTCAGGATCAAACAGGTATAGAAATTTAACTATCTGAGTAGTACACAGAAATCCAAAGGTGTATAGAAATAGTGGAAGATGCCTTTTTAAAGCTAAGTATGAAAATATATCATTAGAAGAAGCAAAGGAAAAAAAGTACTGAACTGCTATTTATTATCTATTTTCCTATATGGTTGTGAATGCTGAACAATTTCTTCACAGATGAGAAAGAGACTTGAAGTAACAGATGTGGTCCTACTGACAAATGCTAAGAATCCCATGAACGGAAGATGTGAGCAATGAGGAAGACCTAAGCAAAATAAGAACAAGTAAAATTAGACTTACAATCAGAGACAGGGGAAATTTATGGGATGCATAATGAGAAAAGAGCGTCTGGAGAATATAATACTCACAAGAGATATTGAAGGCAAGAGAAGAAGGGGAAACAGCAAAGTAATAATGGAAAACAAGAATTAACTATTAACAGTAAGAAGGCAAAATGCATAGTCATCAGCAAAAGAGACAACCAAAGTGTGAACTACATAGTGGGGATGTCAAAAGTAGTACAGAAATCTAACTATCTGAGTAGTGTAGTAACAGATGATGGAAAATGTGATACAGTAGTCTGAAGGCGTGTATGAATAGTAAAGGATGCTTTCAAAAACTAAGCAAAGTATTATGGAAAATGTCATTAAAAATAAAGAAAAGACAGCTGAACTTGTGTGTCATATCAATCCTCCTATATGGCAATAAATGAGGAACATCTAAGAGACCTGAAGCAACAGAGATGTGGCTGCTGACAAATGCTAAGCATACTGCAGCCAGAACATGTGAACAAGGAAGAAGTCAAAGAAAAATAGGAACTACAAGAAAACCGATACTTAGAAGCAGAAATAGACATCAGAAATTTCAGCAACATAATGAGGAAAGAGGGTTTGGAAAATGTAACACTCATAGGACATATTGGAAACAAGAGAAGCATAGATCAACAGTGAGTGACCGACTTAACAAATTTGTGTGAATGAAAGGCAAAACAAGGACAGAGACAGATGGTAAAAAGTTAAAAGTTACTTGAAACAACAAAAGATGGGAAGTTGTGGAGAGTCATAATTGTGCATAATTAATGAAGAAAAATGCTAATCACCCACCCTTACATCTGTATGCACTTTAATTTGACATATTTAAATTTTCTTTTTTAAAATAATTTGATACAAAACTTATTTAAAAATTGACTTATCTTTCTTTTTCAGATCAAACTGCCAAGAATTTTACAAGGGATTCTTGCAGCTACTGGGGACTTGTATTTATACAAATTATCATCTCGTTTAAGTAACAAAAGTGTGGCCCAATGGACGCTGGTCTGTCAGCTTCTCTCCTGGTTCACCTTTTACACCTACACTCGAACACTGACCAATGGGGCTGAGACGGCTCTCACTGTTATTGCTCTTTATTATTACCCCTGGCCAGCCACTAAATCTGTGTAAGAATTTTACCATTCCCAAAGAGTATTCTTTCAAAGAAGAGAGTAAAGGCAAGAATGAATAGAGAAAGGGATGAGAAAGACATGTTGGCATGTGTTAACAGATAAAACCATGAAAATTAGGGAAGAAGTGAAGAAACAGAACTAGTAGTAGAAATTGGCCCTCCCCCCACTTGGAACATTGACACAACACAGTAGTACTGTTCGTTATTTGTGTACTTAAATATCTATTGAGCTTAATTTAATCTGGCACAAAGCTGTAAGTCTGGAAATTTCAGTAAAGCGTAGATTCACTAACAGTGACTTATAAATCTAGATTACTAACGATTGCATTAAAATAGGAATAGTGTTATCAAGAATCAATCTACCTATTTTCTTTTAAACAAATTTGTATCAGTCAGTATAGAGGAAACACTTAGCAATCATTAATCTACATTGTCTATCTCACGGTGTTTATATCTGTCTGTCTGTCTGAAGGTGTTTATATCTGTCTGTCTGTCTCAGGGTGTTTATATCTTCCTGTCTCAGGGTGTTTATATCTTCCTGTCTCAGGGTGTTTATATCTTCCTGTCTCAGTCAGTTCATATCTGTCTACTTCACACTGTTACTCCTCAGAAAGAGATAAAGTTTAGACCATTACTTAAATTTCCCCCTACCATGAACTTTCTTCTTTTTTTTTTTTTTTTACTTAGTTTACTTTTTTTTCTCTTGTTTTCTTACATCATTCTTTTTCTTTGTTTTTGGTTTATTTGTTGTTAGTTTTTCTTTTTATTAACCTTCTTTTTGGTCTCATGGTAGGCTTTCTATTGGTTGAACCAACACTTTTTTGTGTATATATATATATATATATATATATATATATATATATATATATATATATATATGTAAGAGGTGTATTTAGGCAACAATGATTCTTTCAAACAAGTTTTATTGAACAATACTGATAAGCTCTGTCTGTCCAACTTTTTATTTAGTTTTTCCGTCATCTGACAACTCTATTTTATGTCAGAACTAAAAATGGTAAACTTTCCAAAGTTTATTTTTATTTTTTTTTTTGCATTCAAGTACTTTCAAATGCCACTACAGTCATTATCAAGAATTGTCTGTTTATCAAAATGTATACACTATTTACATTGTTCAAACTGTTGTCCTCATCTTAATTGTCATATTCACAATGTTTCAGCCGTTGTATGCTCTGGCCTTCTTAGGTGATCTACACTGAAATTTTGAACGAAACATTTATTTAATCCACCAGGGTAGATTGTTCTAGTTCCACATGCCATGCCTCTTCTGGATATCTGTTTCAGTTATTTCCCTTTAGTAACTCAGCTCTTCAAGTATTTGTTCACCTTTGCTGTGCCCAGGTATTGAACAATATTGACAAGCTCTGTCTGTCCAGGGTTAAGTCACTGGATTACTTCAGCCAAAGCTTTTATCCACTGGGTCAGTGGAGGAAATAATGGATTTGGTTTGAAATTCCATTGTATATCAGGTGAAGAAGGCCAGAATGTAAAAAATCCAAAATGTGAATATGACAATAAAGATAAGGACAACAGTTTGAACAATGTAGATAGTTACAATACTTCATCTCAGAAATGTAGACAGTTATCAAAATGTTTTTTCCCAAATTCCAGGGTTTTTAGTTTGCTGGAATTTAAGCCACTTAAAGGTGATGACATTTTCAATTCCCAAATAATATTGTTTTTTTTTTAATCTAAAGTGTCAGCTAATGAGAATGTAAAAGCCAAGCAACTGCAGATATTCAACTACCTAATTTGAAAGCACATAGGAATAGCTAAAGTTGTCTTCAAGAAACTAAGCAAAGTATTAAGAGACAAAGAAAATAGAGCTGAACTGCTATGTAATAACTAATATGCCACTGAATGCTGGGCAATCTCTTCATAGATGAAGAAGTAACTTGAAGCAACAGAGGCGCAGTTCTGCTGACAAATGCAAAGAATACCAAGGACAGAACTCAGCAACAAGGAACTTTTTAAGAAAATAGGAACTACAAGGAAACATATACTTACACTCAGAATGAGTCAACATTTCTGAGATACATAATGAGGAAAGTGGGCTTTGAGAATTTAACACTCATAGTATATACCAAAGGCAAGTAGGGAGGAACAGCAAATAACCTACTTAATGACTTTGCATGAATAGATGCCAGAGTAGAGACAAAGAGGGAATGTATAGGATCAAAATTATTTAGAGCAGTCATGAGTAAAATGCACATCCCAGTTGGCTTTCTGAATCGCACACCTAATTTAATGAGGAAAATAATGTTTATTAAAACTTTGTGTTTTGTTTCTTCTCACTTGTTCACTCACATTTTCTCTCACACAAAGTGGATGTCAAAGGGAAATAACTATTAAATGCATGAGGAACTGCACTTATTAATGCCTGTTGTTTTTTGGTACAGTTCAGCAAAATCGTATACATAACAATGATTAAGTGTAATGTTTCTTGAATTTTGTAACTTTCTAAAGTTCTCAGCATTTTAAACAATTGCCAATTTTCATTGAGGAAGATCATATGTATAAAAATATTTTACTTTAGAAATGAGAAATGTGCATGTTAACTTTTTTCTCTGGAGAAGTAATATATATTTCTTTTTCTTTTAAAAAGATATTTTTTTTTCATTTTCAAATGGATAAATTAGAAACAAATCACATGCAACAGCTTAAGAATTTCAATAAAAAATCTTTTCTCCAAATAAAAAATATCAACTTTTTCGTCATTTTTAGGGCAGGTCTTCTGTAGTGAAAATGGTAGCTTTACTTTCAAGGAAAAATTTCTTTGAATTTTTTATTAGTGGGACCTGCTTTATGATGAGCCATATCTCCTGTGATCCACTGCTCAGTAAAGGCTGCCAGTGCCTGATTTAGAGTAACAAAAAATAGGAGAGCCATGATCGCCCAATTAAAAGAAGAATTACAGCTTCAGGCTTATGAATATCGCATGGGCTTGCATCGTTGAATGTTGCTGCTAAAATACAGCTATGATTAGTTTTTTTTTCCTCCTACTTTAATGATTTTTTTCATATAATAATTTTTTGTTTTTTAGTTTTTATTGAAATTTTTTTTTTTTTTTTTTTTTTTTTTTTTTTTCAGAGGTCAAAATTCCACCATCAAATTTCTTTTGCTGGCTGGTATCTCTGTGATTGTACGTCCAACTGCTGCTATTACATGGATTCTGATGTGTGGCTGGCATGTCCAACGACAGTTTTCTCTTAGAATTTTTCTTCAATATTGCTTTGCAATGTGAGTTCCAATTCAGGTTTTCTCTTCCTACTCATTTATATTGTAATCATTTTATTGTTAATTGCAATACATTGCAGTTAAAATACTCTTAATTTAGAACAACTTTTTCTAACCAGGGTTACCCCTGACCTCTGGTGTTCTGTGAGATAGTAATAAAACATAATATACAAAAATAATATACTGGCAATCATGCCCACAAAAGAACAATGTGCCACAATGACGGTTTTTCCCTTAACGCCACTATTATTTTAACTACCTTCACTCCCTCAGCCATGTATATTGTTTTAAAAAGCAATGATTAGAATTTTAATTAAACTTAAACATATGAAAGTGAATTTATACATTTTCTTTGTTCTTCTAACAAAATAAGAAACACTATTAAAGTGTTTATTTATACTATTCATTTATTATTAGGTTGGTGCAAAAATAATGACGTAATAATGTCGTTTTTTGACGTTAAAAAATACGTCAAAAAACGACATTATTATGTCATTATTTTTGCACCAACCTAACATATTGTTTATTGGAATGGCTAATTGTCAATCAATTCGAATTTTATAAAATGGTAAATAATAAAGATTTCCTTATAGTTGGTTCACATATTTTGATAATTTAGTTAAATGTTTATAAATTTATGAAAAAAGTGATATATTTATTTCTTTATAAGTTGGTAAATGATAAATATTGAATTGCATTAGTTTTAATACAATTGTTTTCAGAATGTGGTAAATCTAAAATTATACTTGTAAATAAACAATCTAATAATTAGTATTTAATATTTTTGTTATAAATTCTCAAGAAAAAATGTATAAATTCACTTTCATCATATGTTTAGGATTTGTTACAATTCTGATCATCGCTTTTTACTTTTCATAAAATACATCTATTGGATGCTTTAGTACACATCATCAGTGATGTTTCAAGCCAAGGTTCATTAGGGATTTTGGGTCTTTCAACATCATACCCTCTCTCCATGGTGACCCAACTGATACTGATTGGGTATCAACTTGTGTACCTTTCATCAGCTACAGTTTTTTCTATCTTCCAACATGCACACCATACGACTCTTCTTGGCAATTTATTGTCCAATCCCGGGTGACTTCCAATCCACCAGCAGTGTACGCTCTTCTATAAAAAATGAAGGAAATACAGCCACAATTTCTATCTGATCAGGAATATGGCAGTGTGCTTGGCTTGAAGTAGTAAGTACAGGTTTGATCCCCCACCCCCCGAGACACACACACACACAAACACAAACAGAACAATAAACATTGCTGAGGAGTGAAGGTAATTAAAATGTTAGTGATGTGTCAAGGGAAAAACTGTCCTTTTGATTCACTATGCATTGTACTTTCTCCTGGTGAAAAGACAATTGATTTGATTTTTAGTAAAAGACAAAGTGACTTTGGTGTACTGAAGGCAGCCATAGGGACTAATGTAGCAGCATAACTAACAAGGCCCACTATGGAGCAAAAAACAAAGTCACTAAGCCATATTTTGAGCTACATACCTAATTGCATATTATGTTATGACTGTGTCACATATTTGATGGATTTTAGTAAATAAAAAATCGTCAAATATTAAGATATAATGAATTGTAAATTTTTGAAGTTCTAAATTGCAGTTTTTTCCATTTTCCTTTCCAGTGGGACATGCCTTTTGCTCTCTGTCCTGGTTGACTTTGTTGGTTATGGGCGCCTTGTTCTTGTACATTACAACTTTTTCCATTTTAATGTAATGTCTGATCTTGGAGCTTTCTATGGTTCCCATCCATGGTACTGGTATTTCTTGCAAGGCTACCCTGTTGTCATGGCAATGCACCTATTGCCTTTCATCTTTGGTGTTGCAAAAGCAAAGAACAAAGTACTCTTGGTACTTATTCTATGGACAATGCTAATCTACAGGTAAGATATTTCCCACATTATTATTATTATTATTATTATTATTATTACTTACTATATTTAGCACATATTTGGCTGCTCTGCAGTTATGGCCTAAAATGCACCAACTGTGTTCCCTATAGAGGAGTAACCCCTCCACAATCCAGAAGGAACCATCTATCAAATAATTGATTACAAACTCAAATATTAATGATCAATATATACCTATCCCTAAACCAAGTAAATACTTACAGACTCAAATATAAATCACCAATATTTACCTATTCCTTAACGAACCAAATGATTATAGGCTTAAATGTAAGCAACCAATGTGTACTTAGCTTTGAACGAAGTAAATCCTTATAGACCAGGGGTGGCCAAACCACAGCTCTTGAGCCACATACCACTCTTTGACTTTTAATATATGACTTTTTTTTCATCACAGTTAATATAAAAGGTAAATAAGAAAAATTTCAAGCTTTATAATTATTTAATGGCTTGAATTGAAACTCCATTGGGTTAAAATGTAAGTTTTATGTTAATGTATATGTAACAAAAATGTGTGTAAGTTTTATTCATGTCTTGCAGCTCTCAAACATCTGAACTTTTTCAAATTTGGCTCTTAAATTAAGCAAGTTTGGCCACCCCTGTTATAGACCCAAATATAAATTAACAATATTTACCTGTCTGTGAACCAAGTAAAATTTTACAGACTCAAATATGAACCAGGTAAATGCTGTCAACAAACCAAGTAAATGCTTAAATATAAATGACCTGTATTTATCTATTCCTGAACAAAGTAAATGCTTACAGACTCTGATATAAACAGCCAAGATTTACTTATCTCCAAATCCAGTAAATGCTTATAGACTCAACTAACTATAATTAAAAAAAGACTGATTTTGATATTAAATATTCCCAGTGTTGACATTTCATAAAATCAACCAAGCAACCCTGCTTGTATTTTACTATACAGGGTTGCTCGGTTCTTTGAAGACCCATCTTTTAATAACTCTAACTTGTTCTGATTATCATTTTTTATCAGATAAAAGGATGACTAGCATTAACACAATTCAGCAAATGAAAAGGTGCATGTTGTTTCCTTAAAGGCAGTGCATAGAGATTCAGCAATTACTTGCTTCTTAAAAGTTTGCAAAGAGCAAATAGCAGATTTCAGCTCTTTGCAAACTTTTAAGAAGCAAGTAATCGCTGAATTTCCAAGTTGTTCCAATAACTTGAACTGATTATAAATGTGAATTAATTTTAAGCGTCTAATAATTTTTTCTTTTTTTCTTTCAGATTTAACAACTTAAGTTTTTGGCAATTTCAACCATGGAAAGATTAACAATCAAACATGTTAAAGTTTCAAGAGTGCAATTGGAAAAATTGTTCATAAATTCAAACAAACTGGGTCAGAGGCAGATGTGAAAACACCATTGCATGCTTGTTTATGCCATTCAGCTGAAAACATTGCTGCAGTGCATGAGAATGTGGCCAAAAATCCAGACACCTCTATTCGTGCAAGAATTGAACCTCTCCACAACAATGTTACATCATTTCCGATTGCACTCTCGGTTGGTTGATTATGTTGACCAAAAAAAATGTGAAGTGTGCAAAATACATTTTTGTTTGAATGACCATTTTTGTAATAGGTTTCGATAACTTTAACATGTTTGATTGTTAATCTTTCTATGGTTGAAATTGTCAATGACTTAAGTTGTTAAATCTGAAGGAAAAAAGAAAAAATCATTAGACGCTTAAACTTAATTCACATTTAAAATCGGTCCACGTTATTGGAACACCCTTTACTGTCAGAACACTCAAATTTTAGAAAATCAATTGTTACGAAATTCAAGGTTTCAAAGCACTCTGTCAGAAGAATTGTTACAAGTCACGAATGATGCAGGAAGACCAATTCCTGTCTCTTAAGATAAAAGATAACTGTCTGATTGATGCAAAGCACTTGTTGAGCAAGTTGAAGCATCAAGAGCCTGGAATGCTTTGGTTGTTCTCTGATGAGAAAAACTTTGGTTAGGACTGAAACATCAACCAAAAGAATGACTGGTGGTTATGCAGAGACTTTAAGGATATTTCAATGGTCATACACACAGTTTCCAGCAATTTTGTTGGTTCTGGGAGTTTTGAGAAATGAGGGAGATAGCACTTCTTTCCTCAGGGCTCCACGGTCAATGCTGCTGAATATAAGGAGGGGCTGGGGAGGGTTGTCAGGCCTTGGATAGAGACTGTGTGCAAAGGAAGATTGTACACCTGTCAAAAATACTCTGTGCTATCTCATAAGGCTAAGATGACTCAAGAATGGATGCTTCAGCATTTGTTGGGCATTCACCCAAATGCTTCAGCTTTTGTTGGGAAATCGCCCAAATTGTTGTGCTATCACCCAAACTGTTTTATTGTTTGTTGAGGAATTACCGAAACTGTTTTAGCCACTGTTGAGCAATCACCCAAACTCTTTCGGCTATTATTGACCAATCAGCCTAACTATTTTTGCCTTTGCTGGGCAGTCACCCAAACTGTTTCAGCCTTCGTTGGGCAATCACCCAAACTGTTTCAACCTTTATTGGGAAATCACCCTATCTGTTGTGCAATCACCCAAACTGCTTTGTTCATTGATGAACAATCACCCAAACTGCTTTGGTCATTGTTGAGCAATCACCCAAACTACTTTGGTTATTGTTGAACAATCACCTAAACTGTTTCAGCCATTATTGAGTAATCAGCCTAACTATTTTTGCCTTTGCTGGGCAATCACCCAAGGTTTTTCAACCTTTATTGGGAAATCACCCAATTTGTTGTGCAATCACCCCAACTATTTCATTGTTGAGCAATCACCCAAACTGCTTTGGTCATTGTTGATCAATCATCCAAACTGCTTTGGTCATTGTTGAGCAATCATCCAAATTGCTTTGGTCATTGTTGAGCAATCACCCAAACTGTTTCAGCCCTTATTGAGCAATCAGCCTAACTATTTTTGCCTTTGCCGGGCAATCACCCAAACTCTTTTGATCTTTACAAACTGAAACCATTTGATACCAAGTAAATTCATAGGTATTGCATGTCAGTTCCTCTGTTGTCCTGATCTGGTCTCACTGTTATAGAAGAGAACAGACAAGAGAATTTTACAGATACAACTTTGTTTTTACGGTGGTGCTTTTACAGTTGCACACTTGGCCAATGAATTTTATTCATGGCTGCAGCAACTTTGCGGATCAGACAGAATATTTGATGGTTTGATTTCTCATAGTCTACATGAAAAGTGATCTTGGATACATTTAGTGGTGATTCATTTCCTATCCCAGAGAGACAATAGCTCGTAATTCATCCTTTTTATGGGCTTGCACTGCTCATGCACAAAGCTGGCATACATCTCCACTGCCTAAGCCAAGGATTTGAACATTGGACAGCATGAGATGAAACAAACATACCTGGTGGTTGTTCAACTATATATTGATTTCATATAGGGACGTTACTCATGTGTGATCCCATTGAGAAATGCTTGGAAACTATAATACAGGTTGATCCAAACCTTGTGAGTGAAACTGTGTGGACAGAACTATTTAAAAGTTGTCGATAGTTGTGCTATCACTAAGTCACAAGTCATTGTGACCGAGAGTTTGAGTCTTGTGACCTTGTTCAACTAATGATCATACCAAATTATGTGCTTTCTCCCAGAAACTGTAACTATCATCAACTCAGCATAGTTGAGGTATAAGGTTGTCTGTGTGGGTGTAGAAGAAAAATGAATGTGCCTTGGCAAGTGTCTGCAACAGGGATTAGCTAACCACCCTATTAGATAGGTATACTCGGAAACAATCAGCCAGCTGTTACCATGCCTAATAGTTTGTTTTAAATGTTTTTTGTTCCTTTTATGATTTTACTTAACTGAGCTTAGTATGCAGCTTCCAGTGAGATTCAGCTTCATTACTCAGCAATAATGATCAACCAGACTAGCTCTTTAACCATTATGCCAATCTGAGGTGCTACTTTTTTGTTCTCTTTATATATGCACAAGGATTTTTTTTTTTTCTTTAGACTCTTCTTTATCTTCAATGACATTGTCTGGTACTATATATCTCAAAATTCTTGATAAAATTCAAAGAAGGGTCTGTAATGGTATCACAACTTGTCATAGCTTTCCTCTCACATTTCTATATATATTTTCATGGCAGTTGTTCTAATAATTTTCCTCCTTGGGACATTGAATTTAAATGTACTACTAGATTGGCAATTAGGTCTCATTGTTTTACTGTTAGAAATAGCTAGATATAACTCTCAGTTCTATTCTAATGGTTTTTTTCTCGTAGTTCTCACCTTTGGAACTATTCTGATTTTTTTCCTTCCGTGCCACCTATAATCTTCAAAAGTTTAAATGCAATTTCAATTGCTATTTTCTGTTTTTCTGAAACCTGTTCTTTTATTGTACTTTGTCCTCATTAAATTCTCATTCCCTTTCACTTGGGAATACCAGGTGCTCTAAGCTTGGATGTGTGGGTGGGGTGTAATGGATGTAAAAAACGAATTGGTCAATCACTAGCTTGCTGATCAGTACTTCACAAAGAAAATAATTAATAATAATTAGAAAATAATTTTCTTAAAATTAAAAAAATGTTTTAAATAATTTTATCTATATCTATAATTCTCAAAATGTGTGTTTGTATGTCTGTGTGTGTGTGTGTGTGTGTGATCGGATGTTGTTTATGCATTTCCACAGTTTTCATCTGATTTCGATTAAATATTTTTTTGTTTGATAGATAATTTTTAGTGCTGGTTTTGAGTCCAAATTTTTGGCGACAATGGCTCTCCACTACTTCCTGTCCATTATAACGCTCAGCAACGTTTTACTATTTACTATCTGTTCTTGGATATATATCTTGCATAAAATCTTTAATAAAAATAAATAGTTTAAATTATTACAATAATATTATTTATTATTATACAGTTCCTTTTTCAGGGCCACCCCCTATTCAAATTGTTAACCCCACATTTAGGGATGTGCCTCAGTTGTTCCCAGATGTTGTTACTAATATTGATTTTCAGGTGGGCTGACTTTAAACTTAAACTGCTCCACTTGAATGGCAAAACTTTCCAGTAATGAAAGACTCGGTCAAAGATGGGTTATACTGCTAGTATTAACTAGTTATTACTTTGATATATTAATTTGTTTATTAATGATTTTTCTTTAAAGAAATTGCATTCAAATTTTCTATCTTATAATCTCATAATTCTGCTTATTCCTAGTTATTTAGCATGCCCATTATGCCTTGCCATTGCCTCAGATAAATAATGGGCCATTCCTGTTTGATTGCAAGCATTGACAGAAGAAAAGGTATATCTAAGACACTGTTTGTAAGGAAGGGAAAAGATAGAGGAGGTGATAACACTCTCATTTGTTTCACATCTGCATCAGTGAAATGGAAAACCTTGTTAATATCAGAAATTAAGCTTAAAAATTTAACAATACAGGAATTTCCATGGATATTTTATCATTCTGGAATTTGCAAGGAGCTTATTCAATCATTAAGAATTAAGATTCATCAGAAAATTAAAATAGAAATACCATGAAGTTTTCATGGATATTGCTTGAACTATATTATCATAAGCCTGAATATTTTTGCTCTTTCTTTTCCAGTTTCCTCAGTCATAAAGAATTCCGCTTCCTGTTACCCATAGTCCCTCTGTCAATGTATTACTGTGGAATCTTCTTTCACTCTTTGTGTCAACATACAGAATCAGCAGACAGTGAAAGTGAAAGGGCTCTGGCCAGTGACAATGTGCGCCAGCCTTCTGGTCGGAGACAGGTTAGCAGTAGCGGAGATGAGCACAAATCTCGGCTATCCATGGTGTACATCCTGCTGATTCTTCTGCTTGTAACTAATGTGCCTATAGCCCTTTATTTTAGTCTCATCCATCAAAGAGGCACTGTGACAGTTATGAAATACCTGCATGATGAAGACGTAAACAGACCAGCCAATGTCCTATTTTTAATGCCTTGCCACTCAACACCTTATTACAGGTAAGGGGATACTGTCCACTTTCTAATGTTCTGCCACTCAACACTTTATTACAAGTAAGGGGATACTGTCCACTTTCTAATGTTCAGCCACTCCAAGAGGACATTGTCCACCTTTGGATGCCCTGCCCTTTAACACCTTATTACAGGTAAGGAGACACTGTCCGTTTTCTAAAGCTTTAAGTCTCCATGCCTTATTACAGATAAAGAGACACTTTGTCTAATGCTCTGACACTCAATACGTTATTACTGGTAAGGTGACATTGTCCATTTTATAATACTCTATAACACAATACCTTATTACATTTAAGGGGACACTGTTCTGTTTCTGATGCTCTGCCAATCACTGTTGTATTACTGGTAATGGGACACTGTCAGTTAATTCCCTGCCACTCAGTGTCTAATTACAGGATCAGGAAACACTGTCCCACTACTCAATGCTTTATTATAGGAAAGGAGACACTATCTACTTAATATTCTGCCACTCATTTCTTTATTACAGGTAAGGAAATACTGTCCTCTTTCAAATTCCTCTTATTATAGTTAAAGAGACACTTCTTTTTCTAATGCCATGCTATGTCATTCAACACTAGGTAAGTCACTCAATGCTTTATTACAGTTAAGGAGACATTTTTTTTTTTAATGCTCTACCACCTATCACTTTTATACAGGTAGGGAGATACTGTTTTTTTTCTAATGAAGGGTATCTTATTTTAAGTAATGGAGCTCATTTTGTTTGAACCAGAATACAATTGATTCTTATCAGGAGGTGCTTTTAATAATCAATAGCCCTGCACCCATTTTGTTTGCCTCTCACTACTTGCAGAAAGAAATAGCAACCTACTGTGAGAAAAAATCTGCCTCATCAGTCATGTATCAAAAGATACATGATTGCCTAACTGTGTATCATGCATGGCACAAAACTGACTGAAGGGATTACAAAAATTTTCCATAATTTTCATTGTCCCAAGCTCTTTCAGCCACTTCTGTAGCCATTTTCAAGGGGGTGTTGTTATTTTTTCCTCATATTTTGACTGTTATGTTGTAATTAATTTCTGTGTTGTTTTGAATAGTAACGGTTTCAAGCATGCCTTGCAGAAAATTATGGCTAGAAGTCAGAATGTAAAATGAATTTAGTTCTTAAAAAAAAAAAAGAAAAGAGATTTTGAATTCTTATTTTTCAAGGCTGATGGCTACATCATGTTGAAACACCAGTTCCTCTGCAATCACCAATGTTAAGAAATTTTGTGGCTGGTCAATATCTATATGGGTGACTGCTAAAAAATAGAGATTTTGAATTCTTATTTTTCAAGGCTACATCATGTTGAAACACCAGTTCCTCTACAATCACCAATGTTAAGCAATGTTGTGCCTGGTCAATATCTATATGGGTGACTGCTTGGGAATACCAGGTATTGGTGGTGCAATGTATAATGGCTCAGAATTGTTAATCAGAGAGCCAAGTTTCAATTTAAGTTGGGTTCATTACATTGATTTATATGCAAATACCTTTGGAAAAGGTATCAAGTCACCTCTTTTCCCCAAGCTATGGATTAATTGGTAAGACTTGTATTAGTAAATAATTATTATCTCCCCACCACCAAATCCTTCCAATTTAAAAATATTTTCTGGTTTTAAACAGCCTGGAAAGGGTTCATAAGTCATAGAAAAGGAATCAATGAATCAATCATTATTTGCACTCTTTATATTCAGGCTATTGTCTTCAACTTTGTTGTTTTTTATTACAAGATTTTGGCTGTTCTGCCATCTCACCTTCCTCGGTATCTATCAATCTGGGTAACCTATAGGGAATTCTGAAATTAACTTTTATTTAATCTACGTGGTTAGACTGTTCTCATTTCACTACTCAATCTTTAAGTTACCCAGATTGGAGGGCACCAAGGCTGAAATGTTATGATAAGAACAACAAAGATGAGGATAATAGTCCAAATGTAAATAGTGTAAATAATATCTCCTAATCCCAGAAATTCAGACAGAAATCAATCAATCTTATTTTCAAGGCAGGCAGGTAGGCCCTTCTCACTTGAAAATCTGGTGCAACCTTCAGTTTTAGCTCCATTTCCAGAAACCCTTTGGCCTTTGGTCAGAATGATAAGTTTCTTAAATGCCTAAAGTTATGCATGTCATGTCTTTAAATGTTAACACACCAAAGATATTGATATCTTTCTATTCTCTCTGACAGCTACTTGCACCGTTATGTGAAGATGCGGTTCCTGACATGTGAGCCAAATTTAAATCAGGATGTCAGTTATGTCGATGAAGCCGAACAGTTTTATGACGATCCAATCAGGTGGCTGGATGCAGAATTCACTCAACTAGCTGCACACAAACAACCAACACACATCGTCTACTATTCATCGCTCCATGACACCCTCTTGCCTTATTTAAACCAATACAACTATTCTAAATGTGCACAATTCTTCCACACACATTTCCCAGATGGAAGAGTTGATTCAGAAATCTTTGTCAGCTGTAGGCTTTAATTAACTTTGAAAAGAAAAATCCTTCGAGAATATTATTGTCTTTTCTTTATGAAAAACTGTAGACAGTGTTTCAGGTACAAAATTCAGACAAAACTTTAAAAACTAGTCCCAATTCAAATTTAAGTTATTTTATTTTTATTACAATTTATTTTTAATTGGAAGAAGATAAAATTAATTTTTTTCTTTATTTTCCAATTTTTCTCTGTCATTATTTTTTTATTTTTTTGCACCCTTTTTATTTTTTGGTAATTTTAAAAGTGACAGAACAAAACTAAAGTCTTGCATTTCATATACAGGGGTTCCTCGACTTACGACAGAGTTCTGTTGCGATGATGCAATGTTATGCAATTTTCCATGTAAATCAAAACATTCTTTGATTTTCCATGAATAAACACTTACATCACTCATCTATGTTAAGATAATAGTAAAGTAATAATCTAGGACATAACGCATTTCTAAGACATATGTTAACATACTTAGTACTAAAATAAGACATGGAGGATATAAATGAAATATAATGAAATGAAGTTGCTTGTATATTTATTGCCAGTGATGTCATTGGCTCTCTATAGATGAGATGACAAAGTGTAACATCTTGTCTCTCTTTCAGTACACAGAAACAGCAACAACCTTGGAAAGAAAGAAAAACAAATTCACATTTGTTTTACTTTTTTATCAGGGATTCACCAACTTATAGTTTAACAAGAAAATATCCTTACCTGTACAGGGAAACTCAATATGTATATATATATGTATATGTTTTAAGCAACAGTCAAATGACTTGAGCCAAGCAACAGGCCAATCTTAATCACTGTTTCACCCTTTTCAGAGAAGTTAACAATATCTAATTTCACTTCCATGGTGATGGTTTTCCTTTTCTTTGAAACACTGCCATCAGAAGAGGTTACACTACACTTGGGATAAGTTTCTTAAATGCCTAAAGAATTGTGCAATAATTTCTTACAAGCACAACACAAACAAAAGAGAGTGAATGCACAACAATCCAATATGGCGTGCAACCAGGAACTAACCAAAACTGCTATATGTATGAAGTAAATGGCAGAAATTGAAACAAAATTAATGGAGATTGCATCATAACACCATGAATTATCGTAGGCTGAGGGTATCATAACCCAGGAACTTACTGTAAAAATCAAAAAATTACAGTCATATTTAAGTTATTATGCAATTGCTTTTATTATATTTTCCATATGACTAATCAAAGATTTTTATTTATACAACTGTTGTCACTTGTAAGAAAGAATTCTGCTTTTTAAAACATTAAAAAGTAAAAAAAATATTTGATGGAAGCTAATGTGAAACAAAATAAGTGAGAAGAAATTTATTAGCAGCCTGATCTCCCCTACTTACTAAAGCGATATTTCATTGTTATTTTAACATGAAGCCTTTTCCATCATTACTAATTCACACTAGCACTCATTCAAGTCCTGTAGACCTTGTGAAGAATATGAGGCCCACAGCACTCAGCATACCATGCCTTGCTTCTGTGGTTTCCATAGCAAGTAATATTTTTACAGGATGGAGTTGCTAGCCTCCTGCCAAACCAATTTTGAATTCTGAGTTGTCCTAGACTGGTTCTCAATCATGGCTAATGAACCCAATCTGCCTTACTGTTTAAACCATAGCTGGGTTGTGGAGAGAAGAGAGGAATTCCTTGCTTTTCCAATGGTATTTTGTATCAATTAATATTTCCTCTTAATATAACAGGATAACACATTAGTAAGAATGGGAGATCAGGCTATGTGAATGTCTCCTGTTAACAATAGAATATCTCATTACTAAGAATGGGAGATCAGGCTATGTGGATGCCACCTGTTAAAATAACAATGGAATATCTCATTATTAAGAAGGGGAGATCAGGCTCTATGAATGACTCCTGTTAACAACAGGATATCACATTACAAAGATTGGCGGGGTGTCAGGATGTGCAATTGATAAATAAAATCAGTTTTATTTTATAAACTAGTTATTTCATCTGAAACAGATTTTAGAAAAGAAATAAAAAAATATTTTCATTTATATTTTGGCATTCTTAACGTTCATTCTAATCTGACGACTGTTAAGGTATTCCCATATTCTGCTATTGTTTCAAACGGAATCAATCATATCAATAAACATATTTTCTTTACTTATGAAACTGTTGATGTTTTTTGTAATTGTTTCATCTGTTTGAATTTATGAGTTTCTTTAACTAAGTATTTAGGGCCAAATGTCTTCTACTTGACTGCAGGGAAAAAAAAGGAAGCCTTCACCATGGGACATCAGGTTTCAAATCCAAATGTTAGTAGTCTTCAAAATTTTAATAATTAATCTCACCTGAAAATTTCACTCATCAATACAGATTAAGCTTCAGTCAAATTTAAACCCATTGTATCCTAACAAGCACCTTAGATCTCATTTGCTGTTTTATTTAGGGATCAACTTTTGGATGCTTATATGCATACATGTTTTTATTTTATTTTTTTTTATAAGCAATTGGACTTAAATTTGATTAAATCTTAAGCAATTCCATTACTAATGTCAATATGGTTGAAGCTACTCAAGAGAAAAAGCAAACACAAATAAATTAAACATAGTTATTTACACTATTCAGATTATTGTTCTCATCTTTGTCATATTCACAATGTTTTGGACATTGTACACGCCAGCCCTCTTCAAGTGATATGTTAGAATTTTGAACTGAACCCTTTATTTAGTCCATCGAAGTAGATTGTTCTACTTCCATAGGCCATGCCTTTTCTGCATATCTTAGTTTCAGTTATTTCCCCTTAATAACCCTACTAACCATGTCTTTTTGGTTCACCTCTGCTGTAGCCAGGTATTGAACTCGCTACTCTTTCGATCAAGGCACTGGATTACTTCAACGAATGCCTTTATCCACTGGGCTGTGTATCCTTGGGGACAACAAAGATGTGGACAACAGTTTGAACAATGTGAATAGTGTAGTGTACTTACAATATCTCATCTCAGATATATAGACAGTCAAAAATAATTATGAAAGACATTATTTTCTAATGTGTTCAATTCAGTCTAATTACAGTGTGCGATGGATAAGCTGTCGCCATTTTATATTTTTATTTTCGCACATGCACATTGTCTGTTTTTATTTTGCCGACTGCACACCATAGCAGTGTCAGTTGGGCGACAGTAGGGTCATTTCCCTGTCAGAAATTTGGAAACAGCATGCTGTACTGCTTGGCATTCACACAGGAATCTACAATACAAACATTTCAGAGTGTTTGGGTGTCAATCTGAGGATAGTTATGCCTCCATTCATCTCACACGGCCTCAGATTCAACACAGAAGCTTACATCAAGTGCTTTGACAAGGTAGTGCTGTCTGGGTCAAGAGGGTGGCTGCTGGAAGACCTCATGTCTGGCAACTGGACTCTGCACCATGTCACACAAGCTGGAGAACCCAGTCATGGCTATCAGACAATTTCTGTGACCACATCACCTCTTACATTTGACTGCAGTGCCCTTGATTATTATGTGTGGGGTGCAGTTGAGTGAGAGACCAACTAAACTCTTTGTAATACCAAAGATGAACTGAGGCAAGGATTATGGCAGCATTCACCTACTTAAACAAGGAGACCATCTAGAAAAGATGCAGGAGATTGCAAAATCGTTTGGAGGCTGTGGTTGAAGCAAATAGCAATTTTATTGAATAAATTTACTCTTTTAGTATTTCAAAATATTTTGTGTAATTTTAGTAAATACATCTGTTGATATGTCAGTGTTATTTTCATTTTTGCATAATTTAGATGGCAATTTATCCATCGCACCATATATATATATATATATATATATATATATATATATATATATATATATATATATATATATATATGCACGCACGCACACATCCACACGGGTGATTGAAATGTAACTTCCTATTTTATGTATGATGAACTCTCCCGTCACGTAAAAATTATAGTTAGACAGGAGAGTCCATTATAGAGATTTTCCAAGCGTAGCTTAGATGTATCGCAAGGCCGAAAGTATGGGGCACCCAGTGAGGATCGAATTCACTACTCAGTCTTAATTGCTCTAGCAAGACAAGCTTGCTAACCATTACACCGCCTAACGGTGCCCCGGGAGAGTCCATTATATATAAAATAGGGAGTTACTTTTCAATCACCCTGTATGTAATAAAAATATAGTTATAAAGTATGCCCTATATATGGGTAAAAGTGCTCAATGTCAGGGATAGAGCATGTGTAAATATAAAAGGATACACTGAGGTCAACATGCTTTAATGTAACCTTTATCAGTGATAGAGCTAACATATTCAGTTGTATGGATATGGATTTGTAACCCTGGGTTTTACACTTTTGCAATCATCAGATAAACTGATTTATTTTTTAAAAATTGACTCTATTTATGTTAGTTTGTGTTTGATTATGTTTGGCGGTGGGGGAATCTCTTCTGGGTCCGTTTTGAGATGACACTCTTATGCACACAGACATACATACATACATACATACATACAGGCGTACGCATTATAGTTCACACAAACACACACATATAAACAATGCAAGATTTAGGTGCAGATATATATTCATGTGTTCGAGCATACATACATACGCAATTGCGTGCTATGAGTGTCATCCCAAAATGGACACAGAGATTCCAACACAACTGAACATAATCAAAAACAAATTAACATTAATAGATTCAATTTAAAAAAAATAAATCAGTTTGATGATCGCAAAAGCATGAAACCTAGGGTTGCAAACTCATATCCATACAATTGAATATATATATATATATATATATATATATATATATATATTCCATCAACATTCAGCCAACCTGTGGTTTATACTGTCACTATACTGGGCGAATGTTAGGAGAGAATGGATAATCAGACGTGATCAGTATTTGAATAAGACCAATAGTCTGAAATCCTCAGTCACAATAATTTGTGACTTCATGCTTGCGCAACCATTGACAGCTTCCAAAGAGTTCCACCCTCCATATTTCCCTTACATGGCTTGCATGAACCCATATTGTAGATTTTGGACACTTTCCAATAACCGATTTCCCTAATCTGATAATCTCAAGAATTTGCATTCTTGAGAAATTGACCAAAATCTTTTACTCAGATCAGTCTTATGAGTGCACTTTTGCTTGGTTATTGACGCACTCTGTAGCCAAGAGGTCAAAGCACGTCAAATCTAATGAAGGTTTTCTCTGGGGGAATGTAGGTTCGAATCCTGTCAGAGATATATCGAATATTCAGGCCAGTAGACGAAAATAAATATACTGTTTAATAAATAAACGGAGCTTCTACTCAAATACGAGTATCCAGCAAAAATAATGTTTAAGTAATAAAAATATATATTATTATTACTCTAAACGTTATCTTGTGGATATCCAAATTTGAGTAGATGCCCTGCTTTTTATTATTATTGTGAACTAGCAGCATGGCCCGGCGTTGCCAGAGTTTGATTCAAAAATCGTACAACTCATACAGCAACTGCTATCACTTGACTTAAAATATTTTTGCCCTTCCTTACCTTTAAAAAAGTGCCCTTTGCCATGCTGATGTTGCTACATGCTTTCCTTCTTGCCTATCTCACACTGCAAATTTTTTCTAACCTCTATACTAAACATTAAATCTGTTACGAAAAAAAGAACTAAACAAAATGAACACAAAACGATCAGCTTTAAAAAAGGACTCGTAACTGGAAAAACCGAATGAAAAAAGAATGTTAACAACGAATACTTTTTCACACCCAACCCAGTTCTGCGGAATCAGAATCAACGTTGAGTTTAAGCAAGCGAATGAGCCAATTGGAGTAAAGTGCCATGCAGATTTAAATTTTTTCCACTTGTGACGAATGCAGCTATCGATTTTTTTGCATGCTAGTTAACATTCGTGTCAGTCATCTGTTGGCTCTCACGCTGGCCAATAGAATCTTCCTGCCTATTCATAGCAGCCAGCTATTGGCTCTCACTCTGGCCAGTACAAAATGTCCGCAAACTACATGAAAACTGCCGTAGAAGCATGAAAAAATCGATTATTTCCACTATCGATGGGAGTTGGGAAATGCAAAGTCGGTCTTGGCCTTCTCGCTAACCTGGAGCACGTGCATGTAAATTTTAGTGCAAATCCGACGAAAATTGCGGCCGTGCATTCGTTACACACACACACACACACACACACACACACACATCATGCCTTTTATAGATAGAGATTACGTCTATGGGCCTGTACAATACAGAGATCCAATAAAGAAAATGTGTTCTTCGGTAGGATTCGAACCTACGTTACCCTTTGTAGGTATAAACCACCATCTGTTGTTTGCCATGCTTTAGCCCGCTCGTCCACAAAAAGCGCCAGAGTTCAGCATGATTCAGTTATCCCTTTGAAGAATGCATATCCTATGGTGCAGATCTTCTCGAAGTTCGATATCGGCCCTATTTTTCATATCCGAAATGTAAACAAGTAATTTCTAAGGAATATATATATATATATATATATATATATATATATATATATATATATATATATATATATATATATATATATATATATATATATATATATACTAGCTTAAAAGTCGCCAAAAAGGGAACCTCTGGTCCAGCTTAGAAAACAGCAATGATAATTTTGAAGAAATAACTTTGAATTCCTCACTTGGAACTTCAAAACCTCACTTTAACTCTGATTTGGGTCATAAGTCTAATTGCAAAAAGATTGATCAAATTCAGGCCGAAAATTGATTTCTTCAAATCACAAATCTCGTAAAACTTCAATTGAGTTGAATTATTCAAATCACAAACTCTGTAAATCTTCAAAATCTCACGCTACGAAACCTCTCACTTTAACTGATTCCTTGGCATTTTGAAGAAATAAAATTGATTTCGTCAATTCACAAAGGTTTGGAGATATTTTAATCTCAATGTAAAACAAAAATCTTTAAATTCACAAACTTTATGTCTTAATTTAAACTCAGTATAAATTAAAAACTTTTAAAATCACTTTTTTTTTCAGTTGTTTTAAAATTTGAATTTTTAACTGTTCCCTTCTTATCCGGACACAAACCCCAATGCTGGATGTTCAAGCAACAGATGAAGGGCAAATAATCAGCTCTGGGATCATCCTGATTCCAAAAAGACAGAATTTGCCGTTTATATATATATATATATATATATATATATATATATATATATATATATATATATATGAAAAAATATAGTCTTAACGTGTGCTATATTTATGGGATAAAGTGCTCAATATCAGATATAGAGCGTGTGTAAATATAAAAGTGAACATTGAAGTCAACATTTAGAGGCGACAGACTGTTTCATGCTAGACCCAATCGTCAGGCCACGAGTACTGTTTTTTTTCTCGGCTATTTTTATATATACGGGTCAGTGGTGGTTATTTTGCCGGAAGTTGTTTATGTGTTTATTTATTTGGGTTAATTTATTTTGCTTGTTTTTATATATTTTTATTTTATTTTTTACTTTCATTTCTTATCTTATATATATATATATATTTATTCATTTTTATTTTAATCGGTGTTTTATTAATGTAGTAAAAATTTGTTTATATCGCTTATTTAATAGTTTTGTTTTGTTTTGTGAAGATAATTAAAGTTATTTATTCAATTTTGGGGTTAGTTGCTGTAGTTTATTCTAACTATTATTTTGGTGGGAGCAGTTTTTAGAATTGTTTATTACTTCATTTATTTATTTGGATTAATTATCTTTACTTGTTTTTTTCTAACGGTTAATTTATCGGGAGCGGTTTGTTAGTTTATTTATTTATCTGGATAATAAAAATAATCAAACAAGTAAAATAAATTAATCTAAATTAGATTAATTTACTTTACTTGTTTTTTATTATTTATTTATTATACTGTATATTTTTATTTTTGCTCTTTTCGGTTTTCGATTTTTAAGTAACGTAGTATTTTCTTTTATTATTTTTTTTATCGTTATATAACAGTTATAGCTATGTTTTTCGTCCGATTATTGTGCTCACTGTCTAATGTATTTTCCACCGTTCCTGGTAAAATATACAAACAGCAAAGAGAATAAATGATAGTGCTAATATCAACTAAATATAAATAATCTACTATGTCTACTTGTCTACAAAACGCTTTACAAATACTTAATGACCTTACTGATGCCACATTTGGGCTGGTGTAGCCCAGTTTTCAGATTCCACCCTTGAAGCCTTTACCCGGCCTTGTGAGTGCAAGTGTTTTTCACTCTACAGTCCGTTTGCTACCGACGAAATGTTGCTAGCCGCTCGTTACTCTATCGCTATTTCCATGACAGATGTTCGGGCGAACTACATTTCTTGGTTTCATTAGACCAGACCCTCACAACCGGGACCCACCATGCCGCGTATACTGAGTCGTCTCATCCCCATTCCCTTCGTATCCCAACTGGTAAGTAAGAAGTTTCCGTCTTCTTTCCCCAGAACTGTTGCAATGTGGGACAAATTCCCGAAGACACGTTTCTCTGATCACTACAACCTTAAAGCTCTTGAAGTCGAGGGTCACTCGTTATATATCGTACATATCCTCATAATATGCAACCCTTACTCCCTTCCCTTATTTCCTTACAACATTCCTATTTAGCAACTCTTCTAGCTTGAGTGACACTTAGGCATGATATTGGTGAAAAATAGTATAAAAATGTACTGTTTTGATATAAACATTTTTGTCTCTTACGAGTGACAGGAATCAAATAAATTTTCAAATTATTCATGAAATTGGCTAAAAACAAACTGAATTTGTGTTGTATAGACACAAAGGAGAGATTAATATACATTCTTCTGCTTAGTGATTTCCAGCCAAGTTGAAACAATATAAGTCCACTTAACTGAAGTTTTTGCTGTTGTAGTAGAATGTTTTATGTACTAATATAGTACGACTCTCATGTCATAACTTCTGTTATTGAAGCAGAGAAAATGTTAACGTCCTTTCCACTGCAGATCTCGGCAGAAAAGAGGGCGAGAAACAAAAGTGAATAGCGTTCTTTGATAATTGGCGCCAACACATTCTGGCTAGTGATTGGTTGGTTTGAAAAGGTGTATTGACCAAGCAAATACGCTATACATGATCTCTGGAGCGTGCAGTTGACCAAGGGAGACAACTCACTCACACAATATATATTTTCTAATAGGTGTTCGACACTTTCGGCTTTGTGCTACACATAAGCTACGCTTAGAAAATCACCATTGCACATCAGCGTGTGTGTATGTGTGTGTGTGTGTGTGTGTGTCTGTATCTAAGTAAATATTAATAATTGATGAACTTAAGAAGAACATCGGTTAGACTTCATTTTATATTTATTGTGTCAAGTATGTTATGAAAAATTGTCTTTTTATCCTTTAGGTATTTTGTTTGTAAGAAGACAAGGTTGTCAGCAAGGGCAATAGTCCAAGATGCAAGCGACGAACTGGAAAAATCAAACAGGTTTTAACAGATGACGGAAAATGTAACACAGAAATCCGAAGCTGGCATTGAAATAGCAAATAGCGCTTCCCAAAAGCTGAGCAAAGAATTAAGAGGTGGGAAAATTACTTTAGAAACAAAGAAAAGACTGCGTAACTGCTATGTAACATCAGTGCTCCTATATGACAATGGGAATGCTGGACAATTGATTCATAGATGAAGAGAAGATCTGAAGCAACAGCGATTCCACAGAAGGATGATGAGAATACCATAGATGGAAAAAGGTGAGTAACGAGAAAGTTTTTAAAGAAAATGGAAACAAAAAGGACATTTATACTTAGCGGCCACAACCTTAACAACATAAGATATGCAGATGACACAGGGTTGATAGCAGACATAGAAACAAAAATACAAAATCTCCGACAGAATGTAGTGAAGGAAAGCGACAAGAAAGGATTAACCCTTTGAGCCCTGATCACTGCTTTACCGGTGGTAGAGTAAAATGATTTAATGTCCAGCCAACGGTTGAACGGTGGGTAAACATTTGTAACTATTTTTATATCTACGTTGAAACATTGCATACCAATTATTTGCGAATTTTGACTGAGGAGCTCAGGCAGAAGGGTTAAAATTGTCCAGGAACGCAGGGCTGAAAGGGTTAAGAATCAACTGCAGGATGGCCGAATGTATGGTTCTTAGCAAAAGGACCAGCCTAAATTGCAAATCGGAGATACCAAAATCAAACAAGTACGGAAATTTAAATATCTGGGAAGTGTTTTCACAGAAGACGGAAAAATGCGATACTGAAATCCGAAGCCGAATTGGGATAACTAAAGATGCCTTCCAGAAGCTAAGCAGAGTACTAAGAAATAATAAAAAAAAACAAAACTTTGCTACAAACAAGGAAAAGAGTACTAAACTGTTACGTGATACCTGTCCTATATGGCAGTGAGTGTTGGATAATCTCCTCAAAGATGTAGCAACAGAAATGTGGTTCTACAGCAGGATGCTGAGGATAACATGGACAGAACACGTGAGCAACGACGAAGTTTTAGAAAAAAATGGGAAAAAAGGAAACTTATACTTAACATCAGGAAGAGAGAGTTGAGGTTTCTCGGGTACATAATGAGGAAAGAAAGCTTGGAAAACGGATACTCATAGGACAGATTGAAGGCAAGAGAGACAGAAGAAAACGCATAATGGACTTACTGAGCTTGAGTAAATTGTTAAGTTAACAAGCTTTAGGAGAAATAACAGAAAGACAAAAATTATTAAGAGCTACGAATAGCAGGAAGTTGTGGAGAGACATGATCGCCTACATTCTGAGGGACACGGGACCTAAAGAAGAATACTTTGAATGAGAAACAAGAAGTCGAAATTTTGGACACATAATGAGGAAAGAGGGCTTGAGGAATTTGACACTCACAAGATATATTGAAAGCAAGTGAAAGAACCATTCGTTCCACTGTTTACGAATGATTTCTTTAAATGAAACACACATCCAATTGTGTTTTTGTCAACTTCATCGAAAAAAGGAGGCAAGGTAGGGATTAGCCTACCGTAAAAAATATCCCATGCTAACTTACCACAAACCACAGTATTTAAGGTTCACACTTTATACTCGGGAGTATGTGAAGGCTGCCTTTTTGGGGGCGGGGGGTTAAGATTAAAAGTTCGCTATGTCCGTCGACATAAAAGGTACTATCCTTAATGGGTAAATATGCAGCTATATATAAGAAATGATAAAGGCAGTATAACCAAAACACCCTGCTGTTGTCGGCTACTGCGGAAAGTTGTAAACAACGCGTAGCACTGTCCTTATAGCTGCTCAACGAAATAATGACGACAGATTAAAAAATGCCGGACGGCAGAGTACCGGATTAAAGAAGTTGTATTGTATAGGCATTAGAAAGAGGCTTATGACATCGATAGTCGAAAAGAAAAAAAAATCACCAAGCCGATCCACCATTTTAAGAACCAAATCCCGCAATGTCATTAAGTTTTATATAATTCCTCATGAGCCGGAAAAGCGACAATTAATAAAGCAAAACTTATCGTACAGTGAAGGAGATTAGGGTTTGGGGGTCTGGATTTTACTCTTTTATTATAGAAGCTTGCTTGACCTAGCTCACGATATCCGTTAAAACGCGCAAGCACGCGATAAAAAAAAAATGATGCTGTTCTGTTCCGATTCGGAATTGATTTGTACAAATCGAAGATTTTTCATGAGATTTTTTTTTTGTTTTTTTGTTTTTTTTGTAAATAATCATTTTTATTCACTTAGTGACGACATAAAACTGTTCTAGTCTCGTTATAACTATTTTATCACATAGAAACATTGTTCCATTTTATCAGGTAGGTTTCTATATAGAGACAAACAGAAAGGAAATGAAAAATCTCAAAAGCACAGAAACATCGGACAGAGAAAAAGAAAGAAAACAATAAAATATCAACGTATTTCGCTTTTCTGTCATTGCAGCTGTATTCATTGTTCTTAGAAGAAAAATATTGACAATTCACGAATATTTATTTGCCGTTTAGCGATAATGTTTTCCCAAATATAGCTTCAATTCGGGCGGTTAATTCAGGTAAATGTCATCTACATATAAATACTATACTAGTTGGGGGGAAAAAAAGTTAAGAGCTTTGATTAATCGCTGACAGAATATATATATATATATATATATATATATATATATATATATATATATATATTCAATATTACAAAAAAGATAAAAGAAAAAAAAAGATTCGAATTCGTTGCATCACGTAAACGTCTATAATTCCCGTTTTGTTTTAAAACAGAAACCGAACTGCTCGCAATAATTCTCAAATTTCTTATCTTCTAGAAACACCATTTACGAGGACAAGGATGGCTTTCTGGGACAATGATAACGGTATAGCAGACACGGAAAATCTCCTACAGAAGGTAGCGACGGAGAGGGAGAAGAAAGGACTAAGCATAAACTATAAGAAGACGGAATACATGGTCATCAGTAAGAGGATGAGCCCAAAATGCGATTTGAAGGTCTGGAACACTAGAATCAAGCAGACGCGAAAGTTGAAATATCTGGGAAGCGTCTTGACAGAGGACGGTAAGTGCGACACTGAGATCCGTAGACGTATTGGGATGGCCAAGGACACATTCCAAAAGCTGGACAGAGTACTGCGACACAGGAGGATTTCTTTGGTAACAAAGAAAAGAATACTGAACTGTTACGTGACATCTGTCCTTCTTTACGGCAGCGAATGTTGGATGATTTCCTCAAAGATGAAGAAGAGACTTGAGGCGACAGAGATTTGGTTCTACAAAAGGATGCTAAGGATATCATAGACCAATCGTGTGAGCAAGGATAAGGTCGTAGGGAGGTTTCAAACAAGGAGGAGGCTTATAATTAAAATCAGGGGGAGGCAGCTGAAGTTTCTGGGACACATAATGATGAAGGAGAGTCTGGAGAATCTGATACTCACGGGTCGAATAGAGGGAAAGAGAGACAAGGGAAAACAACGCGTGACATACCTGGCAGACTTAAGCAAGTGAATGATAGAACATGGTGTGGGGAAGGAAGCAGAGGGAAGGAACTTGTTCAGAGATGTAAGGAATACAGGGAAGTGGAGAGCCATGATCGCATTACGTCCTGAAAGGACACGGCACATAAAAAGAAAGAAGTCCTGAAAATTCCAATACTACAGCCAGCAGCAGCACATTCCACTAAAGACGGAGAATTGATGGACACTGACACAAGTATGACAGTAGTGATGGGGATTAGGAAATCTTTGTTCATATGTGTAGCTATGGGTACTCTACATTAAACTAAGCATATGTCACATCCTACCATCATTGGTGGGGGGTATAAATAAATAGAAAAAAAACATTGAAATGTGAACTTTTGGCTTTGATGTACACTTAAAGTCTACTGACCATGGGTTTCACACTTATGATGCACCATCCTATTGCACTTAGTGAGGATCAGAGTATTCTGATGCCTGCCTGATAGTAATCGAAGAAATTGGACAATGTTTGTCTTTGGTCCATATTTTATATGTATGAGCACCTTAGATGCAACTATGTCACTGTGGGGAACATAACATGCTCCTTTAATTGGCCTTTGCATTGGAATCAAAGTGTAGCATCTGCCCTTAGGCAGATAAACTAAATTTTAATCTCTGAATTGTGTCTTTGTCTTCATAGTGCAACTCAATTATGTTTCTGCCTGCGGAGAAAGCGCAACGGAAAATATCATTGAGAGTTGTCCCGGTCTTGGGAAACAGTTACCCGATGTCAGGTATCTGCCTCACTATATTACAGATCGGTAGTAATACCGATGCCAAAGCAACCGGCGGTTCCGGGGACTGGGGCTATTTTTTCGACCTGCGTCGAGTGCACGCGCTCGGGCTCCTGACATTAAACTGACCTTGTCTCAAACCTTCCCAGCGTGGTGCGGAAATTAAATACAATCTTCCTTCGGACGAGAAAACTACGTTTTATCTCTCAATTGTGTTTCTGTCTTCGGACAGGACACAACAAATAAATGAGAGATGCTTGGTCACATGGATTCCCGGGCATTTGTGGGGGGGGGTGTTAGTCCATGTGCACGCACTTGGGCTCCTCACTTTAAACCAACCTTGTGCCATATCCCGTCATCGTGGGGGGGGGGACAAGTAAATACCAAGTGTACTATCGGTTCTCCCCATCCCTAATGGTAATATTAGCCGTTTTCTCTATAAGGAAATATTCGGTATTCATTGATCGAGCAGCCAGTTCTACTTTCTGTTGAAATTTCTAAAATCTTTCTCTTAAAACAAAATGTCTCAGGAAAATAGGTTCATAGAGTACACTGTTATAACTTTTTTCCAATGTCGATGGAGACTTTCTAACTTTTTGTTCAAAATAATATGGAATGTCAGCATCTTGATTAGGCCATTATTTTCTCTTCGAGTTACATGTAATACAAATTTTAATTCTTATTAAAAATCCCCAAGCGATATGGTTTCTGTTAACTGGTACAGCTTTTTTTATGGTGACTCTGTAGCGCCAGTCCACAAAATACAATGAAGGATGGACCTCGCTAAGACCTACAGATTTCATTCGCCTGAAACCATTCTTAAACTATTGCGAGAATGTAACACTCCTGCAAAAATAAACTGTATAAGAGTTTGTTTTTATATATAAGGGAAAATTTATTTTTTTGGCTTTAGTTAATCCAGTACAAGTATAAAAAGCCACTCGGGGTATAGGGTTACCGAGTGAGATTGTAAGGGGAAAAGAATGGGATTTAGGAATTTTATATTATGAAGCGATGTAGGATAGATATTCGTTGACCTTAGACTTGAACACGTTAAGACTGTAGTTGTAGAGGAAAGCATCTTCTTGGGAGTCTGTTCCACAAAGTAACAGTACTGGGGAAGAAGCTGTCCTAATGGGGGATGATTTGACGCCGTGAACGTGGCATGGCAGGTCGTAGCTATGAACGATCTGAATTGGTTTGACTAAGGAATTCAGCTGAGTTGGTAGTAAACTGTTGTAGGACATTTCAGTTGGTGGCATTAACTACAAAACGACCGCACCTCGCAACTAAAAGTGATGATTCCCGCAACAGTACCTCATACTTAATTTGCATAGATTCATCTATGCAAATTAAGTATGAGGTACTGTTGCGGGAATCATCACTTTTGTTGCGAGGTGCGGTCGTTTTGTAGTTAACATTTCTCCCGCAAACAATATTTGGTGGACTCATGAGAGTCCCGGTTAAAAATAAAAAACACAATATGAACCTACATGTGCATGTATACGCATATCATCTATGCAAATTAAGTATGTACTGTTGTGGGGTGTGGTCGTTTTGTAGTTAATATTTAACGCCTCCTGGAACATTTGTCCCGCAAATAATATATGGTGGATTCATGTGAGTCCGGGAAAAAATAATTAAACCAAACATGGATTTTAAAACAAGCGACAAGTAAATGCATTTTAGTAACAAAATGAATTACATGTGTACAAAAATGACATCAAAGGAAATGACATTAAAGACTATTTAGAATGTGCTTGTGTGTGTGTGTGTGAAACAAGTATGTGTGTGATACACACGTGTGTGTATGTGCGTGTGTGTGAGGGTGTTCCAAGGAAAGTGGACCAAGGAAAAGAACGTGCCTCGGTAGCAACGTTCTTTATCGAAGTTCGACTACATCTGAAAACAAGAAGAAAAAAAGGAAATGTTTGCCTTTTTACAGACTTAAATAGCGCCACCTAACTTTTTTTTTTATAGCTAAGTCAAGTGGGATAACCCACAAACTACTGATCCGAGAAAGCATTTGTCTACAACTGACTGTTTTGATATTTCTGGACGAGTTTAGTGTCACGCATGACATTCATACGAAAGTCTCGTTTTCACGAAGTTATTTAAGAACATAACTCGAATTTTCAGTTTAATGTTTTGCACTTGTAGCAACTTTTTTTTTTATCATTTTTCCCAAGCAAGGCAGGAATGCCACTCGTTTGTAGGGTTTTACAGAGAGTGAAAGCGAGAGAAAAGATTGTGTATACAAGGGATTGAGGAAAGGATAAAAGATGAACGGGTTTCAAGGAAACAGAAGATGGTGATTGACGTTGCACTTAAATTTTTGAAGACTGTAGTTTTCAGGGAAGCAAGTAAACGGAAGGGAGTTCCACAGGTGGGAAGTGCGGGAAAATAAGCTGTTGCAGTAGGAGTGTCGGTTACATTTAACTATTCCGACAACAAAAATTTTGGGATCTAGATGCCAATCTAGTAGCACGCTTAAATTCATGTAGCCGAGGTACCAGGGGAAAAAGCTCACCAGAGCAGTTGTCATGAAAATATTTGTAGAAAAGACAGAGGAAAGCTATATCTTGTCTGTGGGATAGTGGCTGAAGTTGGGATGTCAAGTCGTGGTCGATTACATTGCAGATCCTTCTTTGGATTTTGTCAAGGACCTCGAGATGAATAGCAGTAGCACCAGGTCAGATATCGCAAGTATTCGATGCACGGACGAATGATAGATTTGTAAATGTGCAAGATGGACTCTGACGAGAAAAACCTTCTGGCACGATACAGTGACCCAACTTTCCTTGCAGTAGATGCAACTATTGATTCAATGTAGTCGTACTACTTCAAGTCAGTTGAAAACGTGAGCCCAAGAAGGCTCAGGAGTCTAGTATCAGCCATACTGATGGCGGACAGGAAAGTTTCTCTATGATAGTTAAATGAGAGCAGTTTAATTTTGGAGGCATTAAAATTTACAAGCCATTTCCTGCATCAATTAACCACTGTAAGTCGTTTTCAAGAGCAGCGGACAGGTTAACTTTGTCAGTTCTGATAGTTTTACTATTGACACAGCAGTAAACAGTAGTGTCATCTGCATAAATTCCTACTTTGGGAACTGATGATATCAGGAAAATCATTGATGAAGATCAGAAACAGCGTTATTATCAAGAGCTTGATATACATATTCATTGATGGCCGTTAGCACCTTAGTTGCAGATCTGGCCAAACGGAAGCCATATTGTTTGTCAGAGAGTAGGTCGCGAGAGGTAAGATGCTTGATCACTTCAGCATTGATTAAAGCCTCGAATACTTTGCCGAAAAGCTGTAGGAGACTAACAAGATGACAGTGGGTTCAGAAGGTTCTCCAGAGTTCTTAAAAACAGGAGGAGGACTTCCAATAAGTTGAAAAGAAGGAAGCAGCGAGCCGATAGTTATAGAGTTTGGAGAGAACTGGAGCCAGCTCGGGAGCACATTTCTTTAGGATGACGGATGGCATCCTGTCACCTCCACTTGCCTTATGGGAATCTAATTCAGAAATGTTGTCTGAGACTAGTGACGGTGTTATACGTATATCACTTAGTTGCGGGTGATGTACGAAACTACATCTAGCGCAGCCTATTCCATGTTCATTTACCTTATCTCCTAAATTTGTTATAACTGATTCATACACCAAGTTTTTAATATTTATTCATTCCATGTTCTGATTTTTT
Organism: Acanthosepion lycidas; assembly: GCA_963932145.1. NCBI lineage: Eukaryota > Metazoa > Mollusca > Cephalopoda > Sepiida > Sepiidae > Acanthosepion > Acanthosepion lycidas. Next base: position 32,735,265 of record OZ010596.1, read on the forward strand.
AATGATAAATGTAAGGTAGATGCCATGGATTGGGATTTTAATACGATAACTTACAGTCATTGGTTCGCAGATTAACATACTAATTCAGTAATTTGAGTTTATGTGACATGAACATCACATAGACTCATTCTCACAATCCCTAGTTACGTTCCTCCCCTTGTGATCCCAGGTTCCTTCAATTCCTCCCTTATTTTCAACTGTCTTCTAGTAATTCATTTGGCTTAAGACCATATCACGTTCAAACACCGGTTCTTGTACAATCACCGAAGTTAAGCAATGTCTAGCCTGGTTAGTACCTAGGTGGGCGACCGCTTGGGAATGTACGGATGGTGTAATGGATAACGGATTGGAATTGTTAACGAGAGAGCCGAGCTCCAGTTCAAGTTGGGTTCATTATATTCACTTACGCGCAAATACCCCTCTTCTCTCCCTACTCCCGACTGTGTGCTAATTAGTAAATCATTATTACCTTCTAAAAAATTATACAATGTAAAAAATATTTTCTGGCTTTAAATAACCTGCAAAAGGTTGATAAGCCGTAAAAAACAAGCTAAACACTCACTCACTCAACACACACACACACACACACACACATATATATATATATATATATATATATATATATATATATATATATATATATATAAAAGAAAGAGGTTGTAGTGGTTCCAATGAGAGAAAAGTGTGTATATTAAAAAGAAGAGAAGAGAGGTGCCACAAACGTTTTTGGTTGTAATGTGGATTTTTAAAAAAAATATTATGCTTTATTTTGCTACACGTGTTTCTGCTCTCGCAACCGTCTTCAGGTAAAAGACGGATCTAAGAACACACAGGGGTCATTAAAAGATTAAAAGATAAAATGCCAATAAGTAATTCATCATTTCTCTTGGACCAACATTAACTGTTTTATGACCCTTCGCGTAGAACTCTTCATTGCCAATTCAAGAAAGACATTCGGATTACTAACACAAAAACAGAGAATGTCTCATATCGAGAATATTTAACATTAACAACAGTAAAAAATTAATTATTTTTAATAATATGTGGAAATCTCCGCCTTTTACCTGAAGACGGTCACGAGACAAGAAACACGTGTAGTAAAATTATGGAAAATAAAGCATAATATTTAAAAAAAAAATCCATATTACAACCAAAAACGTTTGCGGCACCTCTCTTCTTTTTAATATATATATATATATATATATATATATATATATATATATGAAGAAAAATATACGGAAAACAAACAAAAATCCTAATATGCAATTAATGATGTTTTAATGTTAATATAATGTCAACATTAAAACAGCATAATTGCATATTAGGATTTTTTGTTTGTTTTTCCGTATATTTTTCTTCATACTGTCGGATCTATATCCATATATTTGCTTATATATATATATATATATATATATATATATATATATATATATATGTGTGTGTGTGTGTGTGTGTGTGTGGATAAACACTAAGCTTTCGTAGCCCGACACAAAACTCTCGACATTAATTAACCAATTAAACTGCGGCAGAAATTTCCGACATTCGCATTTGAGCTATAGAACCGTACTAACAAAATCTCCAGTTATCTGCAGTTACTGGGTTAACCTTAGCATGGCCTGGCATACTGTTGCTCAATTTAGCTACTATAACAATAGCTTGCTTATTTACACTATTTACTTGCAAATTATCTTCTTCATTTTTATTGTTGTTATCACAACGTTTCGGCTGTTGTGTCCACCGGCCTTCATCAGGTGTATGTCGATCCAGGTAACCTACAGGGAATTCCGAACTAAACCCTTTATTTATTCTACGTTGGTAGAATGTTTCCGTTTCACTATCAGTAGATTAAATAAAGGGTTCAGTTCGCAATGCCAGGACCGATATACACCTGTTGAAGGCCATAGAGGACATCGGCCGAAGTGTTTGTGATAACAACAAAGATGAGTCCGCATGTAAATAGCGTAAATCATGATAACTCTTCGTCTCAGAGATTCAGACTAAAAGTGGCTTGCTTGTTAACCAACACTGTCACTAGTGTAGAATAATGTACGTCGCTTCTTTCCGACTTTGGCTTTGTATTCTGTCATAACGTTTCGACCATTCGACCCACGAGCCTTTATCAAGTGTCTATGGTATCTGGTACTGTTGTGTGTCAGCATGATAAAAAATTTTCTTTTAATGTTCTCTTCTCATATCTCTGATTTCGAACGGTACGCTTTCTTCTTTTCTTTTTTTTTTTTTTTTTTTTCAAATAATTTTCTCCGTGACACGATTATTTGCTTCAGGTTTCTTAAACATAGATACAGGGATATATCTTGAAATACTAAAGAGTATATTTGTTCAATAAAATCGCCGTTGGCTTCAAATACTGCCACAAGACGGCTTCGGAATCTCCTTCATCTCTTCTGGACGGTCTCCTTGATTAAGCTGGTGAATGCTGCCATAATCCTTGCCTTTGGGCCCTGTCACTGGATCTAACTAACGCCTTTATCCACCGTGCCATGTGTCCTTGAGTCTACCACAGTGAACGAAATAAAAGGTTCAGTTCGACATTCCAACCACCTGAAGAAGGCCGAAACGTTGTGATAAACATGACGTCGAAGATGAGAACAATAGTCCGAATAATGTAAATAGTGTAAACTGATTTGGTTGAAGTCGCTACAATTTTTTATTATGTGCGTATTGTTGGTAATTTATATGAAATGTATTGCTGGTATTTTTACTATGAAAATGTATTTTTATACTGTCATAGAGTTTTGTTTTTGCTTGGCGGGGTCGCTATTTGCACATAGCTGAGACCCTAACAGGTGCTACTGCCCCGAGTCAAAGTGGACCTGGGAGGAACAGCAATAAAGTGGTGGTTCTACGCTCCACAAAACTGCCAATCTCCCGAACAGAGGCCTTGCTGCCGGATGTGGTTTATCGTCATAGTAAGCGAGAGAAGATAAAAAGATGGGGTGTATGTGTGTGCAGGTGAGAGTGAGAGAATGGGTATGCGTGTGAGAAAATGTGTGTAAAAATATGAGTGAGAGAGAGGGAGGTAGATAAAGTGTGTGTGTGTGTGTGTGTGCGCACGCGCGTGTGAAAGAGAGAGTACAAGGGAGAGAGTAAGTGAGAGAAATAGAGGGCGTAAAATAAAGAAAACGTATGCATATGTGTGCATGTGCGCGGAAGAAGCAAGAGAGTGTTTATGTGAGACCTGTGTGTAAGCGTGTGGGCGTAATTTGTAATTTCATTTATCAGTAAATAATACAGATGTCGCACATTTTATGTTTGCTGTAACTAATTTCAGCTTTTAAAGCCGAAACTTGCTATTTCTTGATATGAAATTTCGCTTTGTAAATTATGCAGGCGGCTAAACAACATCAATGTAGACTTGATTAACGACATGAAACCAAATACTTGGACCGGGTCTGACGTAGTTGGAGATTTCTTTCTATTTACTTAGTAAATATTAAACTTAACTTAGTCTAACTTAAGGCAACAAGAAGTAGACTGATTAAAACATAGCAAGACCTGTTTGTATGGCCTCGCTTTAAAAGAGACACTTGACTATATATATATATATATATATATATATATATATATATATATATATATATATATATATATATATATATATATATATATGAGGAATCGGGGAGCCGAGTTCGAATTCTAGTCGAATACATTACATTCACTTACGTGTTAATACCCTTATGGAAGGTATTAATCCTCCTCTTCTCCCTCCAGCTATGGGTAAATAGCAGAATAGTCTGGGTTCTATAGCCTTGGATGGCCACTGGTCTGTGAGAAGGTCAACTCTGAATTCAAATCCTGCAGAGGGTCGTTTGGGGACAACGTAGTGCATTAGGTCTCTGTATTCAGCCCTTCAAAAAGTGTGGTTGGTTCTGCACAAAGCCATCATCTCTGTAATGAAATCATATGTGCTGTGGTCTGGGCTGTCGGTTTCCTAAGAACTGAGATGATAGACCCTCATACATCGAATACAACGGAAGAGTCCACCATATACATATATATATATATATATATATATGTATATATATGTGTGTGTGTGTGTTTAGTGTATAGGGACAACAGATCATTATTCAAACATATATTGAACAGACAACCAATGTCTATTATGCTTGATCATAAGCCGTTCTAAGCTTCGTATAGTTGCTTTAGTTTGGTGAGAAAATAAAAACAAAAACTGTCCAATATTTGGCTATTTTTAATTATGCTGTTCATCAGGGTGGTTATATGGAGATTACAACATATTACAACGTATTTAAACAATGGTTCTGTTGATAACATTTCTTTCTCTCACGTCGTCATGTACGACTGACGTCATAGAACCGCATTACGAATTTACGACATGCGTCTGCTATTCTGCGGCTGTTATCATCGCACAGCAAAATTCTATGTAAAGAAGTGAACATCTCTGTTGTAATGTCCATACAACCACTCTAAAGCTTAAATCAATGAACAGTATAATAAAAACGTATCCAATGTTGAACAGTTTTTGTCTTTATTTTCTCCCCAAACTAAAGCTACTATACAAAGTTAAGAACGGCTCATGATCAAACATAATAGACATTCGTTGTTTGTTATATATATATATATATATATATATATATATATATATATATATATATATATAGAGAGAGAGAGAGAGAGAGAGAGGTTAATGATTTAAATGGCGAGAATAAATCATTAACCTCTATATTTGTTTTTGTATGAATGATTCATGTAATTATAAATTAAACTGCACCTATAATCGAAATATATATATATATATATATATATATATATATATATATATATATATATATATATTCTTTCATTCATTAATGAAATAAATAAATCGCATTCTTTTTATGCGGCCTCGTTCCCAATAGCTGTTACACATGACGTCATGCTAAAACATTTCGAACGTCCAGCTCCTTAAAGAATACCAGGAGGAAAACAAAGGAATTATAACTACCACACAGACACCACATCGGTTCATGATAATGACTGTGAAAGTCGTAAGTATTTTAGCAAAATTAACAGTTTATCTACAACACCGAACACAACACTCAACACCTTATCCGAAAATTGGAAACAGACATACTATGTCGGTCATTTTTAATCAAACTTGTTTGTATATATATATATATATATATATATATATATATATATATATATATATATATGTGTGTGTGTGTGTGTGTGTGTGTATACAGCGTCCCACCTCCGTGCACACGTATAATCGTAACAACGTAAACATGTAAACATCACTTTCGTTCGATAAATGTCCTAATGGATGGAACACGTCACACGAAAATATTTTTCTACTTTGTCATAGGTTTTACTAAAATTATTCTGATGCATAAAAAATTGTCTATCGTTTTCTCATATATATGCACAATTTTCTTACTACAACAAACGTTATTTTTAGTTGGTATACGTATTTGAGTTGACATCCGTGTTATTTATTTTCTTAAATTGAAGTGAAATTGATATCAACCGGCCTAGATCGAGAAGAAAGAAATTAATATCAACCGGCCTGAATCGAGACTAAAGAAAATGTCCCTGCTGACATGAATCGAACCTGGATTCCGTTTTTTCCGTCAGGGAAATACTCCTTGGGCGGAAACATGCCGTTAACAAAGGCTGTCGTTATAAGGCGTGGCGCAAATACCTACTTAACGAATGCACACTAGTTTGGACGTCTTTGAATCTATATCTGTTAGCTTTTGTTTTCATACCCAAATCGAAAACAGTCATTTTTAAATGGAATAATGCCGAATAAAAAAACAAAAAAAAACATTAAAGAATACACAAATCTGGTTATTCTAATGTGTGCGTTTGCTTATATAAAAAAACAAAAGCTGAAACAAACTTAACGAGTGGTAAATTAAAGCTTTGACAAACCGGATGTCGACTGCAGAGGAAATCAATGATTCACCGGCGTATGGAGCAAGGTGCTAATTTTCCTCCCATTTCAGAGAATCAAATGCCCAATATTAAACTTTCTACTTGTACAACAGAAAGTGGTGGCAATTCTAATGATTGGTTTCTTGATTGAGGTACCATTGGATTAAGGAATATTGTCTCTAGCAAAATAATTCGCGGTGTCTGTTTTGAGGATTCACTGAATCAGAACGGATTAATATCGCCAGATACAATGGTCCACGTATATTAAAGATAAACCAATAACATTGGTGTAACCAACAGACTACATACCAAGAGACCTAATACCTTAATCAAGAGAAAATCTTGAATAAGGAAAGAATAAAAAAAGAAAATGACCTAAAAGAAAAAAAAAAACACCTACTCAGTAAGAAAAGTGCTCAACGCCTAGGTTACCTAGAGAGAGCCAAAAAACGCTTCAAAACGTAACTCCTATCAAAGGACAGTTCGAGTCGTCACTCCAGATTCACGCTTTCAGGATCTTCAGACGACTAGAGCGAAAATTAAAGAAGTGGTATCCAGCTTTATATACAAACAAGATGAATCTTCACTTAGAAATATCATAACGAAATACACTACCCCAATTGACCCGAACAAAAAAAAGTCAAATTAATTATCTACTACAAAAAAATTAAAACAGCTAACCTTATACCCAAAAATAACAGCACACCAGCAAAATCAAAATTACAACGAACGAATATTATTTATGTTTTCAAATGCCACTTAAGGAACTGCGTTCCTGATCAAGGAGAATTCCTAAATAATTACATCTGTCACACGACTACATGTCTATCCAGACGTCTTACGTTACACTTATCTGACCACAGATCTTATTAGAAACCATTTAAACACACACAGACACACACACACAAACTTACTAGACTCAATCCGAAACATACAAGTAGAAAATACAAACATCCACATGTAAAAAAAAAGATTAAAAATAATGGAAGCCTTAATAACAAAAAAGAAAAGCCAATATTTAATAATATTAACTACGAACACGGCCACGATGTGCTGTATTCGCAAAATAAAACATCCCTATAACTCTAAAAACATACACACAACCCATACACCCAATTAAAAAGCAAAAATAAAATCATCCTTGATAATGGCTAAATGTATAGCCGAGAGCGCTCGGAATTATAGAACATTGGAACAGTTTCTACAAACTCTGTTATTATTACATAATAATAATAATAATAATGATAATGGCCTGTGTAAGCCGAAAGCTTAGATTGGATTTAAACATGTATCAATATGGTGATTTTCTTTCGTCTTTCAATGATAATGCTATTAAGCTTATCAGACAATATGAAAGGAATTTATTTAAAATAAATAGACAAAACTTGTCTATATTATTTAATGAAACATCAATGAATATATATATATATATATATATATATATATATATATATATATATATTTGGTTAGATTGATTGAGCGCTTTCTAATAAGTACCACGCATATAATATATATATATATATATATATGTAGGGATTCACATGAATACATTTGTGAGACATATATGAATAAATGAAAATTGATATTACCCTCAAATACTATTAAATAATGAAACCTAATCTTTAATTTAGTTTACCAATATAATAAATAAAAATTACATTCATAAATTAATTTTAAATATTAAAATAGATGTTATTGTTACTGTTTTTTTTCTTTATATATTGTGGAAATACAATTAGTCGGATGAATAAACTATTATAATTTTAAATATTCCTTTATGTCCTAGATAAATATGTTTATTACAATAATAGTTATATTTAGTCCTGAAACTATTTACTTAAAAAATTAAAGATTTAAGTTAATAACAAAATTTTTTTTCAGACTTCGAATTTTCTATCAAACATTGTAAGCTATCTTTTACATAATTTTGTTAAAACAAAATTATAACAACTCCATCTCTCTTTCCCCCCTATCTCTCTCTTTACCATAAGACTCACTTGTATACATTTTCTACATTTCACTTCCGTTTTGTTAACCATCTAAATAGGTCAAGGTTCTGTCACTCCTCCTACTCCAATATAAAACATACTTAAGAGAGATATAAAATTTACCCCTCCCTATACTTTATATTGTCTGTTTAACTGCCACTATCAACCCCCTCTATTAAATTACAAAAATTACACTACCCACCAATTTCTAATCCCATTTTTCCTCTCAATTCGTTGTTGGAAGTTTTGCCTGATGATCCTGAATCCTTAAAAAAGGATTTAGGTGAAATAAATTATCGTAATGGTACCTTAAAGTGGTTTGTTTTTCATTACATATATATATACATACACACTCACACACACATATATATATATTTCTGCAATTGCAGTTATCAGTTATGGGGCTGTTGCTGATTTGAAGATTGTTGAAATGCTTATTTAGAATGGAATTGTTTTGCTGTGCTATATATTTTTATTTATATTTTCGGTTGACATCTTTTTTTTTTTTTTTCTGGTTCACGCGAGAAACATTGTGGGAATGGAATATTATTGCAGTTAAAATATTTAAATGAATTGTAGTTTAATTTTGAATTTGAATTTAAACTCAGATTGAAAATAAGGTTGGGAATAAGAAATATAAATTCTAAATTAGAGAGACGCTGGTTTAGAAAACGTAAGTAAACAAAAAAGTGTCGTTAAGAAATCAAGGGGGGCAACTCTATTTTTTTCAAAAATTCAAGAGAGTAATTGATATTACTAAACTGAAACTAATGATATCAAGAACAATGTATGCCGTGATAAAATAATATAAAACAAAACAAAATTACTACTACTACTATTACTACTACTAATACTAATAATACATATCAATGGAAAGGAAATGATTTTTTATTTTCGACTGTACATTCAGTCATCTTCAGGCACGGAAATTATTTTGTTTTTGGTAAAATTCTGGTAGCACCCGAGAAAAAAATTCTCAAATTGCCATATTAGTAAAATATGCACTTAAAAAAAAAAAATCAACCTTAGCGTTGCGACTGCACGCTCCAAAAGTTTGTATCCATTATCAATAACACATTTAAAAAAAAAAAAAAAAAATTCCATGCCTGAAGATGACTGAATGTACAGTCGAAAGTACTTGCGTATTAAAGAAAGACCTTATACAGCTTATAATTTTTAAAAACAAGGATCATAACATTCATCGAGTGATTTGTAGGTTAATTCACCTTTAAAATTTTGTTAGCGAAGGGATTTCGCCATTTTATATCATTAACTTTACTAATCTACTTTTTGTATGAATGATTCATTGTAATATATACATATATATATATATATATATATATATATATATATATATATGTATAGGGCGGTCCGATATATATATATATATATATATATATATATATATATATATATATATACATACATATATAGGGCGGTCCGAAAGTCTTGTTACTACCTGCCTCTCTTTCAAACTGTAAGATCTCGTGTCAGCCATCTGAAATAGAAAGTTATTTTATGTAGGGGCGACAAGACTTTCGGACCAGCCTGTATATTGGTGTATTTGGCCAATATATGTATTCGGTTAAAGACCAACGTAAATTCTTTACTAAATACTATTTTTTGCATATTTTTCTATATTTCGGACCATTTTCCTGGTTTCTGGGGAAAATTTAAATATAAATTTCCAATATTTGATTTATTTTCGCTTTCAGAAAACGATATTTAAAAATAATTAAACCGACCTTGTACAAAAAGTACAAGAAACAAAAAACAGCAAAAATCTCTTTGATAATGGTGTATGAAAGTCGAAACTGCTCAGACATTGGACAATTTATATTAGGTTGGTACAAAAATAATGTCGTTTTCTAACATATGTTACTATGTGAGAAAACGACATTATTTTTGCACCAACCTAATATTTAAATGTGTACCGGAAATATCAGGAAAGTAGTCCAAAATATAGAAAAATAAGCAAAATAGTTCAAAATATAGAAAAATTAGGAAAATATTTCAAAATATAGAAAGGTAAGCAAAAAAAGAAAGAAAAAGAAAAATGCAAAAATCCTTGTGTCTATTCCCAAAGAGAACTGATGTCGAATTTAGAAATAGTTGATATTTTAAGTAACAATGTCAAAACAGCCATATTTATATGTGTACATCTGTCTGGGAGAGAGATGGGAGGTATGGAAAAATAGAAACTGGATTTATGAAAGAGAGAGGGGAAAAAGGAAGAGATGGTATGGACAGCGAGAAAAACTGTGCGTGAGATAGATAGATACATAGAGAGAGAGAGAGAGAGGTCGGAATGAACCGAGAAAGACAAAGAGGTTGGAACAAAAATATTAA
>OZ010596.1:32750502-32765502 GCA_963932145.1 Acanthosepion lycidas
TTAAGAGTGCAAGTAGAAAACAAGAGAGAGCAGGAAAAAAGCAAGACAGAATGAAGTAAATAGGAAAGTGAGAGAGAAAAGGGAGAGAGGGATGGAAAGAAAGAATGAGAACAGAGATAGAGAGAAGGAAAAGGAGGGGCAGGGGGAGAGGTAAAGAAAAGGGGAGAGAGAAAGGGAGAGAGAAAGGCAGAGATAGAGAGAAGGGGAGAGAGGGATAGAAAGAAAAAGAGGTAAAAGAATTTGAGAGAAGGACATAGAAGGACAGAGATAAGGAGAGAGGGAAAGAGACAGAGAGAAGGGGATAGAGGAACCGAGGTAGAGCTAAGGAGAAGGGAGAGAAAGGGAGATGGAGAGAAAGACAGCGAGGAGTAGTAGTAGACAGAGACAGAGAGAATGGGATATATATAGAGAGAGGTAAAAAGAAGGGAGAGAGAGACAGAGAGAAATAAAGATAAGGAGAAACAGAGAGAGGAACAGAGATAGCGAGAAGGGGAGGGAGGGATCGAGGGAGAGGTAAAGAGAAGCGGAGGAGAGGGACAGAGATAGAGACAAAGACAGAGATAAGAAGAATGAGATGGAGGGACAGAGATATCGGGAAAGAGAGAGATAGAGGGAGGGAGAGTGGAGTTGGTAAGATAAAGGAACTTTTTAAAGATAGCTAGCTCGATAGAAACGAAGAAAGACTTGGACATCACTTTCTGTTTTATGAAGAAAACGAGGAAAATAGTAAAGAAAAAAAAAATCTCCGCAAATCGATGAAAGTCGTAAAAACTAAACAAATTCAGACAAGCGAAGAAGAAGCACAAAACATTGAAGATTTGATTAAAGAAAGAAAAGAAAGAAAAGAAAAGAAATAAAAAAAAAAGAACTAGAATAAAGTTGAGCAATAAAAAGAAAAAGATCGAACGAGGGAAAGAAGTGGGGAGAGGTTGTGATCGTTGACGACTGAAGGTGACGGAGTAGGAGGGAGAAAGACAGAGTGCATGTGAGTGTGAGTGTGAGTAGAGAGTAAAGCGGAGGTTTTTTTTTTTTTGCACATCTCAATAGAAATCTTGTTTGTCGACAGTTCGCTCAGCCGACAACTTAAGCGCCAATAATGGGCTGCACTACAAGCAACACATCGGGTTCGAATTCTGGCTCCACGACCAAATTAAATGGCCAGGCCCCCGGAACCAAACCAACTAACAATGGGGAAGCCCAGATAGGTAAACGATTTCATTTATCTCTTTTTGCGTGTTATCAGTTTTATTTATTTATTTATTTTAAACAGAGACTGGCTTTGAAATATATTTTCAGGTTGAAAAACGAAGACTTTTTAAATGACAGGTTCACTGAAACCTAAATTGTTTTACCGTAAAACTTTTACGATATGTAAAAAAAAAAAAAAATAAGGAGGCGGGGATTGTATATGTGGGGATCGTATGTTTGCTTGGTCTTGGTACTATGCATGTGTGCATTTATTTAATTAAAAATCGTTTGATTGACTATTGCATCATGTCATAAACACTAAATACATATTTGTTTTGATGTCTGTTACGTTTTAATTGATTTTATGATTCATAAAGTAAATTTCATTTATTATTCGATGGTATTTACTAAGCCTACTTTAGTTTGTCGCAGACGGGGATCGAACTCATTGTTGGCTAGTAAAAAACGATCTGTTGGAGCTGGCTTTGACAATATTCAGATCACGGAGAAGCATCAGTTTCTTAGAGAACATTTCTTGAAAGTGCTTTTAAAATTGAACCAAGTTTTTCTTTTCTTTTAAAAAAATAAAATTGTCAAAAGTTACATTCAAACGCAAAATTCTATGTAACATTTACGTTCAGCAAATAATACACGGAAAAAGTTAGCTTTTAAGAATTTAAACTTACATTTTATAACTTTTGCTGTGAAGAGAGTGACAAACTTTGGATTCATTGCTTCTTCTTTTTTTTTTTTTTTAAAAATGTTTTTCACTTTTCGGAAAACCAAACAACACAAACTAATAACTGTGTGAATTTGTATTTCACTGAATGTTAATATATATATATATTTTTTTTTATGTGGAACTGCTTTCAACTTCTTTAGGCTGTTCTCTTTCTCTTTTTTCTTTCTTTTCTTTCTTTCTTTTCGTTTTCTTTCTTTTCCTTTTATTTCTTTATTTCCCTTTTGCTCCTTTCTTTTTTTTCTTTCTTTCTTTCTTTCTTACTTTTCGTTTTCGTTTTTCCTTTTATTTATTTCTTTTCTTTTCCTTTTCTTTCCTTTCCTTTTCTTTCTTTCTTTCTTTCTTTATTTCTTTCTTTCGTTCTTTCTTTCTTTCTTTCTTTCTTTCTTTCTTTTTTCTTCATTCCTTCATCACTTATATAGCATATAAAATTAAAGTGTTCACACATCTGTCTTGCCGCATAAAAACGACAATATTTTTCTGTTTGCTTAAAATGCAAAAAATAAATTTCGTCAGATTTATACAAAACATAAAATCAGAAATGAAAACAACGGTGGCGGAGATGAAAAGAACTTTAAAAAATACATAACGCAGAAAAAAATGTTTTAATCTTATTAAGAAAAAAAGCTAAGTACGAAAAAAGACAAAAAAAAAAACAAAAACAAAACAAACTGAATGAACAACTATCGACAGTAAATCAGTTGTTGTTGGGTATTAAGTGCATTTCTTTCGTTCACTTTGTCAACTTTATTGGTTTCTCTGTAAATACGAGAGATATGTGCACGCGCATGCGCAGGTGCAACCACACGCACACGAACGAAGGAGCGCGTGCACACACGCACGCACGCAAGCACACACACACACATACGCACACACACAGAGTCTGTAAAAATATGCGCATTTATTTAAAATTAAATTTCTTTAGTTGCAATGGAGCAGTAAAATGGAACAAAAATAGAACCAGTGGGATGTAATTTAGACAGTTATCCGGAAATGCAAATGTTCACATATAACACTACAAAATACAAACACCACGTATATATATATATATATATATATATATATATATATATATATATAATATATAATATGTGTGTGTGCGTGTGTGCGTGTGCGCACGCGCACACGCGCGTGCGCGCACGCGCGTGTGTGCGTAAAAATTTAGATATAAATAAAATCTATTTATAATATAATTTTTCACACACACATACACACACACACATATATATATATATACACATATATATTTATTTATATGTATGAATATATGATGTAGCTCATATAAACATCTATCTGTCTATCTATCAATCTATCTATTTCAAAACATTCACCCACCCTCATCACGTAGAAGTACCGGTTCCAGTACAAACATCGAAACAACATCAAGCCTGGTCAGTACCTAGATGGGTGACCGCTTGAGAATACCAGATGCTGTAAGCTTGGATGTGCGGATGGTGTAATGGATAATGACTGGGGATTGTAAATCGGAGAGCCGTGTTCCAATTTCTGTTGGGTTCGTTATATTCACTTACGCGCAAATATATCTAGAAAAGGCATGAATCCACATTTTTCCCCAGTTACGTGTTTCACTAAAATCATTATTATCTCAATAAAAATTCTTAAAATCTAAAAAATATTTTCTGATTTTATATATACCGTAGCCATGGAAAACATACGAATGAATGAATGAATGAATGTATGTATGTATGTATGTATGTATGTATCTATCTATCTATCTATCTATCTATCTATCTATCTATCTATCTATCTGTTGCTGAAAATGTCTCAGTCCGATCAAGAAACCGTTCCATCTGAATCTTTCTTGGCAGTCTGTAAAATCAGACTAAATGTCAAACCTCGGTGTTGGGTGGCGGGAAGTTCTTCTTGGTTGGATCAAGGACTTTTCTGATTCCTTCCTCTACGCACATATAGTCATGTACTCACACTCGCTCAGGCAGACTGAGAAGCACACAGATATTGATATATGATCAAAAACAGGCATTTACACTCTTTCACACACACACGAACATACTTATATGTGCTCTCTCTCTCACGCACACACACACACAGACATGTATCCTCTCTCACTCCCACCACTGCGAACAAATAAAATATATGCATTTAAACTGCCCTCTATTTATGGACACTCAGCTAGGATTTAAAAAAATGTGAGCGACCCACCACAAGGCTAAGAGCTGGATCCATGCGTATTTAGAGCCTGCACGAGGGATTAACCTTAGACCTTCCCTGAAAGTATTGCCAGGGAGGATGAACGATCTGGGATTTGAGTACATTATATTACATTTAAATTGGCCTCTTTTTATTGGCCTCTTATTAGTTCGTTGAAATTTCTTAAAAATTAAATAAAGTGTGTGTGAGTGGATATCATTAGCTTTTAAAAAATTCTTACTAACATTTTTCTTTCAAAATACCTTTCATCAATAAATCCATGTACGTATCAATAATTACTTAAAGTCTAATTGAGATCCGATAATTAACTGATTTTGGGGAAATTTTTAAAAATCAAGGCGTAGTTCGTTTACAAGTGTTCTACTATATTATTTCTACGGATTTAAAGAGTAAACAAGTCTTCAAAAAAAAAAAAAAAGAAATAAAATAAAATCTAGTTATATGCATTCTTTTTCTATGTGCCGTGTCCTTTCGGGACGCTGGCGATTATGGCATGCCACAATTTTCTGTCCTTTGTAGCCCTTAATAAATTTTGTTTTTTTTTGCTATCAAAATGCTCCACCATCTATTCACCCGAGCTCGACAAGTAGGTTATGCGTTGTTTTCCTTTGTCCCTCTTGCATTCAATCTGCCCTGTGAGTATCACATTTTCCAAACCCTCTTTCCTCATTATATGTCTTAGAAATTTCAACTGTCCTGGTGTTAAGTAAAAGAGTGCTTTTTGCTTCCATTGTCTTTCGAACTTCGTCGTTGCTCACATGTTCGTTCTATGGTATTCTCAGCATCCTTCTGTAGAACTGCAATTCTGCTGCTTCTCATCTTCATCTGTGAAGAGATTGTCCAGCATTCACTACTGTATATGAGAACTGATATTACGTAACAGTTCTGTAATCTTTTTTTTTTGTTTCTATTGCTTCAAGTCTCTTCAGCATTCTCTGCCGTATAGGAGGACTGATATTATGTAACTGTTCATTACACTTTTCTTTGTTTCTGTTGTTTCAAGCCTCTTCTTCATCCTTGAGGAGATTTCTCCGCAATCATTTCCGTATAGGAGGACTGATATTACGTAACTGTTCATTGCTTTTTTCTTTGTTTCTGTTGTTTCAAGTCTCTTCTTCATCTGTGTGGATATTGTCCAGCATTCAATGTCGTATAGGAGAACTGATGTTATGTAACTGTTCACTATACTTTTATTTGTTTCTCTTGCCTTAAATCTTTTCTTCATCTATATGGATATTGTCCAGCATTCACTCCGTATAGGACTGATATTAAATAACAGTTCTATAATCTTTTTTTTGTTTCTAAAGAAATTTTTCTAAATACTTTGCGTTTTTCGTTCGCTGTCTCAATACACCTTCGGATATCAGTGTCATCCATTCCGTCCTCTGTTAAAACACTTCCCAGATATTTACATTGTTGTACTTGTTTGATTTCCGTATTTCCAATTTTAATTTGCTGTTGGGCTGTTCTTTTTGCTCATAACTAAGTATTTTGTTTACTAACAATTGATGTTTAGTCCTTTCTTCTCGCTTTCCTTCCCTCCTTTCTGTAGGTGTTTTTGCAGATTCCTTTCTGTGTCTGCTACCAACACTGTGTTATCTGCATATAACCTCACTGCTTTTTCTTCTATTGAAACTTCCCGGATTGCTCCACTGTTCAACTAAGAATCATTATATACATTGGATATAAATCATTTTTATACTAGAACTTTTTTCATTCATTCTTTTTTTTTTTTTTTTTGGATGACTGAAAAATTACTACGATAAACTTTTATATACAAGTTTTGGGCATTTTTATTGACACAAATCCTTTTTTTTATAAGTGCGTGACGGCCCTTACCAAAGACACCTGAGTATATACACGTCTTTGTATTCATACACGCCTATTTATTCAGAGGTGGTAGAACCTTTTAAATCCCCAGCTATGGTCAACTAGTTAACCTCTAAACATCTTCACGCGTAAGGAAATTGTGTCTGAGTAATTGTCCAACATAAAGGATAATTGATCATTTCTTATATGGTGTTTTAATAGAAATAGAGAATGCCAAAAAATTGGCATTTTTGTTGGCATTTTTCTTAAAACTTTCTTGTTGTTCACATGTCCAGTCCATGGTATTCTCAGCACCGTTCTATAGAACGAAAACCTCAAAAACTGTATCCTTCTAAATGTAATTATTAGTGTCTTTCGAGTTGCCATTTTCTTTCATTGACTTTCATCTCTTGCTTTGAATTTCTTCTTCATCTGTAACCGACCAAAACTGACCAGCAGTCACTGCCATAGAGACGTCATGAAAAGAAACGTTAAAACCGAAATCAGTCGGTGCACATTTTAAGTGGCTTATATTTTTTTAAAGTGTTCCCAATACATAAGCCGCTGAGAAGCACGCGTATTCGCAGTGTTCCTTCTCGATTTCCACACAAGCCAATTAATAAATAAACGAATTTACTCGATTTCTCCGCAAAACTACCTTTCGCGAGTTATATGAAACTGATTCAATTTCAATATTCTGTCACCTTTGACAATGACGAGCGAAAATCCAACAGTGTCTTCTTAAGGAGACACAGAAATATTTACTCAACTACCGTATATACTCGCATATCATGCTACCTTTGAAAACCGAATTTTGAAGCTAATTTAACTACAGTAAATGGATATATAGCTTGGTTAAAGGCGTGACTAGGGCCAGTAGTACACACGATAACTTTATATCTCGTGTATGATGCGACCCCTTCAAAATTAGGACTTCAAAAGTCACATGATACGTGAGTATATACGGTAAGTGTCTTCCCGTTTTCTTTAGAACATTCTTGTGGCTCACATATTCCATCTATGGTATTCTCAGCATCTGTCCACATGTCACGTGGAATACGCGCAACACGTTGCAACATACACTTAAAACCAAATTGCAATTTTTACAGAGAACAGCAACGATTTTAAAGTTCTTCTAAATTCGTAAAATGTTAATGATATTTGTTTATACGTCTTACATTTTGAAATTAAAAAATATCAGGTTTTTCAGTATGTATTTTTGGAAATAATTTTTTGATTCATGTATTATTATTATTATTATTATTATTATTATTATTATTGTGTTTTGCCTTTGCTTCGTTAACACCTCGGGTCAGTGGGGACCTGAAAACAACAACAAAAACCTCCAATCCCCGGATCAGAGGCCTTGCTGCTGGGTGTAGTTTATCGTCATACCCAGGACTATTTATTTTTTATCGTACCCAGTGTTTCAATTATTATAGTTACCAGAGTAGTTTTAAAAGTGTCATTTTTTTAAAATTTCAACTTCAAGATCCTTATATTTATTTTGACGTATTTATCAACAAATATACTTACTTCTTCGGTAGTGCAAAGCAATGCGTACTTCTGAAACGATGGGTTACTAGGTTTTACACCAAATTTTTTAATGTAAGACTTTAAGTTCACTCCGGTGATAAATTATTCGTATTTTGTTTTCAATACACCAGGTTCATTAAGTTATCTGTCTAATGGCAACAAGAACCTCATATAGATAACACTTCCCTCAAAATATGTGCAGTGCCCAAAACAGGCGATTTGGTGGGTGGGGGGACTCCAACTTGGTATGGTATCTCTGGCTGGTCAAGGAAGTCAGACTGTTTTAATAGGATTGATCCCAATATACCAATCATCACAGGAATGACCTTGATATTCCCTTCTTTAAGATTCCAAACAAGTCTGCCATCTCAACTTTCAAAGCAGAGTAGTTTGTAATGTTCTCAATCACTTTGCTATATTTGTATCATTTGGTATGGCGACATCAATAATATGACAATACTTGATACTTGATATTTTTATCTAGCACTGGGGTCGGCAAACATTTTCTGACATTGTCCCCTTTTGTTTCTCTTCCTTCTCCAGTGACCACCATTTAAAATATTTTTGAGCCTTAAAACTCGCACTGATGTTGGCAATTAAAATGTTAACTAAAATGTATGAAAAGTTAAAAAATTTTAATCAGGTTCAAAATTACGCACCACTGTCATCAGGTTCAGAATACCCACCCTAAAAAACAATTCAGAAAGAAAAAGCAATGCTTAATGTAGTATTAAGTAAGTTTCATCAAAATAAGTTCAAAACTACTAAGGCTTTTGAGTCTGTTGATTGTCGAGCTCACTGCCTTTCTTTCATCTGCACCGAACAATACAACATACATGTACACTAATTAAAATTTAGATCAGTGTCATTCGCACACCGACACCCATTCGAACCCTTCACTATCATCGATTCCCTGGAACTCGCTACTGAACCCTAGAACAATAAAGAATAAAGTGATTATTCATATAAAATTTATTTATTGATTTTTATTGATTTTATTTATTATTATATTAATTTAATATTATAACTAAGCATCATCGTCATCACGATCACCACCACCACCACCACCACCACCATCACTATCCACATTACCACCACCACCATCATCATCATCATCATCATCATCATCATCATCATCACCACCACCACCACCACCACTATTATTATTATTAATCAATTCTCGTTTATTTCCCTATATAACAATATAATAAGTTTGACTAAGAACCTAACTTTGAACTTGTGTCCTCCCAAACCTCTTAAGGCCACCCTAGTTGACACCACTTATCCCCCCCCATTTTAACATGCGACAATTTGTATTGGTACCAACAGCAGGAAGTCATTTCTAATCTGATATCATGGAAAGGTTGGATTCATGCCTTCTCTAAGGCCATTAGTGATTCTTTCCCGTGTTCTTAACTCAGCAACAGCCATACAAGGAATAAGGAAAAAGAAATCAACTTCCCTTATGTGCATTCAAGACGTGCGTATTCACGGCTCTCCACAACTTCATATCCTTTGTAACTCTTTACCTCCTTATTATCCCTTTTCCTTTTTTTTATAAACTGAAGTCCCTCCCCCACCAATACATAGCCCAAGAGCCACTCCAGGTAGAGGGTTACTGAATAAATTGTGTGATATGAACATAAGAGGAAGACGTAGGAAATGAAGATTATGAGGATATGGAGGATAGATAAAGATTGACCCTAGACATGAAGAGGTTAAGATTGTGTTCGAGAAAGCATCCACGCAGTTGCGGTTCTTAAGAAGAAGGTTTCTGGGTGGAACATTCTTCATAAGGATGAAATACGTAAGGAATAAGGGTGATTCAACACTGTGGAAGTGAGAAAGCGGATTTTGACTGTATAGATCTAAGTTGGTGGCACTAAAGAACATTTGCCATGGAAATAGCTATAGGCTATTGCAATGTTCTGCCATCCATTTACACAAGCACGTCAGGTAAGTTACTCGATGTTTTTTCTCTGATACTCTTGATTCCAATATGTCCTGTGAGTGTCAAATTCTCCAAGTCAACTTTCTTCATTATGCATCCCAGAAATTTCAACTCTTTCTGATTAGAAGTACAAGTGTCATATTTCTTTCCATTTTCCTTAAAATTCCCTCCTTGCTCACACGTTTCTTCCGTGCCATCCTTCTGTAGAGCCACTTTTTTGTTCCCTCAAGTTTTTTTCTTTTACGGTGAGAAAATTATTCACTGTCATATATAGAAGGATCGACATGGACGCCTCGAGGCGGTGTAACGGTTAGCAACCTTGTCTCGCTTGAACAATTACGACTGACTAGTGAGTTCGATCCTCACTGGGGGCCCCTTACTTTCGGCCTTATGCCACATCTAAGCTACGCTTGGAAAATCGCTATAGAAGGATCATAGCAGTTCAGCATTATTTTTTTTTCATGCTAACGAAATTTTCTTGTTTCTTAATACTTTGTTTAGGTTTTGAAAGGCATGTTTCGCTATGTCAATACGTCTTTGGGTACAAATATTTCTCCAATTTTATTAAAACATGAAAAGCTTTGAATTATGGACATAATAAGTTATTCTTCCATACCCCAAATTTTGCGCAATTATTAGGTTGGTGCAAAAGTAATGTCGTTTTTTTACGTTTTTTTTTAACGTCAAAAACCGACATTATTTTTGCACCAACCTAATATTTAAAGTACACATACTTTCTCTGCGGCTGACTCATGCTCTCTTTCATCTGTCTATCCCTAATGAAGACATAGGTAAGATTAGGTTTAGCATGATTTCTAAGCTCAGACAGATTTCAATTTTCATTATAGGTTTAGTTTTCTTGCACAATAAAGTATTTTCATGACCCAGCCGCAGTTAAGTTTCAGGACTCAAACACACACAAACAAACAAATGAATACTGATAGCTTATATTACAAGGACAGGCCCTTCAAATCGTGACAAACCGGGTCAAACCGGGATGTATGATAAGCTTACGTAAGATGCAAAAACGTGTTTCCCGATTAAATAAGACACGCGTTGCGCTTAAAATAAACTAGCACGTACATCTTTTCGTCTCATCTATTCGGGTGTTTTTTTCTTTTTACTCAGACACAAGTTTTACCAAAATTCGGCATGTATATATATATATATATATATATATATATATATATATATATATATATATATATATTAGATAGATATGAACTGAAGTAGGCATTAACTTGATGTGAACTGAGGTAGACATTAACTTAGACAAATAGATAGATATAAACTGAGGTAGGCATTAACTTATATATATATATATATATATATATATATATATATATATATATATATATATGTATATAATTATTTATTTAAAAATTACAACATAAATATGTTATAAAATGATTTTATAACATTACATCTGCTCTACT
This sequence comes from Acanthosepion lycidas, assembly GCA_963932145.1. Classification (NCBI taxonomy): domain Eukaryota; kingdom Metazoa; phylum Mollusca; class Cephalopoda; order Sepiida; family Sepiidae; genus Acanthosepion; species Acanthosepion lycidas. Next base: position 32,761,352 of record OZ010596.1, read on the forward strand.
CTGTATTGAGCACTGTTTTAAGAATAGTAATTGTTGGTTATTGGATTTTATTCCGTATACGCAAATCATATACTTGTATATATATATATATATATATATATATATATATATATATATATATATATATAGATAGATAGATAGATAGATAGATAGATATGAACTGAGGCAGGCACTGACTGACTGATAGATAGATATGAACTGAGGCAGGCACTGACTGACTGATAGATAGATAGATAGATAGATAGATAGATAGATAGATAGATAGATAGATAGATAGATAGATAGATAGATATTACTCCACAACATCTAAGGTTTGATGTTTTGTTAGACATGTACTTATTAGCTGACTTTTGTTCAATCTATATTATTAATGGAGTTTGGTTAAGTGTATTGACAAAGGAGAGAGTGTGGTAAAAAATATGTGTCACGTAAAATATTTTTTCATGCGACTACGGACTTATTGATTCCCTTGCATCTGTAAATGTCAACACGAAGTAAACTTAATCACCCATGTACGTCTCCTTGTTTTTTTTTGTTTTTTTTTTCTTGCCGTCTTCTTTCTCTATACACTATGTATGCACAAATTATATAATAATAGCTACTTAATGATACCGATTGTATGCAGGAAAAATTCCTTTCGCCGTTGATTAATACCGCTGGACCGAGTCCCATTCGGTTCATAGTCATCTGTCGCCCCTGGGATTAAGATGGGACTTCGTAAAAATTTACAGATTCGGTTTCCTGTCCTTTGAGACTAGAAGTCAATAATTAACTGAAGCTTGGTGCTCTGTAGATCCATACACCATGCTGTAACTCCCCAAGACGTTAACATCTAACTGGAAGGGAGGGATACCCTGATGCCTGAGTCGGTAGTCGACAGAATGGAGCAAATTGCCGTCTTTGGTTGCGTGTGCCATATCTGGTGGGAATTGTCATTTTTTTTAATGCTGTATCTCTTCAGGATGTCGGTGATCATGGCTCTTCATAACTTCCTCTTCTTTTAAATATCTGAAAATTTCAATGACTTCTGACGATTTGTGACGTAGTAACTGTGGGTTCAATCACTGGGCCGACTTAGGCTCAGTGGAAACAGGGCGAGCAATAACTTAGCATTACTAAATAAAAACTACACGAGATATCCCTACACACTGACAATGGAATGAGAACAATTTACCCCTTTAGATTAAATAAAGGGTTCAGTACTAAATTCCCTGAAAGTTACCCGGAAATACAGACATCTGAGGAAGGCCGGAGGACACAACAGTCAAAAGTGTCTGATAATAGCAACAAGAATGAGGACAGTAGTCGAAATGTAAACAATGTAGATTGTCACAAGTGCCTTTGGCCACTTCTGTCATCTAGCTGTAGTCTTTACTTCTGAACGAAGCCAAAACATCTTGGCTACGTTCGGAAACTAATACGGAAATTGTACTAAGAATGATATTAAAGATGCTTCCAATACAACATAGCATAGAAAACAAAATAAAAAATATATTAACAATCTTCATTACTACAAAATCCCCCCCCCCAACATGTCGGACGTATTAGCCGAAAGCGCTCGAGAAAATAAATATAAATAATTATATTTGAACTTTACCGTATGTGAGTCTCACATTAAGCAAGTTTGGCCAACCTTGATAGATTACTTCGCTTCTGATAAAAATAACACACACACACACACACAAAACAAAACAAAAAAAACACGATGTTAGAGATAGTCGTGTATGCACACATATTTATTTATGCCTATACAGACACCTACTATGTTTTTTTCCTCTCTGTACTCGCTATGAACATGCAGATGACATGTTTGGCTAGATTAAATTATATGTAAATTATATGTAGATAATTAAATAGAAATTAGATGCAGATAAACTTGCATTTATGCACCTGCAGAATATACGATTATTCAGACACACCCATTCGTATATCAGCAAAACTGAAGCACGCCTAATGAATTTAATTTCTTAAAAATATGACGGAAACTTTATATTAGAACGTTGGCAAGTATTAACTGTGTAAAGATGAATGTATTTTAGTAAATCCATCAAAAATAAAAACTAGAAGCAACATTTTAAAAGAAGACAATTCTTAGATAATCTACGGTTTTTCTCTGGCATGATTGCTCTGGTTTTAATAAAGCGGTAGCGCTTTCACAATCTGAACCCCTGTTTTCGACTTTCTCTCTTATTTAAAAACATGCCATTAAATCCCATCAGGACATAGGCGATCCTGATTCCTACAGATTCGTTTTCTGTATTGTACGTGAATTGCCATAATTTCTTAGGCAAGATAACGGAGTAGTTCCTCGTTGTCTTCTCCACGGTTTGGTATTCGTAGTTATCTTTCTCCTAGACTGGTTGCCACTCAGAGTTAGAGAACCATGTCTTCCCTGTTATTTGACATAGCTGACGGATTCACGCTTTTTTCTAAGGGGCATTTGTGCGAAAGTGAACGCAGCATCTAGTTAGGAATTCGAACTCGTGTTAAATAATAGTTTAAAACTATTATTTCTTAGTGGCAGTGACCTTCTGAGACTGACCTTGGGGTTAGCTGGTAGACAAAATAGGGATCTCGATTTTGATTGGCTGAGCCGAAAGTGGGAATGTTAGAGAGATAGAAAGTGTTTTCAGAGGAGTTAAGTTTTACGCGCCGAAGAGATCAGACGTGCTTATTTCTTGTCTCAGGGAACTTGCTCCCCAATGAGGCTGATAGAGCGACCTCACTGGCTAGTTAGAAATGTACACGTCGGCGTGTTTAATAAAATAGAATTTAATAAAATAAAATTTAAAATCCTTTTTTTTTTTTTTTGAAGTTCTCATTTTATCTTCGAACCCAAAAACATTTCGACACGCGTCCGGGAGAAGACGGCCGAGAGAGAAGAATGCAGCTTCGTTATGGAATCGACCCCGTCAACCAAAAGACTTCTCCAGAAAAAGGGGGGCTGCTATACAACAGTCGACTTATCGGTACATATTTCTGCGTCGATACCCGTTACACTAGCAGCACATTCTTTCTTTCCTAATACAAGAACAACAATTATGAGTTTAAGTGCCAGGATTTTTGTCAGGAATTCAGGTTTCTTTGTTGGTTTTAATAAATAATGTATAGCCGTTGTGGTTACTGTAGAAAGGGGATGGTATTTGCAAGTGAGAATAGAAGCCTTTCTCATGAAAACGGCGTCTTAAATAAATATAAAAAACCTTGTGTGATAGAATTTGGTCCAGTGTTAAATTTTAACAGATAATCACATTTGTTTCTTTTGTATGTAACTTCTAGAATTCCGAGTCTTTCCTGTAGTTGTTGCTGAATAGTATTTTGGTATAATCTACTAATATTTCTTATATGTTTCTTGAGTACAAAGACGACCAACCTTCTTGACACTAATTGTTGAACATAGGCTCGTCTATTCATTATGAGTAGGACGTCTGATCATAGGAACAGTAGTCGCATAGTGGATCGAAGTGTTAAATTGTACGCATTACTGCACTGAAAAAACGGTAATCGCTATTATCGTAATATTAATCCATGGATCTCATGTGATTAAATATTTTCTTCATTATTCTTTTGTTCCAATGTTTTTCTTACAAAAATACTAACCAGAACTACGAACATTATAACAATGTTCGTGATTGTATTTTAGTTGTTTGTAATATCGATATGTGTACGAATTACATTAAATTTCGACAATGCAATATATATATATATATATATATATATATATATATATATATATATATATACTAATGATATTTTAGCAAATTTTTCGTGAGAGGCGTTTCGTCCTTTCGGACTTCATAGAACTAAAGGGATGTTTAAGTTGATTACTTACACATGCGCATGAAGGAGTGGGTAAATTCTTTACTACTTTTGTCATTACCTTTCTTTACATATAAAATTTAGATATCATTTTTTCCTATATATATATGTGTGTGTGTGTGTGTGTGTGTGCGCGCGCGTGCGCGCGTGTGTGTGCTCTAGCCGAGGTACCCGGCGTTGCCCGTGTGTATATGGCTGCAATTGTATAACTGCACCCCTTGTATACCCGCACCCCCTGTCTAGAAATTTCTGCCTGCGTTCTCGCTTGCATGCATCATCCGTTGCTATACTAATCTACTCCCCACCCCTCATCATTTTTAAAGCATGTCCTT
>OZ010596.1:32770502-32885502 GCA_963932145.1 Acanthosepion lycidas
CATTAGTTTTCCTCTATTTTTCTTCATTTTTTAATCTAGACTTTCTCTTTTTAGGCCATTTAGCATTTCATGTAAGTCGTTCGATGATTTCGATATTAAAAATATCGCCTGCCAATTGTAAACAGTTTGAATATCATTCATTTGTTTACTCCAGTTAATTTCTAATTAATTTTGGGGAAAAAATGTTTTTTTCCTACTGTAAATCATTTAGGTGAAATTATCTCCCCTCATTTTGATTCTTTTTTTCAATCTTTGCTTTATATAGCAATAATATATAATCAGTATTCTTCCTGGTCAGTTTTCTATTGTCTGTATGATGGTCTATTGTTGACTAACCAGTCTTAACAGCTGCGTATTCGTATTTATCTTGGATATGTGATCGTCTTTTCTAAAAAAAACAAATAACTTTGCAGCTATTTTGTGTATGTTCAATAACGTACTAGGCAATATTTGCTGTGTTTTTTTTTATCTCTTTTATATATGTATAAAATAGGTTTGCTATTCCGAGACTGAAATTTTCAGTTACTTTTTTTCTGTATTCACAGGGTAAATAGTTGTATTAATCTTTTATGGAATTTGTCTCCTGCATCTATCAAAAGGTCCGTTACTATGCCATCTTTCCTTTTTGCTTTTCCGCGTCTCACATCTTGAAGTGCAAACATTATTTCCTCTGTTATTATATCAAGAAAATCATTGATATTTACCGGTGTGACTACTGCAGGTACTTTTATTTTCGAAGATTATACGTCTGCGTCGTATTAATAGGTTACTCCGAACCATTTCTGTCATTCACTGCAAGCAGATATTGTTTATTTATAGGTTGTGCGGATCGAGAAAATTTTAGCTCTTTCCCTTCTAGTTTTACAATTCTCAAGTTCTTTTTTACGTGTCTTATTTTATCAGTTTAGATATCACTTAGTATTTAGTACAACATCTCTCTATTTTATCAGTTTTAATGTTGACTGAGTTATCTCCCTTTGTTATTGCTATTTCTGTTTGAGTTTCCTGTTATGGCCATTCTCTTCCTTAATTGTAGTTACCAGTTTCTTATTTATATTTTCTGTATTATTTTCGTTATTCCACAAAGCCCGGAATCTGTTCTTATTTTCTATCTGAAATTCACTGAGATTCTTTATGACCTCATTGGGATAAGTTTTATTTTTCTGAGAATCATTTTATTCCTATCAGATTTTAAACTCAATTTAAAATCAGCAAGTTACCATTCCATGGTTGCTTAATATATTAAATGTGAGAATATATAAGTAAATTTCAGGCTGATATTCGGAGTTCCCTTAAATCGATCGCTTAAAATAACACCCATTCGGATTTATCTGTAAAAGTGTGCTGAATAGTCCTCAAACATACCACCCTCCCAAAAAGAAACAAATAAAAATAACTGATGGTGAGTCATTTTGGTAAGTGGGTCGGGCTTAAGACTTTTCTGTACATTACCTTCTCGTAAGTATGTTAAATACGATAAGCATAGTCTGTCATTTTGAACATCGTTATATATATATATATATATATATATTATATTATATATATATATATATAAATATTCTTATATATATATATATATATATATATATATATATATATATATATATATATATATATATATAAGAAATAATCACGCATAGAATCAATCAGCAATATTAATGCTATTATTGGCGATATCCATCGCTAGTAGAATATAATGTCTGTATTAAAATACAGTTAATCCATAGAATGATGTGATCCTCATTTATAAAACTGTTGTCGGTTGTTTCCAGTTTATATTTTTTTAAAATGCTAATACTTTCGAATAATCCTTTATTCATCCTCAGCCATATTTTTTCCTTTTAAAATTAAAACTTGGAGACGAAATAATTGTTTGTAGACCGAAAGATGTTTTTTGAGACTGTGCTATTATATCGGAACGTGCAATGACGCAACGCTAAGTTTTACAAAATTTTAAGTGAGAATTTTTATTTGAACTCTTTTTGTGATGTGGTAAATTATTTCTTTGTATATAAATATATGCTGCCTAATGTTTTATGTTTATATATATATATATATATATATATATATATATATATATATATATATATATATATATAATATATATATATATATATTCTTTTATACAAGTTGAATATGATAGGCAATGAATATTGAGTAAGTTTTGCTTATTGCATTTTGATTCTGTCTTTACAATATTACATTTGTTATGATGAAAATTACGCTCCCTTTTGAAAATGGCTAACGATTAGCAGAAAGCGCTCGGGGCAACAAATACTAACAATAATTCCTGCACATACCTAGCCTTAAAAAAGAAAAAAAAATGTTAGGACACGTGGAAAGCTGAATAAAAACAAAATATTCTTTGTCCGTCATATTCAATATGTGTGTGTGTGTGTGTGTAATAGCTGGATATTGGTTTCTGAGTACACCCGTCTGCTAGGGCGGCTATCCAATTCCTGTTGCAGCCACATGCTTTGGCACATTTGCGCCTGTTCAACACCGGCATAGCCCACCTGTGGTTTATACAGTAACTATGCTGAGAAAACCTTAGTTACAGTTTATCGGACAGAAAGCGCATTATCTGACGTGTTCAAGTGTTTGAAGGAGACCCGTATACGCAAACCTTCTATCACGATGGTGCAACCATATACACATATACATTTTTTAAAAAAACATTTCATTCCAAACGACGCGATAAGGCCACTGAGACGTAAGAGGTTAAATGAGAGTGACGGAAAAGAAGAAAACTTCAGTGAGAAGAAAGGACAATAAAAGAACAGGATTAAAACAGACTGATGGTGGTGATTGAAGTTGCATTTAAATTTTTGAAGATCGTAGTTTGCTAGAAAGGAAGAAGCCGGAAGTGAGTTCAACACCGGAGAAGTGCGAGAGAAGAAACTGTTAGCAAAGAACTTACGGTTACATCTAGACATTTCAACTGTAAAACGATGAGACTTAGGTGTCAATATAGTAGTACGCTTAAGTTCAAGAGGTCGAGGTAGCAAAGAACAATTGCTATGAAAATATTTATAGGAAAGATACGTTACGGTGGCGAGACAATGACTGGAGTCTAGTTGCTAGGTCAGGAATGATAATATTGAAGATTCTCATTGGGATTTTGTTAACAATCTCGAGATATATAGCAGGAGCCACAGACCAAATGTGGCAGTTATATTCAATGCAAAAACGAATGTTAGATTTATAAAGAAGCTACGAGAGAAGCTACATTACAGTGGTATTTAAATGACTGAAGTCTATTTGCTAGGTCAGGACCGATAATATTACAGATTCTTTTTTGTATTTTGTTAAGAATCTCGAGATATATAACAGGAGTCACAGACCAGAAGTTGCAGTTATATTCAATGCAAAAACGAATGTTAGAATTATAGACGTGCAAGATGGATTTTGGTAAGCAATATTGCTTAGCACGACACAGGGAACCAAGTTTCCTAGCCTCTGTCCTAGTAATTGATTCAATATAACCGTTGCCATTCATGTCAGTGGAAAACATGAAGGCGCAATGAATTGCTCGCCTGGGTATTAACACAAGTCATGTTGATGGAGGGCAAAAATGATTATCTAAGATGACTAAAAGACAACAGTTTCGTTTTGGGGGCGTTAAAATTTACAAGTTATTTCTTGCCCCAGTTAACAATAGACTGAAGGTCAGCTGACAATTTGACTTTATCGAATCTGTCGGACTTACTATTAAGACAAGAGTAAATATTTGTATCATCAACGTAGACACCGAGTGACTGATGACATTGAGAAGGTCGTTGATAAAGACAAGAAATAGTAGGTTCAAGGATAGAACACTGGGGAATACCCGAATTTATGCAGAAGGATCAAAAAAGTGGTCGGTCAAGACGATATTCATTACGTGATTTATTAAGAAAGATTAGATCAAATCAAAAACTCGATCGGGAACACCATATGCCTTAAGCTGGTGAAGAAGACCAGAATGCTAAACTCTGTCAAACCCCTTTGAGATATCTAAAACCAGAAACGAGTATATATATATATATATATATATATATATATATATATATATATATATATATATATATATATATATATATTCTGTATATTTAGGCGGTATATTTTCATTCAAACAGGTCTGGTTTAATATTAGGTTGGTGCAAAAATAATATCGTTTTTTGACGTTAAAAAATACGTCAAAAAACGATATTATTTTTGCATCAACCTAATAATTTAGGCATATCATGTCGATTGGTTTTCGTTGTGATCCTTTCAAGTTCTTGGATTAATTTCTTGGTAGCCTTCGAAAATTGATTATGAAAAATACACCAAAATTTGTTTTTTTTATTGTCCCAAGTACTTTCAATCTCATCTGAGACGATCTTCACACACACACACACATATATATATATATATATATATATATATATATATATATATATATATATATATATATATATATATATAACCTTTCTTTTAAACATCTTTCCTTAAATATGACATACAAGGAAAATTTAAGTATTTTTACTTAGTTTCCAGCGTTCTTACATTTTTCCATTTGCTTGGAGTAAGGGATTGCAAAAAATTGTCTATTGTCCCAAGCGCTTTCGGCCACTTCTCTCGCCATTTTCAAGCGGGCTTGTTTTAGGTATTTTTAATTTCTCTTCCTGTTTGAATATTTATGGTGTATGTTTTGTGTGTTTTAATTATAGTACGAGCGTTTATTCCGAGCCTTCGTGTGTTGAACGGGGCTGGAATTCGAGTGAGCATCTTTCCCTTACTCCCAGCAAATGGGAAAAAAAAATGTTAGATCGCTTGAAAAACTAAATAAAAAATTAATTTTGTCTATCACATTTAACGAAATACACACACACATACACACACACACACACACACACATATATATATATATATATATTGAACAATAAAAAATATTAAAAAATTAAACTGGGTTGTATATTAATATTCCATTGTTTTTATTATTATTTCATTTATATTCCTCGACTAGTTTCGGCCAACATGGCCATCATCAGTAGAAAAAGAATTTTCTGCTTGCTGGTAGCAGTGAACTACAGAAATGAATGTCTTGATGGAGAAAATGAACTTTTGTCTGTAATTTTCAGATGATTTTTTTTAACATTCCTTGTGTTGGTCAAACAGTCTCTTTTAAGTTGTTATTTGAGATAAAAGCTGGATGGAGTCATGCTGCTCTGAATTCCCTTGGTCATTTTGACAGTTTTATTGGTTCCTGGAAAAGGGATGTGTCTTTGTTAAGTGTGTGTGTGTTATTTGGTTCTTAGGGAGTGAGTGAATATGATGTGTGTAAGCGTGTATATTACTATGGGTGTGTGTGTTATCATTTGGCTCATTAGGGAGTGAGTGAGTATAATGTGTGTAAGTGTGCATATTAGTGTGGGTGTGTATATAAGTGTGAGGCCTCAACACTTCCGTAAGCATGTCTCTCTTGTGTGGGTGAGAAATGTGGGTAAGTTTTGATTTGTAGGGTTATATATTAATACTATCTATATTGTTAAAATTATGGTTAATCTCGGCTGGATAGTGCGTTTTTAAATGTTGTATCCACTTGTTTTCTTGGAACTCTAAAATCTTTCTAATATTATCTGCTCTGGACTTTCCTATTCTCTCAGTTATAGTGAATTTGGCATGGGTTTTAAAATCCCGTTTTTCTAGGCGGAAATGTTGTTCTACAGGTAATAATTTTTCATGGGGAGTCGACTTAATTCGATTGCGATAATTATTAATTCTGTAGTGAAAGGGTCATTCAGATTTTCCTACATATTGTTTCTGGCATAGTGTGCATTCTAGGAGGTAAATTATTTTAGGACTTCTAGAGTTAGAGTCGTGGTAAATTTTGAAAGTAGATTTAGTGACTGAGCTAGTGAATGAATTCGTGTGTCAAATGTGGTTGCAGCATAAGCTTCTTTTGTCGTTACATGGTTGGGAAAATTCTGTTGTTTTTGTTGTTGGTTTATTACGGATTACCTTGTCCCCTGAAATTTGGTTACTACCTAAGATTTCTTTTAGGTCCTTAGGTCTATGATATATATATATATATATATATATATATATATATATATATATATATATTTCTAGTCATTATTTGCACTATTTATCATTGGACTATTGCCCTTATCTTTGTTGTTGTTATCACACACAATGTTTAGATTTTGTTCTCCTACCTTCATCGGGTGTATATCGATCTGGGTAACCTACAGGTAATTCTGAAATTAATTCTTTATTTAATATACGGGGATAGACTGTTCTCTTTCCACTTCTTATGTCAAAGGATGTCGTCTGGTTCTTATTTACAGTACTTCTCAGTCAATGCTCGCCCGTGCTATAAATAAAATCTAGACGATATCCCTAGATAATGGGCAGTGGGATATTTAATAACAAAGATGACGGAAACAAAAAGAAAAAGAAAAAAGAAATTCAAATGAGGTTTACTAGATTATATCAACACCGCAACTTTTTTTTATCTAAATTTAAAATTCCCAGCGTCTCTCGTTCGTGCGCATGTGTAGTCGTATCAACATAAACGAACCTAGTTCATTGAAATCCTAAGGAACGAAACTCATCATACGAAAACTTTTACGCTTTTTCATACACCTTTTCTCCCAAACTGTTCTTGATATATAATAAAAATTTCTATATCGTTATTATATATATATATATATATATATATATATATATATATATATATATATATATATATATTGTCATCCAGAGACAGACTGTTTCGCTGTATCACAGAGCTCATCAGTGTGGCTAAACGTCCAGTTCCCGCTAGCTAGGAGAATTTACTCCTAAGCTGTTGGCTCACGGCAGGGATGAAGGTAAATTTAAGCGTATTTATTAGATAAACAAGCCAGTGACTCGATTCGTTTTATCGAAGAATATTGCATTAGTAGCAGTAATAGTCATTGTTTACAAACTCACATTTTCTCCCTAGAGAAATCAACCGAAATAATTTTTCAGGGGCATTTATATATATATGGGTGGTGCATTAGATTAGAAATTCATTTGGTATTCTATACGTATTTTAATCGTTGCGATACACATTTCTTATTTCTCTATTAGATCTCTGGATAGTGAGGAACCATGACCAATTAGCTCCCTTTTTTTTATATTTTTTCTTATTTACTTCATTATGGTAACGGATATTTTCGCATATAAGGCAATCTTTAGATAAGACGAGATCAAAAATATAGCAAAATTTCATGAATTTATCTCATACCTGTAGTATAAGACGACTGCTTATTGATTATATAAAGATTATGTTATTGAAAATGTTGTTACTTACTGTCTCCTTAGAAATTCAAAATAAAAGAAATAACAAAATCGATTCTATATCATGTTTTTCCTACATATATCCCCTAAAAGGGAAGCCATTGTTTTATTTACGTTTCATCTCTCTAATAGCCATTTACATATACTTCATAGACAATCACAAAATACTGCCAATAACAGTACGATAATGTACTATAATAGTATATTCCATTGCTGTGAACATAATCAAAACTCGATCTTTAAACTTTCTCAGCTGAGCTTGCATGGATATAAGTTGATTTCATTGATATGGAATTATTCTTCGAATAGGCAATTTATTATGAAGTTATGCCAGTAATATATAAGGTAGAAATGGCTTTATTACTCTTATTAACAGTTTACTTGATAATGTCAATCTTTTCATGTCCGTTATTGGTTATCACACCGAGGCCGAGGTGAGCCTACCGACAAATATCAATCAGAATTTAAGGTTTCTGTTTCAGAATTGTGGTATAAGTCGACACCTAATTTTTAAGGGTGATTTTTAAGATTGAAAGGTCGTCTTACACTCGAAAATATACGATAAATATATTGTCTTTATTTCTCTACTATATATTTTTTTTAATATTTCCGTTTTTATTGCCATCATAAACGTTTTTTTTCTCCCTGACCCCGGAAAAATCTGGGTCCTTATTACTATTAATTAGTAACTAGATTCAATGCATTTTATTACTGTCCAAGTAAAGAGGGTAGTTTTCGATGCAATATGAACTTCAGGAGGTGAGTTATCTTGGCTCTCCACAAATTCCTTCCCTTAGGAGCTCTTTGTAATATTTATGTTTTTACCATCTCTTCTACTTCCCGTTCTGTCATCCGTTCACATAAGCCGTCAGGTAGATGGACCGCTTCGCTCCCTCGTCCATCAGTATGTCCTGCGAGTGCCAAATTTTCGAAACCTTCTTTCCTTATAACGTGTCTCAGAGATTTCATCTGTTTCTTTCTGATTCTGAATATAAGTATCCTTTTTGTTTCAATTTTCCTTAAAACTTTCTTGTTGCTTATACGCTCCGTCCATGGTATTCTCAACATCCTTCTGTAGAACCACATTTCTGCTGTCCCCAGTCCCTTCTTTATCTGTCAAGAAATTGTCCAGCAGTGACTGATTTAGAGGAAATTAACATTTTTTTTTCTTTGTCTTTAAGGAAATTTTCATGTTAGTACTTTGTGCTATTTTTGGAATGCATCTCTTGCTATAGCAATGTTCCTCGGATTTCGGTGTCATATTTTCTATCCTCTGTTAAACCACCTCCTAAATACTCAATGGCGGATCAACTAGAAAACGAATGAATCTTAGGTTTTAAGGTCTGTAATGTCAGAGGCATCGCTAAAGCAACTTTTTTAATAGGAGAATTTTTCAACAAAATCGAACTTTTTTTTATTAAGTGTTTATTATTAAAATAAGGCCATTTTCATGATATTATCATACCTCAATCGGTTGAAATAGCTAATGTTGACCTTAGAATATGCTCTAATAGCCATTTCATAAAATCAAAATTCGACTGTAATTTCAAAATTTTCTTGGGAGGTATGCAGGAACCGAACCCCTAGTTGCATGGACTCGAGCTCCCAGAATCTATTTACAGCCTACATTTTGACAGTTGGATCCTCGAATCTATAGTTGCTGGTTGCGAAGGGGCCCCAATATCTGTTCAAGCTTCAGGGACCCTAAAATGTAGGTCTACCATTGCAGATATTTAAATTTACTTGTTTGATTTTGGCATCACCAATACGTAGTTCGCATCTGGGGGCTTTTAATCTTCCTGACAACCAGTGTCTATCTTCTTACACTTGATAGATAGTCCTTTCTTCCCACTTACCTTTACTATCTTGTCCTGTAGTTTTCCATTTGTGTCCGTCACAAACACTGTGTCACCTGCATAACTTACATTGTTAAGACTGTGCCTACCGTTACTAAACCCTGGTAGGGTCACCAGCTTACTGAGGATAGTTTCGCTGTAAACTACATTTTTCGCTTGCCAGAACGGTAAGGCGCCGTCCGTGTCAAAAGTGCTCCAAAGAATCTCATCGGAGGGTAAGTCTTTACTTCTGATCTGTGATAAGTACTTTACAGTTGTAACGTCCAGTTCACGACCAAGAGTAAGCTGAGATATACGAAACTAATACTGTAACTTTATATATTTAAATATATCAGTAGAGATAATATATGGGTTAGCGCTTGAATTATGGTTTGTGTTACGAATAATTTGTTTTGTATTATTTTTTAAACAAAACTCTTAAAATGCGTTGCTAAAATAAATTTTTAGATTGCTAATTTTTTTTTTTAATTTTATAAATTTCTTCATGGTAAACACCTAAACTCAGCTTTAACGTAAATTATTTAAAATTTAAGTTATCACATTTAAATTTTTAATAAATATTAAAACAATTTTCAAAATAAATTGTTAAAATAAATTTTTAAAATTTAAAATTTTAAAAGTAGATATTTAAAATAAATACTTGAAATAAATCGTTAAAGTAAACATATATATATATATATATATATATATATATATATATATATATATATATATATATACAATTTATTCGAAAATTATAACATAAATATGTTATAAAATCACTACAGAAGCAGCCATTTTGTTTCAACACTTCTGGTGTCTTATCAAGTGATGGTGTTGAATGTAAAATAAAGAGTTTTAAAAGGTTCAAATCGGCCAAACACCCCTCGCTAGGGGAAATGCTGTTACATAAGTTGCAATGACCAATCAAAATACAGGTATATTATAATTCAAAAAACTTGGCAACGAACTTTGGATATACTAATTAATGCTTATATATATATATATATGTGTGTGTGTGTGTGTGTGTGTGCGTGTGTTTGCGTGTGTGTGTGTATACACTGTTGTGCAAAAGTAAGTGAACCCCTAAGATAATATTTTTAAAAATTGTTTTTTTTTACAGATGATCAACAACTCTTAATTAAACTATATATTAATTAAGAAAAAACAGTTTCCAAAATTTTTTCAAGCTGTATTTAAAATATTAATTAAAAATTAAAAACCAAGATGAGCAAAAGTAATTGAACCCTTGCATTTAATATCAGGTGACTGCTCCTTTTGAGGTTACAATGTCAACCAGTCTTTTTCTATAATCTTTAAGAAGTTTCTCGCAGTAGTGAGTCCTGATTTTTGACCATTCTTCTTGGTAAAATTCCCACAATTGCTTGATTTTACCTGGGTTTCTTGCATACATTGCCTTCTTTCACTTGAATCATAGATTTTTAATTGGATTTAGATCAGAACCAAAGCAAAATCAATAGCATCATTGTGGAATCACTTCCTGGATAATCAGTCAAAGATATGATGATAAACCTGGAAGAGGCAGAGTTGCTTCCATGACTTGAAGGTCTATGGCCATATCATGTTGAAGACCCAGTTCTCATATGATCACTGAAGTTAAGCAGTGATTAGCCTCGTCAGTAACTAAATGGGTGACTGCTTAGGAATACCAGCTTGTGTAAACTTGGATATGCAGATAATATAATGGATAACAATTTTGTTATAGTGGAACACACCTATTCTATAGTTAATAGACTCTCCCACCTATAATAAGTAGAAGTAGTAAGAGTAACGAGGGGGTCGCTCAGTGGGTCGGTCAGTCAGTCGATGCCGGACGACCGTTAGTCGGATACTAAAGTATCAGCGACCACAACTAGATTTCTCTGCGTCATTACCTATTATATCAAGTTCCTAACGTTTTGTACGTCGAACCTATTTTAGGACCGACTTAGTACAAATACAAGCCTCCACTGTGAAACCACTCCATAACACACTTGATCTCATCCTCGAGTGGTTTCACATATAGATTTACAAAGGAGGCCACATGTGGAGCAGGTGTGAGAATTGTGAGATGGGATCACTGTTAGATTGGCTGACCTTTTAGATCTTGCTCTCGCTTCTTGAAGATGATTCAGACAAGCAGATTGAAAATTGCTGAGTCCACTAAAACACGTTGATCTCCATTCTACCCGCTCCAAAGCTAAGCGCTCAAGGGTGTTATGTGGTATATTAACTGCTGACAAGTTGCTTTCCAGCTTGTCTTTGTATCTTAGCTATGGGCGTCCTACATTCCTGTAGCCCTGATCTAACTGGCTGTACATTAGGATCTTGGGTATCCAGTCATCAGACATTCTCAAGACATGACCAGTCCAGCGTAACTGAGACTGTATGATAAAAGTCTCGATTCCTCCAATATTACACCTGTTAAACAGGTCTACGTTAGATGTCCTATCTTGAAGCTTAACTCCACATATTGCACGCAGACAGCTTTTAATATATATAATGACTATATATATATATATATATATATATATATATATATATATATATATAGTCATCCACAGACAGACTATTTCGCTGTTTCACAGCTCTTCAGTGTGGTTAGATATCCGCTCGCCTCAAGCTGCGATCAAAACCCGACTGATTTGGTATCAGTCGAAGACTACCCCTAAGCCATTGGCAGGGTTGGAAGTGAATTTAGACGTATTTATTTTTAGATAAACACGCCAGTGACTAGAGAACTCGATTCGTCTTAACGAAGAGTATATATATATAGGTACTTCTAAAGACTCGCTAAAAATGGAGCGTACGTGATGACAAACTTAATAAAAACATCGTTCCCTCGAAATCTTTATGTTATTACTAAGAGAAAAGACCAAAGGATTTTTTGATGATTAATTTATATTTATCCATTCGTTTTCGAACCTTCAAGATTTGCGTTAATTTTCTTTTTCTTGCGTCAGCATGTGACCATAAATTAATACGGGAATTTTTAGCGTCTTTTTGCGGTGAAAATCACATTGAGTTGGAAACTCTTGAAAAAAATCAAATAATTGTCAGATTTTAATGAAAGTTTCCGGACTTATTCACAAATGAATGACATTATTTTAAAAATGTTTGTTTTTTAGAAAATCTTGGAAAAATTTTTTTTTTTACATCTGTTACCCCCACTTATTTAATCTTATGAAATTTCGAGAAATTCATTTTTGGATGGCTTAATGTCTATTATCAGTTATAAGGACAAGTCTCTGGAGAATTTAAAACAACATATATTTTTTAAGTGAAATAGGACCCCCCACATACCGAATCGTAAAATAAAAAAATGAAATAAAACTAAGGCGTTATTTAATTAGAAAATCTTTTAATTGATTTTATGAATGAAATATATTGGCGTTGGTGCATAATTATCAGTCGTTTTTTACAGCAATTTATTTGTTAATAAAAATCGCTGTATTGTTTTACTTTTTTTAATAAAAATATTATTATGATTTTCAGGTTGTCGATCCGCATTTTTACAACCTGAAAATATAATAATATTTTTATTAAAAAAAGTAAACAATACAGCGATTTTTATTAACAAATAACTCGCCTGTAAAAACGCCTGATAATTATGCACCAACGCAATATGATGAACATTATTGTCTTAAGAAAAAAACATTTTTCAATGAATAATGAATTTTTACAATAACCGTTTTCATTTTTTTAAAATTTAATAAGAATAATTTATAAAGTTTTAAATCTTTTAAAATTCTGTATTAATTTCTACGGGTTAGGTGATATTGTTAAGTAAAAACTATATTTACTGATCATAACTGGAAGAGCTTACTACAATTCAACGTCCTCCAGTATTTTAATATTTTTTGTATGTGTGTGTGTATAAACGTGTCGATTTTTGTAAATGCGGACGTCCATATACAACATTATCAGAAAATAAGGGCATTAACTATAGTAAATTTAAAGCCAAACTACCTAAAATTCAATAAAACATTAGATTACTAGAATATTTTCCTAATTTTTTAAGATTATGGGTAGTTAAAAAATGATATAAAATAGGCTGTCACGTTATATTCGTCAAATAATTTTTACATATATATCTGCCGGAGAAAAAAATTAGCTAAATTTCTGAAACATCAGGCTGTTAATAGAACTGTCAACATCTTATAAAAACACCCATATCCGTGTTAAAAAAAGGTTTTTCTGCGATATTTTAAATTTAAGGTAATATTTGTTTCAAATCAGATTAATTAAACTTTAAATCAGCTAATCTTTCTCAAATAAAGTTTCAGAAAATATATTTTATTTTTGAAAGATTTTTTAATAAAATTAATTGTAAATACAACAAGATCGGCGATTTCTAGAAATAAAAAAATGTCATTCCAATCACTTTAAATTCAGTTTGAAATAGAGCAAAGTGTTTTTGCTTATTGGAAGTATTACATTTAAATCTATTAACTAAAACAAAAGCTCCAAAAAAGATGTTTGATTTTTAAAAAATTATTTTAAATCTTAGGAATCGCTTTTCTTTGGAGGTAATGGCAATTATGTTTCAACACTAGAAATGTGTCTCGTCGGCCGATGTTAAACTACTGGCGAGTGAAAGATTAATTAATTAACACACACACACACACACATACATATATATATATATATATATATATATATATATATATATATATATATATATATATATATATATATATTATTCGTTAGTGTCCATATGAACGTACATACGAACATCACACTTATATATATAATTGAACTCAGGTATGTAATTTATTTGCAACCCACTTGTACAATGTTGGATTTAATTAAAGCCGAAGTGAAGCCCCGCGCGCAATCGGACATTCCCAGCCCTTTAAATCATTCATACTTTTGACGGCAGTTAAATTTAGAAAAGTTGGCCCGAGTGACTGCTTGACAGAAGAATTCAAATTGCTTTCACTGATACAAAGTGAAATAATCACACTTTCCACCCACCACAGGTCGTCAGATTTTGAGAGAGAGAGAGAGTGTGAGAGAGAGGGAGAGAGAGGGGGAGAGGGGAGTAGTTAATAAACATTTAAAAAGAAGAAAGTTAACCTAAGCGCTTTCCAAGTAGGTTTCACATTGAAATGTTAAGAGTTTTATGAGTTTTTCATGAGTGATATATAGATATATAAATATCTTAGTTTGGCTATGCTGTCAAAATGACTTTATATATTTGTCAAGACCCTCATATTATTTAAACGTTTTCACATGTGAGTTTTTAAATATATTCTCGTTATTGTTGTACTCAGCTCTTTTACCGCAATATATATTCGTATCGTCTTTGAACATTTCGTTATTGTAAAAATAAATGTACTTACATCTGGTATTGCCAGTGTAAGGTTGTTCATGTTAAAGCGATTTTTGGCCCGCAAGGCAAATAACACCAAAATCGACCTGCTTTTTTTGTGAGAGATGCATCCAATAACTTGCTCCACTAGCGAATTGGTCCACGGGATGTGCTTGTTATTCATTACAGTACACTAGACTAGAAGCGTGTTTCCACAGAAGGATGCCGAGAACACCATGGATTGAACATGTGAGCAGCAGCGAAGTTTTAGAGGAAATGGAAGCAAAAAGGCCACTTATAGTTAGAATCAGAAAGAGACATTTTAAATTTGTAGGCTATGAAAAGAGAAATGAGAAAAGAGGG
Source organism: Acanthosepion lycidas (assembly GCA_963932145.1). Taxonomy (NCBI): domain Eukaryota; kingdom Metazoa; phylum Mollusca; class Cephalopoda; order Sepiida; family Sepiidae; genus Acanthosepion; species Acanthosepion lycidas. Next base: position 32,785,308 of record OZ010596.1, read on the forward strand.
TTTAGAAAATGTAACACTCACAGGATATATTGAAGGCAGGATGGACAAAGGAAAGCATCGCTTAATCTATCTAACGAACTTGTGTAAATGGTTGGAAGGACAGGAATTAGGAGACAATTTAGCAAAAAAGTCAAACTTTATTAAGAGAAACAAAAAACAAACAAAAAATTGTGGAGAGACGTGATTTGTCTTCTTTTTTTTTAATTTTGTGAGAGAATGACACCTCAGAACAACAAGAATGTACGATTTGTTTGTTTACTTGTTTTATGACATCTCAACTACTTACGGATCATTTAATTCTGAAATTTCTTTTTGGCAGCTTTGAAGTAATAAAATATGTTATTCTGCTTTCACATTTGAATACATGGTAGATTATACTCAGATTTTATGCATATACATGTTTGTGTGGACATAATTACTAGAGGCGATGATATGTATGTTTTATGTTGTAGTTTGATTGATGTTATATTTTGGAATACAGTTTGATTTAAAAAATTGTAGGATATTATATGGATTAATGTCATGAAAGAGTTTTTTCATGTTATTAGGTTGGTTTATTTTGTTTAGCAGCATATCAACCTCTATATGTTACTTAATGCCAAAATCTAAATATTTTGAACATAATTTTATGGTTTAAACAACAGATAAGATGTATCTCTGATCATTTTATTATAAGTATCTATTATTAGTAATTTTTTTATATAAAAATTTATTGCTGGTATTTTTGCTATAAAAATATATTTTTATGCTTTCATAGTGTTTTGTCTTGAGTGTTCACTATTTACCCATATCTGGGTCCCTAACAGGTGCTACTAACCCGGGTCAGAGTGGACCTGGGAACAACAGCAATTAAGAGGTAGTTCTACGCTTTTGAAAGACTCAAATTTCCCGATCAGAGGTATTGCTGCCGGGTGTAGTTTATCGTCATACCCAGGACTAAAGAGTTTACGATATTGAATGTTAATCACCAGTTGTCCGTCCTCTTTTCCAATTAATAATGTTTCAAGCTTTCGCCATTTTGAGAGAATTTTAAAAAAAAAACAATAAAAAGAAAACAGGGTCCACAAAAGTCAGTTCCACAAGTGTAGCGTTTGAGTGACCTTGAAAAGTCAATATCAACCCGATAACATTTTCTGATAAGACCAAGGATTTGTGTTATCTTTAGCGAAAATGTGTCAGATCTTCGCAGGCACCAGATACAGAAATGATTATATTACATATCCACAAGGCGTCCTTGGCGGTGTAAATCTATTGTAATAATTAGGCTTGATTTAATCAGAGTTTGAGATATTTGCATTCGTACAGCACACGTATTTCCTTGCTTCTTTGTACTCCCATGTTTTCGTATTTTTTTTTAAATCTTTCATTTGGTCACGTACTGCGAATGAATCTCAAGCAACGAAGATCACAGATTGGCTGCAAATAAAAACATGAGTAACGCTTTATCATGAGCATGCAGTCCTAAAAGAAAATAGCCCAAGATGTGAGTTAGGAATTGTAGTTATAAAAATCTTGCAGAAGTTTAACTATCTGGGAGGTGTATTAACAAAAAATGGAAAATGCTACCCCGGGATCCGAACATGCATTGAAATAACGAAAGCAGCATTCCAAAAGCTAAACAAGGTGCTGAGAAACAGACAAAATTTCGTTTGCTGTGTGGTATCCAACTATTTATCTATATATAAAATTCCGTGACTTTCGTTAATCCGTTCGTCCGGCCGTCACACATTCTAAAATAGACATACATTCACCGTCGAAACCAAATTTTAAGGAGTGCAAATATATAAGGGGGTATAAAGTACAGTAGGTTTTACTAGGGTGCGTATGTTTAGTACAATAAATTTTCATTAATCATTTTGAAAAAAATTAGAGTTTTATTATTTAACATACAAAATAGACCCACTATTTTAAAAACAATTTAATGATTAAAATAACAAATACTTATTTAATAAAAATGCAATATTGTTTTTTGCATATCTTTTCTCTAAGTTTCTACATAAATAGGGATCCAGTTTTCAATTCTATCTGTACTTGCAAGAACTATAAACAAATCCCATGGCCAAACGCTTAAAAAAGTTGGAATTTGGCTCCAGAAAGAAATATTCATGCATGGCCAGTTGTATGTTGCATGCTCAAGAGTAAGACATCCTTAGAATTTATTTTTTGCTGTTAAAAAGGAAAAAAAAAGAACTATTATTCACCGTGAAGTCCTATAAAATTAAATTAAATGAATTATTAATCGCGAAGTAAGGTTTTTGTTAATACTTTCCAAACAAATCGGCTTATTCAAATTTCATCGATTGGTTTGCGAAATTGAACGAACCGTTGAGTTTGTAAATTTCGTCGAAAATGCTAGCGATAACTTCAACAATACCAAATACTGTGAGGATTTCAACACGCGTTAGTGTGTTGCAAAAATAATTCTAACCCTCTTATATGGCAGTGAATCCTCTTATGTGATAGTTAATGCTGGACAACTTCCGCAAGGATGAGAAGAAAACTACAAGCAGCCGAAATGTGGTTCTACAGAAGGATACTGAAAATTCCATGGACAGAGCAAGACGGCAACAAGGAAGTCTTAAAGAAAATGGCAACAGAAAGAACACTGATCCTCAGAATCGGCCCTTCAGCCAAGAGCCACATTTAAGCAACGCTTAAAAAACGACTTGAACACATAATTAGGCGGCGGCGAGGAAGCTTAACTCTCACGGGGCATATTGAGCGCAAGAGATATAGGGCAAGGCAGCGAGCCACTTACCTGACGAGCTTGTGTGAACAGATGGCAGAACAGTAGTCTTAGTAAAGTGAGAAAACTGTTGAGAGCAACACGAGATAGGAAGTTGTGGAGAGCAAACATCTCCTATTTACTGAAGGAACCCGACTCCTAGAAGAATATAGTTTTATCCCAATTTATCTTTACAAGGGCACTTCGTTGTGATGTAATGGTTAGCAAGCTTCTCTCGTTAGATCTTTTATAACTAAGTAATGAATTCGGTTCTCACTGGGTGCTCCGTACTTACTGTATTGTGTCACCTCGAAGCTATGTAGACACTTCGACATGGTGTAATCGTTAGCAAGCTTATTTCGCTAGATCAATTACGACTGAATAATGAGTTCGAATCTCCCTGGGTGTAGCGGCCTTGTGTTCAGTGCCATACGTGTTACACGCTTGGGCGATCATGTTTCTTTCGATTCATGACAGACGAGACAGAAGATTTTCACTGCCGTTTCTTTCTGCAGCAGACTGGTTGCCAACCAACGCTACACGGCCCAGTCTGTCCTGCTATTCCGTCCATAGATTCATACCCCTTTCCCAGGGGTATTTGTATGCAAGTGAATGTAACGAACCCGACTGGAATTTGAACTCGGTTCTCAGATTTCCCATGCCGAGCCGTTATACAATACACCACCCGCACAAATATTCACAAAACTACACTTCAGTCAGTCAGTTATGTGCCATGCGTGATACTCGCTTAGGCGATCATGTGTCTTTCGATACATGACTGACGAGGCAGATTTTTTCCCGCAGTAGGTTGCCATTTCTTTCTGCGGTAGACCAGTTGCTATTCAAGGCTATAGAACCCGATCTGTCCTGCTATTTACTCATAGCTGGCGGGTAGGGGGAGAAGAAGATGATTCCTACGTTTCCTAAGGGTGTTAGCACTTAAGTGAATGTAATGGATTCGACTGGAATTCGAACTCGGCTCTCCAATTCCATCAATCCAAGCCGCTATCCATTACTTCACAAAATCAAAATGGAGCACTTGGACGTGATTTAATGGTTAGCAAGCTTGTCCCGCTAGATCAATTACGACTTAGTGAGTTTGATTCTCACTGGGTGCTTTACAATTTCGAACCTTCTGCCGCAACTAAGCTACGCTTAGAAAATTATCTTCTACATGCTGTAATGGTTCGCAAGCTTATCTCGCTAGATCAGTTACGAGTGAATAGTGATTTCGATCCTCAATGTGTGCCCGATACTTCCGTTCTTGTGCCACATCTAAGCTACACTTAGAAAATCACCATAAGACAGACATGGGAATATATAGAGGCAGCTAGTTATTATAGCCATTCAGCATTTAATATTCCTTCAAAACAACTTCGTTTACCTTTTAAAGCATGGAGTTGGTTTTGTTTTAATGTTTTATGACTTAATATACACAAACCAAACGAAGAAATTAATAAACAAATAGAATAATATATGTATATAAGCAAACTAGAAGTCATGCCAAGACATAAACCGAGTTTATTTACATAAACCTTTCTTCAACCGCCCAACCAACATAAATACGTAATCTTGAGAGATCGTGACCGTAAATAACCTTCATTACTAACCCGAAACAAAAGAAACTTGGAAGAGCCAGTTCCAGATTCCTCTACTACTATTAATCCCCTATTGATTGATATAGATAGGCCACTGAAGAAGTGCTACTTTTCGGCTGAAGCGTGAAACTGACAGTCAACAACCAGTGTTATCTCTTTCTCACTCTATCTCTCTCTCTTTATATATATATATATATATATATATATATATATATATATATATATATATATATATATATATATATAGATAGATAGATAGATAGATAGATAGATAGATACATATATATAATTATTTTCAAAAAAAAAAATGATTCCATCGCTACACAGGAATTACCATGTTTCACAAAAAGAAGCTAAAAACTTCCAATTCATATATAGAAATTAAATTAAATTGAAGTACCTAGTTCTGTTTCATCCTCAAACGAATTTTCGTCCAAAACATGGTAATTCCTGTGTAGCGATGGAATCATATTTTTTTTTAAATAATTATAATCTGGGCTCTACTGTATATCGAGCACTGTTTTTTAAAAATAAAAAACAAAAATACTAAAGAACTTCGGATCATCAATGTAACGGTTCTTTCCTATTTTTCACACACACACACGCATATATATATATATATATTATATATGCGTTCTGCTGGTGAGTCCCAAATATAGGACGAAACGGCCGTCCAGTACTTTTCTGCATTCTGTTGAGGTATTGTAAGTCTAGACATGATGAATTATTACTGAAATATATATTAAGGAATTAACCTTAAAATCTTGCTAAACTTTATAACTCAATAATCACTCCTCTTATGTTATATAATATTTATATAAGAATTTTAATGATACCCTTAGCGGTTTATTCTAGTTTTAAGGTATTAGGTTGGTGCAAAAATAATGTCGCTTTTTGACGTTAAAAAATACGTCAAAAAACGACATTATTACGTCATTATTTTTGCACCAATCTAATATTAAATTGGTTAGCATTCGCAAATTACTGGTAGTATGTTTAGCCATGAATTAGCTTATTATTATTATTATTATTATTATTATTATTATTATTATTATTATTATTTACTTGTGGTGTTGATAATAGTTTTTAATTTAAAATAATTATATAAAAATCATATATGTATATATAAATAAAAAGAAAGAACAGTAAGATATATAATCCGGTGTTCTTATAGATATTTTTATTTTTACAAAATAGTGCTCAATGTAAATTTACAGAGCATTAATATTATAAATTAATTGATTTATTTGATTTAAAATATGGTTAAAAATCATACAGATGTTGAAAAAATTTATTTTGTACGCTAATTTATAATGTAAAGTTGGTACAGTTAAGTATAGTTTTTCTTCTTAAAATGTCTTTTATTTACGTAAATATGTATAATATATAATTTTGTTTGAATATGTGATTTCATTAAAAATGCCATAAAATTTGAGACGCGATATTGTAGCTGTAATATTTTACTATCTTGTAGCGTTTTATTTCCGTTCAAATTTGAATTTCTTCTTCTCAGTGTGGCTTCATTGGTTTAGGCTCGTATCAACAACTTCTCATATCTTATTTTTTTTCTCTTTCCTCTTCCTTTGTGTCTGTATAATTTGGATATACTCTTCTCCTTTCTTTTCTTTTCATTTATATTCTCTTGGTAGTAGAATTGATTTCTTTTTCTTTCTTATACCTTTTTTTTTTCTTTCTTCTTCCATGTTTTTTTTTTATTGATTTCTTATTTTATTTCCTTTTTTTTATTTTTTTTGCCTTTTATGGAAAATTTTCCAAAAATATAAAAGGAAGTGATGTTTCATAAATTGTAATTTTAAATAAAATCGTTTATTACCATCATTGTTAACTACCTGATCAGACGTGTTAAAAGTCGAAACAAAATATGCAATTTTGTAGTAGTAACTTGCATGTTCTAATGTAACAGTTTATTATATATATATATATGTGTGTGTGTGTGTGTGTGTGTAAGTATATATATATAAATATATGTACATATATATATATATATATATATATATATATATATATGAATGAAGAAATATAGTTTTAAGGTGTACTATATTTATAGGATAAAGTGTTCAATATCAGAGATAGAGCGTATGTAAATAGCGTATATATATATATATATATATATATATATATAATTAGCTTGACGTGCCTTTACCGATTTGGCCACAGAGGAGCGTTCGGTTAGCAAGGTCGAATTTAACATATATATATATATATATATATATATATATATATATATATATATATATATATTCTCCAGCTATTCAAGTGTAATGTCAATCGACATCTCCAGTTGCTTCGATCTTTCCACTACCCTCCTCCTCATCCTTTCTTCTATCACTCCTATCTGTTCTTGCTCTAAATTTTCTGCAACCTTGCTTCCTAGTGGCTCCCCGCCTTGCTTGGGGGGAAATGCTTAATTATATATATATATATATATATATATATATATATATATATATATATATATATGGTTGGCATGCGGATCAATAAATCAACACTGCATCGTGACTGGCAATTTCACACATAAGGCGTAGAAATCCGTTAAAATCGACTTTGGTTTGTTTTTCGGTGCTTGATGTGTCAAAAGATCTTATGGATATCGTGTATACGCGCGTGCGCGCACACACAGAGATTAATATATATATATATATATATATATATATATATATATATATATATATATATATATCCTTGTGAGCCAGAAAGTACTAGCAAGTTTTCACCTAACGGATCTTCAATTCGCCCTGAAGATCCGTTAGGTGAAACCTTGGTAGGAAGATTCCTGTCTATTTTCATCTTGGTGGATTCTTTAATAAGCAGAATTGTCGCATTTGGTCTGATGAAAATCCAAGCAAGATTGTTGAAAAGCCACTGTATCCACAAAAGGTCAGTTTGGTGTGCATTTTTTGCTGGCAGTATCATTGAACCATATATTTATAAATTTGAACGTACTATTTTCGTAATAGGCTTCGATACCTTTAACATGTTGTTTGATTGTTAAACTTTCCATAGTTGAAATTGTCAAAGACTTAAGTTGTTAAATCTGAAAGAAAAAGAAAAAAAATCATTAGACGTTTAAATTTAATTCACATTTAAAATCGGTCCAAGTTATTGGAACATCCTATATATATGTGTGTGTGTGTATGAGAGAGAGAGAGAGAGAGAGAGAGAGAGAGAGAGAGAGAGAGTGATCGATCTAGGAGAGCCTTCCCTCCCCCAAAAAATCCTTGATGTTATATCAGGGATTTTTTTGGTGGGGTGGAGGGCTCTCCTGGATCTCACACACACACACACACAGAGAAAGGAAAATGCCGAATTATAAAGAAAAGAATTTTTTTTTTAAACAAAATCTCCATAAGATCTTGTTTCTAGCTTCTGACATTTATCCCCCGTAATATTCAAGGATTATAAAATGCTATTCAGTAATGAAAGATTTCATTAAGCAATGAAATAGGATCCAACATTGAACAAGATAGATTTTTAAGTCCCCAGCCAGATCTGTTTCTATTAACAAAAAATCTATATGCATAGGTACACAAATAAATCCGTAGACTGGTGAAAAAAACAAAACAAAAACAAAACAAAAAAAAAACTTGTTTTAACAACGGATATTTTCAGCATAATCTCATTCTTTGTCAATGCACTTGATTCAGTGGTGAATATTAATTACATAGATCCAACATTATACAGTGAAATTTTCAGATCAAATTTCGGCTAATAACTACATGTCAGTTTATACACTTATTGATCTATCCTCGCAAGCATCCCTAGTGTCATCATTACACACTGTTAGGGAAATCTGAGAAGTGTCTTTGAATTTTACTTTCTTCTTTATTTATTGTACATCTAATCGACTGTTGTACATCATTTATAACTTTCGGGAAAAATTCAAAGAATTTAAAAAAAAATGAACTCCAATAAATTTAGGGTAACTGACATCGGTCAGCGTTTAAAAACTTGTCTTTTTCTTCTTGCTTATGCATCTTTTTCCCACGTGTCCCTGGAGAACGATGACGATCATGGCTCTCCACAACGTCCTACCCTTTGTAACACTTAGCAATGTTTGTCTGTTTATTATCCTTTCCCATGCCTGTTCTGTCACCCGTGATCGTTAGGGAGGTTCTCGATGTTTACCTATCTCCCTCTTGGTTTCAATATGCCCGGTGGGTGTCAAATTTTCCAATCCCTCTTTCCTCTTTATATGCCCCAATAATTTCAAATGTCTCTTTCGGATTCTAAATGTACGTGCCCTTTTTTGTTTACATTTTCTTTAAAACTTCTTCGTTGCTCACATGCTCCGTCCATGGTATTCTCATCCTCCTCCTGTAGAGCAACGTCTCAAGTCTCTTCTTCATTTGTTCAGCACTCACTTCCATATGCGAAGATTGCCATTACATAGCAGTTCAGCACTCTTTTCTTAGTTTCTAATGAAATTTTCCCTTTTTTTAATACTTTGCTTAGCTTTTGGAAGATACTTTCGCTATTTCAATATGACTTCTTATTTAGGCGATATTTTCCGTAATAGGAGATTGAACACAGGATAGGTTGCGCTTGGTGGGTAGTTTTGCCCAACACCGTTAGATGCTACCCAATCAAAACACTAACCTGAAAACACGGTTCACCTTCTTAAATAACCTTGTCAGGATCTAGACTTTCATATCCATGTCATGCGTGGCGCCTAACTGATTCAGTAATACAGTGGCGAGCTGGATCTAAAAATATTGGTTGCCGGAGACAAAGTGGGCCCACCCACAACTACAATGATATCATTTAATACCGAATAAAGGAAAAAATTTTTAAAATAACATATGGAAAAAAAGTACAATTAAAATGTTTGTTAAAAAATGTGTATTTCTTAGTACTGTAGATATTACTGGCAGTAGATACCAAATGTGAATACAGAATGTTATAATTTATTTATTTTTCAATTTTAAGTAATTGATTGGTATTTTTAAATAGTTTACTGCATAATGTACACATTAGCAGATAGTTCAAAAGCACAATAGAGAATTGCATGCAATCGTCTGTATTTACTAGATGATTGTTTGAATCCGCCAATAATTGCTTCTACATCGAATTCATCTAACAATTCCTTTTCAGTTTGTAGCAACATGTAAGAATCCAAATTCTTCTCACACCGAATTTCTTAACATTGTCTTTATGATCTTTAGCTTTGAAAATGTCCTCTTACTTTGGAATGATTGGTGAAGTATGCTGATGTATATATAAACTTCTTACTACGGTGGAGTAATGGATAGCGGCTCGGATTGAGAAATCGGAGAGCTGAGGTCAAATTCCAGTCAAAATCCACTACATTCACTTATGTGCTTATGCCCTAGGGAAAGGTATCAATCCTCTTCTTCGCACCCCCCCCCCACCCAGCTATGGCTAAATAGCAGGAGAGACCAGGTTATATATCCTTGGATGGCAACTGATCTACTGCAGAAAGAAATGGCAACCTACTGCGGGAAAAATCTGCCTCGTCAGTCATGTATCGAAAGATACATGACCTCCTAAGCGTGTACCACGTATGGCACATAACTGATTGACTCCTTTTTATTACTAAAAAAGTTGTCTGTATTTCTAAAAAAGTTGCGTATCATGCGACTTTTGAAGGCCTAATTTTGAAGCTAATTTGACAACAGTAAATGGATATATAGTTTGGTCAACGATGTAGACGGGACCAGCAGTACATATGCTAATTTTATATCTCGTGTATGATGCGACCCCCTTAAAATTAGCTTCAAAATTAGGTCTTCAAGTGTTGCATGATACACGAGTATATACGGTAATTAAGATATTGACTTTCCACATTACTTTAGGCAAATTTCTTGGAAGGAAACTCCTATCAATACTAGAAAGATCGACAACAGTTAGTGGACTTGAGAAATGTAATTTCCTGAAATACTTTTTTGAAAGTATGTTTTGATAAATTTCAACCAGTAGTAATGTTAGCTTTTCAGTCAATAAATCCTGAAGGTTTTTTGTATGAAAACGACTAATTTCACTATTAGCATAATCATTAATACAGAAAAAAAACGTGATAGCGTTATATATGCTTAATTGACATTGGTTCGACTTTATAAATAATTAGTCTGATATCAGTTGCTTCCCTTTGTTTTCGCTTCGTTTTGGTAAAGTTACGCCATGTTGAATAATCCCGTCAAACTTTATCGACATATTTTTGTCATAATATGTGACTATAGAATAAAGACAATATAGTTACTGACGATGAAATATATTTATATTCTACAACTGGTATATATATTTATATTCTGCAAGCAGTAAATATTCACCATGGATTCGAAAATGATGGCATGGCTTCTTACTTCTGTTATTGCATATTGCATAAAAATATAACATCCAAGCAAAAATGATTTCCGGAAATGCGTTAGCGAGGGAGTTAAGCAGTTAATGACAGTTAGAGCCTACAATTTTATTTATTGACAGAGTGAATAGCCTTCTTCTTCTTCTTCTTCTTCTTCTTCTTCTTCTTCTTCTTCTGCCGTGTTCCTTAGGGGCATTGTTGATCATGGCTTTCCACAACATCCTGTTCTTTGTAGTTCTTAATAAATTTAATCATTTTGTTATCTCTCCTAAACCTTGTTCTGTCAGACATTTACTCAAGCTCGCTAGGTAGGTTATAAGTTGTTTTCCTCTGTCCCTCTTGCATTCCATCTGTCCTGTGAGTATCAGATTTTCCAAGCCCCCTTTCCTCATTATGTATCCTATAAATTTCAACTGTCTCTTCCTAGTGTTTAATATAAACGTCCTCTTTGTTTCCATTTTCTCTAAAACTTTGTATCGTTGCTCACATATTCAATCTATGGTTTCCTCAGCACCGTTCTGCAGAACCACATTTTCATTGCTTCAAGTTTTCTCTTCATCTGTGAGGAGATTGTCCAGTATTCACTGCCATATATGAGGTTTGATATTACATAACAGTTCAGTATTCTTTGTTTCTAACAAAATTTTCGTATTTCTTAATACTTTGTTTAGCAATTGGGTAGCCTTGGTTGCAAAATACGTAACATTCTCGCATATAGTGTCAGGTAAATTGTGGTGCAGCAGTCCTATAATTCTGTTATTTTCCTTTATAATTGTTCTTTGGAATTTTCTTTTATAAAGCAGCAGAAAATAAACGAATAAAATGCCAAAGATATAATATCTCACGTGTGGGCCTGTTCTTATTAAGGCTTTCAGAAAGTATGCCGTTGGAATGACACGTCGGTAACAGGCATGTTTGCAGGATGTTTTGAGTGTCTACATCGAATTGTACACTAAAAAAATGCGATCGTCTAAGCAGTCAGACATGCTGTCGTATTTCAAGTCTTCCACATCAGCCACAACAAACAATGAACTTTGGCAGATAGACAGACAAGACTAATTTTGGCGTTTCGTAGCACTCAAACATTTTCTCCGCATAAATTAATGGTAATTGCTCCTTCGTTTTCCGCCATTTCGCTTTACACCGGGGAAAATATGAAGTCAACTTCCGTAAAAGCCTTGTAAAAACTATAGTGTATCATAGACTAATGGAGAATAGAAGAAACAGGCGAAATTGGAATATACCGAAAAGTATGGATGAATAATCGAATGATAAGATAGCGTTCCGACCATGAGATCCAGGTTCGAATCTCACTATGAACGATTATTCAAGGTGATGACCTCTTGATAATATTCGATTGGAGAGACAATCAGAATGTGCAGCTACGTTGTGGTGGAGTGTGTGCTGAAAACCATAACACAGGTTTATCCAAGACTTGTGAGTAAAATTCGGTAGACAGAACTGATTAGAAGCTGGGAATGGTTGTGCTAGTATGTAATCCAGGGCTGGCGACTATTAACCACGAAGCCCCCGTTATTGCCAAGCCAAATTGTATCCCTTCCCCAGCAGTGCTTTGTGATCCTCTTATCAATATTTGCCTTTCTTTTCTACCTACATTTATATCCATTACAAATTAAACTAAGCACAATTGATTACTAAAGGATGAAAAATTTTCGCGGATTTTGACGTCATTTTGGGTTCTTTTTTTTTTTTCGTCCAAATCCGTGAATTTGTTTTGCTCATGCTAAGTCCCGAAAAAAACTCTATATGAAATTCACTATTTTTATTCATAACGTTGAATGTCTTAAATTATTCAACTTATTGACAAGAAAAATCTCAAGTTGATGTTAAAAATTGCCGCAAAACATCGTTGATTTACTTAATTTGGAATGATCTATCATGACATGTCTCTCTTAGTTACATTATATTTATTTTCAATATTTATAGCTGAATTGTTCACCTATATTGCATACGATCCATTATTGTACATAATTAGGTTACAATAAACTTTGTATTTATATGAATATTACATTAGGGACATTGAGATGTAATAGAGTGGGGGTCCTTATATCATAGTCGATTTAGAAGGCGGGCCATAAAACCCTTACATCGGGCCTGATGTAGTAACATGTACTCACTGAATGGGTAAATAGAAACTCTTTAGCCTTGGTTGACAATACATTTAGTAGAGATGGTGCCGTGATAGAAACACCCATTCACCTACAGCTTGTCCATTCACGGGGATGTATTGGCGACAAAATGACTGGAACGCTTAAAACAAAAGAAGTCATGTGTGTTCGCAAGCTAGCACATTCGTATGAATGACCCAGTCAGTCAGTTAAGTGCCATGCGTGATACACGCTTAGGCGATCATGTATCTTTCGATACAGGACTGACGAGGCAGATTTTTTTTCCCGTAATAGGTTCTCATTTCTTTCTGCGGTAGACCAGTTACCATCCAAGGCTATAGGACTCATTCTGTCTTGCTGTTTACCCATAGGTGGGGGGATAAGAAGAGGATTCATACCTTTCCCAAGGGTATTAGTACGTAAGGGAATGTAATGGATTTGACTGGAATCCGAGTGGCTATCCATTACTTCATCGTTGTTTTGTGATGGATATTTTTATAGTTGTAATTAAAAAAAGACTTAGTTATGATGTTTGATTACAGTGGAACCTCGCTTCACGAATTTAATTCGTTCCTGAAGGCCATTCGTAACCCGAAATATTCGTAAACCGAAACTATTTTTCCAATAGGAATCAATGTGGTGAAAAAAATTCCCAGTACAATAAAAGTGAAAAAGAAAAGCACGCTACAACACACGAATGTATACAACATGGCGGTCGCCTCAGAAATTATTCTGTTCGAGTTAACTCGGTTTGTCAGTGTTGTTCGAGAACCGAAATTTTGCTTGATAACCAAAGCATTTTCATCTCGAATTTTCTGTTCGAAAACTGATTTGTTCGACATGTGAGACGTTGGATAACCGAGGATGCACTATAATAATGTTATAATTCAACGCTGAGTCACTCAGGCTGGAAACCTCTATTAAAATGCGTTAGTTTATTAACAAAAACAATAAGAGATTTCTTTGTAAGATTCAGTAATACAAAATTGGTTAAAAATAAACTTCTCACTCGCCTTTTGTTCACACACACGTACACACAGCGAAACAAAGATTTATTCATTAATTACAAAGCTTGGAGTGAAATGATTTAAAAATAACTCTCCTTTCATAGGGTTATTTTTAAATAATTTCACTCCAAGCAAGGCAAAAAGGCCATTAAGACGCAATTGGTTATTGAGTAAAAAAAAAAAATAAATAAATTAGAAGGCAGAAGATAAACTTTTGCTGTGGTTTGATTTTTCTTTTTAATCTCTCAGATATATTTCGAAAGTATTGTGCTGTTCGCGTATTTACTATTTGTAAAGGATGTTTTGTGTACATAGTTTATTTGTTTCCAGTGTCTTTCAGTTACTCCTATGTATATTTTTTCTTCGCTATCTGCTGGTTTTCCATTAGCTTGATGTATTACATCTATATATACAGCTGCCTAATAATGTAGCATTATCGTCGTATAGGACAAATGAAAACACGTGACCCAAACTTAAACTTTTGAGGATCAAATTTGGCTGAGAAGCGATAAGCTAGAAGAGAGTTCCACGAGCGAGAAGTGCAAAAGAAGAAACTGTCAGCATAGAACTTACGGTTGTATCTAGCCATTTCACCCGTAAAATGACGAGACCGAGCTGCCAATCTAGTACTACGCTTAAATTTGATGTGGCAATGGTTCTCGGTAGCAACAGTAGCAAGGGAAAATGTGAATTCCGGACAGATATCAGTGATATGTGAAACTGAATGTATTCACATGTGAATGCAACAACGATACCGGAGGCGACGAACAAAGACGTTTACCGCCCAACGAAGAGGAACATTGCTTCATATCTGATCTCAATTCAACGCTGGTTTCATCAATCAATATACTTCATAACGTAGTTTTTTCCACACTACAATTTATATACTTTATGGTTATTTACTAGGTTCAAACTGACACATTGAGAAAGCATATAAAATATCTCCAATGAGGCTCGAATTGATCTGCGAGATAACCTTGTAAACTATCAATCTGCGGAAGGTGGCTACTAGTTTGGAATTAATGCATGTGTGTTTCCCTTGGCGTTGTGCAGTTGCCGACCAACAAGTAGCCATTATTGTTGAGGGGTCCACCTATAATAAGTAGGAGTAGTAATAGTAACGAGGAGTCGCTCAGTGGGTCGGTCAGTCAGTCGATGTCGGACGACAGTTAGTCGAATACTAAAGTATCAGCGACCACAACTAGATTTACTCTGCGTTATACCTATTATATCAAGTTCCTAACGTTTTGTACGTCGAACCTATTTTAGAACCGACTTAGTACAAATACAAGCCTCCGCTGTGAAATCACTCCATAAAACACTTACTGTTACACCAGACCATTAAAGAATCCTTTTGCAGTGACGGGTGTGACTTGAGACTGACCAGATATGTAAACACAAGCCAGCTGAGCCTTGGATGTACACGCATGGAAGGAAAAACCTATGACGGGCAGATATGTAAAAGCTCACTTCAGAGGGAAGAATCTCTCATACATAATCGCAAGAGTGTAGAGTCTACTCTCGGAGAAAGTCCGAATGCCACACACTCACTGGCCGACGGTGATTGACGAATTCCCATGTTGAATAAAAATGCAACGTTACGTACGAGATATTGGGTCACGTGTTTTCATTTGTCCAGTACGACGATAACGCTACATTATTAGGCAGCTGTATATATAGATGTAATACATCAAGCTAATGGAAAATCAGCAGATAACGATGAAAAAATATACATAGGAGTAACTGAAAGACACTGGAAACAAATAAACTACGTACCCAAAATATCCTTTAAAAGTAGTAAATACGCGAACAGCACAATACTTTCGAAATATATCTGAGAGATTAAAAAGAAAAATCAAACCACACAAAAAATATAATGGAAAATAAGGAAAACAATATCACCCTACAAAAATCAATCCAAAAACTGTAAACTCTGACTGAAGGGAAAAATAGCCATAATTACCTTTCCAGACCAAAACAAACTACTAAATAAACAATCAGAACTCATCTCAAAATGCAGACACGAAAACAAATTTTTACTACACTACTTAAAAATCAAAAAGTTTAAACGAACAAGAATAAAGGAAAATAAAGAAATAAATAAAAACAATTAAAAATAAATTAATTTAAATAAATAAATAAGTAATAATAACAAACTAAGTAAATAATAAACAAATCAACAAACCACATACGTACAGATAAACACAAGAAAAAGTAGTAATAACAACCAGCAATAGAATAATAAAAAATAATAAAAAAGTTAACAACACTGTAAATGGCCAAAATCTTCATTCGGATTCATAATTATTCCCACTCAATAACCCTTAGAATTATTCAAAACAGAAAGCATTAGAATAATACAATAGACTACTTACAATGCAATAGACTACACACAATGCATCACTGACCTTCATATATAAATAGTCGAGCAAAAAAATCGTCTGACGTCGTTCAGAGTGTTCATCACGCTAGATAACACGTTTCTCTTCCAGAAACTGTAACTAAGGTCTGCTCAGCATAGTTGCAGTATAAACCACAAGCGGACTCTCTGGGTGTTGAACAAACACAAAATGCACATGAGGAAGCGGATTAGCTAGCCACCCAAGTAGACGGGTATCCTTGAATACAAGTGGACAGCCATGAACGTTATATATATATATATATATATATATATATATATATATATATATATATATATATATATATATATATAAAATTGCACATTGAGGTTAGCATCCAGTGGAGACAGTCTGTTTCATGCTTAAATACAATCTCCAGCTTAAACTTCAATCTATATATACCAATAGCCAAGTGACTTTGAAACCGAGTTAAGCACTCCTTGATGACCATTAATATATATATATATATATATATATATATATATATATATATATAAAAGTGAACATAGAAGTCAACACTTAGAGGTGACAGTCTGTTTCATGCTATATGCATTCGTCAGGCCACATGTGCTGTTATTTTTCTCGGCTATTTCTATATATACGGGTCAGTGGTGCATTGTGGGTAGTCTATTTAAAAAAAAACACCGATTAAAAACAAATAAATATATATATATAAGATAAGAAACAAAAAATAAAAATAAATAAAGAGAAGCAAAATAATTTAACCTAAATAAAAAAATAA
This sequence comes from Acanthosepion lycidas, assembly GCA_963932145.1. Taxonomy (NCBI): domain Eukaryota; kingdom Metazoa; phylum Mollusca; class Cephalopoda; order Sepiida; family Sepiidae; genus Acanthosepion; species Acanthosepion lycidas. Next base: position 32,802,248 of record OZ010596.1, read on the forward strand.
ACAAATAAACCACTTCCGGTAAAATAACCGCCAAAGTAGACTACCCACAATGCACCACTGACCCGTATATATATAAATAGCCGAGAAAAATAACAGCAAACGTGGCCTGACGATTGCATATAGCATGAAACAGACTGTCACCTCTAAGTGTTGACTTATATTTTCACTTTTATATTTACACACGTTCTATCTCTGACATTGAGCACTTTATCCCATAAATATAATACATCTTAAGACTATATTTCTTCATATATATATATATATATATATATATATATATATATATATATATATAAGAAGAATAAGAAGAAAACAGGTAAAAGCAAAGAGAAATGCTAAAAATATATTGTATTTCTCTGTCTTCTTTCCCAGTTTTTCCTTTTATTGTATTCTTATCCTCTTCTCTTCACGTTTATCTGATTTCTTCTTATTTATTTCTTTTGCTTTTATAGTGTTTCCTCTTAGGTCTTAAAAAAATTGAATAATGAAAAAGAAAGCGATGTTTCATAAGTAGCATTTTTAAATAGAATCGTTTATAACTACCTTTGTTCCTCACCTGTCGAGATGCATTTGCATCGAAGCAAAAATGCATCTTTGTCGTGCCTACTTGTTTGTCCGTATGTAATATCTTTATAATATATATATATATATATATATATATATATATATATATATATATATATGTGTGTGTGTGTGTGTGTGTGTGAGAGAGAGAGAGAGAGAGAATGGAGAGGGGAAATAACTTTGGTCTATGATGAAATAGCTATTTCATGGACTATGCATCAAGAGAACATTTCTAAAACGTCCAGTGCGGGACGAACGCTCTGTTTTCTATAAATCAGAAAACTGTTGGAGTTCTTGTTCTTCTCGAATGGTGGAACTTGCATCGATTTCATTGGCCGTTACTCGTGTACTTGTAAAGGCGGCTGTGAGGGTGCCAGCTGTGAGATCAACAATGACGAGTGCGCTGCTGCACCATGTCAGAACAACGGCACCTGTCACGATGAAGACAATGCATACAAGTAAGTATAAATATTGATGAGGTTCTCAAATATTTACAAGGGCGTAGGCGATTATGACTCTCCACAACTTCCAATCTCGTATGGCTCTTAGTAGTTATTTCTCCCTTTGCTAAGGCCCTCAAACCTCGTTCCGCCATCGATTCACACAAGCTCTTCAGGTAAGTGACTCACTGCCTTCCCCTATGTCTCTTGTCCGGTCAGGATTACGCTTTCCAAGCCCTCTTTCCTTATAATGTGTCCAAGGAATTTCAGATGTCTTCCAATGTTCTTTCTTTTAAGTTGCTTACTCGATCTATCCATGGAATTTTTAGAATAGAACTCCATTTACGCTGCTCCTAGTTCTCCTTGTCGGTGGGGAGATTGTCCAGCATCCATTGCCATATAAGAGGATGAGATAAGCAATCCACCAATCTTTTCTTTGTTTCTAACGACATTTTTTCTGTGGGTCAAATCAAATAACTCGATGTTTATTTAATCACAGCAAAAAACCTATTTAACATTAAAATGCAAAAGAAAGACTTTCAATTTGGTATTAGATTGGATCAATGATTCTGATCCGCAGCTACATGGGATGTCAAAATTATCAAACATCTTTTAAAATTTTCCATAATATATATGTGCACCTGAAGAATGTAATTATAATTAAAAGAGAATGCAAGACAACGATTAAACTTCGTGTCCGTAAAGAAACGCTGTATCAAAAGGACGGATATTTCCTTGACACTGCTATTTTTGTATACATTGTTGACTCCCTCGGCAATGTTTGTTTATAAAAGTAATGATTAGAATTTTAATAAAACACAAAAGTATGATAAAAGTGAATTTATGCATTTTCTCTATTCTTGGGAATAGACAACAAAGATATTAAACACTTGTAAAAGACGCGCGTGTTAAGTTCTCTGAACCCTCTTTCCTCATTATATGTTCAAGGAATTTCAGCTGATTTTTCCCGATTTTGAGTAGGAGTGTTCTTTCTGTTATCATTTTATTTAAGACTTTCTTGTTGCTTACTCGCTCCATCCCCGGATTTTTCAGTATCCTGTAGAACAATGTATTAAAAAATACTTAATAAAAATTCAGATATAACGACTGACAGGAAAAAGCGCCTTTTTAGTTCATCATAATAAATAACTTCGAAAATAGGAAATAAGATATGCCATCGAGCAATGAAAAAACTTCTCAGCCTCACGTAGGCGGTTAGGTTGGAAAGAAATCAAGCTTTCCGCTCGTAAACTAAAACAAAAAAAAATCATTTATTTAAAGAAACAGAAATTACCATGGTAGTTACCCTTCCTACGTCAGCCATATTGTTTTTCTTTGACTTTAAACGGCGTTTAACGCATGCGTATTTGATAACAAAAAGAAAGAAAAAGTAATTTATTGATGCGTGTTTCCCATAAAGTTTATAACAAAGTTGTCCTTGTTTCTCATCAACTGATTCAAGCAACTGGAGGAATCGATTAGTTATCGTTTGCTAATTGTCAGATTATTACCTGTGCAAACAGGCACTTTGTATTGAATTGACTTATGAACAATTCATTTAGAGCTTTGCAAAAGGCGACTAACAGTTTCATGTTTGATCGCTTGGGTTGATCAAGCGAAACAGACAAACACTAGATTGGTTAAAAAAAACACCTTAGCTTTGATAACCTATAATTACAGCTTAATGGACAAAGGCCATATATAGATACTTATTTATATATAGACATATTTATATATAGATACTTATTTAACGCTCACGAAAACAGTAAAACGCCTTGATTTAATGCCTTTTGTCTAACGCAGTAATTCATAAAATATATTTATGGGTTAAAACTTAATTTTTCTATGTACGTTAAAATGATTGGCTAGTTTTTAATTTTTTGTTCATCCTGAAAGGTGTGTGTCCACATCCTTCACGTTCATTGGTTATTCTTGTTGTGCATTGATTATTTTAACGAAAAATAAAATAAAATTGATGCTTTGTTATATGTTTTCGTCTTATCAGCTTAAAGGTAAGCGTATTGTATCTGTTACTACATGAAATATCAAAGCGGTTTTAATCATGCTGTTGATGGATGAATATAGGCTTTGTAATATAAGTACCGTATTTATTCGAGTACATGACAAGCTCATGAATAATACGATCCCTTGTGTGATATATAAAAATTATTTTCGTATGTATAAAATATGAACATATTTTGTTTTTCATGCTTCGATGCTTTGTATTGTCATGGCTAGCAAGCTGGTTTTGATTACGAGTGAGTACTCTATACGCGGACACTGATAGACATTGTAAAAACTACAGGTGCAATTTGTCTTATACCCAATTTGGAACAAGGCAAACACAGTATGTAGAGAAATATCTCGCTTATTCTTTGTATCGAGCCATATATATATATATATATATATATATATATATATATATATATATATATATATATATATATATATATATATATTTACCGTATCTTAACTGTCGGGGTTCGATCCTTGGTAGTGAATACGCACTGCTGATGCGTACTAAATAGGACGAAACGACCGTCCAGTGCTTTCTGCATTCTGTTGAGGGTTCTTCTAGACTCAATGAATGAACTGTATATATATATATATATATATATATATATATATATATATATATATATATATATATATATATATATATATATAGATAGATAGAAAGAGAGAGAGAGAGAGAGAGATAGATAGATAGATAGATAGTGGCCTGGGCTTTCGGGGTTAAAATGAACAGTTGATTTACCGACGCCAAGAATATTAACGGAGGGTGATAATGACGAGGAAACACATGGGTAATTTTAACAAAAGAAAATAAGGTAATTATCTACGAATTTACACGCTTGAAGTGACATTAGCTCGTTTCAGGAAAATAAAACAGAATTTTTTAAAGTCTGTAGTCTAACGAATTGTCATGAAGAGGAAATGTTTATACAACAGATTAAATGATCTGACACGAAATAATATTAAAACGTTTGAGACAACGGTTTTTTTTGCTCACAGAAGGGATATACAGTTTGCATACGTTCAAAAGTAGACGAAAAGAGATAGCTTGAAGTACTTAGTTTTCTTGGATTGGATCGATCATATAATTGGCGAGTAATTTAACACTGGCGAAAACTGAAACACTGGACGCAGGAACAGAAACGAAACCTTTCACTTGACTTCAGATACTCTTCTCTTATTAATCTAATTTTTCTCCTCATTTTATGTCACAAAGGGTTTCGCATAGGATCGCTATTTTCTTTTCTTTCTTTTTCTTGGTACACCGGCTAATCTCTGTGAAGTCAAGGTTTTCATTGGTCCAAAGAAAATTTCACAAAGGCTCACGAATTTCTTTCCGTCTTTTTCCTCAACTCGCCCGAACTTGTAAAAAGTGAATAAAGGCAGTTTTTATTATTATTTCGTACTCACTACACACACACCGACACACACACACCAACACACACACACACACACACACACACACACATATATATCGTTCATACTCGTATATTAAATATAGGTCTAGTTTTTACTTTAAACAATGTGTATTACGTTTATCAGCTTGCGTATTCGAGAAATCTTAATGAAGAAAATATGCTCTCCGACAGGAATTGAACTTTGTTGGAGAGACTCCTGTTTGATCCGGAGTGGTTTACCGCTGGGCTACGAAGAATATCACAGTTTAGTAAAGGTTCTATTTTCCCTTTTTAAGGATAGCACAAATCCTCACTTAGATCTGTCTCTCGAAAGAGCAAATTTTCTTGATTAAGGCAGACGTAATACACACTGTTTAAAGTACAAATAAAAATGGGGCGTCTATTGCAAATACAAGTATCCATTATAATAAAATTCGTAGTAATAAATATATATGTAGAGAGAGAAGGGAAGAGAAAGATAGAGAAGGAGAGAGAAGGAGTGAGAAAGAGACAGAGTGAGAGAGGTGGGTGAAGGAGAGAGAGGGAAAGAAATAGAGAGGGACCTTATTTCTAAAACATTAAATGATAACCGAGGCAGAGAGTAAGAAATCAAATCAATCACATCAAATGAAATGTTCCTTCAGAACTTATGCGATCATAGCTCTTCACGGCTTCTTTTTTCTTTATTTCTCGTAAATTGCCATGATTTCTTGGCATTGATAGTTTAGTGGTTTCTTCATGGTGTTGAATTCAGAATTGTCTTTCTTCTAGACTGGCTGCCAACCAAGGTTAGAGAGCTGAATCTACCCCGCTTAGATGGATTCATGCATTTCCCAAAGGCATTAATTATACTATTATATACATATATATATATATATATATATATATATATATATATATATATATATATATATATATACACTATTTAATTTGTTATATATACAATTTTATCTATACTGTTTTATTGGACTCTTCGGAAATTATCCGATAATAAACATAATTATTTCTTAAGATTTAAAAAAAACTGGCAATCTTAGTCCTTCGTGCTCGCAAAAAAAAAAAAAAAAAAAAAAAAAGTTTGAAAAGGACTGTTTTTTTCCTTTGACACCGCTACTATTTTAACTACGTTCGCTCCTCGGCAATGCTTATTGTTTTTAAAATTGATGATCAAAATTGTAATAAAACGTAAACATATCATGAAAGAGAATTTTAATTTTTTGTTCTTGAGAATTTACAACAAAAATATTAAACACTATTTATTTATTAGGGTATTATTTATTTATTATTTATTTATTAGGGTATTATTTACAAGAATAATTATATATTTACATCATTCTGAAAGCCAATACAATCGTATTAAAACTAATGCAATGCAATATTTATCATTTATCAATTTATAATTAAATGAATATGAAAACAATTCTTTATTGATAAATTGATAAATATTTACTAAATTATTCAAATATGTGAACCAACTATAAGGAAATCCTTATTATTTACCATTTTATTAAGTTTGAATTGATTGGCAATTAGCTGATCTTTTGCCAACCATTCCAATAAGCAATCCAATAAATAAATAGTGTTTACTATTTTTTTGTCAATTCTCAAGAACAAAAAATGTATGAATTTGCTTTCATATATTTAGCTTTTATTACAATTCGAATAATCGCTTTTTAAAACAATAAACATTGCCGAGGAGTGAAGGTAGTTAAAATAATAGCAGTGTCAATGGAAAAACCGTCCTCTGGACACTCCGCTTTTTGCGCCTACCCCAGACTGACAACGTCAAGAATTCAGCTTCCTGACAAATGGACCATGATCAGATTCGAACCCGAGTCTCAGTGTGGGAAAACGAACATTCTAACCATTCGGCCATATATATGGATATAGCTTCTATTAAATGTAGTATTTCAAAAAGATGTAGTATTTTAAATGGACAAACAATTTAGATTTGAAATTTGATCATTTTCTTGCAGTCAGCGAAGCGATAGGTATCAAACACGTATATTATAGTCGTCGATACTGTTTGAACTTTTAGGTAGAGACGAAAGATAGTCATCTTTGAAACATTTTAACGTTTTTTTCGGAACTGGAAACGTAGCGGGAATCATAGGAAGAGGACAAAACCATAATACAGTGCAACCTCAGTTCTCGAACGCTTCACATGTCGAACAAATCGATTTTCGAACAGAAAATTCGAGATGAAATGCCTCTATATCGAACAAAATTTCGGTTCTCGAACAACATTGACGAACCAACTTAACCCGAACGGAATAATTTCTGAGGCGACCGTTGTGTTGTATACATTCGTGTGTTGTACTTTTCTTTTCCAATTTTATTGTACTGTGACTTTTTTTCTCTCTACATTGGAAAAATAGTTTCGGTTTACGAACATTTCGTTTTACGAACATTTCGGTTTACGAACGGCCTTCAGGAACGAATTAAATTCGTGAACCGAGGTTCCACTGTATTTGACATTGTACGCAGAAATGTCGTCTGCTGATTCTGAACGCTGTATTGTGTAAACATTGCAGCATCACTGAAAGAAAAGCTACAGAAAAAAAGAAGTAGATGCTTTCAATCTATTTATAACGGCTGCAATCAGAAAAATGAGCAACAAGCAGACTCGCATACTTAAACAAGATGGCGAATTTCAGAGCCATAACATATGTTTGTGCATTTTCGCTTATACACTGGCATTTGTTTACTTATCCTTTGCTATTCATTAACCATAAAAAAAAAACAACAACAGTGCATTAACTAATGTAAGTAACGTCAAGGTCTGATGTTTTACAAATTAATATTTAAACATTTAACATTGACTACATAAGAGAAGCTGATGAAATATCTTACGATAAATTTCTTCGTCCAGGAATAAAGTTCGGTTGGTTTGGTGGGACTGACGAAATATCTCAGGATAAATTTATTTGTCCTTGTGAGACTGACGAAATATCTCAGGATAAATTTATTTGTCCTTGTGAGACTGACGAAATATCTCAGGATAAATTTATTTGTCCTTGTGAGACTGACGAAATATCTCAGGATAAATTTATTTGTCCTTGTGAGACTGACGAAATATCTCAGGATAAATTTATTTGTCCTTGTGAGACTGACGAAATATCTCAGGATAAATTTATTTGTCCTTGTGAGACTGACGAAATATCTCAGGATAAATTTATTTGTCCTTGTGAGACTGACGAAATATCTCAGGATAAATTTATTTGGCCTTGTGAGACTGGCGAAATATCTCAGGATAAATTTATTTGTCCTTGTGAGACTGACGAAATATCTCAGGATAAATTTATTTGTCCTTGTGAGACTGACGAAATATCTCAGGATAAATTTATTTGTCCTTGTGAGACTGACGAAATATCTCAGGATAAATTTATTTGTCCTTGTGAGACTGGCGAAATATCTCAGGATAAATTTATTTGTCCTTGTGAGACTGACGAAATATCTCAGGATAAATTTATTTGGCCTTGTGAGACTGGCGAAATATCTCAGGATAAATTTATTTGGCCTTGTGGGACTGACGAAATATCTCAGGATAAATTTATTTGTCCTTGTGAGACTGACGAAATATCTCAGGATAAATTTATTTGTCCTTGTGAGACTGGCGAAATATCTCAGGATAAATTTATTTGTCCTTGTGAGACTGACGAAATATCTCAGGATAAATTTATTTGTCCTTGTGAGACTGACGAAATATCTCAGGATAAATTTATTTGTCCTTGTGAGACTGGCGAAATATCTCGTGATAAAATTCTTTGGCTTGGTTGGACTTGCGAAAATATCTCGTGATAAATTTTTCTGTGTGGGAGAAATCTCTGAAAAAATTCTTTGTCCTGGAGTTACTGGTTTTATATCTCGGGATAAATTTCTTTGGCCTGGATGGAATGACGAAATACCCTGAGGAAGGGTCTGGTGAAATATCTCGGGATTAATTTCTTTGGCCTGGAGGTACTGGCTTTGTATCTCGGAAGAAATTTCTTTGGCCTGGATGGAATGACGAAATATCCCGAGGAAGGGACTGGTGAAATATCTCGGGATTAATTTCTTTGGCCTGGAGGTACTGGCTTTGTATCTCGGAATAAATTTCTATGGCCTGGGTGCAATGACGAAATATCCCGAGGAAGGGACTGGTGAAATATCTCGGGATTAATTTCTTTGGCCTGGAGGTACTGGCTTTGTATCTCGGAATAAATTTCTTTGGCCTGGATGGAATGACGACATATCCCGATGAAGGGATTGGTGAAATATCTCGGGATTAATTTCTTTGGCCTGGAGGTACTGGCTTTGTATCTCGGAATAAATTTCTTTGGCCTGGATGGAATGACGACATATCCCGATGAAGGGATTGGTGAAATATCTCGGGATTAATTTCTTTGGTCTGGAGGTACTGGCTTTGTATCTCGGAAGACATTTCTTTGGCCTGTATGGAATGACGAAATACCCCGAGGAAGGGACTGGCGAAATATATCGGGATAAATTTCTTTATCTCTACTTGTGACCCTTGAAACTTGTATTAGGGGAACCTTAGTATAAAAAGAGGCACTCACAAACAAAGTTTGTTCACATAAGTGATTTGATTCATGTTTGTTTTTGAATGCTTTACAAAAATCTGTTTTTTTATTTTTATTTTATTGACCGTTGTTTCGTATTTTCGCCTGTTATTTTGAACATTTGGTGTTACTATAACATGTAAATGCACTTTTTATTGACAAGTAGCTGATTCTGTGATATTACAAGTGGGACTTATTAAACAAATATACTACAATTCATAGTTTAAAGACAACTCCAAAAATTAGCATGAGATGAACTGGAGAGAAGAGTGAAATCTTTCCACCCAAAAAACGAAAAAGAGTTCTTACAGTCATTGAAAAAAGAATGGAATCTATTATCAAACTTATACTTTGAGAAACTTTTGCAAAAGATTTGTACTGCAGTAATCAAGGAAGATATTTTGACGAGAGTAAAATTTGATCATAATTTTTTTTCTTTTTGTCACACTCTTTTTAACCATGTATAACAATTTTCTTTTATTTAAAATACGAAACAATTGCGTTTGGGCCAATTTAAAAAAAATATCAGAGGTGGTTTCAAACTTCTGAACTGTAGTTTACATCAAAATTCGCATGGCCAAATAATTAGAACATAACACTCTGACCATGAAACCTCCGTTCGAATCTCACTATGGTCGTTTTAATAATATCGACCTGGTGAGACGATCCCAGCACGCGACACCGTTGGAAAGTGTCTGAAAATTATATCACAGATTGATGCAAGCCTTTTGAGTGAAACCAAGTAAGAAGAACTGTTTGGAAGCCATCAATTGTTGTGCTAGTAGAAAGTCATTGTGACAGAGGCTTTGAGCTTGTTCAAGCTGTTGATCACGTCAGGTTATGTGTTCTCTCTCGGAAAGTGTAAATGAGGCCCACTCACCATACTTACAGCAAAAACCACACGTTGCTCAGTGGGTGTTGAAATGTGCTTGGGCAGGAAGACATACTTGTGCCAAAACTTTCATAAGCTTTGATGATTACATACTTAATGACACAGCAACTTCTGGATCGGGTAGAGAAAAATGTAATAACAATCACAATTGTATTTAACTGCATTTGCACCCGGTATATATATATATATATATATATATATATATATATATATATATATATATATATATATATATAGAACGGTTAAGTTATTTACCAGCTTCATAAAGGGGACTTTTATTTATCAACTACAAAATTTTATGTAAGAAGGGGAAGGAGCATATAAGTGGTTAGCATTGTGTTAAATTACCTCCCCAAGTCTTCTGAGGAAAGTTGAACGTCAGACTTCGATACATCTTGCGAAATGTAACAACTTGTGTCTGTCCATAAGGAAATTGTCTAAACAACTTCGTGTTATGAACTATATTAAAAAACATTTTTCCGGTGAATTTGAATTTAGCGTAGGTCACATTCTATTGGTTACAAGCCTGTTTTATATATATATATATATATATATATATATATATATATATATATATATATATATATATATATATATATATATATTGCCTTTGAAATTAAATTAATCTTTCACTCGCAGCAATCTTCCATTTTGCACTGATTGTAGAACTATTTATAATGAAAACCCAGAATATGATGATTTTGCACATATATAAATCTACCGCTTCGTCCTGGCATTGAATATGGTTGCCATATCTTGTCTGATCCTCCTACTATATATCTCGAGATTCTTGACATCGTCCAAAGAAGGGTCTGTTATATAATCGATTCTGACCTGGCATCTCGACTTCAATCATTTCCCTACCGCTGTGACGTGGTTTTTCTCTGTCTTTTATACAAATATTTTCATGGCAATTGTTCTGATGAACTTTCGTCCCTGGTGCCTCGACTGCGTGAATTTAAGCGTACTGCTAGTTTACCAACTACGTCTCACCGTTTTACTATTGAATTAGCACGATATAACCGTATGTTCTATTCTAACCGTTTCTTTTCTCGCACTTCTCACCTCTGGAACTATCTCCCAGTTTCTTGCTTCCCCGCCACCTATAATCTTCAAAAATTTAGATGCAACGCCAGTCGAGATCTTCTGTTATCCTGAAACCTGTTCTTTCTCCTCACTAAAGTCTTCTCATTCTCTTTCATTCCTAGTAACCTCTTGCGTCTTAGTGGCATCATTGCCGCACCTGGGGTGAGTAGATTAAAAAAATATGATGTTCGTAGTCTTATTTAGGTTGTTGCGAACAAAAAAAAAAATTTTATAAGATAAAAATGGTTTCTCGAAACTCAGCGACGAGAAGTTAACACAGGCATGAAAGAGTCGAACATCGGAGTAAGATTTATTGAACAAATATGTCAAAACGTTTTATTCGCTTTAATAATTACATACTTAATAACACAGTAACTTTTGAGTTGGAAAGGGGAAAAAATGAATTAATAATTATCGTTGCATTTAAGTGCCGATTATATCTGCACTCGGTATAAACGTAATTCGACCTTTTTTTTATCGCTGCGTGCTTATTTTATTTCTACTTTGTATCGGCTCGATACTAACAGATTCATCTATTGACTGAACGAATGTTGTTGGCAGTTGCAACATATGCCAGATACGTCGATGAAATATTGTATCATGCAGACTATGTTGTCAAGTTCTATCCTTCTGTTAATTTAAATTGCAACTGATATCCCGTGTTTCGTAGTTGACATAACAAAAATCAAACCAGATAATAATTATCAATGTGTATTTATTTATAAATGTCCTGTCCCATCTGAGGTTCTAATAAGACAAACTGAGACACTGTTTCAATCAATTAAGTGCCATACGTGATACACGATTGGACGATCATGTCTCTTTCGATTCATGACTGACTAGGCTGAAGATTTTCCCGTAGTAGGCTGCCGTCTCTTTCTACGGTAGACTGGATGCCAACAAAGGTTATTGGACCCAATCTGTCCTGCTATCAACCCATACCTTTGCGGTGGGGGAAGAGATGGATTCATGCCTTTCTCAGGAGTATTTGTATGTAACGTACCGGACTGGAATTGATCTCAGCTCTCCGAAAGAGATATTGTAATAATGCTCTTTTTTTCTACTATGATAAAAAAAATAAACCGCCCCTTTTTGACGGCACGGGTACATTAGTCTATATTATAAAAGACGAGCTGATTCTCTGTCCGTCACACATAGTCCACGTCTAGTATTGCATGCGCCTATGCAATGTATATAGGTATCTGTGTTGTGTGTGAGTGACGTATATATTCTTGTAGTGGCCCAGAATAATTCTTTAAGAACAAACTCCATTATGTTTACGAATAGTAAATGCCGATGATGGGAAAATTAGCTAAACTTAATGTAGCGCATAACCAAATTGAAGAAAAGAAGATTATGATGCGCCAATGTTCTATGTGGCGATGATCTGCCTACCTTGAATGTCGGCGTTCGAAAATCTGACTTTCACAATGAGGGATTTGCTAAATTAATAAATATCAGGAAATACTTATACTCCGAAGGTATTTCAGATTTTACACGCATAAGAATATTCTAAGTAGGAAGGTAGTTTTAATTACAGATATGTAGGCCCTGTTTCTGCCTAGAAATACAGCATTCGATCTTTTGATTGTTATTTGATTTTGAACAGGCGCCGGTAGAAAAGACGTAACTATTTCCCTCACCAAAAAGATTCAGCGTATTAAAAAAACATATATTATATTTGGCAGGCTATATGGAGGTGGGGTAGAAGATTGTATTGCGTCAGTTTTTATGACAGGAAAGATTTGTTTGGCAAGATAATCAGCATTCAAAATTTTGAACACGATGGGAGATCGACTAACGAAGCCGGAAATACACACACACACACACACACAAAATCACCGCCCACGAAGCAGGTTCAACTTAGGAAATATCTATTTTCAAGTCGTTTGTTTAGTTTATAATTATAAGGCTTAGTACCGATAAGGATTAAACCCATTATACTAATAAGTGGTTTAACAAATATACACTAGTCAATCAAAGTAGAGATTAAACCAAATTTTTGTAATTGAAAGGTTAAAAAAAAACAAGAGATGTTTTCAAATTATGATTGCTTAGCAACTGTGATTTATTTCAGAAGGAAACATTTCAAAGGTGAAATACAATATCGTTCACCCCGTACACGAGTCAAGAGCCACTCGAGGTAGAGGGTTACAGAATGAAAGGCACAGTTTATGGGTATATGCGTGGAAGATAACGGTTAATCCTAGACTTGAACAGGTTAAGATTACAACGATCAGGGAAGCATCCTCTTCGGAGGTGCTTTCACAAATCAGTGCTTCGTGGAAAGAAGCTGCTAGAGTGGAATTTACATCTCACCAATGGAATATGAAGAAAATGGAGTTGGTTCCTTACAATGTGCATAGCATGTCAGGTCTTAGAACTGACGGAACTAAGGAATGTAATTCCTTTGTATACTTTCCATGGAAATAGCCAGTGCAACGAGAAGTTTACGGTGTTTTGTTTGTGGGATAGTGTTTGTAGGGTGGGAAATAATTTATTACATACAAGGACGCGTAGAAGCGTTTATACCCTATCAAGACTGGAAAATGAAGACTGGGCAATTCCTGTCCCTATATAACAGCAGTACTCAATTTTCGGCCTGATCTGGCTGTCATATAGATAGAGGATAGCAGGAGGGGCCAGTACTTATAGCGGCTGTAGAGGGAACCGACCATTTTCCCAGCATCTTTAGCAATGGATCGTATGTACGATTTCCACTCGAGGTCTGGACTGGGCTTGAATCTCAAGTCAAGTGGCCTCCATGAGAGAACACCTGTTCATCGCGATAAACGAAAGTTCTGGTCCGCTTGGTGATTATGGAACGTCACTAGTTTGGACCATTGAATGTGACTAGCCAATTCTCCCCACCCCAATAAATTGTTAAAGCTAGGTCAAGGGAGAGATCAGCTGCCAGGCTCTGGTCATCTGGAGTTTTCGAGGTGCATCCATATGCCGTTACATCATCAGAAAATCATGAGTCCTGTGAATCCATCTGTGTTGTAAGGGTACCACATGCACTGCATCCATAGCAAATGTCGTGTGGCTTGAGCTTGATTGCCTCATAGAACCCATCCATCTTCAGGCTGGTTTTGAAAGCAGAAGTTTCCTTCTACTAGACTGGTTGGCATCTCAAGACAAGAGAGCCAAGTCTGCACTAGTTATTTAACCCGTAGCTGGAGGAAGATGGATAAGTTATTTTTTAATGGAATCAGCGCGAAGTGAATGAAACAGAATCGATCGGGTATTGAACTCGGCACACTGAATTCACTTTTCGAGTCGTTAAAAGTTACATTATTAGCGCCTGAATATATTGAATTGATTGATTCGTTTTCTATGGCTTATCGTCCCTTTGCAGATTATTCATTTTTTTTTTTTTGTGGAGGAGAGTGAGATAATAATGGTCTTAGTGATACATGTCTTACTAATTAACTCATAGCCGGGGGAGAAGAGGTGGATTCCCCAAGAGTATTTGATCGTAAGTGAATATAACGAACCCAACTGGAATTGGAACACTGCTCTCCGAGTAAAAACGGAAAATGCATATCGATGATGCTATTTTATTTCTATGAGAAAGAATGAAAGGGGTATTTATTCAAAAGTGAATGTAAAATAAAGGTTTATAAAACAAGAAGAGTTTTGATGCACCCAAATACTTCAAATCCTGTCTTCTCTTTTTCTGCTTCACTTGTTGACCTCTTTTTGCTATCATGCCATATTAATGTTTTAATTCTCTTTTTCAAAATACTTACCCGCGAACAGAACCTCAACATTATTCACGCCAAATCCAACGAGTAAAAAAAAAAAAAAAAAGCACCTTAGTATATTCTACTTCTCACATATCTTCGACATCTGCAATTAAGTACGTCATTTCCAATTAGTCTCTGCCTGTACTTAATTCATTATTTTGTGCCAAAGAAATATTGTTCTGGGGTTTGCGGTTTTCTAAATTTGATGTCAGAAGTAAAGTAGTTAATATTCCTTTACATATTAGCTAGGACGAGTTTGTCTGGACCAAGATCATACCATTGCAGACCCCACCTCCTCCAATACCCCACCCGACCCCTCCAAATTAGTAATGTTAATCTACTTCTGGGTTAGACGCGGGGGATGGATATTTTTTCAACATACGCTGTCCCAACTGATAGTTAATAATGTTGAATATATCTGTGTCAGGATGGGTGCTCTAGAGTGAATGAGGGACAAAGAAGAAGAAGAAGAAGAAGAAGAAGAAGAAGAAGAAGAAGAAGAAGAAGAAAGGAGGGTGCAATAAAGTGAATGAGAGAGAAAGTGGGAAAGAAGAAAAAGAACATAAGAAAAAGAAGCAGAAAAAAAGAAGGGTACAATAAAATGAACGAGAGAGAAAGTGGGAAAAAGAAGAAGAAGAAGAAGAAGAAGAAGAAGAAGAAGAAGATAGGTGCGCTAGAGTGGATGAGAGAGAAAGTGGGAAAGAAAAAAGAAGAAGAGTGTGCTAGAGTGAATGAGACAAAAATTAGAAAAGAAGTAGTAGAAAAGGGTGTCATTGATTAATGAATATGGACAAAAATTGATAAAGGAATGAAATAGGTTAGATGTCAGGAACTAACAAGTGCTTACATACGTTCCCTGATTTGTCCAGACCCCCAAAATCATAACCTATTAAAACATAAATCGATAAAAAAAAGGAATGAGGCAAGAGTAATGAGTCGGGGGAAGAAAGGAAAGGAGGTGTATAAATAAGAAATATAAAAAAAAAGACTTGTTATCAAAACAGATTTAAAGTTTTAATTTAATTTTGAATGACATCTTTCGATCGATTTCAATGATGAACACCTTCACCTCCCAATTCCTTTCATTCTTTCTCAGGTAAACTGCAGAGTGACCATCACTAAACGGGCATCATTTGAACCTATATGGTCCCTAATATGTGAGTTTGCTAGACTTTTCTTTATGTAGATGAGACAATGCCGTATGAATCGAACAATCTTCGCGCAGACACGCGTTTTTCAGAAGTTCTACGTGACCTGTTATGGGCAATGTACAGTGTTTGAACTTCATACGTCGAGAAACACTTCTTGTATTCCCTGAAGCTACGGTTAGAATAAAAAGACAAAAAAGACAAATAGAAATGCCTTACCAGTGCTTGAATGGACTCAAAAACGGAGAACACAGAAGCTAGTGCCACTAAACAATAGTAAAATGTCTGTCCTGCAAACTGAGATTGATTGATTGATTCGTTTTCTATGGCTTATCAAACCTTTGCATTAGAATATTTTTAGATTGCAAGAATTGTTGTGTGTGTGCGGGGGGGGGAGATAATAGTGGTTTTAGTGATATGTCTTACTATTTAACCCATAGCTGGGGGAGTTTATTCATACCTTTCCCAAGGATATTTACGCGTAAGTGGATATAACGAACCCAAATGGAATTGGATCTCAGCTCTCATATTAACAATTCCGAGCCATTATACATTACACCACCAGCGCATCCAAGCTTACGGCACTTTGTATTCCCAAGCGGTTAGACATGTAGGCACTGACCAGGTTCGATGTTGCTTAACTTCGGTGATGAGATAGATAGATAGATAGATAGATAGATAGATAGATAGATAGATAGATAGATAGATATGAACAAAATGAGATAGATAGATAGAAAGATAGATAGATAGATATGAACAGAATGAGATAGATAGATAGATAGATAGATAGATAGATAGATAGATAGATAGGGCTTTGTACCTTATACATTTATACTGCTTAATACAATGCTACCTGTCGATCGTTAGGGGAATTCCCTTGGCAGACAAGGTGGCGTAATCCGACACAACAAAGATAGATTTTTCTTTGCAAAACGGTTTTTAGAAAGTCCTTGATATATAGGGTGTTTCAAAAAGAATACGCCAAAATCATTGCGCAATTTTTTCAGGTCTATAGCATTGTAGTGGACTCAATCAGTGGTTATTTGATAGAGTAGTTATCAAAGTTTGATTGGGTGTCAGTTTCACCGCTGTCGTTAGTATAACTTCTGGTTCAGCTGAATTATGGGAAGATCAATCAAAATCGCAACTCCTCAGCAGAAGGCATTTGTTTTTGTGACAATGGCATTTGTTTTTGCGACAATGGCATTTGTTTTCGCTAACTCAAGCACGCAAAAACAGTGCTTGAGTTCGTGAAAACAAATGCCATTGTCACAATGCAGGCAGATTCGAATGACTTCATTATCAGCAACATGGAGCACCACCCCATTGGCATCTCGGGGTTATAGCTTATCTGAATGAAAACGTGCCTCAGCGATGGATTGGGAGGAGAGGTGCTAAAGACCTTGCTCTCTGTGTTTGGCCTGCCAGATTCCCGGACCTCGCTGTGTGTGACTTTTTCTTGTGGGGGTACGTTAAAGAGCAAGTTTATATACCAGCACATCCATCAAGTATCGATGACTTGAAAGATCGAATAACAGCTGCAATCAACACGGTGGACCGTGACATGCTGAGGCGTGTTTGGGAGGAATTCTCATATTGGCTTGATGTTGTCTGCGCTGCCGGTGGTGGCCACTTATAAAACATGAAACGAAACATGAATGTATATACAACACATGTGTTCATGCTAGAGATTTGTCATTTTTTTTTGTTATTGACACATCACGTGATGATTTTGGCGTATTCTTTTTGAAACACCCTGTACTTTAGGGCATCAATTGTTTTCTTCTGAGCAAAGAAAAATTACAGACAATAATAACTAGCGTTGAGGGGTGACTTTTAATAAAACCTACGACGAAAGATCTTTATAAAACTGCTTTCATAAACTCTTTAGTATACTTTAAGACAAGGGTCGGCAACCTACGGCCCGCGAAGGCATTTTGACCGGCCCGCGACTCTATTTTTAACATGAGAGACGACCTTCAAATGAAATTTGTTATGTCATTTTCCATAGAATGTCTACACATCTCAGTGCACTAAAAATATTAGACTATCTGCCAGTTATCTTTCATGAGACTTATTTTACCAAGTTGTGTTGCCGACATTTAATGTCAAATGATGGATACATATTTGTCATGACCCTCAGCTACATTAAAACAGAAGTGAAAGGAACGATAAAGTGAAAGAGGCCAGGGAGGGACTGACATGCGAGGTAGCAGAAATCTAAACACAGTTAAACATGCACGCATTATACATACATGCCTCATGAATGTGTGGATGATACCGCATGTGTACATACGTAAGTGTATATGTTTGCAACTATTTGTACTCGTATGTATGGATATATGCGCTTCGTTTTTGTTTGATGCGTGCGTGTGTGTGTGTGGTTCGTTTGTGGAACAATTTTCAATAACAGTTTCAAACCTACACGTCATAATTTCATCCATTTCACTTCGGTTGATTTTTTTCGCTTTGAAATATTTTGACGTTCCTTGAGGAAAAGTAATTTTTGTTAGGAATTTTTAAATTTCAGATTTTCTTTTGTTTTTCTGATTTCTCAATGTTTATTTTCATTATGGTTTTAAATATTTAGGTTGACAGGGGTCTGCATATGTAATTTTCCTTAATTTTTCATTAATGGCCTTCGTCCGGCCCGCGACCCGTCATTATAACACGATCCGGCCCGCGGGGTCGAATGAGTTGCCGACCCCTGCTTTAAGACATTATCTGATTTCTTCTGACCATAAAGGAACCACTGACAATAATATCAGATTAAAAACAGAATAAACCCATTTTTCTTTTGCTAGTAACACCAAATTAGTGTACTATCAATATTGTTGCGTTAATTTTTCACTAGAAATCCAGACTAATTTTAAACGAGCGAATACTTCAGAATAATTATTGTTTACCGGTTCTTCGTCTTCTTCTTCAATATGCCGTGACCATTCAGGACTTTGGCGATCATGGTTCCCCACAATTCCCTTTTTTTGTAGCTCTTAGTAGATTTTGTCTGTTTTCTTTTTTTTTTTTTTTTTTATCTCTCCTAAACCCTGTTCTGCCAACCATCAAGCTCGCTAGGCAGGTTATTTTCCTCTGTCCCTCTTACTTTCAATATGTCCTGTGAGTATCAAATTTTACAAGCCCTCTTTCCTCATTATGTGCCTTAGAAATTTCAACTGTCGCTTCCTGAGATTAATTTCAAGTGTCCTTTTTCTTTTCATTTTCTCTAAAACTTCGTCGTTGATCATATGTCCAGTCTATGGTACTCTCAGCATCCTTCTGTAGAACCATATTTCTGTTGCTTCAAGTCTCAACTTCATCTTTGAGGAGATCAAAGCATTCACTCCCATATAGGAGGACTGATAGTACACTTTTCTTTGTTTCTAACAAAATTATTCGATTTCTTAATAGTTTTTGAAATGTATCTCTGGCTATCCTAATTCGCCTTCGGATTTCAGTGTCGCACTTTCCGTCCTCTGTTAAAACACTTCCCAGATATTTCAATTGATATACTTGTTTAATTTTGGTATCTCTAATTTGTAATTTGCATGTTGGCTTTTCACTTTTGCTAACAACCATGTAATCTGTTTTCTTGCAATTGATGCTTAGTCCTTTCTTCTCGCTTTCCTTCACCGCCTTCTGTAGGCGTTCTTGTAGTTTCCTTGCTGTGTCTGCTACCAATACTGTATCATCTGCATATCTTATGTTGTTAGGATATAGGGCCACTGTACGGTTTACATTTAATATACG
Organism: Acanthosepion lycidas; assembly: GCA_963932145.1. Classification (NCBI taxonomy): domain Eukaryota; kingdom Metazoa; phylum Mollusca; class Cephalopoda; order Sepiida; family Sepiidae; genus Acanthosepion; species Acanthosepion lycidas. The sequence continues at coordinate 32,821,849 of OZ010596.1, forward strand.
TAACTCATCCGAGCACAGAGCATCAATAATAGCGTACGGCATCTAGTCTGGATCAACCTCACCACGGTATGTCAGACTGACTTGCGAATGATGTACAACTCGACAGATGAACATTTTGAGAAATTTAGATTATTATTGTAAAAGGTTCTTTTAGTCGTGTCGTTTTTAAGAATCGAACTCGTGACACTAACAAAGCTTAGATTATTTTAATCCCGACATTGTGGCTTCGATTTTAGGGTTACTTAGTGGAGATTCAATTAGTCCTCGTAATAATAGTATGTGAGATCTCTGGACATGGGCGATAATGATTAGCCACAGTTTACTTTCTTTTTAATATTTGTGGATTGCTATGATTGTTCTTTGGAACGGTTGAGCTTTATTTACCTGTTTCCTTCTCCACGGCTGTGTATTCAGAGTTTGTCCTCCTTGATTTATTTTCTTACTAATACGATAAAGCAAAGCCCACCCTAATTTTTACCAATAATATCACAAGGTTATATTTTAGTGAGATCACCCAATGATGATCGAATTAAATTCACTCTTGGATATTTACCAGCTTCCTTCCGAGGGAAATATGAAACAATCTCGTGTTTATCTTGGGACCCTATACGCGTACGTTTAGATAAAGTAAAAAAAATGCTCAGGACCAAGGGTTCATTCAACAGGCGTCAGGATTCCTTTTCTTGATCCCCACCCAATTAATACAATGAGATACTTCTGCTTTCATGGCAATTGTTCTTAGGAGCTTTCCTTTATGCTACCTAGACTTTATAAATTTAAGTGCAGTACTAGTTTAGCCATTGCGAGACAGGGGGATTTATTTGGTATTGCGAGGCAGGAGAATTTCTTTGGTATTGCGAGACAGGAGAATTTCTTTGGTATTGTGAGACAGGAGAATTTCTTTGGTATTGCGAGAGAAGAGGATTTCTTTGACATTGCGAGAGAAGAGGATTTCTTTGACATTGCGAGACAGGACGATTACTTTGGTAACAAAGAAAATAATACTGAGCTGTTACGTGACATCTGCCCTTCCTTACGACAGCGAATGTAGGTCAATTTCGTCAAAAATGAAGAAGGCAATCGAGCCGATGTGGTTCTACAGAAGAATGCTAAGGATATCATGGACCAAGCGTGTGAGCAACGATGACTTCTTAGAGAGAATGCAAACAAATAGGAGGCTTATGCTTAACACCAGGAAGAGGCAGCTGAAATTTCTGGGACACATAATGAGAAAGGAGGGCCTGGAGAATCTGATACTCACGGGCCGAATAGAGGGAAAGAGAGACAAGGGAAAACAACGCATGACATACCTGGCGGACTTAAGATGACAGAATGTGGTCTGGCGGAGGATGTAGAGGGAACGGACCTGTTGAGAACTGCAAGGGATAAAAGGTGGTGGAGAGCCATGATCGCCTACGTCCTGAAAGGATATGACACATAAAAAGAAAGACTAGATTGGCGGCAAGGTCTCAACATTTTGCAGTTGAACTGGTTAGATGTAACCGTAATTTCTATGTTAGCAGTTTCTTCTATCGCACTTCTCGCCTGTGGAACTCTCTTACGGCTTATCGCTTCCGTGCTAACTTTGATCTTCACAAATTTAAATGCCATTTCAATCATTATATTCTCTCTTCTTAATTGTTGTTATTTTATCGTCTTCTCCCTTTAATAGTAAATTTTTCTCATATTCTCTAACACTCGGTAACTTCTTGCGTCTTAGTGGCATTATTACTTTGCTTGGGATGAAATGATTTACTTCTAGGTACGACTTACGCTTTATTTGTACTGCGTCCCTCCCGAAGACAAGGCATGGCCGATCTCAGTCTAAATAGAAGCAGAATTACTGGAATATCTGCTTTAACAAATTCATCTCGTAGATCAGTTTACCATACGAGTAAAATGATCTACGGAACGTGTTAGTCAAAGTGGGCGTCCCAACAATGCTAGCAGGAATATAAAATACAGCCCATACTCAGACGACGGCTTGTCAAACAATGTCGAAGTCAGTACAAAACATAGAGCTTTAATCGTCAGTTAAGTTCATTGTCACCAAATGTCACAAGCTGTTACAACCATACAGCATTCAAAATTTCGTGATTGAAAATATAAGAAACCGAATCTGTTCAGTCAGGTGGGAAGTTTTTCATTTCTATTTTTATTACATTTTTGCAGTATAATCGTTGTTGTATTTTCACATTTCCAATGATAAACACGCACGACTTCATTATTATTGCATTGAAAATTTATGGCCTCAATACCGTAGCGTAATGACTGGAAATCTCTTATAGCAGGCAATTGTTGGAGTAAAACCTTCCTTCTATCTATCTATCTATCTATCTATCTATCTATCTATCTATCTATCTATCTATCTATCTATCTATATATCTGTCTGTCTATCTATCTATCTATCTATCTATCTATCTATCTATCTATCTATCTATCTACCTACCTATCTATCTATCTCACTCTTTTCATTATCTATCAGCCTATCTCAGTCTATTAATATCTATCTTAGTGTATTCATACTTATCTTTCTCACTCTATTCATATCTATCTATCTATTTTCATTATCTGTCTCAGTCTATTAATATCTATCTTAGTCTATTCATATTTATCTGCCTCAGTCTATTCATATCTGTCTATCTATCTATCTATCTACCTCTTCCCCCCCCTCTCTCTCTCTCTCTCTCTCTCTCTCTCTCTCTCTATATATATATATATATATATATATATATATATATATATATATTCTCTAACAAGATTTCTCGAACATTGAAGCCGGTAGGTAAAAAACACGAGTATCCACTCAAAATAACGTTTAAAGTGATAAAAATCTGTTGCATTAATACAATTCCACTCTAAAAATTCACTTTGTTTACGTTTGGACACGAAACTATATGCAGATATGAAAAAAAAAAAAAAAAAAAAAAACAACTGCGAAAGATCTATGATAGGAGAAATTTCCCTTGAAAGTATGAGATTGGTTTCGTCTATTCATCTGTGACCAAGCTGTAAGGCACGCCCGTCGAAACAGTGGCTCCCTTTTCCCTGTGGTACGCAGGTTCGATTCCTGCCAAAGGGTGCAAATTTTTCTTTAATAAGATTTCTCGAACATTCAGGCCAGTAGGTGAAAATGAATAAATATACTGTCTAATAAGTAAACGGAGCTCCAACTCAAATACAAGTATTCACTAAAAATCATGTTTAAAGTTATACCTATCTATCTGACCGCCCATAAACAAAGACTTTTTTTTCCAGCCATTGCTGTCTTCCATAGTTCTATCCAGTTCTCCCCTTTTGATTCCAATGTCGTCAATGAAATAATCCCGTCCTGGGTAAGACGATAAACTACATCTGCGTCCTGGGTAAGACGATAAACTACATCTACGTCCTGGGTAAGACGATAAACTACCTCTGCGTCCTGGGTATGACGATAAACTACATCCGCGTCCTCGGTAAGACGATAAACTACGTCCAACAGCAAGACCTCTGATCAGGAGGTTTTGAGGAGCGTGGAACCACCTCTTAATTGCTGGCGTTCCCAGGTCCATCCTGACCCGGGGTGGTAGCACCTGTTAGGGTCCCAGCTATGGGCAAATAGTTGACACCCAAACTTGTGTAAAAATAGGTTTTAATACCAGAAATACTTTGTCATAAAAAATAATATTACCAACAATAATTTTTGAAAAAAAATTATCAGCAATATTTTTTTTAAAAAGTACTAGCAGTACAAACAGCTATACATTCTTTTAAAAAAAAATATTACCAGCTACAGATTTCTTCAAGGAAAAATATTCTCAGAAATAGATTTTTGAAGAAAAACATATTACCAGCAATAAAAAGTTTGTAGTCATTAAATAACCCATTGAGGTTGATATACCGTAAAACAAACCAAACCAAACCAAACCAAAAAACCAATGAGATAATCAAAAGTTCTTGCTAATCTACTGCTTGATCCGATAATTTGGATCCCATAGTATCTGATGTTTACTTATTTACTTCTCTAGCAATGGACACTAAACTGCATATGGCTTTCACATATTGTTTCCGTAATCTCCAGTGGCTATACGTAGCCAGCCGAAGTTCAGCTTTATTGTTAAACTGATCGCTTATAAGTTCGAACACATTTAGCAACAGTTTTTATAGCAAGGTCATTAACATTTGAGTGCTTAGCGTACGTTCAACTTTGAGGTCTTGTTAAGTTGTGACCTTCAGATATTTGTAATTGGATGATAAAAGCAGAAAAAATGTTACATAGAAAATTTATGTATTCTTCTAGTCACTGTTCACGGCACGATTAAATTGAACATCAGTCCCCAGACTCACAAAAATAAACCCACACAGGCGTAGATGCACAACACAGGGGAATACAAAATAGACGCACAGCGTCGAATGAAGAAAAGTAATAACATTTAAAATACGTTGAGAACTGTCAGCGTGCGACTGGGTTCACTTTATGCAGGGTCCAAGAATAACATCTGTCCCTCAAGCGCTTTGTTCTAGAAATAACAGAACGAAAACCTCGTCCTGAGGGTAACAGTTGAAATAAGAGTTACCCCGGGTGCGTGCTCTATTCTACTTTGTTTCCTGCGTTGCTGCATGAGAATTAGACGTGTCACGGTTGACGTTACATTTAAATTTTTGAAGATCGTATTTGACGGGAAAGCAAGAAGCTAGAAAAGAGTTCAACAGACGAGAGAAAAAAAACAAACTATTAGAACAGAACTTGCGGTTGCATCTAGCCATCTCAACAGCAAAATGGTGAGACCTAGCTTCTAATCTAGTACTGCGCTTAAATTCGTGAAGGCGAAGTACCAAATAGGAAAGCTCATCAGAACAATCGTCATGAAAATATTTATAGAAATGTTGCCTCCTTAAAGAGGTTACAAACAGACAAAGGTGGTACTCGAGTGAAGGAACAGCAACATGCGAGTAGATGAAAGAAGAGAGGTTTATTGTAAAAGAGAATACACTACTGAAAGACAGAGAACCGGGTGGCAGGCTAATAATTCCCGAAGGAAAACCCCAGCTATATCCTGTGCTCACTAAATATAGCTACTGATATAGTCAGTCCACATAGGCGATAGGGAGTGTGGGACATTCCATTGCAACAATAAAAGGCGCCGAGAAGCGATATTACGGCGGTGGGAAAGTAATTGAAGCCTAGATGCTAGATCGGAACCTATAAGATTGCAGATACTTCTTTCAATCTAGTCAAGAATCTCGTGTATATATAAAAAAAACCTTTCGATCTATCTATCTATCTATCTATCTATCTATCTATCTAAGTTGTTCCTCAATTATGGGTAACTACACATTTTTGTGTAAAAATGGGTGTTTGAGCTGGTTAATGAAGGGATTTTACGTATAGCCGAAAATTCACTCAACGCAATCGACAATAGGAGTAGATAGGTTTGCCTATCGTCCGATTAACTCTCCTCCCTGGTCCTTTGAACAGGAGTAGAGGTTTATCCCTTGTTTCTTTTTTAGTATTGGTTTCGGGTTCCTTATAAAGTCTACTTTAATTCTATACATCTAATGTCTCCACCTAAAACTTTGAAATTTTATTTACTATTTATTTAATTTTTTCCTCAGTAGGAGTAGATAGGTTCGCCTATCGTCCGGTTCAGGCTTCTCTTTTGAACAGGACAGAGGTTTATCTCCTGTTTCCTGTTTAAGATTAGGTTTCCGGTTCCCTCTAAAGTTTTTTCCTTCTCTTTCACTTCCGGTAGATCCTTGCGTCTTGGTGGCATTATCACCTTGATTGGAGTGGTGCCTCTTTTTGTATAACCCTCTACCTCTAGTGGCTCTTGAGCTTTGTAGAGGGTGAACATCACTGTAACAAGAAAATAACAGTTGATAAAAATTGTTTTTGATATTCAATTTGATTTAATGAAGATTAAATAAACAAATAACAAATGTTAATTTAAATGAAGAATATTCATATTTATATAATTTTGCTGCTTACTGTAGATTTAATTGCAATTTTATCGGTAAATTTAGTAAATTTCCCATAAATATTACCTATGTGCAAATGTTCCCAGTACCTGCTTTTCTGAAAACTGAATACACTATAGTTCTTAGAATAATAATAATAAAAAAAAACTCTGGAAACTTTTGCACTTACCTAATAGCACTCACTGAAACTTGTCCTAGAATTTTTTCAGAAACACCAAGGCGTTCTATATCATAGAGCTACTCACAGTGCAATTCAGTACCAGGGCTAGAAGCTTAATTTAAAATCTCCTTGGAAGCGACGCAATTTAGCTTCGGTCTGTTTTTGCCGTAGTTCGCTGCTGTAGTCGGGCTAAAGAAGACCAAATATATTTTTGCCTTTACACTTGGAATAAATTTAAGTTATTTAATTCAAGTAAGTATAAGTTTATTTTATTTCCTTCGGATTTCCTATATTATTTTATGCCTATTTCAACGACAATTTTTTTGTACTAAATTCGTTAACAAAAATGTAACCTGTAATGTTTTTCACTGAATATGTCGGAATTAAGAAACGTGATTTGATGAAAAAATATGGCTGTCGCGATCAAAGATCAGTCTACCAAATTCAGTAATATGACGTTATAATATGAAACGTTGAATATGACGTTGTAATATGAAAACACTATACCTCACTAAACTCGTTACCAAGTAAATATATTTTGTTAGTCCTTAGAAAAAAATAAATACACGTCACGAATTACGTGATCAATTAATTAGAAGCCATGTTGATGTGGCTTTAACCATGGAAGGCATTTATAAAAACGGCCTGTAAACATGCCGAATGAGCAGAAAAATAAAGAGAAGTATATTAATCAAACTTTTAACGGAAGAGACATTTGCAGAGCATTCATTTGTACTGTGCTTTTCTAGCGTCCAGTGCTTTTGCAATGAAATGTGTGTTGACGAAATTATAACACGAAACTTGAATCGTATTGAATTATACATATCATTCACTCCTGACTTTGTCTATTCCTTTTAGCCAGATGCGTGGACCCTACATTCTGTCTATGTATGATGTGTGCGAGACTATCCCAAACTCTTTCTCGGAGCGTGTATTTATTACGAATCTTGCCTGAAAAACTGAATGCAGGTGTGAGGTGACTTGCTTCTCCATTCGGCGGCCTGGAATGACTCCCAGGTCAACCTCTGTTGTATCTAGCCTCTTTGATGGTCTGCGATATCTATTCTGGCAATATACCGCAATTTAAGCGTCGTGGGTGATGTGCTACAACGACATTAGTCGAAGTAGTATGACCATTATCTTCTTACAGAATAGGAATGTGGCACTCGGTCCTTTTTTATTGTAGCAAACCCCCGAACAAATATTTGTAGATAAATGCATAAAAGCTTTCTTCCGTTATTGCCGGAGGCGCCAGAAAATATCCAGAATCCTTAAACTTTAAGTGCAGTGAGGCATTGCGGTCTTATAGACAGATGTTCAAGAACTAAACTTCTCATGATCTAAGGTCACGAATAGCAACATATATTGAATTGTGATAGCTTATTCCTTTTTCAACCTTGACAATTCGAAATAAGAAAACTGATCTCTTGTTTGACTTGCTGATGGACATCACATTGAAACACCGGTTCCCGTACGATCACCAAAGTTAAGCAACGTCGAGCCTGGTTCGTACGTAGATGGGTGATCGCTTGTGAATACCAGATGCTGTAAGCTTGGATGTGCGGGTGGTGCAATATATAATGGCTCGGAATTTTTAACATATAACAAGAATTGTTTTGATATTCAATTTGATTTAATGAAGATTAAATAAACAAATAAAAAGAACGTTAATTTAAACAAGGAAAATTCATATTTATGATTTTGCTGGGTACTGTAGATTTAATCGGAATTTTATAGCAAAATTCAATAAATATCCCATAAATATTACTTTTTACTTACCTAAAACTTGTTCTAGAACGTCAGGAATTTTCTCAGAAACACCAAGGCGTTCTATACTACAGGCCTATACACAGTGCACTTCAGTGTTAATTTCTGTTGGGTTAATTATATTCACTTACGTGCAAACTTACGTTGGGAAAAATATGAATTCACCTCTTCTCACCCAGCTGTGGGTAAATTAGTAAGATTTCTCTGAAAAGATTATTACAATCTAAAATTATTTCTGGCTTTAAATAACCTGCAAAGGGTTGATAAACCATAGAAAACGAGTCAATCAATCGTTTGCCTTCTTTATTTTGCTAATATTCCGAATAAAACAAGGGTTTTCAACAACAGAGTTGTGTAAATTTTGTTGTATTTTGCATGCCCTAACCGCCAAGAGATGACCACCGACCATTTCATGACCATTCTTAAATAAACAGAAAATTGCTTCAACACCAGGATGAATGGAGGTCGCTGTCTGTATCCTTCATGACTATTAAATGTATTAACATATGGCTGTTGCACATACACCGACAGCGGGTGTTGAGATTAGGTAATTAAAAGACGCCGACAGAAGTAGAGATGAACGTATGCTTCATTCAACTGGGATGACACTTTAACAGGGCATTCGGTCTATTATTTGCAAATAGAAAAATATGCCGGCGATTTTTAAACTCTTCGCTTAACCTTCCGCGAATAGCAGTTGCCAGTTTAATGACACGTCTCACATGAGTGTCCAGAATATTTACTCATATTAACTGAGTATGACACAAGGCCAAAACAAGCTGGGTGAGAAAGGGAGTGAAGAGAAGAAGTGTAGAGAGCCTGAAACCTTAATCCACATCAGAAATCCTAGTTTTTTTTGTTTCTTTTTTACTTGGATTCGAACACCGACCTCTGACACCATTCACGGCACAAGTTGGCACAGGTAGGGGATTTCATTTCCACGACTTTTTGTTGAAACTAAGAACGAAAAAGAAGCTTGGATTTGTTTTCCTAGCCTCAGTTTATGACAATGTTACCAAGCTGAACTCTATCATTGGTCTAAAATCATAACCGCCATTCATTTTTCAAAATAAATCAGAAAAAAATAATTTTTGTTCCCCCCCCCCCCGAAACATTACCTTCTAAAGTTTTTATATAAGTTTCTGTTATAACTCGCTTCTAGCGGTTATAATATTGTCTCGCTTAGGCTACTTGCCGTGACGTCCGTAGAAATTCTCCTCGACTGACTCCAATGGACTGGTATTTGCACAAGGCCGATTTTTATGTGGGGAAATTCCGAGCCCGTAGGCTGGGACAAAAAATCGCTTGTAGACCCCGCATACACGGGGTCGGGTTTGTCTACCTCCCCAAACGAGAATAGCCTCGTCTCGGTTCCTCTCTGCAAGCAGAAAGTTCGACAAGTCAGTCGCGAGCCTGGCAGTGAACTGCCTGACTCCAAAGGATTTCTTTGTTCTTTATTTAAGGCATCTTGCCTAGTCCATTTTTGTTACCGGGGATGTCTTATTTACTTCACAACAGTATCACATTTGGAAATGTTCTATAGGTATCCATCCAGAATATAAGTACAAACGAAATGCAAAAAAGTGTATTTAAAATTGAACTGTACCAAATAGCAAAACCCATATCATCTGAGGATCTTCAACAACAGCAACACATAAAAGGGATAATTTATGTACTTGAAGCGAAAATATCGACATCATCAAGATGCTGACATTCCATACTACTATACAAACAAAAGGTCTGGAAGGAAACCTCTTTCAATACTGGAAAGAGCGATAACAGCTACTAGACTTTGGAAGACTATTTTCCTGAAAAATTGTTTTTACTTGAAAAATTTAATAAATTTTATCGACAATAGCACTAGCTGCTCGGTCAATGAATACGGAATGTTGTCTTATAGGGAAGCGTCTAATTGCCATTAGAAATGAGTAGAACAGATAGTACACATGGTATTTACTCATCCCATCTTGGTGACGGGATATGCCACAAGGCCGGTTTAAAGGTGGGAATTCAAGCGCGTGCACATGGACCAGGTTCAGAAATTGTCTGATCCCTTCAATAAACGTTGCGCTGGCGTCGACATAACACCGACTCTCTCTCACTCTTTGAGTGGGGAGTGCTGCCGTAGAGTTGGAATCCCCAGGAACAGGCTTCCCTCATTTATTTGTTTCGTTCTGTCCCAAGACAGAAGCACAACTGAGAGATAACATTTAGTTTGTCAGCCCGAAAGCAGATACTACACTTTTATTTCAGCCCGATGGCTAGGGAGTGACGAAAAGCATAACTTGGTCAATGAACATCGAATGTTTCCTTATAGGTAAACGTGTAATATTAACATTACCCTTTAATCTAAGGCCAGATCCTGGCGTAGTATAAACTTAGTCAATATCGGCATTTATTTACTGCTTATTGGTATCGAGGATATGACGCATTCAATAGTTGAAACAAACATATAAACAAAAAACCTGTTCGTCTTGGATCAAAAACACTGATCCTTTATAAAAAATGTTCTTTCTTTCTTAGTCCATGAGCATGTTATATCGAATCTGTTTTAATTAAATGAAAGAATAAAAAAAAGTCAATCTATTTATACACAGTTAAAAAGAGTTATTTACAAAAAAGAACTCAGTTTTTCCAGCATAGGCTTTGTACTCATTTTGACACCAGATCAAGGGAAGCCAGGCCCAGTGTCGAGCTGAGATTCACTCCTACTGGTCGAATGCACAAGCACTTGAACTCAAAGTTGCATCCGGCATTGAAAAAGCAGAAACGAACTTCATGACACAACAATTATATAAAAAGCCACTCAGAGCGGTTAATAATAATAATAATAATAATAACTAGTCAATCCCCGTCTTACGAATATTGCAACTTACTAATAATTTCAAAATAATTCAGCAAAATAATTCATATTATTTTTATGGTAAATGTGTTGCTGGCATTTGCCTTCCTCTATTTCCGTCGTTCGATGCCGTGCGTCTGAAACATGGCACTTTTATCGCGGTCGCCATATGTCGCGGCCTTTTGGCTAGGATCAAATAATAATAATAATAATAGTTGTAGTAGTTCGCCTCCTGCTAAAAATAGTATCGACAATACCCTGTAGAACCATTCATAAAGTTACTATTTTGAAGAATTTACCATTCATACTGATAGACATAAACGCAAACAGTGCAGACATTATGATTAGTATTTACTAATTCCATATCTCGAACTTTTATGATGAAGTCACGGTAGGTGATATCACACCTTTCACTTTAATTCAAGATTATAATTTCTGTTGTGGAAAGGTTTGTCTTCAGCCCAATCATTTGGAACACCTTTTTTTTCTTTTTTTAACATTCACCTCAAGCAAGGCAATAAAGACACTAAGACGAAAGTGGGGGGGGTTACTGAATGTAAGAGAATATGAAAAAAAAAAAACATTATTAAGGAGAGAGGACAATAAAAAAAAGAACTGAGAAGACAGACGATAACGATTGACGTAGCACTTAAATTTTTGAAGATCAGCGTTAATCAGAAAGCAAAAAGCCGGAAGAGAATTCCACGATCGGGAAATGCGAGAAAAGAAACTGAACTTACGGTTACATCTATACATTTCAACTGTAAAATGATGAGGCTTTGCCGCCACTCTAGTACTGTGCTTAAATTCATAAAGTCTAGGTACCTTAGAGGAAATTTCATTAAAACAATTACCATAAAAATATTTTAAGAAAACGCACAAGGAAACTACGTTACTGCGGTGGAAAAGTGACTGAAGTCGAGATGCCTGGTCAGGACCAATAACATGGCAGATTCTTATTTTATTTTATCAAGAATCTCTAAATACATAGCACAAACACTCTACCAGATATGGCAGCAATATTTTAAGTATGGAAGAATGGTAGACTTATAAATATGTAAAAGAGATTTTGGCAAGAAACATTGTCTAGTATAAACCCAAAAAATTGTCTAGAAAAATTGTCTAGAATGAACCAACTTTCCTGACAATAGATTCAATATAATCTTTTCATTTCATGTCGACCGAAAAAAAAAATAGTCCGAGAAGGCGCAATGAGTAACTCCCTATGAAGGTTAGTATCAGCCATATTGATAGAAGTCAAAAAGGAGTTCTCTCAGACGACTAAAAGAGAGAAGTTTCATTTTAGATGCGTTATAATTAACAAGCCATTCCTTGCCCAAGTTAACAACAGATTGTAGGTCATTTTTTGAGACCAGCTGTCAGTTTGAATCTTATTGAACCGATCCGACTCACTTAGTAGAGAATGTTGATTTTTTTTCGGCCGGTGGTTGTAAATGTGGGTGTAAATATTCGTTTAACATTTATGTTTGCTCAGTAATGATGCGTAGTGTGTAATGCTAAACGTTTGCCTCGGTTTTATTTCTGATTGCAAGCGTCAGGGGACAATCTGATACCGATCTCTCCGTCAGGGTACATTCACACTTATAGTCTACATAAACCAGTTCTCGTTTCGTCAACAAAGTTTAAGAAGTGCTGTATATGATCAACTTCAGGTGGAAAACTTGATAAAAGATGCTCTACGTCATGGGTTCCCAACTTTTTTTGCGCCATCGCCCCCTTTCACATGGAAAAAAATTCTACCGCCCACCTGCATAGTAAATATTCAAAAGCATACCAAAATTGTTTGGTAAACGTTTGTTACTGGTTCGTAAACTGAGTTTATGATGTAGCAAAAATATCAAAAGCAAGTAACAAATAACGCTGAGTTATGCAGCGGTGACTGCTCCTACTATTGTATTGAAGAACAAGCGGAAGCAAACTTGACCAATGAAAGCTATATAAAAAATATCAAAATATTCCTTGTTTGCGTGAATATTTATCTAGGAATGTGACAGAGTTATTCCCATTTAGCCTCTTGTTTTTGTTTTGTTTGTTTTTTATGTACAGGTTCTTTGCATATATACTATAAGTTTTTTTTTCGGGTAGCATATGTTGAAATAAGTTTTTAATGCTCAAAATCCTATATCGCCCACCAAAATTTCCAACCGACTACTATTTTTTGTTCAACTGCTCATAGCCTACCCAACAGCTGATATTGCCCACCGGTAGACGATATCGTCCCGGTTGGGAAACCTTATTTCTACATTATAATCTCTAGCAAATGACCAAAATCCATTTTTGTTAGTTTTATGGAGGTAAAAACGGTGAAAAGTTCGGTGGCATATACGTCAGCTTTCAGACTTTCATGATTATTGTATCAACGTTTAAAAATATAAGATCAAAATCGTAAATATTACAATATATAGAGAAATAAAACTTACAGCGATGAATTTCAGTGTGAATCTCTATATAAAATTCTGTGACTTCTGTTAGTCCGTCCCACCCTCTAAAATAGCCATACATTGACCAATCAAAATCAACTTTTGGAGAGAAGTGCAAACAGGTAAAGGGGTGGTTACAAAGTACAGTTCGTTTTACTAGGGTGCGTAGATTAGTATAATCAATTTTCACTAATTTGGGGGGGGGGAGATTAAAAGTTTTATTATTTAACATTCAAAATATACCCACTATTTTAAAAACAATTTAATGATTAAAATAAGAAATACTTATTTAATAAAAATGCAATATTGCTTTTTTTCTTTTCTTTTGCATATCTGTTTTTTAAAGTTTTTATATATACAAGAATCCAGTTTCCATTCGTTCTGCGTTTGTGAGAATATAAACAAATCCCAAGGCCAAACGCTTCAAAAATATGGAATTTGGCTCCAGAAAGAAATATTTACACATGACTAGTTGTATGCTGCATGCTCAAGAGTAAGAAATCCTAAGAATTTATTCTTCGCTGTTAAAAAGGAAGAAAATAAATTTTCTTAAAAAATATTACAAAAAACTTCTAGTATTATAAAAGACGAGCTGAGTCTCTATCCCTCAAACACTGTCTGCGTGTGACTTTGCATGCGCATATGTAATGTATATGCTTGTTGCGTACACATACACATACAATTTCGCTGAAAGTCCTGAATATGACGATAAACTACATCCGGCAGCAAGTAAACTACATCTCTCTGATGGGGAAATTGGAGATTTTGAGGAACGTGGAACCATTTCTTAATTACTGTTGTCCACCCTAACCTAAAGTGGTAGCACCTGTTAGGGCCCCCCTGCTATGAGCAGATAGTGAACCTCCAGACAAAAAGAAAACACTATGAAAGTATACAAATTTGTTTTTATAGTAAAAATGCCAGCAATACATTTTTATATAAAAAATTACAAACCATAGATATTTATTGTAACATTACCAACAATAAATTTTTGAAGCAAAATGACTAGCAATACATGTTATAGGAGAATTATCAACAATACATTTTATATCAAAATGAACAACAGTACTTTTTTTATCTGTAGTTGAAGGTATACAATTGCGTTCAAAATTTATTCAGTTGAAGTCCTGAATATGACGTAGAAAATATTTAGATTTCGGCATTAAATAACCCATAGATGTTGATATTCCCCTAAACTAAATCAACCAACCAACCAATCATCTACCATATATTCAATTGTGAAAAGAGAATAATATATATTTTTATTACTTTAAAACTCCCAAGAAAATTAAATTTCAGCATTAAATGGCCCATAAGGAGTTGAAACAAACAACTTTAAACAAACAAATCAGTCAATCAATTTGACTGAGTTTGAAACAAGATAGCGGAATGACAAATTCCTCTTCCTCTCAATCTACCCTGGGCTGTGACAATAAAATCATAACTTGGGAGACCTTTTTTTTTTTTTTTTTAATTTTTAAGCATTAATAAAATCAAGACAAAGTAATAAATACAATTATTATTTTCTTTTTTAAGAAAATAGTTTTAGATTGGTCAATGAATTAATATATATATATATATATATATATAACATCACAGATTATGAAATGGACAAAGTCCAACTATTACTTTAAGACATTTTGTGTTTATATATTCTTTTTTATAGATATAAATATTTAAGTAAATGCTCTGTTTATAATAAACAGTATTAAACAACATTTACCGGCCTGAAAGTCCGAGAAATTTTCATAGAAAATATTCGTCCTTTGACAGGATTCGAACCTGCATCCTATACGGAACCGTCATTTAGCCTGACGTGCCTAACGGCGCGGCCGCAGAGGATCGTTCGGTTGGCAAGGTCGAATTTACTGCTTGTAAACTTCAATCTTCCATGAATCTCGTACATTCATAACTGCACATGGCGTATCAAATGTAAACAAATGACGTCATACATTAAGAAATGGACAAAGTCCGACAATTTATTTATTAAAGACATTTTTTATGTTTAACGTTCTTTTTTATAGATACAAATATTTAAGTAAATGCTCTGTTTATAATAAACAGTATTAAATAACATTTACCGGCCTGAATGTCCGAGAAATTTTCACAAAAAAATTCGGAAGACGAATATTTTCTATGAAAATTTCTCGGACATTCAGGCCGGTAAATGTTGTTTAATACTGTTTATTATAAACAGAGCATTTACTTAAATATTTGTATCTATAAAAAAGAATGTATAAACATAAAACGTCTTTATATATATATATATATATATATATATATATATATATATATATATATATATATATAAGCATTTCACTACAAGCAAAGCGAGAGTGCCACTGGTTCGTAGCAGGTTAAATAGATTGAAGATGAGAGAAAAAAAACTGTGCATAGGGAGAGTAAGGAAATGATAAAAGATGAACGGGGTTCAAGACATTAGAAGATGACATTGCATTTAATTTTTTGAAGATTGTAGAATATCAGAGAATCAATAAACAGAAGGAAATTCTACAGGTGGGAAGTGCGAGAAAAGAAGCTGTTGGAGTAGAAGCCGCAGTTACATTTAACTATTTCAACGGTAAAAGGTTGTGACCTAGATGCCAGTCTAGGAGCACGCTTAAATTAACGTAGTCGGGTCACCGGGGGAAAAAGCTCGAAAGAACAGTAACCATGGAAATATTCGTAGAAAAGACAGAGAGAAGCCACATCACGTCTGAGAAAGTGACTGGAGTCGAGACACCAAATCAGAATTGATTACATTACAGATCCTTCTTTGGATTTTGTCGAGAACCTCTAGATGAACAGCTGGGCTGCCAGAGCAGATATGGCATCAGTACTCACTGCACTGGTGAACGGTAGATTTGTAGATATGTAGGATGAACTCTGAAAGAAAAACCTTCTGGAACGACACATTGAGCCAACTTTCCTTGCAGCAGATGCATCTGTTGATTCAATGTAGTTGTTTCACTTCAAGTGATTCGAAATCGTAAGGCCAGGAAGAGCAGAGACACTCTCCTTGTGTTTAGCATCAATCATGCTAATGGCGGACAGGGAATCATCTCTCTGGTCGCTAAATGAGAGCAGTTTCGTTTTGGAGGCATTAAAATTTACAAGCCATTTTTTACCCCTGTTAACCACTGATTGAAGGTCCTTTTCGGGAGCAGCGGGCAGGTTGACTTTGAGCAGGGTTTACTACTGAGACAAGAGTAAATGGTTGTGTCATCTGCATAAATGCCTACTTGGGAGCTGATGACATCAGAAACTTGAATTAAAATTAAATAGAAGTCTGTTTTTTCTTCTTTTATGTACCGTGTTTCTTCAGAATGTAGGTGATCATAGCCCTCCACATCTTCCTGTCCCTTGTAGCTCTTAATAAGTTTTATATTTTTTGTTATTTCACCCAAAACCTTTTCTACAATCCATTTGCTCAAGCTCATCAAGTTGCGCGCTTTTTTCCTCTGTCACTTCTTTCCCCTCAAATCTGTTTTCCTTCTTTACTACTTGTCCCAGAAATTTCAACTACCTCTTCCTGATCTTAAGTATATATTTCCTTTGTATTTCCATTCTTAGGCTGGCAGATGAAATAAATATTGTTTTTAAAATGGGACGTTCTACTCGCGCGTGTGCTGGATGGAAGGTGGACCTCTCAGTTGGTAGTCTCTTTCTCTTCAATTAAAGTTTAAGTGTGCACCGTTACAGAGAAGAGAAACTAGACTCCGGTAAAATAGAATTTAAATTTAATTAACTACGAGCAGCTGTACGCCTTAGAAAGAATCCCAATATGTTGCTTTTGGTATAAGTTAATTAAAATAAAATTAAGGCCATGTCTTAAGATGGTAGGCACAATTAAAAAGAAGAAAGACATGTGGAAAAGCTTATAAAAATATGCATATACAAGAGGAACAAGTGCCTCGGTAGTAAGAGTTTCTGAATTCAAATATTCTTTTTAAAGATCGGGAAGGTGTGAACGTTTTCATATTTTAAAAGCATTTGAGATTTAAAGAGTCGAAATTGGTGATACGAAAAACACAACTCCATGTTTTGTTTTTTTGTTTTTTTTTTAAAAAAGAAAACAACGTTGATTGGACTTGTTAACTACGATGCTATGATATACAAATATGGGTGATTAATTATTTGTCCCCTACAACCTCTTTCATTACAGAGGCACAATCGCAAGCCTCTCGCTACTCTATCGCTATTTCCATGGCAAATACTCTAACGGGCTACATTGTTAGTTCCACCAGTTCAGGCCATCACAGCTACGGCCCGCCATGTCACACACACTGAGATGAAGTGTCTCCATTCCTTTCGAAATCCATTAGTAAGAAATAAGTCCCACTCTGACAGCTTCTACCATGAGAATACTTCCCCAACTACTAAAATCATAATCTTTCAAAGTCTAGAGTCAACCGTTATCTTTCACACATATCTTCATAACATGCACTTCTTTATGGTCTTACACTAATACAACTTCATTCAATAATGCTCTAGTTTGATTGGCTCTTGTGCCTTGTATTGGGTGAACATAAGTAAATGTAATTTTCAATAGATTCAAAGCTGAATATGAGTACCGATGTATAATCAAGGCAGATATGTATGATAATAGCCGAAATTACTTTTAATAATAATAAAAATAGAGACATTGTCATATAGGAGGATAAATATTACATAATAGTTCATTTTTTTCTTTGTTTCTAACGAAAATGTCCTTGTTTCTTAGTACTTGTCTTAGTTTCTGGAAGGCATATTTCGCTATTCCAATGTGTCTTCAGATTTCTGCATCGCATTTTCCTTAGTCTTTTATAGCAAGCCCCCCACCTCCCACCAAATAGTTATTTTACTTGCTTGATTCTGCCGTTTCCAGTAAGTATTAGGTTGGTGCAAAAATAATGTCGTTTTCTCACATAGTAACATATGTGAGAAAACGACATTATTTTTGCACCAACCTAATAGCTCGCGTCTTCGATTGTCCCACACATTCTGTCTTCTTGTAATTTATGGTTAGTCATTTCTTCCAGCTCTTTTTTTTTAAGTAGCTGTCCAAAATATTCCTGTATTTGACTTCAACGCGTTGTCATCCGTCTGTCCTTATCTTAAGACAACGATAAATCTTGGTAGGAATTCTAGTTCCCTTAGGATCGCTTCGCTCTACCTCTGTATCTATTATTCGTAAAATGTGTGTGTGTCTATGTGTGTATATGTGTGTGTGTGTATGTGTGTATGTGTGTGATCGGATGTTGTTCATGCGCTTTAACAGTTTTCATCCGATTTCAATGATTTTTTTTTTTTTTTTGATAGATAATTCTTCAGTGCCGGTTTTGAGTTCAAATTAGCTGGAAAAAATTACAACTCGAAAAAACTGATTTTTTGCACTTTGTGCAAAAATCAAAGGCAAAATTTAATGTCCGTAAAAAACAGCGTCCAATCATTTTAGAGAGTTGAAATCTAACGCAAAAGATTATTAGAATTATAAAAAAAAATTATATTATAAATAAAAATAATCGTATATTATTATTATGACGGTCTATGGAATATTGAGAACACAAAAACGGCTCTTTTCAGGGCCCCTCCCCCATTCAAGTTGTTAACGCCCCATTTGGGAATGTGCCACAGTTGCACCCAATTGTTGTTATTAATATAAAATCCCAGTAATGAAAGACCCGGTGAAAGGCGGGTTGTACTGCTAGTTGAATAAACCCGATGAGAAAAAGCATCTGTGTCTTCGCTACTTTCTGTATTTTCTGTACCTATTCTATTCATTTGCTATTTTTCACGGTGGAGTAATGGGTAGCGGCTTGGATTGAGGAATCGGAGAGCCGAGTTCGATATTCCAGTCGAATCCATTACATTCACTTATGTGCTAATACCCTTGCGAAAGGCATGAATCCTCTACTCTCCCCCCCCCCCGGTTCTGGGTAAATAGCAGGACAGACCTATAGCCTTGGATGGAAACTGGTCTACCGTAGAAAGAAATGGCAACCTACCGCGGGAAAAATCTGCCTCGTCAGTCATGTATCGAAAGATACATGATTGCCTAAGCGTGTATCACGCATGGTACATAACTGACCGACTTGTCCTTATTAAATATCCCGGGTTCATTCTAAGGCAGTGATTCCCAAACGCCGTGCAGTGTTCGCTAACTTGCTGGTGGTATTTTTTCAAAGATTGTATAGCTGTTTGTATTACTGGTATTTTTTTAAGTATTGCTGATAATAATTTTTCCTTCAAACATTATTGCAGTTGATAATTTTTTATTACAAAGTATTTCTGGTATTAAAACCTATTTTTACATTTTGTTTGGGTTTTAACTATTTGCCCATAGCTGGGACCCTAACAGGTGCTACCACGCCGGGTCAGATTGGACCTGGGAACACCAGCAATTAAGAGGTGGTTCCACGCTCCTCAAAACCTCCTGGTCAGAGGCCTTGCTGTTGGACGTAGTTCATCGACTTACCCAGGACGCAGATGTAGTTTATTGTCATACCCAGGACGGTAAATTTTTACAAAGATTCAGATTAAAAAAATGACGAGTAACAAAACGTATTATGGATGGTATATATGTTCAAGACTTTATGTAATCTCAAAATAAACACGAGTACACAAATGTGACATCATCCAGCTATAGTATAGCCTATACTATTCAATACATGTTACTGAATAGTTTCTTATCATTACAAGTTACTGGATGGTTTATTAGTATAGTTTTCTACAAACATGGCATAGCAACAGAGTAATAGCGAGATATTCAAGAATCGCCTTACGCACCAGATACAAATTTATAAGCATTCGTACATGAAATTTTGATTCAATTTCCAACAACGTATTTGTGCGAAAAGACATTTTCACCTGTCACAGCAATTAAAACCTGGTACCAATCTCGGCTTGAAATAAACACAGCTCTCCGTCTTGCAGTGACGTCATTGGAGCCAAACACTCCACAAACTGACTCAGAAATAAGGATGATCTAAATGTTCAAGGAGTCAAATCATCTCCATTTCCCCATGTTCCAAAAGAAATGCCACTCAGACAGCTTTTGTTCCTGAGAACTGCTACTTTATGGAACAAACTCCTACATGGATGCTCCCCTGGACACTGCAATCTTAACCCTTTCAAGGCAAAGGTCAATTTGCTATCTATCCTCCTCCTCCTCTTAATAGTTACTTCCTTCTACCTTCACTTACATTCACATCACACGTCTTATTCAGTAATCCTCTACCATGAATGGCTCTCTAACATTCTATTATTGAGTGAGCTTTCGTTAAAAAAAAAAAAAACAGAAAAAAGAATTTTTTAACCGAATTCAAGTTCCATTTGGGATGAGTTGTGTTCCTTTGACACTAATACACTTCGGAAAGGTATGAATACACTTTCTCCCTATTCATCCAAGTTTGGGTGAATAGCAGGGTAGTTGGAGCCCTTTAACACTATTGGATATTCTAACTTGGGCGTTGGTCCTGCAATCTGGTACCGTAAAAACGGGAGCAGGTTGCCAAACCGACTTTTTATGGGACCAGATTGCTAAGCCAACTGTTGCAAACCCACCTGTTCAATCCACAACAACAGCATTTGGTGTGATTGCAGCCTGATGCTCCACAGGGAGGCTATGGGAATAAATAAAATATTTTAATGGAAAGGCGGTTAAAGCTGATTAAATTCTGTTATTATCGTAACAGCTGCGTATTACTAATTACACAGTCAGACAAAGTTTGACAAATAGACTTAAAATTTTAGTGTATAAAAGCGATTTTATATTTTAGTTCAACAAGCCATTGTTAAAAATAACAACAATGAAATGTAAATCTATTCGAATTCAGTCCTGAAAGACGCGTCTTTCATAGATTTTCGGTTAGTGCAAGACTGGCGGTTTTAATGTGGGACACTCTATTCGTTTGAAATCAATTTCCTTCATCAAATTGTTCTTGATGTGACAGAAACCACGTATCCTATCAAGCCTCTCAGACGCCTGTCCACTCTTCAGGCCAATAACTCGAAATGTACAGAACAAGACAGCCTTTTGTCACCATATAAAGTGTACTTACAAAACCGTCAAAAAACCAACATGCGTCTTATACACTGATGGTCGGCTTACCGCTTCTGATTAACATCAACTAGTCCTTTGATAAACACCGGATGAAATATATATATATGATTATAAAGGATTAAATTATTCAAATCAAAATAATATTAACATATAGACTTATTAATAATTAATTATTTAATAAACCCTTCCCCTGATGAAGCCAGAATGAAATATATATGATTATAAATTTTCATAATAATGTTCAAATATAAAAAGTCAATATGGACGAATCATGAATTGAATGCAATTAGTCTTTTTTTTTCTTTTATATATTCCTTGCTATATTAATGATGCGTGTTATATATTGATGAATGTAATAGTGTTGTTGTTTAATCTTTTCACCCCAAGCAAGGCAATAAAGTCACTAGGACGCAGTTAGTTACTAAATGTTAGAAAATATGAGAAAAAACTATTATTAAAGAAGAGAGGGCAATAAAAGAACAATAATTAAGAAGACAGAAGATTGACAATGCATTTAAGTTTTTGAAGATCAAAGTTCAATGGGAAGCAAGGAGCCGAAAGTGAGTTCCACAAGCGAAAAGTGCGATAGAAGAAACGGTTGGTATAGAACTTACGGTTACATTTAGCCATTTCAATTACTGCGCTTAAATTAAGAAAAAAAAAGTCTAGGTACCATATTAACTACATTTATTTCCCTTTTACTTTCCACCCCTACCCCCCAAAAAATTTTCACCAAAAATCACCCTGATCGTAAGGATACTGATACTACACTAACACCTACACACTCCAATCTGATAAACAACTAGAATGAAATATATATCATTATAAAGGATTAAATTATGAATACAAATCAAAATAATATTAAAATATAAACTCACCTGTTTGATAAACCAATCCCCTGATGAACCAAGAATTAAATAATTAGCCGTAATAATTGCCTTTTCCCTATAAGGAAACATATTATTATTATTATTATTATTATTATTATTATTATTATTATTATTATTCATGCGGTTTTTGTTTTCAACCGGAAGTCTTGCAATGAGCGTGTTCTGCATCAAGTCGTACATCAAGTCGGATAAACTCAAGTCTTAAATCAAATTGTACAACATCAAGTCGTACATTAAGTCGTGCAATATCTAGTCGTACAACATCTAGTCGTACATTAAGTGGTACAAAAACAAACAGAGAGCGCCTTTCGCAGAATATTTGCATTTCCAAGCAACATTAACTTCTGAAACAATGGATTATTATATCATAAATATTTCCTACCGAAATATGAAGCATATTATATAACGAGGAAGACCGCTGAATTTGTGTAAAATTGTATTTATTTTGATCACCAGTTGCCGCTTTTCAAAATGTCTTCTTAGTCACAATAGTTCGTCAACGTGTATGGATCAACTATCACTCTAAAGCTTTCATTTCGTTGTTACTTTATTTTTTAAGCAGCTGACATGTCCTTTTTTTTATTTCTAACCCCGCCCCCCACAAAAAAAATAACTAACTAAATAAAGATACTAGCGACCGTTCGGTTGAATCTTCTTTTCAGCTTGAATAGTTAATTTATATAAGAAAAAATGTCTTTTTTACGCTTCAATTCATAAAATCTCGTTGCCAGGGTTTGAATCAATTTGTCGCTGAGCTACATTAAAACTAACAGAACCATATCACATTTTAATACACGTGTCTTTTTATAAAGGCCAGCACAATGTAAATAATAATACAATCAACAGAAAATGTGAGCAGTTGTGAAATTTCATGGAAAAATAGGAATCGAAACGGACAAATTATAATTACAACGCCAGGAAAACAACTTTTCGGAAGATCACAACTCAACTATAAACTCATCATTCATTCCACAATCTTTCTTACTAGCATATTTGTCTTTTGTTTCTATACTAGTAGTATTAGTATTTTGCTTCTCTATTGGTAATATTAGTAGAAGCAGTATTTTGTAACTATATTATTAGAATTAGTATTCTGTATCTATACTAGTACTGGTTGAGTATTCTTTATCCGAAATTGCCAAATCCTAAAACCTCGGAAATCCGAAAGTTTTTCAGGTGCTAACATGACTTGAACAAATGAAAAATTTTAGAATGTCTAGCTACGTAGTCTACGTTGACGCCAGTTTTTTCTTTTTTTTTTTTTTTTTTTAGCCATTGTCACAGCAACACCTTCCTTCATGGATTACTTACCACGTGTTTCATGCTCAGTAAAGATATTATTCAAAATGTCAAAAAGTCCTGCATTTATATTCTTTGTAAAAACTAATTACGTTTTTTAAAATCCGTGTGTGCATTACATGACTAGCGTCATTACCTGTATCTGTACACAAAATTTATTAAATTTTATATGAAACTACCTTCAGAGCTGTATTATGAAATGTATTATGAAATGTATTATGAAATGTAAATGAAATGTATTATGAAATGTATTATGAAATGTATTATGAAATGTAAAGGGCTATCGTGTTATTCTTGGGTTCACTTCCCATGCTGTCTCTTTTTACAGATGCTATATACAAATTAAATAACCTGTATTCCAAAATCCAAAAAATACCTGAAAACCGAAGCACATCCGGTCCCAAGAATTTCAGTTAAAGGATTTTCAACCTCTCATACTAGTATTTTGTCTCTACACTATTAGTGTTAGTACTTTGTTTCTATATTAGTAGTATTAGTATTTTTCTCTATACTAGTAGTATTAGTATGTTGTATCCAGTAATATTTTTTATTTAATTCATCCCAAGCAAGACAATAATACCATTGACAGAATGGGGCAACTGAGATTAAAAGAGAATGAGAAGACTTTAGAGGGAACCGGAAACCACCACTCCCGGTCAAAAACTGTGGAGGAGTGTTCCTATTCTAGTCGTATTAGTAGAAGCTGCATTTTCTTTCTATACTAGTTATATTAGTATTTTTATATACTAGTAGCATTAATAGAAACATTGTTTTGTATTTATACGTTTAGAATAGTATTTTCTTTCTGTACTAGTCGTGTTGCGTATTTTGTATATTTACTAGTAGTATTAGTTGGAGAAGTATTTTGTATCTAGTAGCAGTAGTCGAAGCACAATTTTGCTTTCATACTAGCAGTATTAGTAATTAGTTTCTATATGAATTGTATTAGTATTTTTCTATATTAGTAGCATTATAGAAGTTGTTTTATTAGATGAAGTATTGTCGATCATTAATGTTGACATTTTGACGAGGTTGAAAAAATGTATTTTGGATAAAAGTATTGATAGATTCTTATAAGTATTTACTAATCATTACTAAGTGAAAATTTGTTATCGAAATTCCGTATTAAAAAAATCAAATCTCAAGCAAGGTTTGTTATCATTATGTAGTATTTACATTAGTGTGACAAAAGGCCACTCGCATAGGGTACCTAGATAATACTGAAATAATTATGTTATGAATAATCAAGAGTGGTCTCCCCTTGTTTTATTACTCTCCTCTTTGAGAAAGCTATTTCTGTTTACTGGGACTATAAAAGGACACTATGCATGAACCTTGCATTCTCAGATGAATAAAGCTTTCTTAAAGCCTACGCCTGCGTACATTTGTCATTACACACTATACAAGCGAATTGACCTGCAAGACTGCTTTGATATTTACGCTGAAATAAATGTTCTCTTTATACTAAGTTTATAGCTTAGTCTGGCACAAGGTCACAAATGTGAGAGATGCGAAGACCGAGTCTACGATTAATAGTTGTCCACTAGACATGCTCGCTAATTATTGCCTCACGAAGGTGCGGTCCTTGACCCATTTCTAAATTACCACGCAATATTAATTTAGATAAATTAAAAAAAAACATTAAAGAAGAGAGATGTAAAGAGTCTAAATTATTATATCTTGTCTAATTTTGTTGTCAGATTTGTTGACACGCACAAGTAGCACTTGCTTTTTTTACGTGTTCAATGTATAGCTGGCCACACGTATTCGAGGATATCTGTCTACTAGAGCGGCTAGACAATCCCTATTGCAGACTCTCGCTCAGGTACGTTTGTGTTTATTCAATACCAACAGAGCCCACCTGTGGTTTATACAGCAACTATGCTGAGCAGAACTCAGTTACAGTTTCTGGGAAAGAGCGTGTTATCTAGCATGATCAACAATTTGAACAAGGCCAACACGCTCGGCCACGATGACTTGTGATTTCGTGCTATCACAGCTATCGACTATCAAGGGTTCCGTCTAACCAATTTCACACACGGGCTATTTAATTTGTATATAGCATCTATAAAATGGGACAGCATGGGAATTGAACCCAAGAATAACACAATACCCCTTTATATCTCATGGCACAGCTTATACATATACCCAGAAGGTAGTTTCATATAAAATTTAATAAATTCTATGTACAAAAACATACAGGTAATGACGCATCTAAGTTACGCTTAGGAAAAACATTTTGCCATTCCGACGTGGTGTAACGGTTAGCAATTTGTTTCGCTAAATCAATTACGGCTGAATAGAGAATTCGATCCTCGCTGGGTGCCCCATACTTTTGGCCTTGTGCCACATCTAAGCTACGCTTAGAAAATCGCCATATTTATTTATGGATCATTTAGATTCCTTTTCTTTATTTGGAAATTGCCATGACCTCATAGGAAATATAGTAGAGTGGTTTCCCGTTGCCTTCTCCACAATTTTGAAATTCAGAGTTTTCATTCCCTTAGGCTGATTTCCACCCATGGCTAGAGATGGTTATAATTACTTAGGCGCAAATGCCTTTTGGGACCTTTTCTTCCACATATCGGTTAATTAGTAGGTCTTGTATTAGTAAATTATTAGAATCTCCAAAAACATTTTACCATCTGAAAAAATTTTCTGGCTTTAAATAACCTGCGAAAAGTTGATAATCCGTATAAATCAATACAAACAATAGCTTTTCACAGATATATTTTCTTATTTTGGAACGACCATGAATAATTGGGAAATACAGTGGACTGATTGAATTCAGAATAATTTTTGAGACTAGGTTTAAATCAAGACTAATGAGCTAAGTCTACCCTGTTATTTCATGCATGTCTCCACAGATTACTTTTAGTTTATTATCTGTTAATTACAATGATTTCTTGGGATCGACACAGGCGTGGTTTCCCGTTGCCTTCTGCTTCTGAATTTCGAGCAATCCTTTTTTCTTGATATTATTTGAATACGATACTTTTATTAAACATAGGTTATGCATTAAGAAATTTAACTTTTAAACATAAATAAACGTTTCACTGCTGTAAAGATTCATTTCTAGCCTACATAAAAAGAGAATTATTGCTGTTTCTACTTCGTTTGGTACTGACGATATCTTTTATTGTTTTAGAGGAGGTCTTAATAAATTTTAAATCAAGGGTGGATAAGTAGTTTTCGACGGTAGCTGTTTTAGAGTTGGTGGGAAGAATTATGTAGCTAATTTTTGGTATTTTTATGATGTGTATTTTTTCCGTCTGTGCTTTGCGTTTAGCATTATATAGAAAATAATTTGGATGTTGCTGTTCAAAACCACATTATCAGTCATTGCCTCAATTTACGATCGCGAATTACCGAAAAGCGAGTACAGAAGAAAATTGCTCAATGCTTTCATGTTTTGCTAACAATTACGCGGCGAAAATTGTCAGGATTTTCGTTGAACAAGTGATAAGGATATTTGTTTTAGTAACCTTTTTTCAAGACACTTTGTCTTTGATCTGTGAATTTTTCCATTTCTTCTATGGATTTTGTAGGCTTTGCGTTTAGCATGATACATGAAATAATTTGGATGTTGATGGAATTTGAGTTCTCCTACTTGGGCAGGAATTGGGTTCTACAGATCTTAGAATCTGTAGCCTTCCATTCCTGCTCGAGGAAGAAAATTATATTGAAAATTCTTTCAGTTTTCTACAGTACCCAATAAAGATTATTAAAAACCGTTATTTACTCGGAAGTGTGTCCTTATCTTGGGCATTACAGTTACTACGCTTTGGCAGATGTACCCTCAGGACTTTTCAAGTGTCTGTTGTAGTTGGCAACCTAGAACAGAACCATTTATTCAGCCCAATGGGCGAGGTTGTTCCCAATCTGTTATCCTGTTTCGTAACAGTCTTGGCACCGTTAATTGTCTGTTTCACTGAACCAAAACAAAACCCAAACTTGAACCGCTAATTTACTAGACCCGATCAACTAAAGTTTGTCATTCACTGGGTCATGCATCCAACTGGACAAGTGAACAATGGAATCTTGGAGTCTTACAACTTCAGCCTCTTCAACGGAACCAAAATATATAACGACTCTATTTGCAGACAATGGGCGAATTAAAAGGCCATTTTTTTCTTTCAGTTATGGATTAGCTTCTCCGTTCACCAACAGAAGAATATCTGAATATTGTTAATCTTACATGGCTAATTGTGGAGAATAAGGGGACACAAAATTTTGGCCTGGATTATAAAGATGCGTTTTTTCTACTTTGATGGGTTAATAAAGGAAAACTTCAGGGTGAGCTTTCAACACTGGCACAAATTACCAGGGTTCAAGTTCAGATAAAATGCAGGATTTCGAATGCTGATTTTTAAGGTACGCTCAGCCAACCCCAGAAAACAGACGCAATACAGATTTCCTATATCAATGATTTAGATTTATTTTTCTACTAATTAGTAGAATCAGTATTTTGCTTGGATGCTAGTACTTTATTTCTGTACTACTAGTATTAGCAGATGGAGTATTTTGTTTTAGTACTAGTGGTATTAGTAGAATGAGTATTTGGTTTCTGTACTTATAGTATTAGTAGAATCATTATTTTATTTCTGTACTAGTAGTATTAGTAGAATCATTATTTTATTTCTGAACTAGTTGTATTAGTAGAAGCATTATTTTATTTCTGTACTAGTGGTATTAGTAGAAGCAGTGTTTTATTTATGTACTAGTAGTATTAGTAGAAGCAGTATTTTGTAGCGTAACTTGCTACGAAAACCTTAATAAATATAAATAAACGTAATCGTCAAGCATCTTTGATAGATTTTCCGCTCTTTATCCCTGGGTAATCTTACTTATTATAAAACGCATATTGTGTGTGTGTGTGTGTGCGTGTGTGTGTGTGTCTGTACGTTTATATATTGGATCGGATTTCCTACATTTTTCAACCGATTTCAACAAAACTTCACAGGACTACGTAAAATTAACTTGCGGTGGTTCTGACAGCACCAAAAATTGGAAAAATATAATTGTTTTTCACGAAATCAATTTGAAAACACGATTAAGAGGCATCACGAGAATGAAAGGGGGACAACTCATATCGAGTTATACTTATTAAAAAACCCAGGTTGTGTGTGTGTGTGTGTGTGTGTGTGTGTGTGTGTGTGTGTGTGTGTGCGCGCGCGCGTGCGTGCGCGCGCGCGTGTGTGTGTTCGTTTATATATGGGATCGGATTTCCTACATTTTTCAACCGATTTCAACAAAACTTCACTTTTTTTGGCAGGTAGTGTTTCTTATTGTCTTGCACACTTTTTTCTTTATTCTTACATTCAGAATACTTTAAAAATTCCATTTACAAGACAATTGTTTATAATAAAATTCTATTCAATCGGTAGACTCATAACGATTGAAAACAATGTTTTTGTTTGAGTTTGGGTTTGACCAATTCATAAAAAAAAACAAAAAAACTAATTTAGACATGCGTGTCCGTCAACCTTTTACTGCTAGTCAACACTAATCTCTGTTAGATTAACGTTTATCTTTTAACACGTTTAGAATATCTTTTTCTTTTGGGTTTTTTTTTTTTTTTTTTTTTTTGTCATTGGTTTGTTCTTTTTCGAATGTTTTCATAACGCCCCCCCCCATCCCGATATATTGTTATTCAAGATGACATACTATAGCGGGTATAGAATTATTAATATTGTTCTTGTTTATGTTACTGTTGTTCTTCTTAATGTTTGTAGCAGTTGGCATTCCATTCTGAAATATTTTACTATGGTTCATATTTCCAGTTCTAACGAGATAGACTGAAACAGCAGAAGCTTATTTTTATCGTAGTCTAAGAAAGAAAGAAAGAAAGAAAGAAAGAAAGAAAGAAAGAAAGAAAAAAAAAGAAACAAACAAACAAATAATGGTTTTATGTTTTGTACTGTGATCTAAAGACTAAATAACTGATAGTTGTATCTTTGATGCTGTAAACGGTTTGGCCTCTTGAGGTCTAGTAGCAGTCTCTACCGTTCAGCGCTGTTCACCCTTTTAGCATCAACAGAGTTTTTGCTTAACGTTTTATATCTGATGAAAAGGACATTTACAAAGTTTAGTCCGGTTCATTCGTGATATTGTGTATCAAATCTTATTTGCTGTTCAAAACCACATGATTAAGCATTACTACAATCAATGATCGCAATTTACCGAAAAGCGAGTACAGAAAAAGCTCATTGCTTTCCTGTTTTGCTAACAATTACACGATGGAAATTTCCAGGAATTTCGTTGAACAAGACTAATTGATAAGGATATTGATTTAGTAACCTGTTTTCAAGTCACTGTCTTTGGTAAAAATATGAAATTACGATAACAAACCTTGCTTGGGATTTGATTTTTTTAATACGGATTTTCGATAACAAATTTCACTTAGTAATGATTTTTATTACGGAATTTCGTTAATAATGTTAACTTAGTATTGATTTTTAATACCGAGTTTCAATAATAAATCTCTCTAAGTATTGGTTTGTAATACGGAGTTTCGATAATGAATCTCACTTAGTATTCATTTTAATACAGAGTTTCAATTATAAATCTCACCTAGTATTGGTTTTTAATATGAAATTTCGATATTAAATCTCGCTTAGTTTTTATCTTTCATACTAACATTGAGTTTAACTAACAAGTCTCACATATTCTTTGCCATTTTTTCTCCTGCATGCTGACATCAGACAGTTGTGTCATATTTTGTTATCTCTCTCTCTCTCCCCCCCTCTCTCTCTCTCTCTCTCTCTCTCTCTCTATATATATATATATATATATATATATATATATATATATATATATATATATGTTATGAATAATCAAGAGTAATTTCCCCTTGTTTTGTAACTCTCCTCTTTGAGAGAGCTATTTCTGTTTACTGGGACTATAAAAGGACATTATACACGAACCTTGTATTCTCAGTTCCATAAAGCTTTCTTAAAGCCTACACCCGCCTACTTTTGTCATTACAATATATATATATATATATATATATATATATATATATATATATATATATATATATAGAGAGAGAGAGAGAGAGAGGGGGAGGGAGAGAGAGAGAATAATATCTTGTCTAAGTGAATGTGAAACATATTTGCTCCTTCAGATTTTGATAAACGAGGAAGTAATATAATTATGCAAATCGAGTGAGTGTTTCTTAAGAACCCACCCTGGTCGCTGGTACAAGGACATTTGATCAGAGTTAGAGGCCTGTTTTTTTCGTCTTCAAACTCAGGATATGGTAACAAGCATTGCCGAACGACAACACTTCCCGCATCACTGAAGCATAAGCATAAATACTAAAAATACCAAAAAAAAAAAAAAACCCGTCTGTTTGCCTACTTTTTTCTTCTTTCGGACAAGTGTGTTATTCAGCCATTATATAAGCCCGATATAAATGGCCTATTTATTCTCTTTTAATGTTTATTTTTCGTCATTTTATTAAAGTGTTGTTGTTGCAAATTTACGGTGCGTGTCTGCAATTATATTAATAGCATAGTCATTTAATGCTAACCTAAACAAAGGCGAAAAAAGTGGATACTTCATTTTTTTCTTTTACTGCCCAGTGTTTGTTTTCCAATTTTAAAATGCTTTTCAAAGTAGAAGCACACTTTTTTAAAGTTTTGCTTTATTGGCTAAAACTAATAACAAACAACACGACGTGGCGAAATATAGGACATGGAATAAAATCTATATGACTAAATTTAAACATCTTAGGTCTTGTAGATTAATTGGTTAGGTGATGTGCATGGATGCCAGCCAGCGAGACTCCCAAATTTAAGTAATGCAAGTTTTGTTGGCTTTATTTAATTCCTTTTATTTAAAATAAAAAGAAAACATTACGTCTTATAGTCATGGCAATGATGAAATAACTTATTTCATACAGAAAATATTAACCATTCATTTTCCGAACAGTTAGCATTTGTCGATTGAAATCTATAAAATCTTTACCTTAAAACAGTTTTTTTCAGAAAAATAGGCTTCTCAAATTCACTGTTTTCGCACATTCTAATGGGTATTTACTGATAAACAGTGGATGTGCAGGTGGTGTAATGGATCGCGAATGAAAAATTGGAGAGCAGAATTCGAATTCCGGTCGGTTTTGTTACATTCACTTACCCGCTAAATACCTTTGGGAAGGGTATTCATTTGCTAAACTTAACCTATTTTGGCTTATGTATATGTTGTAACCTAGAAAAGGTTACTGCAGGGGGAATAACCAAAACGGAGGTTGGAAATGAAATGGCAATCTTTATAACATCAACAAAATACAATACTCGCCAGCTGCGTGAAGTAGGTAAACCACTGCTAGCAATGGACTACTTCGACAGCATATTACCCCCACTTACAATAGTGTCCAACGTATTTATGAGGATTGGAGCATAACCCATTAATGTTCATAGGTAGGGCATATAACAGTATATTTGCCCCGTATCCCAACGGAGACATGATGTGGTACAAGGTCGAGTTTACTGTGGGGAACCCGAGCACGTGCACCCAAGCCAAGGACAAAAATTGCCCAGACCCTGCAACCGTCGGAATGAGTGGGGGACGCTTCAGCCTGGGGCAGCTGTTCCTCGGGACCGAGTACCTCGCAGTATTTATTTTCCTCAGCTGCATCTCTGTCCAGGTAAGTAGTCGGGATGTGACACAAGGTCGGATTTAACGTGGGGAACTCGAGCGCTTACACCCAGATCAAGGACAAAAATTATCCAGACCCGGCAACTATTTCAGCATAAGGTTGCAACCAGACAAACCCGTTAACCATTACCCGAGTCACTTAAACTGGCAAGTCAAGTGGAAAAGCGACCGAATGTTGTTGTATTTAGTTGTTTTTGTTTTCTGCTAATCCTCGTTATCAAGGAATTCTGACTTTTCAAAGCGTGTATCCTTTGAACTGCCGCTCAAACATCAACCAAGTATATTAACACCTGTTCATGCGTGTAAAATACGTTATAACGAAATTTGAATTCATGAGCCAATTTTAATGCTTATAATATAACAACAAAAACTACTACTACAACTTTCATTTGAAAATTTGATATCAAATTTTCTTTTCATGTTTTCTTCATAAGCTTGCATAGCTACTTTTAAAATATTTACACCTCATGGATATCATGAATTTTACATGTACAAATACATATACTTTACTTCCTCTAAATATCCAGCCTTGTCAACCATATTGTTTAGTAAATATTTGAGTTGTCACTATTCCCATAATGCTATGCGGTTCGTGGGGAGGATCACCTAACCGTGCAAAGCTTTTGAAAGAATACTACACTCGGCGGAGTAAATTTATACTAGCAGACACAAAATCACATGCACACATATACGCATAGTACGCACCTCACCCAGATCATGCCAGAATAGACTTTACACTGTGTCCTACAATGAAGCCAGGGCTGAGGGATCACGAACAGGGCGTGGAGATCCTCGATTTCATCCCATGTCAGTGGTTGCTCTGACATGTGATCATATGATCGATCTAGCTGCACGCGCGGTTAAGTGCCGATGTGAGATAGATATATAAATATCCATCCAAGAGGGACAGGATCGGACATCAACACGAAAATGTAGAGTCAATGTTCGGAGAAAGTGCCGGAGTTCACACACCCACTGGTCAGCGCTGACGAAATCCAGAATGGGATAAAATGTAAGGCTGCGTATAAGAAATTGAGCCTCCCGTTTAATTAGTCGATAACATTGACACACACACACGCACGCACACACAAACACAGTGGACACGCCCAATAAAGTGAAAAAGACATTTGTAGTTTTTGAGACTTCAAAATGATTATCAGCTCGATTATGAACCTGTGATAATGCTGTTTGTACTTAAGAGGAAGACTAACACAAAAATGTCATATTTCTAATTAAAAAATAGTTTATCGATTGGTTAATTCGTTTTTCACGGCTTATCAACCCTTTGTAGGTTATCTAAAGTCAAGAAATATTTTTAGATTGTAAGAATTTTTATGGTGATTATAATGGTTTTAGTAATAAAAGCTTTACTATTTAAGCTGGGAGAGAAGAGGTGGATTCATGCCTTTCCCAAGGGTGTCTTTGCGTAAGTGAATATAACGAACCCAACCGGGGTTGGAACTCGGCTCTCCGATTAACAATTCCGAGGCATTATATATTCCACCACATGCACATCTAAACTTACTGCACCTGGTATTCCCAAGCCGTCAGCCCAGTGGGTGCTGACCAGGCTCGACATTGTTTAACTTCGGTGATCGTACGGGATCCTGTGTTTCAACGCAATGTTGCCGTAAGTCAAAATAGGGATTTACGTCTAGAAACCCTGACCTGCACGGAAGAGCCCAAATTCCCGAAATTATTACATTTAACCCATTTAGACTATTTTTCGAGTGATTTTCAATGTCAAAAATGTATTCTGCGCCCTTAGAAATATAGGAATAGAGGTCTAAATCAGGAATTTCTGATAAATATGAAAAAGTTATCTTGAAAACTGATAATTGGTGCCCGAGATATGATAGCCAAAGTTGGTATATAATGCGATACAATGGCTAGCCATTTGTATTTGAGTATGACTGTCTACAAGAGCGACTAGCCAATCCCTATTGTAGACGCCTGCTCAGGCATATTTGTGTTGGCTCAACATCCACAGAGTCTACCTGTGGTTTGTACTGCAACAATGCTGAGCGGGCCTTAGTTACAGTTTCTGGGAGGGAGCGTATTATATGGCGTGATGAACAGTCTGAACAAGACCAGTACGCTCAAAGCCTCGGTCACGATGACTTGCGACTTCGTGTTAGCACAACCATCGACGGCTCCCAAATAGTTCCGTCTACCCAATTTCACTCACAAAGAGCTTGAATCAACTCGTGGTACGGTTTTCAGGCTCTTTCCAAAGGTGCCAAACGTTGGTATCGCCACCCCAGGACGATGACATCAAGAAATCACCTTCCTCAGAAATCGACCATGGGGAGATTCGAACTCGGGTCTCATGGACGTCAATTTTTAACACTAACTTAAAAAATTTATTTTTTTTTTAAAGAACGTTAAGTAATGTCTGAAAAAAAATCTGACTTCTGTAAATAAATTCAATTTTTCTATCCACCTCCACTCACAATGAATATATGTAATCACCCCCCCCATGAATATATGTAATCACCCCCCATGAATATATGTAATCACCCCCCCAAGAATATATGTAATCACCCCCCCCATGAATATATGTAATCACCCCCCATGAATATATGTAATCATCCCCCCACAAATGAATATATGTAATCACCACGAAATTCAAAGTAGAGAGAACGTAGTCGTGAACATTTAATTTTTTTATAGTGCAATATGATGGCTGGCCGCTCATATACCTGTCAGCTAGGGCGGCTAGCCAATCCCTATTGCTGACACCTGCTCAGGCACATTCGTATTTATTCAATACCCAAAGAACCCACTATGGTTTATACTGCAACTATGCTGAGCGGACCTTAGTTACAGTTTCTGGGAAAGGGCGCATTATCTGGCATGATCAACAGGCTAAACAAGGCCACGATGCGCAAACCCTCGGTCACGATGACTTGTGACATCATGTTAGCACAACTATCGACGCCTCCCAAATAGTTCCGTCTACCCAATTTCACTTACAAAGGTGCTGCACACTGGTATCGCCTCTCCAGGGACGATCACATTAAAAAGTGGCTAATGATCAATTTAATGTATGAAGGCAACTAAGCATATTTAAAATAGATATTCCAGAGAACAATTTTATTTCATTTGACAGATTTAAATTGTTTTAATATTTGGAAACTTACACAAAAAAAGCAGAAAAATTATCCTGAGCATTTTTCTTAGCGTTATTCTAAGTTTAGGGATCAGAGACAGAAATCATTTGACTTAATATGACTAAATTTTGTGTTTTAGGGCCACCAAATCCCCTTGATATAGATCCTTTTTAAAAAGAATATCCAAGTTAACCTTGTTTGCTACTTATAACATTGATTTCAACAAGATTTCAATAACTTTTTGTGCAAAAAGAAGCAGGAAAACTATCATATAGGAATAAAATTGTCGCTGCCGACACTTGGGTTTGAACACGGATCGCCAGAGAGCAGTAAAGTCGACCTCATCTTGAAATAATTAGATCACGTGACGGGTAAAGGAAAATATATATATGGAAATTAGAGGACATCTGACCGAGTATTGTTCGAAGGCGTTACTATTGTTGTATCTGTGATTTACAAAGTCTCCTACAAACGGACATTTAAAAAAAAATCAATTATCCAGAACTGATCATCTAAAAATAAATGATTAAACATATGAGAATTTTTAATTTTAGGCGATCATGGCGTGACAAATATTTGGAGTTAGAACGAAGTTAGACCAGTTCAGAAACCCTGAAACTGTTTACTTTCAGTTTAGATCAAGCGCATATCACTTGGGTAATGTTCCAAAAATACCAAATGTCCCTTTGCAAGCCTACGGCGTTTGGTAGAAGGGATCGAAGTCGATTCAGGTGGTGTCGCTATAAATACAAAACTCAGGGAATCAATAAAAATCACTCTCATCAATCAGCATAACGGACAGATTATTAGCAAGGTTAAATTACTAACAAGATGATAAAAATGTAGTCGTATTCCATGCTAGATATATATTTATCTGATGACACAACCAACTATAAGAAGGATTTTTTGTAGTCTTTAATTACAATGTTTCATCTATTAGCTTTTACATGTCTGTGACTACTATTATTATTATTATTATTATTATTATTATTAGTAGTAGTAGTAGTAGTAGTAGTAGTAGTACTCGTAATAGTAGAACTCTTGAAATTTCACTGTTTTGCTATTTTAATTTTTCATAAATCATAATTATTATTTAATGATTGAATGAGCTCCTTGGAAGTTTTACGACCATAAAATACCAGTAGAAATGCCATTATTGCATCGTTAAATATTTGAGCTTAACATCTTTAACAAAATATTGCAGTACCAATCATAAGTACGAATGTAGGTCATTATTTAAAGGAGTAAGACGGTACAAATGAATATATTTGAAATAGAATAGTTTTTATCCATTTCAGTGAATCAGACGTTAAACTCATGACAGCCTTATTGCCTCTTTGTTCTTCTCTCTCTTTCTTTTTTCGCAAGGAAAGCAAAAAGCATCTCTGATGTCTTTTCCGTCTTTCCTCGCAATATAAGGACAACTATTTTTTACCCTACAATTACAAAGGACCTTATTTCCACCTCTAACGTCCTCTTCAAGAATTGAATTTCTTTTGTTCAATCTTTTGATAATATTTCCTAGGTTTCTAGTGCAACTGGAGCTCAATTTGGCTGTATTACGGTTAAATAACTTGTACAGCCCGGATGCTTTTGGGAAGTGCTTATTCAGAAGGCTAAAAAACATTTTCCCTATATTTGTTTTTACTTGCATGTTGAAGGGTGGGTTGAACCAGATGACATTCCTTTTTCTTTTTTTATTGTCATCTGTTCTTGGGTTTGTGTCGTCCTTGAAATAATTGTCCCTTAAATGGGTTATGTTGTACAAAAGGGTTAGTGTATTGTGTTGAGGTAGAAAATGACAGTGGCAGTGCAAAGAATACATTGGTTGCACTGAAGGCCAATTTAAAAAGAGGCGGCACAACCATACCTCGTCATTTAGAATTTCAGAATGCAAGTTCAATATGAAGTTGGCGAACTACTATTGGAAGTTTAAGGGGAAAAAATGAAAGAAGCACAGTCATTAAGCGGGGGGAGGTATTTAACGGAATGTAAAATCTAGTAAAGTGAATGGCAACTCATGTCGCTGTGTCAGGAGGAGAAGTTAGCTATTGCAACATACAAGGGTAGCTGTATAAATATATTTCATTTTGGTCAAAGGGTGGGGGATTACAAACCCCCGACTTAAAATTATTTTCCTTTTGATTTAATTTAAATTTAAACAAGGGAACGACTCCTATCCTAAATATAGAAGAAGAAAGCCAGAAGATGAAGGTCACATCATCAAGATCATTGAGTAATATTGAAATACTTCATTTTTCTCCACAAATTATAACGATTTAAAATCAATCACCATTTTCTTACAAAAAAATGTGTGACCCGCAGCAAGACGCGGGTAATTCGGCTAGTATATAATAAAACTAAAAACGACTACCTTGAAAAAAGCAAATATATGCACTATATACAACGTAGATAATGTAATATACTTTAGACAAAGCCAATACAAATAAGATAAACAACCCCCGAAAAAATCTAAATAAAATAAACAAATCTAAATAAATAAATGATGTAAATAATAAACAAATTAACAAACAGCGAAGTAAATATAATAATAATAATAATAATAATAATAATAATCAACAACAATTAATAAAGTAATCAATAATAAATAATGATAACAAAATTAACGAAATAAGAGTATAAAATAGCTACAAATAACCACATTTGGATCCGCAATTATTTCCACCCACTAGCCTCTATAGAATAGAATAATTTAAAATAAATTTATCGCTTACCCAATAACCGTTAAGATAATATAATAGATGTTACTACCCATAATGCACCATTAACCGACATATATAAATAGTCGAGCCAAAACACAACACACATGGCCTGAAGATTGCGTTCAAGCATGAAACAGACTGTGATCGATTGATGTCGACCTCAATACCTTTCTGTAAACTAGTAATTTTCAAGCTCTCGTTTGTTTCGCTCTATGTATTAATCATTAAAAAAATGTTTAAGACTTGGAAAAATTTTCTGAAAGGAAATTCAGCGAATAAAACCCGGAATCGTTCTTTTATTAAAGAATACACTATTTCACTGATAGCGTAAGGAAAGATAAAATACATTATTGAATGAATGACGATACTGTGAAATGTGAATAAAAATGTTTCAGAAACGTTGGAAATTTTTACATTAATTACATTTGTTAAACTTACATCAGATTATTAGAAAAGTTAGATTAATAGCAAGATGATAGAATTCCACCAGATGAAAGTCGGCGAATAAAAAAGCCAAAGTGTTAAGTGGTGGTAGTTGGGAAGGAAGCAATAAAAAAGATGAGATTAATTTGCACTGATCTAATATTTTTGTTTGCTATGTCATATTTAACTACAGACGAATATTAAAAATAAATGGTTGTCTGCCAGAAAGGAATGTTATTCGTTCTATTTGAAATATTTTGCAATTAATATTACTGCCTCGGATCAGGGACAGAGCCAAGATGTTGTCGCTTCTTGTGTTACGCTCTTGCATCTTACTATATTCACAAATACACAAGACTATTGTCTAGTTTACAATACATGAACAACAGTAATACGATGTCTGTCTTTTGAGCCGCTTAAATGACAATTAACACTTACACATGAGACTTTTCACTTTAAGAATCGAATTACAAAGATTCTGCAAAAGATGCTATTGACAAAGTTCCGTTAACAGAAAAACAAATATTACACGTGGGAAAAAGTTCCCAGTCCTCTTTAACAATAAATAAATAATGACAAAAGATACAGCAGTCATGATCAAAATATTTCAATATTTTAATTCATTCATAATATTTCAATAACATCTCAATTAGTTCGTAATATTTCAATAATATTTCAACTCGTTCTTAATATTTCAATAACATTCCAATCCATTCACAATATTTAAATAATATTTCAGTTCGTTCTTAATACTTCAAATTAATTCATTATATTTTAATTCCTTCGTTATATTTCAATAATATCTCAATTTCTTCGTTATATGTCAATAATATTTCGATATTTTCATAATTCAATTCGTTCATCATATTTCAATAATATTTAAATTC
Source organism: Acanthosepion lycidas (assembly GCA_963932145.1). Taxonomy (NCBI): domain Eukaryota; kingdom Metazoa; phylum Mollusca; class Cephalopoda; order Sepiida; family Sepiidae; genus Acanthosepion; species Acanthosepion lycidas. The sequence goes on from OZ010596.1 coordinate 32,861,057, forward strand.
ATTCATAATTTTTCTATAATATTTCAATCTAATTATAATTTTGCAATATTTCAATTCATTCATTGTATTTCAATAATATTTCAATTCATTCATCATATTTCAATATTTCAATTCATTCATATTTCAATTCATTCCTCATATTATAATATTTCAATTCATTCATATTTCAATTCATTCATCATATTACAATAATATTTCAATTCATTTATATTTCAATAATATAACAATTTATTCATCAGATTACAATAATATTTTAATCTATTCATAGTATTTCAATTCATTCATAATTTTTTTCAATATTTCAATTCATTCATAAAACTCCATTAAATCTATACTTTTTTCCTTCCTGCATATACGTTTTTGAACAATTTTCCCCTCCCTCAATGACAAATCCATGCCCTGACCACCGCCATAAATTTATCAACTAGATGTTCCCATTGCTGAGTTTTCCTATTTACAGTATGGAATTTACAAAGATTCGAAAAAGGATTTCGGTGGTGAAGGATTTACAGAAAAGGACCGACATTAATTATTCGGAAACAAAACGTGTCTGTGTATATCAGGTGTGTCCAAGAAGTGTGCCCAAAAGTTCACAGCGTTTCCTTTCTTGAAAACTACCAACTGAATACGTAGTTGTAAACTGTTTTCGTTTCATTTTGGTTTAATGAAAAAAAAACAAACCCTGGAATGTTGTATACGCCTGTTGGAAAGGGGCATTACCTCACTAATTTCCTTGAATGTTAAGACTTCCATTATCTTTTTGGCGTACAGCCACATCACGTTGAAACACTGGATCTCATACGATCACTGAATTTAAGCAAAGTCGAGCCTTGTCAGTAACTGGATGGGGGATATCAGGTGCTGTAAGTATGGGTGTACCGGTCTTTTAAGGAATAACGGCTAGGAATTGGAAAATGGAATGGACTCGTTATATTCACTTACGTGCAAATTCCCTTGGAAGATGTATAAATCCATCTCTTCTTACCCCATCTATGGGTTAATTAGTAGGACTTGTATCTATAAAACATTATTATCTGCAAAAATTCTTACAACAAAAAATATTTTCTCGCTTTAAATAACCTGAAAAAGGTTGATAAGCCGTAAAAAAAAATCCTTCTCCTTTGGATTTGTCATTAATGCGATTTTCAACATTGTTTTACACTCAGCGGTTGCCAAAAATAAATCGGTGATTTCATTTTCACCTGCACCTGCATTTGTTATCTTTTAATTTCTTTGGTCAAGCAATGATTCCAAAATACCGTAACCACGTTTCAACAAAGTCAGGTTCGTCTATTTGTAATAAAGTTTCTATCGGTGACGCCATTGTTGTAAAGTACGAAACTTTGGTTCTCCTAGATCACAGCACCGCCTAATATCAGAACCGGAAAAATACAAAAGCTATTGTTTTCAGACTAATACAACTGATTTTACCTTAAACCTTTATAAGATCTCAAGCATAAACGTCAACCTCCTACTTTTCCCCCTTTTCTCAGCCGTCCGATGCCTGAGTCGTTCTCAGAATCCCAAGTCACATTTCACCCTTTACGATCACAGGTTTCTTCAATTCCTTTCTCATTATAATACTATCTGTCATGGTGTCTACCTAGACCGACAGAATGAACTCTGTCGAACGCCTCTCAAGAGAAACGGACGGATTTGGTATTGGAACGGTATAGAATCGAGTCGAGCTGATAGCCGTCACGCCAAACCAGTTGGACAGTCTTACTAACACTTTCACTTCTTGTATTATTTCTTGTGTAATATATTCTTTGTTATTTCTACTGCTGTCTTTTGTGTTGTTCTTCCATGGTCCTAACCTTGGACCATAACACTATCATAAATAATGATAGACCCAACATCAAATATATTAAGTGTAAGTATAACGACACAGTGAACCAACTTTCCTAGCAGCAGACCTATCAATTGATTCAATATAATCATTCCACTTCATGTCAGCGGAGAACGTTTGCCCGAGTGTCTATCATTATTTGTGATAATATTATAATGCTGTCATTATTTTTATCATCATTCAATATAATATTTTAGATCATTTTTTATAATAATAATAATAATAATAATAATAATAATAATAATAATAATAATATGCGCTAATGCTACACCAGACATGGATCGCATTACTTAATTGATAAAAGATGTTAACAAGCACATGTTTTGTCAGGGCGAACTATGTGGGGTTACAGTAAATATCCTGTTCATTGCCACAGATTTACTCGTCAGTAACCTGACTTATCCAGTTTGACATGTCCTCTAAATCGCCAGAACTGTTCATATCTGTTCATGACCAGGAGTAGTTGGTGGAGCATTATGACCAGGTTTATTTTTCTTGGGGAGGGATGAGACAGACCAGGACACTTAGGAGTCACATCTAGATATCTGAAAATACTCTCAATCGGATACCCGACATGAAGGTATTTCTAACTGGGTCTCACCTTTAAATTGATGCACTGCTTTTGTCAAAACTCTCTACGATATTGCGAACCTTTGGCTGTGATGCGTGTACCTGATATACCCTTATCAGACTGTGTGTCGCGATGGGTATATAGGACTTTATTGACGTACTGCTCACTAACTCAGTAATAATAATAATAATAATGTACTCACAAGTACAGCTCCCACCTTACGAAGGCTTTATCTGTGTAAAATGTGCGTGATTTTAGGTTTTCTTTTTTTTTCTTTTTTCAAAAATGTTCATTGAAAAATGTCATGATACCATGTCTTAGGTCTTTGGTTGGGACCCGGAAACAAGTGTGTATAAAACAGAAATCAAAGGAAATAATAATAATAATAATAATAATAATAATAATAATAATAATAATAATAATAATAATAATAATAAAGATTGTAATTATCTTTATATTCCAAAGTTTACACGCTAAGCAAGTTTGCTAGCCGTTACCCATTGGCGGAGAGTTCGTAAAACTGTCTTATAAATTCGTTTTTGGTTACTTGAAAAAAAATTATTACACATCTTTGTTGCGCCTTATATACGCGCATCTCATTTGTGTATGTGTGTGCGTTTGGGAGAGAGAAAGAGAGATGTCGATAGAGAAAGAAAAGGAGAGACGGTGTAATTCGACTATTCACCCAGATTCTTTTGTGTTTTATGCAGAGTACTAACACTTCAGATGGTACGAATAAATCTCAGCCTCTTATCAGCAAATTGCCCATTAGAAATAATGGGTTTTGAAACTAGGCACTGGGACTATATTTCGGGGCGGAAGCAGAGATTTGTTTTTCAGTGTAGTGCACTAAACGCAAGGCTGCATTCAAAATTACGTATCAAGATTTCATTATGATTGCGTGTTTTTAAATGTAACTCGGTTGCACATGATAAGCAACACTCTGCTTGGTCAATATTAAATGGGTGATTCTTTGTGAGTACCAGAAATCGGATTTTCATACGAGAAGTACTGAATTTAGTGATTATGACACTTTTAGAATCTATGCATCATAGTTCCAAAAATGGATCTTAGTTTAGTTTGTTTTATTTTACGACCTATCAACCTCAGAGGCTATTTAGTACCGACAAGATTTTTATGATAAGTTCGTATGAATAGAATATGAAATCTTTGTAAGAAATCAGTTTGTAGAATAGGTTTCATTGACGTATATTTGTAAAAAGGGTTTTTGATGATAGTGAAATGTATTACTGGTAATATTTTTTTTCAAAAATGTATTGTTATTTTTACTATAAAAATCTATTTTTATACTTTAATAATGTTTTTACCTCAGTTTGGGGGTTAACTATTTGCCCATAGCTGGGACCCTAACAGGTGCTACCACCCCAAAATTAAATCTTAAAAGCAAAATTCATAATTCAATAAGGAAATAGTTCAAAATGAATTTAGCTTCTTAAAACTAATGCCTGGGTAGTTAAACATCTCAAATCCAATTTTACAATCTCCTTTCCGAAACCCTTTGTTTGGAAATTCGGGATTCAGAAAGCATTGAAGGCGCATTAGGATAGTGAAAGGTACGTTCAACAAGTTAAGCAAAGTATAAAGAAGATACAGAAATATAACGGTCTGGGTGGTGTAGTAACAGACGACGGAGAATGTGACACAGAAGACCGAAGGTAGACAGAAATAGAGGCATTTTCAAAAAGAAGTTTCGACTGTTTCTACCAGATTCTAAGTACAAATGATCTTAAATATTAAAAACAAAGAATGATAAGCTATATTTTATGTAACCACGCTCCTTTCTGTGTTTACAGATAGATTCAAATTAGGAAGCGAGATATCAGTTTCTAATCATAGCTTACTTTTGGCACAAAAATGACAAGTGTGAGTCACCCAGTTAACAGACTACTTATGATATACAAATTCATATTGCACACAATTACATTATGATGAACTTACGTAGCTAGATAGACAATTTTATCAAAGAGCTACTACAGATGTAACATGAAAGCAAGAGAAGGAATTGCAAAAAGACAAGAAAGTACCAATCTTTACACAGGGGATAATATAAATGACGCATTGAAAGACAATATACGAAAGCTTAAGTTCGAATACCAAATACCGATTACTTACTGCCTGTCAAAAAGACTTAATAGATAGATAGATAGATAGATAGATAGATATGAACTGGCTGATATATATATATATATATATATATATATATATATATATATATATATATATATATATATATATATGTATGTATGTATGTATGTATTCATAGCTAGAGAGAGAGAGGGGAGTCGTTGGTGAGGATAACGTTTGAGATCGTCAGTTTACAATTTTCACAGAAGGATGTAGATACGTATTTGTCGGGACTTTTTACTACTGCTACTGCCACTTGCTACTCTACTGTTCTCTACTCTACTGACCCAACTGTCCTGACTGCCCTCACTTGTAGTGAAAGAGTCGGTTTTATAATCAGATTTTAAAATGATGAAATATCGTCATCAGTCTGGATCATAACTGATAGATAGATAGATAGATAGATAGATAGATAGATAGATAGATAGATAGATAGATAGTCTGAGCGAGGAGATAGCTAAAAAGAGAGACTGAATAGACAGGTATGATAAGTGAGGAATAAATATAAGACTAAATTGAATATATATAGAGAGAGAGAATAGCTAGCTAGCTAGCTAGCTAGATAAAACAGACCGAATAGCAGTATATGAGAAGGTTAATGAAATACATATGAACTAGTTAGGGAAGATATGCAGAATGCGTATATTTTGTGGCTTGAGCTTATTTTTTATATGTACGTTTAAGTAACATTTTGTAAGCAGATTTTTCACTGCAATTTGCATTATTAACTGTAACAGTGGGACTGGTGCTTTGAACTTGGCTTGTTACACAAGGCATTTTGGGATTGCCAGTCAAATAATGGACTTCTATCATTTTATGAAGTAAAAATTTAAAAAGATGTCAAGTTCGTTAAAATTATTTGAATGAGATATTCAGTGCAGAGTCGAAATGACTTACATTTTGTGCCCTCTTGGTTTTTAGTAAAATTATTGTGTCACGGCAAATACATATTGGAATAGATGGAATTTTTTTGTTTACTTCTTCTACGTACCGTGTCCCTTCAGGACGTGGATGATTATGGTTATCCATTACCTCTTATCTTTTTACCTCTTTGTAAGGTTTCTTTTTTTTTTTTCACCATACCTCCCAGTCATTGTTCTGCCGTCCATTAACACAAGGACCTTATGTACGTTATTCTCTACTTTCTTCAGTCTCGCTTGCTTTCAATATATACTTTGAGTATCAAATACTCCAAACCTTCTTTCCTCATTATGAGTCTTGGAAATTTCAACTGTTTATTTTTGATTCTAAGTATAAGTGTTCTTTTTGATTTCATTTTTCTAAAAGCGTTCTCGTTATTCACATGTTCAATTCATGGTATTCTCAGTATCCTCCTGTATAGTTATATTTCTGTTGCTTCGTGTCGATTATTCATCAGTGAGGAGATTTTCTAATATTCACATCCATATGGGTTTTCCGATATTATGTAACAGTTCAGCACTCTTTTCTTTGTTTCTAACGAAATGTTATTGTTTCTTGATACTTTGCTTAGCTTTCGGGGTGGGGGGCATCTTTTGCTATCCCAATGCGCCTTCGGATTTAACTGTCACGTTTTCCGTCTGTTTGTGATCCTGTGACGCCAGTCCACGGGATGCAAAGAAGGATGACCCTCGCTAAAACCTACACGCTTCACACGCTCGAAGTCATTTTTAACGATCGAGTGAAAAAAAAAAATATCCGAATATATTATTGTACAAAACAAACAGCCTGCATATAATGAAATATAAAATTTTTACAAAATGAAATATTTAAAAATTAAGATATTTAAGTTGCTGCTCATTTCTGGTGTCGTCATATTCGGTGAAACTAAAACGAATACATGACGATTATCTTCTATCTGCCGTGTCCCCTGAGGACGTAGGTGATCATGACTCCCTACACATTCATGTCCCTTGTAGCTTTTGATAAATTTTGTCTTTCTGTTATTTCTCCTAAACCCTGTTCCGACATCCATTTAGCTCATTAAGTATGTCATGCACTGTTTTCCTCTCTCTTGCCTTCAATCTGTCATCTGAGTATCAGATTTTCCAAGCCCTCTTTCCTCATTATGTGCCCTGGAAACCTCAAATGTCTCTTCCTGATATTAAGTATAAGTTTCCTTTTTGTTTACATTTTCTATAAAACTTAATCGTTGCTCACATGTTCGGTTCATGGTATCCTCAGCATCCTTCTGTAGAACCACGTTTCTCTTGCTCAAGTCTCTTCTTCATCTTTGAGGAAATTGTCCAGCACTCACTGTCATACAGGAGGACAGATATCACGTAACCGTCTTTTCCTTGTTGCTAGCGAAGTTTTTTTTCTATTTCTTAGTATTTTACTTAGCTTTTTGAAGACATCTTTGGTTATCCCAATACGCCTTCGGATTTCAGTGTCACACTTTCCGTCCTCTGTTAAAACGCTTCTTAATACGGATTAGTATTACCATTTAAAATGAATACTATGTAATATTTTAGTTTTATCTACGAATATTTATCGTATGATAATAATCGTATTTCGGTTACTTGCAAACATATACTGATTAAATAAAACAGATTGCTTGACCACACTTGACCATTAAACAAAATGATCTTGACTAAAACCAACCTAATTGTTCCTAAGTTACGAACGATATTATGGACACAGCTTGTTTAATGTCCACATTAAGCGCGTTTGATTTTCTTATCGGAAACGTAGGATTAGTCGTGGCTGGAAAGGAAGAGCATTGGATTAATTTGCCAAGGTTTCGTGAGGTTAATGCGTGAAAACAAAAGATGTAAAAAGAAAGAAACCTGTTTCACATGTGGTTTACTGAATGTTGGTACATGTTTCGAGGCTTCTTTTCCCTTCATCAGCCAAAGATTTACTTTGATTTAATTTTTGATTGTTGGTACATACTTGGAGATTTTTTCCCTTCATCGAACAAAGAATTGCATTGATGCAATCTTTGACTTTTTGGTACATGTTTTTGGACTTCTTTTATCTTAACCAGCCTAAAATTTGCATTTATTCTTCTTTTCCCTTCATCAGCCAAAGATTTACACTGACTTAATTTCTAGGTTCAACGGAAAAATTACGCCATAGACTTGTAAAGGACAATAATTCAAAACCTTTAAGAAGAAGAAGAAGAAGAAGAAGAAGAAGAAGAAGAAGAAGAAGAAGAAGAAGAAGAAACATGTTTATTTAAATGAGGCTCCGTTTTACGAATCCGTTTCTGTCCTGTTAATGATGGAGAAAACAATTAAAATTACATTTTTCTGGACACTGATCGTTATTTGATAAATGTTAGAAAAGAAGGAAAGAAGGAAAGAAAAAAAGAAAGAAGAAAGGAGAGTAATAAATTTATGAGATAGAATAGAATTGCTAGAAAAGAAAAGACGAGAGAATGAATGAAATTTCTGAAACAGAATTAAGAGATTGCATGAGAAGGAATTAAATGACTGCATAAGAAAGAAAGAAAGAAAGAAAGAAAGCCGGAAAGAAAAAAAAAAGAATGAAATTTCTGAGAAAAATTTAAGAGAATCCGTGAGAAAGAATTAAATGATTGCGTAAGATAGAAAGAAAGAAAGAAAGAAAGAAAGAAAATTAAATTTCTGAGAAAGAAATTAACTGAGTGCGTACGAAAAAATAGAGAATGAAAGAAAGGAAGAAAGAAAAAAGGAAGAACAAAAGAAGGAAAGAACAAAAGAAAGAAAAAATGGAGGAAACTTCTGAGAAAGAATTAAATGATTGCGTAAGAAAGAAAAAAATCTGAGAAGAAATTAAAAGATTGCATAGGAAAAAACAAAAGAAAGAAAAATCCTAGTAAAAAAAAAACGAGAGAGACTGTAAAGTTTTGACAACATATCTCTTTTTTTGTCTTTTCTTTTTTTTTTTTTTTTTTTTTTTTTTTGCGAGCAAAGCCGGAAAAAAGTATACCACGTCTTCTGATGTTTTGCCAACAGATGCACGTCTCTTGGCAGAACTATTCTGGGGAGAATTGTCACTCTCTTTGCTTTCAAAGACAGAACGTTTTAACACATTGATGCGTACGTATACAGTGTACGACTGCGATTTAACGAAGGTCTCTTTACGTGTGCGCGCATGCGCGCGCCTTCCATTACACGCACAAATATGTCATTGTCATCGGAGTAATTAACTCCGTTGGTGTTCTGTAATGATCTTCACCCTAGTACACCTACACGACCTTATCCTCGGGGTATTCCTTGTTAAATCACCATAAGCAGTCATAGACTCACGCTAACATGCCCAACAATAATAATAGAAAACTTATTTTCAATGCATTCCTTACTTAAGATTAGTTTAAACGAAAGGTGATTAATTTAGAGCCAGAAATACAGGTGTCATAAAGATTTTGTATTCGAATCAAGATAAGTAATGGCTGGCAGCTTGTTTCTGAAGATGCTCGTTTGCTGTGCTAGTTATCTCCCTTTTGCAAATGCCAGTGTCTAGAATAAAAAAAATCTGGAAAATTTTACACGCACCTAATATATATATATATATATATATATATATATATATATATATATATATATATATAATTATTTACTATTTCAAAAATATGGTCCCATCACTGCACAGGAATTACCATGTTTCAAAATAGAAATTAAAAAATCTTAAATTTAATTAAAAAATTAAATTCAAATTCCATAGTTTCATTCCATTATAAAGCGATTTTTGTAATCACATATATATATATATATATATATATATATATATATATATATATATATATATATATATATATATATATATATATATATATAGGTTGGTGCAAAAATAATGACGTAATAATGTCGTTTTTGACGTATTTTTTAACGTCAAAAAACAACATTATTACCTTATTATTTTTGCACCAAACTAATATATATATATATATATATATATATATATATATATATATATATATATATATATATATATATATTTCATTAAATAATATAGACGAGTGTTGTCTATTCATTTTATGTAAATTCTTTTCATATTGTCTGATAAGCTTAATAACATTATCATTAGACGAAAGAAAATCACAATATTGATACATATTTTTTAATCCTATCTAAGCTTTCGGCTTACATAAGCCATTATTAAAGATGACAAATACATTACAATATATTAAGCAATACACGAATGAAAAAATGCTGCCTAAATACACACACACAATATATATATATATATATATATATATATATATATATATGTAAGTGAACATTGAAGTCAACACTCAGAGGCGACATGCTGTTTCATGCTAGACACAATCGGCAGGCCTAACGATTGTGTCTAGCAGGAAACAGCCTGTCGCCTCTGAGTGTTGATTTCAATGTTCACTTTTATATTCAAATTTTCTTACGCTATATTTCTGATAGTGAACACTTTATCCCATAAATATACCACACCTTAAAACTATATATATATATATATATATATATATATATATATATATATATATATATATATATATATATATATATATATATATATATATATAAAGAGTACACCAAAAATGTCTGTACACTTCAGGAATGGAGAAACTTCTCTTTCGTAGTCTAATCAAATTGCGATAAATTGCGATATTTTCTCGACAGATAGCATTACATTGGCGACCCTTAAACAAGAAAATGCATGTGCAGCAATCCCACCGGACACTTTGGCCAACGTTGCTCAAGCAGTAATTCGCCTTACTAATAAATGTCTGAAAGGTAACAGTTACCATCTGGAGCATCTCTTGTTTTTTATTGTAGAGTCCAAAGGTAACTTGTATTAATCTCGTGATGCCTGAATAAATTTAGTATTACAATTAGCTCTAAGTTCAAATGATGATCCCTCTTGCTCTTTTGACCTCCTGATCCAGTTTTCCTCTCTACTGCTCCCTCTTTTTTACAACTTATTCATGTTCTCTTGATGGTTCTTGAATGGGCTTTGAAGATGATAGCCAGAGTATGAATGTTGGTACCATTACTGAAGGCATGAATGATCTTTTTCCACTCAGCATTTGCTCAGTTGGGAAGACATAGTAGAGCTGACACAAAACGATTTAAATTGTTTTATTTCTAGCTGAATAACCCAAAGGTTTTTTCAGTTATTCTTACGACAAATGGTGTCAAAATGGCTAAATGTCTTATCTGAAAAGTTGTAAAAAAGAAACTTGATTAGTTTAGTGTTTGTTTTTTTTAGATATTAAACATTTTGTAGGATGGACAATTATCCCATGCTGTTACACGATTTGGACAATTTTGCTGTTACACGATTTGGACAATTTTGCTGTTACACCCGATATATATAGAGCCCGCCAAAAAATGTATACCCACTTCAAGAAAGGAAGAAAAATTCTCTTTTCGTAGTTTAATCAAATTGCAATAACACTGTTCACTATAGTACGATATGTTCTTGACAGATGGCATTACCTTGGCGACCCTTGGACAAGAAATTGATAATGCATGTGCAGCAATACCACCGGATACTTTGGCCAACTTTGCTCAAGCAGTAATTCGCCTTACTAATAAATGTCCGGAAGCTAAATGCTACCATTTTCAGCAACTCTTTTGATTGTAGAGTCCAAAGCTAACTTATAGTGATTTTCCAAGCGTAGCTCAGATGTGGCACAAGGCCGAAAGTATGGGGTACCCAGTGAGGCTCGAACTCACTACTCAGTCGTAATACTTCTAGCGAGACAAGCTTGCTAACCATTACACCACCTCGAGGTGCCCCAAAAAGCTAACTTGTATTAATCTCGTGATGTCTGAATAAATAATATTTACCTACCTCCCCATGACGACGTGATATGACTCGTGGAGAATACGAACGCGTAAACCCGGGAAAATAAATTTCCCCAGCCTCCACAAGCGTCGGTTGGCCTCTCATTCAAATGACTACCGATCCCCTCTCTCTAGTACAAAGAGGGTGGTACTGCCACAGGCAGCTGTTCCCCGGGAATGGGCACTCTTGGAGTTTTAATAACGTTTAAACTGGTCAAAATCTGTCGAGTAAAAGTCCATTTTTCTTTAGAAACATAAGATATGCGCATCACTGAACTGATAGACTCTGAAAGAAAACTGAAAACCTTTTTTATAAGGTAGTAAAAGAAAGCAAGAAGAAAGGACTATTACCTGTAAGAAGACAGAATGTATGGTTGTCAGGAAGCTCTGAGCTAGGTATTAGGGACGTCAAAATTAACTATCTCTCTAATGTAGTAACAGACGATTGAAAGTATGACAGGGAAATTCGAAGGTGCAAAGATGTCTTTCAGAGACTAAACAAAGTATTAAAAGACATGAAAATCTCCTTAGAAACAAAGAAAAAAAGTGTGCTAAAATGTTATATAATATCTAATCTCTATGGCAGTGAATGCTGGAAAATCTTCTCTCAGATGAAGAAGAGACTTGAAACGACAGAAATTTGGTCCGATCGAGAAATGATGAAAATAACATGTACATAGCATGTGAGAAACGAAGAAGTTTTCAGAAGAATATGACCAACAAAGAAACAAATCAGAAACAGATAGCTGAAATTTCTGGGACACATTATGAGGAAAGTAGGCTTGAAGAGTTTAACACTTACAGGACATATTGAAGGCAATACAAGTGAGTAAATGAGTTTAAGTTAATGAATGACAGAACAAAAACAAAGAGGGGCGGACATTAAAAGGTAAAAGTGTATTTTTCTTTAATGTATGAGGGCTCGGCGAGAGAAGCTTTCCAATCCAGCCTCGCTGTTTCCCTCCACCCAATTTTTTATATATTTCAGGGTCATTTTGAGACTATCTGTACTAAACATGAGGATATGATGTCTTATTCATTCTAAGACCAGTCATCATTGACGTAACAAATTTTCCCAGTGTATCAGGGACCGGTGCCATATTTGTGTCATATAATTATATAATAACGATCCGAGAAAATATTATTTGTACATTCGTAGTATTATTCATTTATATCATAAAAATATAATGAATACAATAAGATATTGCATTTGTAGAAAATGTCCTTTTGGTATTTCTCAGTGTGGTTCCTACACAGTCATACGCCATATCATCATGATGGTGTTCGCATACGTATTTTCAGCTCATGTCCATCATATCGAATTCGTTAGTTATATAACAATGACTTTTAATTTTAACATGAGTGAGTAATTTACAAATGTAATCATAATAAATATAAAACAAAAATGAAAATGCTAAAAAAAGAAACAGAGTTAGATATCCCGGCAGTCTCCCGTGGCGTGGAATGTGACTACTGTTTGTTTCCTGGAAACTCTTCGCATACCACCAGACGATGGCTCGCGTAGCACTGAGATTGACCAAAAAGACTGGATGTTCTGAAGATCCATAATCGTCCACTTAAGGAGACAGCATATAAAATAATCAAACGGAATCGAAAAACCAACTCACTGGAAATGTCTTACAGGACTAATTTACTAATCATTGCCCGGATTGGATTTGTATATATATATATATATATATATATATATATATATATATATATATATATATATATATATATATATGTCATGTCATTCTACGAGTGCTTCTGGTACGATATAACCCAGTAAAACTTGCTGCATAGACGGGTCATCGTCGACTAAACCAGTTCTCCCACCAGGCTTTTCTGGTGCAGGGATGGTTAACACCCAGTAGAATTGAAAACAGGACCTGTCAAAGGACGGATGGACATTATTGTAAGGTCAACGGCAATCTAGTGCAATTGGGTGGTCCAGGTTCTATATATACGCAATCAGTGCCTTGTTGACGACAATGCATCGCGGTCGCCGGGTGGCGGGCTTCAGTGCCAAAGGTTTTCTCCAATAGAATCAACAGCCACGTGTTCATGAGAAAGACAAGAATTCAAATTGAAAGACATCGACTGTAGTTTAACCTGGGGAGGAATGGACTCCTCCAGGTCTAATAGCCGTGACACGCTACGCATGAATGAATACCTCACTGGTTTTCAACCCAGCTGTGACCCTATGGCCGCACTCGGTCATGAGACTAATGATGGTAATGATGAAGATATTTAAATTATTTATTTATTTATTCATTGTGTTTTTAAATTTTTTTATTTTTACTTTCAGCTCAGCCAACTTCAGCGAAGGTGGCGCCGGTAAGCGCTGAAGTATCTGAGACCCTTCACGCAGTCAAAGATGCGGAGCTGGCTGCAGCGGTGGACGCCGAAGTAGAAGGAGCATTGGCCGCTGTACAGGAAGAGATCAAAGACGCTCCGACGGTGGACACGGTAACAACAGCTGAAGAAACAGCGGCTCGACTCGATGATATTGTCGCTTCTCAAATCGATGAGGCAACTAGCGAGAGGGTGGCGACGGCTGTAATGAATGAGATGCAGAAAGACACGAAGATCATTTCGGAATCTACCGTAGTTGAAGCCGTAGCAGAGGCTGTCACAGAAGTGGAGAAGGCAGCCGAAGAAGCAGCCGAAGAAGCAGAAGCTACTGCCGAGAAAACTGTTGCTTCTACAGTAACATCTGCAGAAGAGACAGTCCCAGCAGTGGAACAAGTTTCCGAAGAGACCGTAGCTGCTGTAGAGAAGACCGTCGAAGAAGCTATTCCGGCAGTGGAGACGGTCGCTGAAGAAACAGCTTCGGCTGCGGAGAAAGCTACCGAAGAAACCATAGCAGCTGTAGAGAAGACCGTCGAAGAAGCTGTTCCGGCAGTGAAGACGGTCGCTGAAGAAACAGCTTCGGCTGCGGAGAAAGTTACCGAAGAGACTGTCGCTGCTGTGGAGAATACCGTCGTAGAGGCTGTTCCAGCAGTCGCTGAAGAAAATGCGACAGTAGTGGAACAGGCTACTGAAGAAGTTGTTAAAGAAGTAGGAAAAGTTGTTGAAGCGGCCGCCCCGGAAGTGGAAACTGTCACTGAAGCCGCTAACCCGGCAGTAGAAGAAACAACGACGGGAGAAGAGAGTATCCCACAACAGACAGAAGCCACAGAAGCTGAGAAACCCACAGAAGCTGAGAAACCCACAGAACCATCGACAGAGGTTGTGGCAAATGAAGCGACTGTCACTGAATTGGAAACAACAGCTGGAAGTGTAGCCGAAGCAGCAGCAACTGAAGAAAAAACAAATGAAGGTAAGAGATTTGTAAAAAAAAAAAATTTTTTTAAATTGTCTTTTGTTGAAATGACCATATGAAGATAAAAGTTCTTAACCGTCATTCTTAGGCTCTGACTTATTTGTCTTAATATTCATCTCTTTTTCTCATCAATTGTGTTTCAATATTTAAGGGTTGTTTTAGTACTTAGTCACTTCTTGAAATGTATTTCTAATATGGCCGCTTATTCAGCAATATTTAAAGTCTTCTATCTTTATGTTATATTCCGTGTTAACAGGAATATATACTTGACAAACACGGTGGATAAAATAAGTAAAGGTTTATTGTAAAAACCAATACAACAAGAATAAAGCTAACAGTTATGCATAAGGTCGTCGCAAGTCAATCCACTAGTGACTACTAATATTGGAAGGTCGGTAGTTCTCGCGTAAGTCTGAGTCGTACTCAACAGATCCAGCTAGACAATATTTACCAGTCTCCCCACAAGGTAAAAAGTGGCACAAGGCCGAATTTAATGTGGGGCAATCCGAGCCCGTAGACTCGGCCAAAAATTCCTCGTAGAAACCACATAAACGGGTTCGGGTTTGCCTACCTCCACAGTCGAGACTCTACCCTTCGGCATAACCTCGTCCGGCTTCCTCTCTGCCCGAAGGCAGAGAGTTCGACCAGCACAGCTAGAACAGATTCCAGCTAGAGTATCTAGCAACTGCCTCACACAGTTACATGTAGCACAAGGCCGAATTTAATGTAGAGGTTTCCGATCCCGTAGGCTCGGCCAAAAAATCCCCGTAGACCCCGCATAAACGGGATTGGGTCTGTCTACCTCTCCGGACGAGACTCTGCCCTTCTGTTTTTTAGCACTCTGTTTATCTGTCTGATCTTCCTAAATATCGACCCATGAGGTTTCTTTTTTTTTTTTTTCTTTTTTTTTTGTTTGCAATGTACTAGTGGCTCTAATTAACTCGGAACTGGTGAACCACGGGGTCTTCTTTCAGACCATCAACATGGCTTCCGCTTCTCTAGGTCAACTGCTGTTAACAATTATGCTAAACTTTAGACAACTTTTTCATATCGCGAATAGATAAGTTTGAATCAAATAAAAATTTACGCCAACATACCATAACTCTTTGTCTTCAACGGCTACTCTTTTAGATCTTTTTACATTAAAACGAATGTCCACAATCCGGTCTGGACTCGGTATCTATGCTGATGACTCAACTGTCTACTTCTGTATTAATGGTAAATCTGATAGGCTTGATTAAGTTCAAATTTGAAGCTGATCACAAAATGTACCTTGAATCTGTTAACTGGGCTAAGAAATGGCTTGTTGATTTTAACGCCTTCTAAACGAAACTGCTTTCTTTTAATAGTTTTAGAGGGCTAGAGTGACTCATTACGTCATCTCAGGTTGACGTTTTCTATAGACATTAAGTTGAACGATTATATTGAATCAGTTGCTAGGTCCATTGCTAGGAAAGTTGGTTCAATGTGTCGCTCTAGACATTTTTTATTTCCAGAATATATCTTACACGTTTTTAAGTCTGGTCTGGTCTGGTCTGGTCTGGTGCTTTCGTTATGTACCTAGGGATTCTTGACAAAGTCCAAAAAAGAATCTGCATATGCTGTTAGTTCTGACCTGGTATCCCATCTTCAGTTACTTTCCTACCGCCATAATGTCGCTTCCCTGTGTTTTTTCTATAAATATATTCCTGGTAGCTATTTTCTTTACTCTTCAATACCTCGATTTTACGAATTTAAGCGCAGTACTAGATTGGCAGCTAGGTCTCATTACTTTAGCGTTGAAATTGCTAGATGCAACTGTAAGTTCTGTGCTAACAGTTTATTGCTTATCTTGTCAACTATGATCTTATAAAAATTTAAATGCAATGCCAACCGTTGTTTGATGTTTCCTCGAATCCTGTTTTTTTCTTGTCCTTTCTCTTTAATAATGATTTTTATCATATTCTTTCAAATTCAAGACCCTCTTGCATCTTTGTGGCTTTAGTACTTGCTTGGAGTGTAATTATTAAAAATAAAAAAAAAAATATGTCATTTTCGAAATATAGTTTTTTTCGTCCAGGTTCTTTTATATGCCACGTTTCTTCAGAACGGGGACCGATCATAGCTCTCGATAATTGTCTTTTGTTGCTCTGAGTCAGGGGTCGGCAACCTTTTTCTAATTATGTGCTATGAATTAAGTAGCAGGACAGACTAGATTCTCTGACCATTGTTGACAGTCAGGATAGAAGAAAGGCAACTTTGAATTCCAAACTGTATGTGACTCTGTGAGACAGTCGAACGTACTCGAATATAAATAGAAAAACAAATGAACTATGAACATTTTAACCACAAATTTGATCCGTATGTGCAACAAGCTATTTGAAAATTGTAAAAACGCAATAAAATTTAAACAGACTGACTTTGTCGGTTGAATTTAATAAAACTTGTCATATATATATACATATATATATATATATATATATATATATATATATATATATATATATATATATATATATATATATATATATATTAGGTTGGTGCAAAAATAATTTCGTTTTCTAACATGTGTTACTATGTGAGAAAACGAAATTATTTTTGCACCAACCTAATATATATATATATATACACACACACAATTAGTAAGAATAAAAGCTAAAGCTTAAAATAAGCTAGAAATTCCACCTGATGATTGTTATTACAGGAAAGACTGAGCACCGGATTTTGGTTTAATTATATATATATATATATATATATATATATATATATATATATATATATATATATATATATATATATATATATATGAATATCAAACACTTCAAAACCCCATAAGTAATAATAAACGTGCATCTATAAACATCTTTTCATAAAATATAATTAAATCTCTATATATAAACAAATGAAACATCGATAGTAAAATGGAAATTATTAAAAAAACGAGAACATGTAGGTCCTTTGTGCCTACATGAAAATTTATATATTATTAAGTTTCTGAAAAATAAAGATTTATTTAATCATATATATATTTACTAAATCATATATATATATATATATATAATATTAGTAGTCACTATATATATATATATATATATATATGAATGATTGTATAGTTCCTAGTATATATATATAGTATATATACTGGTTTTTATCATCTTGGAAATATATATATATATATATATATATATATATATATATATATATATATATATATATATATATATATATATATATATATACTGGTTTTTATCCTCTTGGAAATATATATATATATATATATATATATATATATATATATATATATTTCCAAGAGGATAAAAACCAGTATATATATATTATATATACTAGGAACTATACAATCATACATCTAAATCTAAAACTGTAAAGAAAATATTAGTAATATAAATAGAAATATTTTTTTAAAATAAGAACATAAAAATATGAGGATAGATGGCAAGTATTGAAATTAATCTGGTTCAACATTTTTCAAGAGATGTTTTTTCTTCAGCTATACATGTCACCATTAGTTCATTTCTTTTGGTAAGTAAAATTGGCTAATTTAATCGTTTTAAAAGGCAAATTTACCATTCTAGGAAATCAAATTGATCATTCTAGGAAATCAATTTGGTCATTATAAAAAATTCTTCAGTCTAGAAAGCAAATTGTTCATTTTAAGAGGCAAATTGACCATTCTAAAAGGCAAATTGACCGTCCTAGAAGAAAACTGTCCACTGTAAAAGGCAAATTTACCATTCTAGATGAAAACTGAGTATTCTAGAAGGCAAATTGTCTATTCTAAAAGGCAAATTGACCATTCTAGAAGGCAAAGAGTAATAGTCCTGGTAACTTCAAAAGTGAAATGGATGGAAAATGGAAAATGTGGTCCGTCTGGTGTATAAATTAAATATTTTTATTTCAATCACAAATCTAACTACCCACGCTTTCGCCACCAAACTGGAGTTGTTGGCCATATTATTGACCGACCTGAATCAATCAATCATTGTATGGTATGATATCGATATTTTTTACAGTCTGTTAAACAATGAAAGTAGATCCTGTCGAATCTAAAGATATATATTTTAATTATGACATTTGGCGGGAGTTAATAACGCGAAGTAAGTAATTAATCAACATTAACTATTGTCAGCATGGAGCATTAGCCTAGCATCGACCTGATATTTGATTCCATTTATAATTTAACACAATACATATTTAATATATATATATATATATATATATATATATATATATATATATATATATATATATATATGAGACAATAGTTTATAAATTTTTATATATAAAGGAAAATCTTTGGGGAAAGATGTATGACAAAGTGTAAAAAAAGTTTTCGTGTGACGCGTTCAGTCCGATGACGTCCTAAAGACCGAAATGCGTCTCACGAAAACTTTTTACATTTTGTCAAACATCTTTCCCACCGACACACACACACACACACACACACACACACACACACAGATTATATATATATATATATATATATATATGATAAAATATAGTTTTAATTTATACTATATTTATGGGTTAAAATGGACAATACCAAAGGAAAAGAGCATATGTATATCTAAAAGTGGACTCTGCGTTCAACACCGAGAGGCGACAGTCTGTTTCATGCCACAACGCAATCGTCAGGCCATGTGCGTTGTGTTTATGCACATATACATATAATATAGGATGAGTCACCATTTTATATTTCTAATTTCGCGCATGCGCGTTTTGGGGGCGGGTGGGGAATTTTTTGGGCGGGTGTGTGTAGGGTCATTTGGGCACCATCTGTGAGAAAAACAACACCATGACGAAATTTACTCCGCCAGAAATTTGGAAACGGCATGTTGTACTGCCTGACATTCGGAGCGGAAGTTCGAATACAAACATTTCAGAGTGTTTGGGTGTCAATCTGAGGACAATGCAGAGGATCTGGGAAGAGCTGGATGAGTCTAATGGTGATTACGAAGTTACGGCAGCTTGGAAAACTCATTCTGATCGCTCTGATAAGAAAGGAACTCCCGAATTTGTTATTGAGGGTCTCAGACTCAACACGGGGTCATACATCAAGTGTCTTGCGGTGGTAGAGCTGCCCTGGGTCAAGAGGGTGTGGCTGCTGGATATACCCTATGTCTGGCAACAGTGCTCTGCACCATGCCACACAAGCAGGAGAACCCAGTTATGACAGTCAAACAATTTCTGCGACATTATATCTGGCCACCTATCTCCGTAGATTGCAACCCCCTTGATTAATATGTATGGGGCGTAGCTGAGTGAGAGACCAACAAAACACCCTTGTAACACTAAAGATATACTGAAGGCAAGGATTATGACAGCATCCACCAACTTAAACAGGGAGACCGCCCAGAAGAGAGGCAGGAAACTCCGAAGTCGTTTGGAGGTCGTGGTTGAAGTCAATGGTGATTTTATTGAATAAATTTACACTTGAACATTACAGGATATTTTTGTGTAATTTTGGTAAATATACCTTTTAAAATGAAATGTTATTTTAATCTTTGTGTAATTTAGAGAATTTATCCATCGTACCCCGAATACAGATCAGTGGTGCATTGTGGGTAGTCTACTGCATTGTGAGTAGTCTATTGTATTCTACCGGTTATTTTGGTGGACGGTAACGATTTTGAATTATTCTGGGGACTACTGAGTGAGAAAAAATACGGGATTAGTCGAGCAAAAATCCAACATATATGGCCTAATGATTGCGTTTAGCATAAAACAGACTGTCGCCTCGGGGTGTTGACTTCAATTTATACCTTATATATATATATATATATATATATATATATAATTATTTATTTAAAAATATGATTCCAACTCGCTACATAAGACGTGTCATGTTTCAAAACAAGAGCCGAAAACTTCAAAATCATATTTGAATTAACTTGAGTTAAAGTAGGCTCTGTTCCATCTTCAAGCGAAATTTTTTTTGGAATAACTTATTTCTGAAATTTATGAGTTTTAATAGTATATTCAGAATTGAATTCAAAATTTCCATGGTAACATCAAGGAAATTAGATTGTTTAGAATAGGCAGGGGTGGGGTGTTAATAATTTGTATCAGTATAGAGTTACTTTCATAGATGCCGGGTCAGGGTAAGGTGGGGGTGGCTAAATTAACGACGGAGGAAGTTTTCGCATAGTCTGGCTTGAGCGTCTATGGAGATTTATTTATTTTTTTATTTTATTCTTTTATTATATCTCTTTATGAAAGGGATTTTTGTGTATATAAAAAAGCCGTAACGTTTGTTTTTTGACGACTTCATAAAGGGTTATCTTTTTTTTGTAGGGTATTAAAACTATGTATATGGGCTATGGAATTTAAAATTTATTTTATTGTATGCGTGTTCTTAGCTAGTTATTCAGAGCGTAAGTTTGGTAGTGTCGGCAGAAAACCGTTAATTCATGCATGTTGTTTATAGATTTTTATTGTTTATAAGCTTAATAATGTGTAGTTTCTCATGGAGGCACAAAGGGCATGGGTCATCCCAAGTTTTGCAAGTTCTAGTCCTGTATATATATATATATATATATATATATATATATATATAAATGATATATAAATTTCTATTCATCAGAACAATGATATTGAATGGCAAAGTCGAAAACATGTAACCGGTTTCCTTCATTAGATTCAAATAATGTTCTTATTGATGGAATTATACATATTGTTATGGTCCAAGTTCCTTGCACCACGGTGATGGTCCAAGGTTAGAACCAATGAAAGAATAACACGAAGACAGGTATGGAATACAAAGATATATTACAACAGAAATATAATACAAAGAAGTAGAAGTATTAGTAATGACTAGTAATGGTTAGAGTGAACTATGTTGTCTCGACAAGTATCACTATTCCAATGTCCTTACAATCTGCTCTCAATTATCTCTCCTCATCTTACAATATCTGCTCATACCTCTTGAGAGGCGCAGTATTTATAATGTCAGGAATAGTCCATTATTATTATGGGTAAGTTCCCATAATACATATGTAGGGAGAGACGAGAGATATAAACGTAAACGTCGGTTATAGTATTGAAGCATTGAAGATGTAGAAACGCTAAATTTTGAAACTTCTGGGGTCCAGCGTGTCTAGGTGCACAGCTCCGTCAATCGATTCGTTTTTTTGTTATTTTGTTTTTTTAGAGTTGTTTTTAAATATCCCAAACTGTGACAACAGAAGATTTAAATCTTATAAGAATCTAGAAGTAAATTTACCGTGAAGGATTCAGAAATCAGTGTACTTTCTATACATTTTCGCCGAAGTAAATTGTTTTCTCTTTTAATTGAAGCAGCATTTTTATTGCGAACACGAT
This sequence comes from Acanthosepion lycidas, assembly GCA_963932145.1. NCBI lineage: Eukaryota > Metazoa > Mollusca > Cephalopoda > Sepiida > Sepiidae > Acanthosepion > Acanthosepion lycidas. The sequence continues at coordinate 32,882,995 of OZ010596.1, forward strand.
TATTACGATGAACATTGAGTGTTTTCTTTAGTAAAACATCTCTTTTGCTTTCATATAACCATTTATTTAAACTCCTCGAAGCCACCCCTATGTATTTTTTTAGCTATCATTCCAGGCTATGGTGTAAATTCCTGCTTCATGTTTTAAGGTTTTATTATTTTGGTTTACCTTAATATTTTTTTTAATCAATTCACCCCAAGCAAGACGATAATGTCACTAAGATGCAATGGGCGGCTGCCGGGTGTGAAAGAGAATGGGGAGACTTTAGAAGGAACCGGAAACCCAATCCTGAACAGGAAACAAGAGATAAACCTTTACTCCTGTTCAAGAAAACAGGGGAGGAGTGTGCCATGCGTAATCTAAATGGTAAATTTCGAAAGCATCAGATGAAAAACTAGGGAGTTATGGCCGAAAAACGGGCTTTTTGAACAGTTTTTTGCGGTATTTCGTTATACGTGGAATGATGCAACATGTTTGAAGAAAATCGGATAAAAAAATGAGGAAGTTATTCAAGGTTTTATTTTAAGTTGGTCGAAAATCCCTATTTTTCACTGTTTTTTTTTTGTGTGAAGCCAATGTCGCAGGAAAACTATTAAGCACTCTACATAAACCTCGTAACATGAGCTGTTTTGCATTAAATGCAAAAAAACACCAGCTCATGCAGTAAAATTTTGCCTTGGTTTTTGCAAAAAGTCGTACCCACCTTCAATATTATCAATTTTTCTGCCAAACCCGAAGAACCTAGAAAGTGAAAAGTTGGTCTTGAACTATTTTGCTAAATTTACAATATGTGTGCCCAATTTCATCGAAATCGGTCGAGAAATAATATTTAGCCATCTACCACGAGGGTTACATATGGCACAAGGCCGGGTTTAAAGTGGGATTTCTCGGCCAAAAATATTCCCTCTTTGAACCAGTATAAACGGGTTCAGGGGCAGTCAACCACCCCGTACGAGACTCTGCCCTTCGGCGGAGCCTTGTCCGGGTTCCTCTCCGCCCGAAAGCAGAGAAATGTGGACGTACATAAATAGAATACATATACACGGACAGACACACACAGATACATACACAGATACACACATACATACATTGTTTTATAACTATAGATAAGGCTGTTCATGTGAGCAACTTTGTATTGGCCATTTGCTCACCTTCGCTGCTGATTTGTTATGTTACAGAGACAATTCTGAAATCGTTACAATTCCCCCATACGTCCAGGGATATTGTATTGTTAAGTTTTCCTGGTTACACGGCCTAAAATGTAAACAGGTATGACTATTCAGATGAGCAATGTTGTACCAGACATTTGGTGACCGATGCTCCTTATTAGTTCTGTAACCCTAAAATAATAAAGTTTGCCCAAATAACCAGGGATAGTGTATCGGCAAATGGTCAGGTTTCAGGGTTCAGCGGGTCACGTTATGCAAATTGGTAAGAATGATACACTTGAAATAATCTTACTGTTTTTGTTCTTAAGACTTGCAGATCTATCCGCCTATCTATCGATCTATCGATCAAAACTGTTTGTTTTTTCCCCATCGCGCGTTGACAGTTTTTTGGTTTCGTTCCAGCGCCAAATGTCATGTTGTAATTGTCTGTCTATTTACATTAGCGCACACCCGCTAGGCAGTGGCCGTTGGTTGACGCCCAAACAAATCAGGGTAGACACATGATCCGGAAATGTCCAAAGCCTGGGAATTGATTGAAAACAAAACAAGACAAACACGAGAACAAGACCTCAATTTACTGTGGAGTCTCCGAACTTGTTTTGAAAAGGATTCTTTCACGATTTCACACAGTTGAAACAAATCGCTTGGAATGCCTAGGTTCATGTAAAGACCGACAGTTCACATTTACACCACGCAGATAAATCGCAGATTTTACAAATATTTCATTTTGATTTCAGTTTGATCGCTTCCTTGTAAGTAAAGAGCTTTTTTAGTCAGTCCAGTCCGTGTGAATGTCAAGTTCGAACTTTCTCATCGTCAACGCTTTCTTTTTGAAATCAGCATAAAGAGCATAGTCAGGGGTTTATTCTATATTCCTGATCATTTTTACTTACTAGTGATCGTAGAATGTCGATCTGTGAGTTTCAATACAAATAAAATGAAAGAAATGCTATCTTATATGTCGATTCCTTTCATGGCCTGCCACAACTACCTGTAACTTCAATGCTAAAATAGTGAAATTTATATAGCGTTTATTGATACAAACGCTGTGGACACAGGAATTAACACATCATTTCCGACTATCAGACCAATTTTGCACTGACAGTCACCATGAAGTGTTAATTCATATGTTCTCTCTCTCTCTCTCTCTCTCTCTCTATATATATATATATATATATATATATATATATATATATATATATATATATGTGTGTGTATGTATGTATGTATATATATATATATATATATATATAATTATCTATTTATTTCAAAATATGATTCCATCGCTACATAAGAGTTCTCATGTTTCAAAACAAGAGCCGAGAACTTCAATATAATT
>OZ010596.1:32890502-32910502 GCA_963932145.1 Acanthosepion lycidas
ACACAACTTTCAATTCATGATAAGAGCAACTTTATCACGTTTACATTTATTATGCTTAAGACCGAAAGTATGGCCATCAGCAAAAGAAAAAGCCTTAGGAGCGAGTTACGAATTGGAGATGCAATCATCAAGCAGGCACAGAAGTTCAAATATCTGGGAAGTCTTTTAGCAGAGGATGGAAAAATGTGACAACGAGATCCGATATGGCAGTGAATATTGGACCCTTTCTCTAAGGATGAGTAAAAAAACTAGTAGCAGCAGTAATGTGGTTCTACAGAAGGATACTGAAAAATACGAAAAGAGTAACCAACAAGTAAATCTTAAAGAAAATGGCAACGGAAAGAACACTTATACTCAAAATAAGGCAAAGACAGCTGGAATTCTTTAGAAAACGTAATGAGGGAGGAGGATTTAACCTTCTTTTTTCTTTTTATTGCTATCGACAAGTTCCTTCTCTCTGCTATCTCCACCAGAGGACGCTCTGTCATCCACTTGCTTAAGCTTGCTAGGTATGTCACGCGTTGTTTTCCTTTGTCTCTCTTTCCCTCTGTTCGACTCGTGAGTATCAGATTTTCCAGGCCCTCCTTCCTCACGTGTCCCAGAAACTTCAACTGCCTCTTCATGATGTTAAGTATAAGCCTCCTCCTTGTTTGCATCCCCTCTAAGACCTCATTGTTGCTCACACGCTCGGTCCGTGATATCCTTAGCATCCTTCTGTAGAACCACATATCTGTCGCCTCCAATCTCTTCTTCATCTTTGAGGAAATCGTCCAACATTCACTGCCGAAAAGAAGGACAAATGCCACGTAACAGCTCAGTACTCTTTTCTTTGTTACCAAAGAAATCCTCGTGTCTCGCAATTTTGGGCAAGATAGATAAAGGAAGGCAGCGAGCCACTTTACCCGACTAGCTTGTGTGTATGGATAGCGGACCAGTGGGATCGGGGACCTTAGCAAAGGGAGAAAAACTGATAAGAGCCAGACGAAATAGAAAGTTGTGGAGAGCCATGTCCTGAAGGGACGCGGCACATAGAAGAAGATTATAATTAATTTTATACTAGTAGATTGATTTATTGTTTTTTATGGTTTATCATCATTTATTTAAAGCTAGATAATATTTTTAGAATCTAATCATTTTTTTTTTTTTTGATAATAATGATTTACTGATACAAGTTCTACTAATTAACCCATAGCTGAGGGAGAGAAGGGGTGGATTCATACTTTTCCCAGGGGTATTTGCGCGTAATTGAATATAACGAACTCAGCTGGGATTGGAACTCGGTGAGCCGTTATCCACCACCCGCACATCCAAGTTTACATCACCTGGTATTCCCAAGCGGTCCCCCATCAAGGTACTGGCGAGCTTCGGTGATCACACGAGAATCGGTGTTTCAACGTGTTATATGTAAGCTACACTTGGAACTTAACCACACAATACGATTGGCTTTTATGATTTTTTAAAAACATTCTGTTTTGTAGAACCAGCGGTCGAACCCACAGCAGCAGTTGCCGATGCGCCCGCGCCTGCAGACGAAGTTAAAGACACAAAGCAAGAATGAATCTCTATGCAGTTCGCTTTTCTCTCAACATTCGATTCCAACGTACGTCAGTAAGACTTTAAAACTTTTCTTTTTCTAATTCTATCCTTGGGAAACCTATTTAGACAAATGCCGTTCAGTATTTTCTGTTTGCTGTTGATTTGATTCTTTGTTTAATTGTTTAAGTACAAAAGGACATTTATTAGCGACGCTTCGAGAACTTCGACGTGGGGGCAATGGTTAGCAAGCTTCTCTCGCCAGATCAGTTACAACTGAGTAGTGAGTTCGATCCTCACTGGATGCTCCACACTTGTACCACTTCTAAGATAGGCTTAGAAAATCATTTTGGGCATCTCGGTGTGAAAGTTTGACTCACGAGAACAGTCTCAACTGAGTAATGAGTTGGTCTATACTTTTGGCTATGTCCCACATCTTAGCTAGGCTTAGAAAACCATTGTTTATTGGATACCCTATAAATGACCTGGGAGCCTGCAGTAGAATGGTAGTTTGAAATGTCCCATGTTGATTTCCTTTGTGTAATGAGATCGATTCCCACAGAGAACACATCACACCACTAACTAGGTGCAAAAATAATGTCGTTTTCTCACATAGTAACATATGTGAGGAAACGACATTATTTTTGCACCAACCTAATAGTTAAAATTAAATCTCTCTCTCTCTCTCTCTCCCTCTCTTTCCACACACACCTGTATACAGGGTGCGATGGATAAACTGTCATCTAAATGAAAATAGCACTGGCATCTCATTTGAACAGATATATTTACCAAAATTACGCCAAAATATCTTGAAATATTTAAGAGAAAATTTATTCAATAAAATCGCCATTGGCTTCAACCAGGCCTCCAGACGACTTCCGAATCTCCTGCAACTCTTCTGGGTGTTCTCCTTGTTTAAGTTGATGAATGCTGCCATAATCCCTACCTTCAGTTCATCTTTGGAGTTTTGATTGTCTTCAATCAACTGCGCTCCATACATATTAATCAAGGGGTTTGCAGTCTGGGGAGTTTGGTGGCCAGGTCTAAGGAGTTGACAGAAATTGACAGCCATGACGGGTTCTCCTGTTTGTGTGGCATGATGCAGAGTCCTGCTGCTATACATTTGGTCTTCTAGCAGCCACCCTCTTGACCCAGGGCAGCACTACCTCCTCAAGGCACTTGATGTAGGCCTCCATGTTGAGTCTGAGTCTCTCAGCAACAAATTCGAGAGTTCTTTTCTTATCAGGACGATGCTGCCGTACTTTCGTAATCACCATTAGACTCATTCAACTTTTTCCGAATCCTCTGCACTGGCCTCAGAATGTCACCCAAACACTCTGAAATGTTCGTATTGGAGCTTCCGGCGTGAATGCCAAGCAGTACAGCATGCCGTTTCCAAATTTCTGTCAGAGTGAATTTCGTCATGGTGCTCTTTTCCTCATAAATTCTGCCCAACTGTCCCTGCTATACTGTGCAGACGACAAAATGAAAAATATAAAATGGTAACAATTTACCCATCAAACACTGTGCACACCCAAGCCATCTATATATATATATATATATATATATATATATATATATATATATATAGAGAGAGAGAGAGAGAGAGAGATAGAGAGACAGACAGACAGACAGACAGACAGACAGACAAAGACAAATCAGAAATTCAGTCCAAGTTAACATAGTTTTGTCTTCGTAATGAATCGTTATTCTATTGCTATTTCCCTAGTAATTGTTCAGATGTTCCACCAATTCAAACTTTTAGAGTTAGGACACTTCATACTTCTTCCAAGGAATCAAATCACTCTCATTTCCTCCGTATTCTACATGTAAGCAGAAAATCAAGAATTAAACATTATTTATCCTCCTTATCCTAATAACTTTTACTTCTTACCACTTTCATTCCCTATCACAGCACTTCATTCATAATAATCATTTTAACTGTTCGTTTTGGATATGTCGATAAACTACATCCAGCAGTAAGGCCGCTGATCGGGAGATTGGAGATTTTGTAGGGCGTGGAACCACCTCTTAGTTGCTGTTGTTCCCAGGTTTATCCTGACCCGGGGTCGTAGCACCTGTTAGCATACCCAGCTACAAGCAAATAGTGAACTCCTAAACAAAATTCAACATTATATTTTTCTAACAATACCAACCATACATTTTTATTGTAAAATGACAATCAATGCAACACTAAAAAAAATATAAAAATACATTTTTATAGTAAAATTAACACCAATACATTTTATCATCTACAAACTATATATCTAAAAAAAACATACCTTTATTCTGAAAGTATACAATTATGTACAAAATATTTAGATTTCGGCTTTAAATAACCCATAGAAGTGTTGATATACCACCAAACAAAATCAATCCAGCAAACAACCAACATGAAAGAACTCTTCCTTGACATTAGTCCATATAATATCTAACAATTTCTTAAAGAAATCAAATTGTATTCCAAAATATAACTTCAACAAAATTACAACATAAAATACACATATTACCACCCATAGTAATTATGTCCACACAAACATGTATATACACAAAAGCTGAGTATCATCTACCATGTATTCAATTGTGAAAGCAGAATAACAGATATCACATTTTTATTATTTCAAAGCTTCCAAGAAAATTAAATTTCGGTATTAAATGACCCATAAGGAGTTGATATGCCGTTCAACCAATCATTTTAACCGTAACCCCCTACCTTGAGTGATTCTTGAGTGAATTTTTGTATTAGAAAAGTGTGAATAGATGTGTGTAAAATGCTCTGGTTTGACCACCTAATTTGAGGTCTTTAATTTAGAAACGTTCTTCTTCTTCAGGACATGGGCGGGCATAGCTCTCCACAACTTCCTATTATTTGTAGTTCTTAGTAATGTTTGTCTTTTGAACATCCCTCCTAGTCTTCATTTTGCCATCCATTCACCTAAATTCGTCAGATAGGTGACCTGCTGTCTCGTCATGTCCCTTTTTTGTGTTCGATATGTCCTATGAGAGTCAAATTTTCCAAGCCCCCCCCCCCGGCACCTTCATAATGACCCCCAGAAATTTCCATTTCGTTTCCATCTTCATTAAAACTTCCTCGTTTCTTGTATTCTCCATCCATAGAATTCCCAGCATCCTTCTGTAGAACCCCATCTCTGCTGCCTCAAGTCACCTCTTCATCTGGGAGGAAATTGATCATCATTCAGTGCCATATACGAGGATAAATCTCTCTATATAAATGGCAAATTCTGTCTGTCTGAATCAAGTTGTCGCCTAAACCCGTGAACCAATATTGATGAAAATTTGGATACAAGTTAAACTAATATTCAGTTTGTTATTAGGTAATTGTTTTTTTTTTTATGAAAATCTATAATGAGACCGCTAGAGTCCCTAGATCGCAGCTCGCGTGGTCTTGCCCGAAACACTGTTTACTCTGTTTAAGCAAGGAAGATAATTGGTCTCGCCAACTTCTTAGAAATTAAGATAAACGTATTACGAAATAATAAGTTTTATAAAGCTTAAAATTCCAGACAGATATGGATCTTTGGTCGATTTTAAAAATTCAAAGGAAAACATTTGAACGAATCGTAGGTTACTTTCTAAATAAAATATTTATTTTGCGCATTAATCCGGCATAATCTTTCTTTGAATACGATCTCCGTGGTGTGTTTACATTGCCAAAAAATTCATTCTTTTACATTACAAAAAAGTTAAATGGTTTCAAATTTCGCCATGTGCATCATTAAATTCGCCAGGTTAGAATTTATAAAAATATAAAGAAATTGGCTCGATCCATTCGGTCATTTAAACGTAAAATTACATTTAAGTTGAGCTTATTTGCGAATAGAAATTTTGCCTAAGCTCATATTTCAACTTACCCTTAAAAAGGCATATCGTGGTTGTGGTTGTGGTTGTGGTCGTTATCTGTGGAATAACAAACTGTTTGAAGGAGACTTTCGTGCTATATACCGTCTGTGTAAAAAAATCTAGCTGTGGAAATAGCTATCCTTCTTAAAAAAATTCAAACGTCCTTAATCGGCATGAGCCACGTACCCTTCCCCAGTTAAGTTTTACTTTTGATTACGGCGGTTTAAATAGATGATATCAATTCGAATTTCGATGAAAAACGAAACTGAAATCAAAAATTTAATAAAGAATTGTTTTTTTTAAACGTTTAACTCCATTCAATATTGAAATTTATATATTCTATCTGTTGGGCAGATATATTTCCTCTAATGAGGCAATGTGCTGCATCCGTACTCTTCGAAATTCACAAGCGGCACCTGACAATGGGGAATCTAGCTGTTCATCTTGAAAATGGCCAGCGTGTATACTGCTTGAAATGTAGTTGAGAATACACCAGAAACCACTTTGATAGCTTTCTTCAAATTATGCCAAAGTTGCCTCTTTGCCCGAACACTGCAGGTTCCCGTCTACTACACCTGAGCACACAATCTGTCATCAGAAACAGGACCGTCGGGGGGGGGGTACACTGTGCACCCCAATCAGCAGGAATGTTTCTTTCTGCGTCTGCTGCTGCACACTGTCAGAGGTCCTTCATCATTCACAGAATTGCGAAGATATAATGGAGAAGCCTGTTCGACCTACAGAGAAGCCTGCGCCAAATATGGACCTTACTGGAGGATGATGCCCACTGGGACCAGACACTGCAGGAGGCAGCAGTCAGAAAAGCACCAAGTCAACTGCGACAGCTATTTTCAATCATGTTGATGACATGTGGCTTGGGTTAGCCTTTCAAGCTTTGGGCGACCTACAAAACCAGCATGACAGAGAACATCCTACGAATGATTAAAAGGCAAATCTGAGCGGAAATAGTCACGTTCAATAATGCCACTTATAATGAGGCATTAGTTAACCGAGACATCCGAGTGCCAGTTATGGGAGGACAAGGAATTGCCACATTTGGGCTACCTCAATGTAAGCAGAAAACAATCTAGCAATTGAGTACACGTGGGAGATCAGCTATGACACCAAGGCAATGATGGCGTATGTAGCTGATAAAGAACATGGAAGAACAACTGCGTTTTTATAACACGATTATTTCGAGAACTGAACGTGAAAGAGGAAATCTATTCTTCCTCTATGTACCAGGTGGAACTGGTTAATTATAAATTTATTTTAGCACTACCCCTTCTAATGGCTATATTCTCTGTAAACGCACAAAAGCCCTTTTCGGTGATACTTTGAATTATTATGTTCGGATAACCGATTTGCCTGTTATTACGTAAGTCGCTTTACGATTTTGGTATTCATAACTTATTGGTATTTCCTCCAAAGATCATAGGGGCGGAAGTTGGGTATTCTCTGCGAACACACAAAAGCCCTTTTTAGTGATACTTACTTTGAATTGTTAATTTTGAATAACCAAAGAAAAGATATGAAAACGGGAACTGAGGACTACATCCGCTTTCCCGGGAATTGCCGGGTACATCAGCTAGTATTATATAACAATTCATCATTCATTTCTTTGTTTCTAACGAAAATGTCCCTGTTTCTTTGTACTTGGCTTAGTTTTTGGAAGGCATCTTACGCTATTCCAAACTACCTTCAGATTTCTACATCACATTTTCTTTAGTTTTTATAACGACCCCCCCACCCCGCCCACGAAATAATGTACTTTCTCTACTTACTCGATTCTGCCGTCTCCAGTTTGTAGCTCGCGTCTTCAGTTGGCCCATTTGCTAACGGCCCTACATTTTGTCTTCTTGCAATTTATGGTTTGTCATTTTTTTCTCCGCTGTTATTTGAAACGTTGCTAATATAAAATGCATTTCCTTTTTGTCCAGACCAACTCATTCTTTTTCTTTTCTTTTTATATTTTGTAGGTGGCGCGATGCCTCAAGCGTTGACCATTATAACCGAAAACCCATTGTTTCGTATCTTCAGGTCGACTTGGTGGCCGGACACAATTTCGTATAACCAGTGACAGTCTCTTCCTTGTTCAACTGATTTATTTTTCTTCTTTTTTGCATAATTTCCAAAATTTCGGTTACAACTCTTGTACATAACGGAATCATGCAATGATAAGAGCATTTATATGTATATAGCTCCTTTGGAATGATTATAAAATAATATACAAGGCAATAAAATATTAATAAATATTTGAAATGTAAGGCCCCGATAGGACTCTCTGCCCGGACTTGCTTCACCTTTGGAAGCAGATAATCTCGTTTTCGGTTTTGCCAAGGTTGAGACACTAGCACAGATGGACAGAAAATATGGAAGACGTGGAAGTTACTTGATAATTTTACTATTAGAGTGTTGTTATTTTTAAGCCTGTAACATTTCCTTTTTTTACCAAGATTAAAAACCGATTTTTTGTAAAAAAAAAAAAAAAAAAAAAAATTGTTGAAATTTGACGTTTCTTCTTCTGTACATTTTTATATATATATTTTTTTAATTTTTTAATCATTTCAACCAAGCAAGGCGGGAATGCCACTGGTACACAAGGGGTTACAGAGAGCGAAGGGGAGAGAGAAAAAAAAATGGATAAGTGGAGATTGGGAAAAGGATAAAAGTTGAACGGGGTTCAAGAAGATGGCGATTGACGTTGCATTTAAATTTTTGAAAATTGTAGTTATCAAGGGAGTAAAGAAACGGAAGAGTTTTCTACACGCGAGAAGTGCGAGAAAAGAAACTCTTGGAGTAGAAGTGGCGGTTATATTTAATTAATCCAACAGTAAAAGGGTGGGATCTAGATGCCAATATAGTAGCACATCTAAATTCACGTAGTCCGGGCACCAAGGAAAAATATCTCATCAGAGCAGTTGCCATGAAAATATTTATAGAAAAGACAGAGGGAAGCCACGTCATGTCGATGAGAAAGAGACTGAAGTCGAGATGCCAAGTCAGGATCGATTACATTGCAGATCCTTCTTTGGATTTTGTCACACACACACACACACACACATATATACATATATATATATATATATATATATATATATATATATATATATATATATATGAGAACGCTCAATATCGGAGATAAAACGCGTGTAAATATAGACAATGTGAACATAAAATTCAACTCCACTTGGCGACATTTTTACGTCTCAAGAGATCTTCAGCAGTCTGCATTGATTTTCACACCCACACCACATATATCTATCTATACACACACACACACAGACACGCACACACACACACATATATATATATATATACATATACATACGCATCTATCTATACATATATATATATGTTGATTATTGTGTTAACATTGTCTCTCTCTCTCTCTCTCTATATATATATATGTGTGTGTGTGTGTGTGTGTATATAAAGAGAGACAATGTGAACATAATAATCAACACAGCATAGTGACTGTTAGCTTAATACGTTGCTATCTTCAAACGAAATTTTAGTCTAAAGACTTAACAATCACCACGCTTTGTTGATTTCTCTCTTTACACAGTCTATATCTATAAAGGCTGTGTATCATGCATATATATATATATATATATATATATATATATATATATATATATATATATATATATATATATTTATATATATATATATTAGATAAAAATAATATATGTATATATATATATTAGGTAAACAGTTTACCCTGAAGATCCGTTTACGTGAAACCTCGGTAGGTTTGCCGGGCTCCTTAGGATTTATTCTAGTTTATCGCTCTACTTAGCGTATTGAGCACTCTACGTTTTAGTCTTTCTACTCGTTTTGTGTTTTTTCTTTGGACTAAGAACTTAAAGCACTTGGCGATTGGTTTCGTCTTTTTTTGATGGTTTTATTTCTTTTATTTGTATTTTTATCCAGTATTATTTCCTATTACTATAGACATTAATTTTAGTGGTAATACGTGTTTGAGTTGTTTTTCCTGTTTGAAATTAATAACAACCTGCCTTAATTGAGAATTTCTACTGAGGAGAAATTGTACCTCCGACAGGAATCGAGCCGGAATCCCTTCTTTCTATTAAACTGAAGCTCGCAGATCTACATTCACAGAAGTTCCCGAAAAAAAAAAAACGGTTTTTCGTTAACACGTTTATTCATGCTGGCATCGTTGCTGAAAATTATTAGAATGAAAGAATTTCGGTTCGATTCCTGTCGGAGGCACAGTTTTTTCTTAGTAGACCTCCTCAGTTTAGGTATATTATTAATTTCAGAAAATAAAAAACACAGATAACGACTCAAATACGTGTACACACTAAAAATAACATTTATCGTAAGAAAATATATATATATTATTTATAATGCATGCTCTATTTTTAAATCTTTTGAAAGAGTTTTAGATCCTAAGCATTTTGATACAGGTTCATTCTCTTTATATATAAGTGTAAATGTAAACAAAATAAAGAGATATTACCAACTGTATATATGGGTGCGATAGCGTGCATACGCATATAAGAAAATAAATATTTATTTAATTTATGATGTAAACAAAACAGTGCTCAATGTAGATAAACATAGCTATGAAGTATATATTAATAAATACACATATACCTACGTTTGTAGTTCAACTTAAAGGTTTATTGTTTCCAAAAAAAAAATAACAACTGTAATAAGCGGCTCAATTGATTGCCATAAGTGTCTGACGATTTGGGAAACCATGAAACATATATATATATATATATATATATATATATATATATATATATATATATATATATATATATATATATATATGATAAAAATATAGTTTTAATTTGTGCTATATGTAAAAATGCTGAATGGCAGTGAAAGATAGCATGTAAGTATAAAAAATTAAATTTGACAACGAGGTTAACACCGCGAGCTGACAGTCTGTTTCATGCTTGACCGCAATCTTCAGGCTATATATATATATATGTGTGTGTGTGTGTGTGTTAAAAGAGAGAAGAAAATTATAGATAGAAGTAAAGAGAGTGGAAAAAGTATATATATATATATATATATATATATATATATATATATATATATATATATATATATATATATATATATATATATATATATATATTATTTTATGTTTAACATTATATATATATATATATAGATAGATAGAGAGAGAGAGAGAGAGAGAGAGAGAGAGAGAGAATGTATTTGCGAATGCAATGCGGAAATGAACCAGCAAAGATATACACAGACACATAAAATATTAAATATAATATTTATGGTTTCCCATTTGTTCATTTTCTTTTATTTTGACTTTACGCCGCCGATGATGGGAATGAAGGGAAAGGCTAATATAGCTCGGCCCCGGCGTCATCGCAGGAGCTGCCAGAACGAAATTGAAACATGACATGAGACTGTTATGGACTCCAGCTCCGGAGTTGTTCTTATTCTAGTCTGACTGTTAACTATGGCTACAGAGCCCAAACTGCCCTACTATTTACCCATAGTTGGGGGTTTTGAATTCAGAGTTTTTACTTCTCCTTGGCCGATTTCTACACATGGCTATAGAACTATTAAATCTATAGCGGGGGGGGGGGGGGAAGATAAATTCCTACCTTTTCCCAAGCACGTATATGAATGTAATGACTAGAATTCAAACTCGGCTCTCTGATTCCTCAATCCGAGTCACAATCCATTACTCCACGGTGTCCTCTTCAAGCCAGAAGTGTTGGATTATTACTTTTGTCAAGGGTATTAACGCGTAAGTGTGTGTAATGAATTCGACTGGAATTCGAACTCGGCTCTCTGATTCTTCAATCCGAACTGCAATCCACAGAAAAATAAATATTCGATCATTAAATCACGGTGTACTGTCCTAGCGGCCGCTATTCTGAGACCGGTTTTTATTATTAGGTTGGTGCAAAAATAATTACGTAATAATTTCGTTTTTTGACGTTTTTTTAACGTCAAAAAACGACATTATTACGTCATTATTTTTGCACCAACCTAATAGAAAAAAGAAAAACTTTCCATATGTTGACTTTTCTTTAAAAAGGCATAAAATGTGGCTTATTTTCTTTCACCTCTAATGTTATAATCAATAAAATACACCGATTTTTATTTTCTTTAATTCATGCTGATATGATAGCTGAAATAATTTGCCTGAAGACGATATTTTTAAACGATTTCAATGCTAACATAAAGCAATCTAACATGGCTTTTTCAGACTAAACTAAACGCATTTTAATGCTAACACAGCGAACAAAACACGTTTAATGCTAGCATGATATCAGAACGAACATTTTGTGTAACTCGCTATTTTTCTGTCTTTTTTTTTTTTTTTTTCGATATCTTTGACTTTGATAAGTTCTTTTTATTAAGCAAAGTGTTATTAAGTCTGTCAATTATCAATTATTTCATGTACAGTTTTATGTATGCTGGAAGAATATTCATTTGGGACGAAACAAGATTTGATAGACAAGTACGTGATAGCTTTTAACGGAATTGAAAAACACGCAGCAACTTGCTTTGTTTACTTCTATAGCTGTTAAAGGACGGGCCCAACAGTTTTGTCGGCAGGTGCTTATAACAACCCTCTGTTATAGATTTGTAAAATAGGCACGCAAGCATTAAGGCCTACATACATACATACATACATACATACATAGATACATACATACATAGATATCTTAATTTGTAGCTGCAATTGAACAACGCAGTAGAATATGGCAAAATGCGCAGCAGATAAGAAGCCTGGTTAGATAAAAGAGAAAAATTTATGATTGCGTTACAAATGACGATTGATTTGGGGACAGAAATAAAGGAGATGTGACACGAAGAAATTAAACACACACACACACACACGCACATATATATATATATATATATATATATATAAAGAGGGGGAGATGGTCTGAAGATTGCGTCATCACTTGGTGTTGATCTCGGTGTGCATTCTTATATTTACACTCTATACCGAATACTGAGCACTTTCACCCATAAATATAGCATACATTAAAATTATATTTTATCACACACACATACTGCGAATTTGGTAATATATATATAGATATATATATATGCGTGTGCGCTTGTTTGTGTAAAATGAGAACGAATAGAGTCCAATTCCAATGCACGTAACATTCAATTTAAAAGTGGACTCAGTATAAAAGTAGAGCAATATTCTTAATTTTAGGATATTACATCAAAAATATGTAAAAAAAAAAACAAACACTTGGAAATACCAGGATGTGCGGATGGTGTAATGGATAACATCTCATAATTGTAAAAATTTGAGAGCTGCGTTTTAATTCAGGTCAGGTTCGTTATATTCACTTACGCGTAAATATTCTTCTCCCTTCAGCTATGGGTTAATTAATAAGACTTGTATCAATAAATCATTATTGTCTCCAAAGAATAAAATTCTTGCAATGTAAATATATTTCTGGCTTTAAATAACCTGTAAACTGTTGATAAACCGTAGAAAATGAATCAGTCAGAAAAAATTAATAATGGAGAAGAATATGTATAGGCTGAGAGAAATCGATTGAGAAATTACTCTCTGCTTTTAATACTCCTTTCTTATACTATGGTCCATGCAATAGAAAGCTCAGTAGCTACTCATGGTAGAGAAGTACTGAATGTAAGAGTGAGTATGTGGATGTAGAAGGAACAGGATAAGGGGATATATAGCAATTGACCTTTGACTTTGTTATATACCGTACCTATGAACACGAATGGGTATGCCCCAATCCTCATAAATACGTTGGACACTATTGTAAATGGAGGCAATATGTTGTCTAAGTAGTCCACCACTAGGAGTGGTTTACCTACTTCACGCCGCTGGCGAGTATTTTTTTTTTTTGATGTTATAAAGGTTACCATTTCATTTCTAACCTCCGTTTAGGTTATTCCTCATTCAGTAATCTTTTTAAAGTTACAACAGACTTAAAGAAGTTAATATTGTAATATCTAGGGAAGCATCCACAGGGTAAAAGTTTTTGGGAAAAAAAATTGTGTGGAACTTCCTCCTTACGTATGGTATTAGGAGAAAAAGTGGATGGGTACAGAACAGCGATTCTTACTTATAAAGTTCCGAACTGGTACATGTAATGAGTGGAACTCGTTTGAATAATTTGCCATGGAAGTAGCAATGGAGTTGGTTGCATTATAAACTGATAACTGTTGTTTAAAATGAATTGGCCTAAGATAAGATATTCTTCTGGAAAGCCGATATAGCTTTGCTTGTCTGTCTAGACTTTGCTATTCAGAAATCGTAGATAATAAATTGCTATATACTTATCCACCATAACAAAACATTGTTATTCATTTTTAATGATATTCTGAAGTTTCATTTTTCAATACTTCGCTCGATAATGACATTTGCTGACAAAGAATATTTTAACATTATCTAATCTTAAAATGGCATAAAATGTTCAAGCTGGATTTAGGGAACAACAAGCTTTAATTCACTTTATTTGAATCCTGGCTATATGCGGGAAATACGACCTATACTTCAAAAATAGATACAAACTCGTTTTTATCTATTTTATTGTGCACGCTTTCAATATGTAACTTTTATCAATTCGAAATTGAATTACCGGAGATGCTTTATCCTATTTGAACTTGTTGACAACATTTTTATACGTCTTCTTCTATATCTAGAATACATGGTAGCTATTGTACCTAGATTTTTGAATTCAAGCACAGTACTAGATTTGCGGTCAGGTCTCATAATTTTACAGTTGAAATGACTAGATGTAAACGTAAGTTCTGTGATAACAGTTTTTTCTGTCGTACTTCTCGCCTGTGGGGCTTCTTGCTACCCAATCAACATTGATCTTCAAAAGTTTAAATGCAATGTCAATAGTTATTTTTGTCTTCTTGTTCTTTTTATTGACCTCTCTCATTAATAGTAGTTTGTTTTTTCATATTCTCTAACATTCAGTAACACCTTGCATCCTAGTGGCTTTATTGCCTTGCTGGAGAAGAAATAGTTAAAGAAAATACAGGGCGTGGACAAGAGATCTCCCGACAGATCTATCGTAAATATTTCTCGCCAGTTGTCTCTGGGGTGTTTCCTAGTTGAACTTCAAGGTCCGGATGCCTTTTTTTGTTAAATTATATATACGCCAGGTCTGCTTCTTTTGGTTTGATTTGATTCGATTGATTTGAATTTACCTTTTATCAACCTTTTGCAGTTTATTTAAAGTCAGAAATATTTTTAGATCTTTTCTTGGAGGGAAGATTTATGATTTATCGGTAGAAGTCCTGCTAATTAATCCATAACTCTGAGAAAGAGGTGGATCCATACCTTTCCCATAGTTATTTGGCGTAAGTGAATATAAACAAACCCGACCAGAATTGGAACTTGGCTCTCTGATTTTCAATTCCAAGCCATTATCCATTACACCTCCTGCACGTCCCTACTTAAAGTAGCTGGTATTCTCAAGCGGAGAAAATAACGCAATAGTTTTGTACAGTGTCGCAAAGGGTGGCGATACAAAAGCCTTCTTCTGGTAAAGTTGCTCCACAAAGCAGCTAATAAACAACATACTGCTATTTAAAAATGGCGACGCCCATGAAGAAAAGTGGTGCAGACAATTCAAAGTTCTGAGTCTTCTTACTCATGCAGTGAATCAGAGAGGTATTCAAATCAGCTCATCGAGGGCGAGGAAGGCGGTGAAAACAATGAATGTCCTAGCTCAGCTGACAGGTTATTGTGTAAAAAAAAGATGGCGTACATTTACGTTAATAATACACGTGGATATTAGGGATAAAAAGTGATATTCTTCATCAAAAATATCATGATAGCAATTATATATATATATATATATATACATATATATATGAATAAATATAGTCTTAAGATGTGCTATATTTATGAGATAAAGTGCTCAATATCAGAGATAGATCGTGTGTAAATATAAAAGTGACATAGAAGTCAACACTTACAGGCGGCAGTCTGTTTCATGCTAGATGCAATCGTCAGGCTACGACTGGCCTGACGATTGCATCTAGCATGAAACAGACTGTCGCCTCTAAGTGTTGACTTCTATGTTCACTTTTATATATATATAGTTTATGCAAACTTAGGTAATCCGTATGGGTAGACCCGAGGAGGATGATATCCGGAGAGCTCAATGTAAAATTCAGAGCAGATATGTTTGAATAAAAACAGATCACGTTAAGGTTCCATGCAATAAATTATTTCACCATAACCCCTTTAACAGGGCTCTGGATCATCAGACTTTACTTCCGAAAAATGAAAAATGAAAAATTTCTTTTCATTTTTCGGAAGTAAAGTCTGATGATCCAGAGCCCTGTTAAAGGGCTTATGGTGAAATAATGTATTACATGGAACCTTAACGTGGTCTGTTTTTATTCAAATATATATATATATATATATATATATATATATATATATATATATATATATATATATATATATATATTAGAGTGTGCAGCTTATATGTTATATTATAAAGAAATAATTTGTACAAAGTATGAAATAGCAATGTTAATGTGATTACTGAAGAACTCACTTCGCTAACAGGACTTAATGAGACATTAACTTACTATCAATTCCTTGATAATATGATCCTTATATTCGAGTTGTTGCCAGATGGAAGATACATGCCAAGTACTTTCGACAATTTCAAACCGTCATCTTCAGGGCTCAATTTTCTTATATATAGGCAAATACTAAGACGAAATATGTGTAGACCGAAAGTTGTTTCTTTAATTATTCTATATAGTGACAGCTAAATAAATGTTTTGGAGCGTGCGATGTTGCGACGCTAGAGTTCTTCTTCAAATCGATCAAATGAGAAATTCATTTGAATTTTGAATAGTTAGAAATCCACGAAATTTTCTTGTTATGTTCTCTGTTAAAGTGAAATGGACTTCATATAATCCAATTAGTAGAGTAAAAATGTCTTAGTAGTTTTCCACAGAATTTAAGATTCTGATTATTACATAAACATATATCACCACCTCCCTCTATCCCTTGCAGCCCTCGACAAGTTCTTTCCCTCTGCTTCCTTCCCTAAACCACGTTCTGTCATCCACTTGCTTAAGTCTGCCAGGTATGTCACACGGTGTTTTCCCTTGTCTCCCCTTCCCTTTATTCGACCCGTGAGTATCAGATTCTCCAGGCCCTCCTTCCTCATTATGTGTCCCAGAAGCTTCAGCTGCCTCCTCCTGATTTTAAGTATAAGCCTCTTCCTTGTTTGCAAACTCTCTAAGACCATATCCTTGCTCACACGCTTGGTCCATGATATCCTTAGTATCCTTCTGTTGAACCACATCTCTGTCGCCTCAAGTCTCTTCTTCATCTTTGAGGAAATCATCCAACATTGGCTGCCGTAAAGAAGGACAGATGTCACGTAACAGCTCAGTATTCTTTTATTTGTTACCAAAGAAATCCTCCTGTGTCGCAGTACTCTGTCCAGCTTTTGGAATGTGTCCTTGGCCATCCCAATATGTCTACGGATCTCAGTATCGCACTTACAGTCCTCTGTCTAGACGCTTTCCAGATATTTCAACTTTCGCGTCTGCTTGATTCTAGTGTTCCAGACCTTCAAATCGCATTTCGGGTTCATCCTCTTACTGACGACGATAGGTTTCACTAATAACTTGAAGAGGAAAAGATAAGAAATATTATACTTTGATCACAACCTGAAGGCCTGAATACTTACTGAGTATTTGTTTTTTTTTTTTTTATTGAATTACTTTTTAGTAAGGTTTAAACCAAGCCACGATTCTCTGTTTTTGATTTTCATGGGAAACACTTTTTTCGTCGCCAGAAACTAGTCTTGCCTCAATATAACTTTTCTTTGTCGATAAAGAAGATAAACGCGAGTTTTTTAAGCGGTTATCAATGGCCGTTTACACAAGTTTATGTGAAACTTATTCTCGCTTCCGAATATTGCCTAAGGTTTAAAAACAGCGTTTTTGGTTGATTTAACAAGCAACAAACAGCTGAGTAAGCTTCGCAGACATTTCTAAGATTTCTTTAACGTTATGAAAACGAAACGTGAAAGACACAATCAGCTGTTGTCGCTCAAATTATTTTATTTATAAAAAAAAAGGCACGCGAGACCCGATTCCGTTTTATATACGCATGCGCACTTGACCGCAACTTAAAAAAAACGATAAATACAATCAAAAACATTACTAATATTGATCATTTTTTCCATTTATTATATTTTTTACTTTTCGTATATATATATATATATATATATATATATATATATATATATATTTCACTTTAGCCCATCAATCAAACCATTCATGTTACGGTTTAAAGTTATTGAATGACACGAGCCAAGTATTGTATGAAAAAAAAGTGTTTGCGCTATTATGACTGAAGATGTATATTATTCAAGTCTCGCGCGGGATGTTTTTTTGTTTGTTCTTTTGTTTTCTTTTTTTTTATCAACCAAGTCTGTCACTGACACCATAGGTCGAAATTTGGACCTTCCGACTTTTCTCAATACTAAAATATTTCGACTTTTCCCAATACTTAAAATATTCTGGCTTCTCTTCTGACTTTTCCTAATATCAAAATCGTGATTGAAACGCTCTCAACGAAATTAAAGAGAACGTGATGATAGCAATCCAGAAAGAAAAGTTTATAGATTATTAGATTTAGTAGAAATTTTATTCATTTTTACTATTATAGATTTTGTTATAGACACAATGTTTCGGTCAGGTTCTTCTGGCCATCTTCAGGTGTCAGTTCTTTTAGCTGATATCAGATATCTTGCATGCGTTGATTATTGTCTTATTAATAGTGAAGCTGTTAGGATAATTATGTGGGATCTCAATGGAGATACTTTGAAGCAGACGAAGGCTTGACTATGGATTGATACTTTCTGGACGGATCACGTATCCAAATAATGGACCCAGAGACACGTTATCCTGTAGGCAAATGAATAAAATAAAATAAAATAAAATAAAAATGAAGACGAGATATCTTTCGACAGAGACAGAAGAGGAAATCTAACCCCGTAAATCAAATAAATGGTCCCGTTCGGAATTTCTTGAAGTTTACCTTGATCGACAAACACCTGATAACAACCGGTGAGCACAACGTCTGAAAGATTGTGAAAATGACAGCAAAGATGAAGACAGTTGTCCGTATAATATAAATAATGATAACTCTCTATCAGAGAAAATCAAAGTGGAAATTTTTAAATCCTAGTCTACGGTTTTTAATCAGAGATGTATACAAAAGTCTTGTAGCTAGAAACAATTTGAACGCTTTAAATTCTTTAAACCAGCGTTTCCCAACGTTTTCTCAACAAGCTCCCCCTTTGGGCACAAACTTTTTATCACCCCCCACCCCCCACACACACGTCAAATTAAATTTCAAATATTATACTGAATTCATCTTCCGTAGCAAGATAATACTTAGGTATTGGTACAAAAATAATGTTAATACTTTTTTTATTTCTAATAGAAATGACAATGATTAAAATCCTAAAAAAAACTTTTATTTGATAGCTTATCTCACTGTTTTCAATATGATGGTTGTCTTTGGTGCCTATTGGCTAAGGCTCTTACTCTAGGTTCCATGTTGCTAATAATCTTAGATCTCCTCGTTTTGTAATTTGCAGGCGGTTTCTTTGTTTAGTAAGTAGCTGTGTAACTACCTTGAAACCACATTCAGCCTTATGGGAAGTTGAAAAAGCAATTAGAAATGTTTGATAGCTTTCCACAACACTTTCAGAAATTTCCTTTTTGTAGCCAATATTGAATATTTTTTTAAAATCTGAAGAAAATAGATACCTGCCCACCACCACCTGAATATATTCACCGCCCACCCAAATGAAATAAAAAAAAACACCCATTGCCCGCTTTCAACATAACAGAACCCACAAAGGGGTGCTATCACCCACTTTGGGAAACACTGCTTTAAACGAACTGAGTCTGATTATGGCATTGCATCCATAATTATGCAGTTGTTTGAAATACAGTTATATTTCTTTTGTGGCCTCTCTGGCCAACAACAGTCACAGATTTAATGATTCAAATCAAGATACTAATAGATTGTGGTTAACTGTCTGGAATGAGTTTCTTTATATTTACCTGCAGTCTGTGGTCGACTTCTCTTTTTAAAATACTTATACCAGTAGCTAACACTTTCGTTTTGTTTACCTAACCTCACAGAGTGGTTGACTAGTTCTCCAACAGGCTATTCAGCGCAAGTGACTGTCGTGTGACAAGTAGGGCCTCTTTATTGATTAGGAAACCTAATTAATAATCTCTTTCTTTCCAACCGTCTTCAATGCAATAACAAAACAAGAAAGAAACAAGGAGTATATATCTATGGCGCGGCGCTGTGTGTGGTAAAGTATATACATATATATTGAATGCCGGTGATTACAAATAGGCGATAGATTTGTCTTGACATTATCTTGACGGATATGGGAGATTCCACACTGCATGTCGTTTCATTGTATACAAAATCCTTGACTTTCATACACACACGAGCGTGCACGCACATATACCTTCACTCGCATACAACGGGTAAATCTTACACTGACTGACCAGTAAAAAAAAAAAAAAAAAAAAAAAACATTCATGTCTCTCTTCGTTTTAAACCA
>OZ010596.1:32913002-32958002 GCA_963932145.1 Acanthosepion lycidas
ATGATAAACTCTTCGAACTTCAAGTTTGTTGTTCTTTCCCAAATAATAATAATAATAATAATAATAATAATAATAATAATAATACACCGCTAACAAAAATGCCTCTTTATTGATATAGCAGTCCCTGCAGAGTGCAATATATCTTTAAAGATCTTCAAAAAGCTATCAAAATTCAACGACCTTGAAATCGAAATCTTAAAAATGTGACACATAGGAATATTAACAATATCTGTTGTAGTTGGAGCCCTCGGATTGGTTGGAATAATATCAGTAGACTCATTGAACGGATTTCCTGGTAGACAATTGCCTTAAAGAAATACAAAAAATTATTCTCACGAATACAACCCACACCTTATGAAGGGCTTTATATGTGGTTGACAGAACGTGGTCTGCGGGAGGTAGCAGAGGGAAGGAACTTGTTGAGAGCTCCAAAGGATACAGTGATGTGGAGAGCCATGATCGCTTACATCCTAAAACGACATGGCACATAAAAAGAAAGATGGAATGTCAACATCTTGATTATGTCATTATTTTCTTTTCCAGTTACATGTACCATCCATTTTAGTTGTCACTGCTGTTGGTAGTCCTCAAATGATGTGGTTTCTGTTATTTGGTACAGTTCTTTGTTCTGTAGTGCCAGTTCACAATGTTCAAAGAAGGATGATCTTTATCAAGATCCTCAGGACTTACTCGCTCAATTTTTTTTCACCATTGATCTTAGAAAGCAGTTGTATATAGCTGACACTTTAGATATTTCTGAACGAGTTTGACGCTATGCATGACATCCATATGAAAATCTCTATCTGACGAGGCTATTTAAGAACATGACTTGAGTTTTCAGGTTAATGTTTCGGTTTTGTAACAATTTGTGTTGTTGGACGTACCTACCTCTGGCGCAGCCTATTCTATATTCAATTTACTTTTCTCCTATACATAGTTTGTTATAGCTGATCCATACGCCGAATTATCATGTTTATGATTGTTATTTGCAATATTTTCTTAAGCTCAAATTTTTAATGATTCGATAGGGGAATTTTTACGGATATTTTATTGTCATAGAACCTCACCATGGGATTCAGTTATTAACTTAAGAATCAAGATTCATCAGAAAATTCAAATAGGAAAAACGTGAAATTTTCATGGCTATTTCTAGTCAATATGAAGCGTGGATCTTCTTCTTTGAGACCAGTAATGTAGTTACATCCCATACTTTCGCGTGTCCCTGTATACATTCCTTCATCGACGTATTTGTTTAAGTAATGACGTAGTAGTTAAATATCAAATGAAAGATTTGAATTCTACATGCTGATACTCTCCGTGATATGTTGCTAATATATGGCAAGTAAACTTTTGAAATCAGATTATTTCTTTCTCGGATCATCTTGAGCGGTAACAATGGGACACAAAGAACAGTTACTTGTGTAGTTTATTAGGATTAAACATGGATGGAAATGAATCCCTGCTTGAAAATATCGAATATTTCTGTTGTTTCCTTAAAAGTTAAACAGAAATTCTTGTAAACTGCGTCTAGAGATTATATGCAAAAGAGATATTGTCAAATATTTTATGTAAAATTCATAGATATGTGTCATCCAATGAAATAATTTGTACTATTATGTATAGCGAGTAAGCATGAAAGCAATTAAGTCCCAATTTTCAATTTCAGATTGATATTTAGTATTTTTTCAGTAATTATAGCAATTTGCAGTGTCAAGAGATTATTTGCAAGAACTAGAATTTAGTATTATGGCTCGTAAAAAAGAACTAACAATGAATGAAAAGAAATATATAATCAAAGAAATTAGTAAAGGAAAGTCTTCGCTTCAAATTTCTAAGAATTTGAAAAGGGATCATCGAACAATCAAGAAAATATGTCAAATGGGAATTCAACCAAGGAAAAAAAAGTCTCAGGCTGAATTCAGAAATTTAACAAAGCGAGATCTATCACATATCCGAAGAGAATTAATAAGAAAACCAAATGCGTCAAGGGCGTTCATATTTGAGGCCACTGGAGCCTCTATGGTGTCAAGGGAAACAAGGTGCAAAGCATTAAGGAAGTTTGCTGATGTCAAAAATCAAATAAAGAAACCCATTTTAACAAAAAACATAAGGAAAGAAGATTGCAGTGGGCAAAAAAATACATGAAAACTGATTTCAGTAAAGTGCTTTTTACAGACGAATCAAGGATCACCCTCGATGGGCCCGATGGATGGGCTCGTGGATGGGTTTTCAAGCAACATGACTCAAGAAATTTTTTTAAACGCCAACAAGGCGGCGGTGGGATCATGATATGGGCTGGAATTATTGGTAATGAGCTCGTGGGTCAATTTAAACTGAAAGACGGGGTTAAAATGAATTTCAAAATTTACTGTGATTTTCTAGAGCAATATTTCTTTGAATGGCTTGATAACCAGTCTTTAGCCAAGCGTAGATCTATGATCTTTATGCAAGACAACGCACCAAGTCATGCATCAAAGTTTACTAAATCCTGGTTGAAAGAAAAGGGATTTGTTGAAGATTCTCTTATGGACTGGCTTTCAAATAACTGTGACTTGAATCCCATTGAGAACCTGTGGAGCATCCTCAAGAGAGATATTTATTCTAATGGAAGGAAATTCAACTGCAAGTGTGACCTCTTTTACCAGTCGCTAAAATTGCAAATCTAATATCATATGTTGACAATAGGCTGCTAAGAGTTATTGAAAAGAAAGGGGCATTTGTGCAATAAATTTTAGGAGGTTCTTATTATTTTTTAATATATCTTTTATTTTTAAAATAAAATGTTTTTATGTTTTTCCTTTAAGAAATTGACAAATTTGTTCTAAAATCTTTTCATATTTTTTTTACATTAGTTTTACAAGGTATAATAATGTAAAAGTATCAAAATAAATAGTTGCAAATAAACTACTGACAGTCAAATTAGTTTGTTTTGTTAACTTAGTAAAAAATTTTTCCAACCAAAAACAATAGTTTTCTGTATCACTATATATCTAAGTTAATAATATTGAGTAGAATCTAAACAACATCATAATAGGACTTTTAACATTAAAGACGCAACTTTTATACCAATTCATAACTTGCATATAATCTCAAGACGCAGTTTATATTTAATCAATAAACCCAGATACCAGATCAGGACCAATAATATTGCAAATTCTTCTTTGGATTTTATCAAGAATCTGTAAATATATAGTCGAAGCACCAGACCAGACGTGTCAGTAATATTCAATGCATGTACGGAAAGAAACAGAAAAAAATATATAAAGTGTGTGCAATATATGTCGGCGCCTTTTTAAAAAAATATAAACTAGAGACTGAATAGAATTACTTTCATTTCGATTGGTGTTAATTTGTTTTGACTAAATTCTTGTTACCTACTGATACAAAATAATACATTTAGTTTCATCATAGAAATTATTAAATAATCAAAGATATGTTATAAGTTTAAAATAACGTACCTTTTACTTAGAACAGGTGAAAAGGAGTTCTGGTTTGTCTTGCTTTGTTTAACTGCATATCATCTTCTCATGGGTCATTTTATCCCAAAATTTTATTTTCTTATGAGCTTTGGTAGTTTCCTTTTTCAAAAAATGTACTGCTGGTAATTTTT
Organism: Acanthosepion lycidas; assembly: GCA_963932145.1. NCBI lineage: Eukaryota > Metazoa > Mollusca > Cephalopoda > Sepiida > Sepiidae > Acanthosepion > Acanthosepion lycidas. The sequence continues at coordinate 32,916,613 of OZ010596.1, forward strand.
TCTAATGTATTTTTATATTTTCATGTTTTAACCCCAGTGTGGACGTTCACTATTTATCCATAGCTGGGACCCCTAACAGGTGCTACGTCCCTGGGTCAGGCTGTACCTAGGAACAACAACAACTAAGAAGTGGTTTCATGCTCCTCAAAACCTCCCGATCAAAGGCTTTGCTGCCGGATGTAATTTATTGTCATACGCAGGACTAGAAAATCAGTTTTCTCTTAATAAAATAAATATTGATAAAATTTTGCTTTATTTTTGGAATGATGAATTGTCAGTATATGTGTCAGATGTAAGTGTCTTGTCCCTTCAGAACTTGGGCGGTCATGGCTCTGGACAACTTTCCATCGTTTCATAGCACTAAGCAATATTAGCCTCGTTACTATTGCTCCCAGTTCATGCTTTGTTAACTCTTCACAAAGCTCGTTAAACTTAACTTCTGTCTCTCTTGCCTTTAATATGCCTTGTGAGTGTCAAATTCTCCAATCCCTCTTTCCGCCGTATCTGTCCCAGTAACTCCAACTGCTGCTTTCTGAATCTGAAGTATAAGTGTCCTTTTTGTTTTCATTTTCCTTAAAACTTACTCGTTGCTCACATGTTACGTCCATGGTATTCTCAGCAACCGTCTCTAACGTTTTAAGTCTTATATTCATTTGTAAGGAAATTGTCAAGCATTCACTGCCATACAGAAGGATAGATATGAAATTCATCACTCTTTTCTTTGTCGTTAACGAAATATCCTTTGTCTTCTTTCAATCAGTTCGACACAAGCAAGGCTATAAAGCCACTAAGACACAAGTGGTTAATATCAGAAAGTGAAAGAGCCAAGGAAAAAAAAAACGTTATTAAGTCGAGAGAGGACAATAAAATAACAGGATTCAAGGAGATGGAAAATGATGATTGACATTGCATTTAAATTTTTGAAGATCAAAGTTGACAAGAAAGCAAAAAGGCGTGCGATTGTTCAACGAGAGAGAAGATCGAGAAAAGAAACTGTTAGCGTCGAATTTATGGTTATTGTTAGGGGAAAGCTGATTTACTCCACCTATAAAGAACAATAACTCAAAATACAATTGAGTTACTTCCCTTGTTGGCTGGTCGGAGCGGTTATTTCTGAATTCAACATGTTCACAAACTGAAACGCACGTGGAATTGATGGTTTAAATCCAAACTAATCTTTGCTATTCTCAGACAGTAAATGAATAAAATGTTATTTTACTATCCGTCAAAATACACCTATCTCATTTTTATTCGTTTTTGTTCATCCCAACAACCTGGGATATAAAAGTTACATATAGCAATTTCTACGGTGAAATGATGAGACCTAACCGCCAATCTAGTAATGTGTCTAAATTCGTAAAGTCGGGGTAACAAAGAGAAGTATGTTCGATAAGTTCTTGGGAAAAAGATGTCTGGGTGGAACTTCCTCCTAACAATTGGAATTCAGAGTGAATGAGGGTAGTTCGACTTCGTGGACATAGTATGGCAAGTCTTAGCTGTAAATGTCTGAACTCGTGGAACTAAAGAATGAACCCCTTCCGTTATATTTGCCATGGAAATAGCAACCGAGTAACGATAGACTTACAATGTTGCATCTGTGGGGGAAGTGGTCACAGGGAGGACAGTTCACTTTTGAACTAGCTTGCACATTTACAAATCTGTCATTTGTCCGTGCATTGAATACTGCTGCCATATCTGGTCCTGTGCTCCTGCTACTCACCTCGAGGTTCTTGACAAAATCCAAAGAAGGATCTGCAATGTAGACGATCCTGACCTGGCATCTCGATTACAGTCAATTTCTCACCGACGTGACGTGACTTCCCTCTGTCTTTTCTACAAATATTTTCATGGCAACTGCTCTGACGAGATTTTTACCCTAGTGCCCCGATTACATGAATTTTGGTTCTCACCCGTTTTCTGTTGAAACATCTAAATGCGACCGCCTCTTCTGCTCCAAGATTTTTGAATCCCGTTCATCTTTTGTCCTGCCCTCGATTTTCCCTATACTCAGTATCTTCTTTCACTTTCACTTTCACTCCATGTAACACCCTGTGTACTAGTGACATTTCCACTTTGTTTAAGGTGAAATGATAAAAAAAAGGAAGCTAGCTGCAACCGTCTATTCTAATTGTTTCTTTTTTTGCATTTCTTCCCTGTGGAACTCCCTTCAGATTTCTTGCTTCCCTGTCATCTACAATCTTCAAACATTAAAATGCAACGTCAATCACCATCTTCTCTCTTCCTGAAACCTGTTCTTTTATTGTCTTTTCCTCACTTCTCCTCGCTAAAGTTTTCTCATTCTCTTTCACTCTTTGTAACCCGCTGCATTCTAGTGGCATTATCGGCTTGCTTGGAGTGAGATGATTGAAAAAAAAAAGACCGCATAAATGACTTTGGTCTATGTCAAGGCTAGAAAGTGAGGATTTGGTAGCCCCAGCAATACTCCCTTTTTGGTCTGATCTGACTCTTTTAAAGATAAAGTATGGCAGAAGGAATCAAATACTTTATTGAGCAAGGCATTTAGCCGGCCATTTTTCAGCCTCAAAAGTGAATGCATTACGATGATCTGAAGCGTTCCAGTCATGGCTTGATCCAATAATTTTCAGCTTTTAGAAATAAAAACGGTATTTTGCTATATTTGGTGGTGCGTGAAAGGTGTAACCGTGGACGGAGCATGTAAGTAACGAGGAAATTTTGTGGAAAATGGAAGCAAAATGGCTCAGTAGATGAAAGCGTTGGTTGAATCCACTTTGGTGTTCAACCAATGTGGATTCAACCCACGCTTTTATCCACAAGGACACATGGAGTATTGCTGCCATATATGGTCTGGGGCCCCTTCTGTTTGTCTCAAGGTCCTTGATAAAATCCAGAGAAGGATATGCAACGTAATTGGCCCAGATCTGGCATCTCGTCTGCAATCGTTCTCTCACAGACGTGCCGTCACCTCCCTCTGTTTTTTTACAAATACTTTCACGGTAACTGCTCCGATGAGCTGCTTTTGCTGGTTCCCAGACTTCATGAATTTAAGCGTTCAATCAGGCTGGCATCTCGCTCTCACCCTTTCACTGTTGAAACTATTAAATGTAGCCGTCTCTTCTACTCCAATAGCTTAATATCTCACACTTCTTGACTGTGGAACTCCCTCCCCATTTCTTGTTTCTCTGATAGCTATAATCTCCAACTATTCAAATGTAATGTCAATCGACGTCTCCAGATCCTTCTCTTCATCCTTTCCTCTATCACTCCTATTTGCTCTCGCTCCAACTCTCTGTAACCCCTTGCGTGCTAGTGGCTTCTCGCCTTGCTTGGGGTGAAACGCTTAAAAAACAAGAACATGACCAAGTGGATAAAAGCGTTGGTTGAATCCAGTAACTTGACACAAAGAGTTGTGAGTTCAATACCTGACCACAGATGAGATGAACAAAAATACTTGGAGAGTTGTTGAAGGAGATAACTGATACTGAGACATTTGGAAGAGGCGTGGCACGTGGAACTAGAACAATCTAACCCCCCCCCCGGTGGACGAAATAAAGGGTTCAGTTCGAAATTCCAATCACCTGATGAAGACTGGAGTGTACAACGGCCGAAGTATTGTGAATATGGCAACAAAGATGAAAACAACAGCCCGAACAATGTAAAAAAAAAAAAAAACTATTACAGATACCAAAATCAAGCAAATGAGAAAATTTAAAGTATTTTAAGAGAGGATCTAAAACGTGATACTGAAATCAGTGCATTGTGAAACGAAAGATGCTTTTTGAAAACTAAGCAATGTATTACGAAATAGAAAAAAAAAGCCGTTAGAATTAAACTATCATGCAATATGATATATCCCGTGTGGAACTGCCTGCTGGAGGATCTCCTCACAAATGAAGAAGAGACTCGAAGTAGCAGAAATGTGATTTTGCAGAAGGATACTGAGAATGCCATGGGCTAAACATGTGAGCAATGAAGAAGTTTTAAGGAATACAGAAACAAAAATGACGCTTATACTTAGAATTATAAAGAAATAGTTAAAATTTCTGGAACACATAATAAGGAAAATGGGCTTGGAGAATTTGACACTCACGTGATATACTAAAGTCAGGTGAGTCAGAGGAAGTCAGTGAATCAGCTAACTAAAGAGTTTGCATAAATGGTTGACAGAGCTTGGACAAATATGGGATGGCAAATAATCAAAGAAGCAAGGAATGGTGCATAAAAGAAGATTGTCTAATAGACACATTTTTTGTCTGTCGCTCGTTGTTATTTGATATCAGTGTCTGCCGATATCTTGCTAAGGACCTACCTGCAACGCGTCACAGAAGTCGTTTTGACGATTACCTATCTTGGCAAAGAAGGTCAGCTTAATGGAGGGGACCTCCCAAGAACCAGGTCAAACGATCCTGACAAAGAAGGTCACTGAGTGAAAACATACCTTAAGTTCTTGATGAATGTCTTTTTATAGACAGAGCTGACAAGACAAAAAACGCTGTCTCTATAAGACAGTTGTTCCTAGGGGGGGGAGTCAGAAAGACCCATAGAAAGACACAAAAGGGACACGAAAAGAAAGACACGCCCGTTAGACTCTTCATTTCCCCTCAACTTGCTTCACCTTTACCTGGCTCGTCTACCGCAGGTTACAACTGAATAAATTTTGCCTACTACTACAATCGTCTCATGGTTTTATTTCGTTAGTAACGATCTGACCAAACAGTTATTTGTTAAGCCACATGCATTTGACAAGAAGCTGCACCCTGAGCGCGATCTGGTGTCTGGTCTGAGTTGCAACGCCACAGAGCGTAAAACAGAACGCGGAAGTAAAGTAAAGGAAGCATGTTAGGACGTGTTTTATGCTGTTGGCAAGAATTAAGACTGTATATTAAGTAAGTAAAAGAGGAAACATTCGCCTTGCATTTGTTTCGCTAACAGTTTTGTCGACAAATCACTGGTATCTAATCACAGTCAATTTCGATTACAAGAGGACTGATCTTTATCAAGTTTTGACAATGAGGTTAAGAATTTCTTCGCTGCTAAGAAACGGAGAATGTAAATTAATTATGGAATAATTTTGTTTTTATTCTTGTTTTCTGTTAAAATTCTCACTCACGTGTTCTTTTTTCTCCGTCGCTGCATGCCAACGACTAGAAATATTGTCAAAATATCAAACAATTTGATAAAGTACATTTTGATAAAGTAAAATTGGATGCTAGAAGTGGAGAGGGTACTAAATCAAATACTAAAATTGGGAGGGACTGAAATCGATGCTAAAAATGGTGAGGGAGGAAATTAAGCATTAAAGCTAGATAGGCTGAATCGGAAGCTAAAAGTTAAATCAGATGCTAAAATGGGGGTCTAACTCGGATGCTAAAACGGGAAGTAAATTAGATACTAAAAGTTGTGGGAGTTAAATCAGATGTTAAAAGAAAAGAGGCTTAATCATGTTAATTTTAAAAGATTCATTATTATTTTCTTTAAATTATACTCCTATAGAATAAATATTTTTAGAATTATTATCCTGCCGTAAATGTTTTGTTTTTAAATTTTAAATACACATTATTACTGTTCTTTTGTAAATATTTTCACCCATAGACTTTTCCGCATAAAAGACATATAAATATTATACAAGCTAATTGCTTGTTTTTCAAAAATGAAGTCACATCATTTATTTTGAAAATTAATGGCAGTGGTGATTTTAAACAAATGAAACAGCATTATCATAAACTGGGGAGAAGAACTTTGTTTGCTTCACAGTTTCAGGAAGAATTAGGGACAGGCCGAATCCCTCCCCTAACTGGAGTGCTGTAGATGATTTAAGCCTCTTACTTCATATTATGAGTTGGAAGAAAACTCACTCTTTACTGGAATTCGAACTCAGTTCCCTGATTCTCTTTTCCTGTTCCAGTGACAGGCTACTTCACACATTCGATGTATTTTTAATCATTTCACCCCAAGCAAAACAATGAAGCCACTAAGTCGCAAGGGTGGGAGGTACTGAGTGTTAGAGAATATGAGAAAAAAAACATTATTAAAGAGAGAGAACAATAAAAAAAAACAGGAATTAAAACAGAAATAACGATTGACATGGCATTTAAATTTTTGAAAATCAAAGTTGACTGAGACGCAAGAAGTCGATAGAGAGTTCTACAAGTGAGAGATGCGATAGAAGAAACTGTTAACATAGAAATTACGCTTACACCTCGCCATTTAAACTGTAAAATGATGAGACCTTGCCGCAAATCTAGTACTGCGGTTAAATTCATAGTTTATGTACCATAGACGAAATTAATATTCATTTTCTAAAATATAAAAATTTCGCACAAGGACAAAAAAGGGAGATAGAGAAGATCGGTCTTCATCTCTCATATAATTAAATTTAGCTAGCCACAAGCATTGACCTAAACTTACCACAGTATTTCTTACACCAAAACAACACATTTTTCTTACAATTCTTATTACAGGCACCATAATTAGTCGAGTTATAAATTTCATTGCTAGAGGAGTTATTATAGACGCAAAGTTACGGACAAATACACTCTGGAGATATTAAAAAAAAAAAAATAAAATAAAAAAAAAAAAAGATTATCAAAAACTGATACGAGACTACCTTTATAACCAACTGTCGAAACCATCTGACAATGGATTTAATAGTTCTAAAAATATTTGCTAGAATTTCTTCGGGGCAGTGGTTTGGTGGATGTAGACGTTGGTTAGTTAGGTGTTGCTATGATTTAATGACAACAAGTTCAATCCCTACATCAGGCAAGTTATAAGACGACTGAGCTACGTCGCGGAAGGAAATATTTTTTCGCAACTTAAGATAAATACTATTGCTTCTTTCCTTGGCCTGCACCGTCTCTGAACTTTCTTTTTTCGCGGGTGGGGAGATTTTCTTGACAATATAGATAAAACAAACAAACAAACAAAAAGACAGCCTCTTGCGTCTGCATATTGCATGTAATGCAATTTAATTTGATTTAGGGTTTCCACTTATCCGCATTTTCTTCGCATACAGTTTTGTCTTTCTTTCATGCAAACCTGAGGAAGCCAAAGAGAGAAGGTATTTCGGTGAAACATGTCGTTAATAAATTTTTCACTTTTTCTCATGTCCATTTTTTCAGATAATATATATATATATATATATATATATATATATATATATATATATATCGCTATTTGCGTCTCTGGTAAATTGCGTAATTCTTTTTTAAATAATTTAGATTATTGTGATTTTTCTGAAACCGATACAATCTCGTGAGTGGCTACGCCAGTGGCGGTTCCTTTTCTTTTTTAATTTAAAAAAACTTTCCCTAAATAGATAAAGGGCTTCTAAATCTCCGTTAAGTCACCTCAGTTCAAATGAGGAAACTAAGTGTCAGGACATGTAATAATTAGAACATTAAACTACTGTGATAAGTTAGAAAATATAAAACAGGAAATGAGCAGGTTAAATGTCAACATTTTAGGCGTATGTGAAACGAGGTGGACAAACTGTGGAGATTTTATGCAAGCGGCGAGAAAAATGAAAGAGGAGTAGAATTGATACTAGACTAAGACATGAAGAAGCGTTCTGGGATAATAACTGAAAGAATTCTTCTCGCTAAACTAAAAAGAAAGATTGCAAATTATTCATCATAATCGACGGCACAAAGTACAGAAGAAGAAATTGAAAAGTTCTACTCTACACCAAGGCCCTTTGCAAATTGCAAGAAATTATAATTTTCATGTGAGACCTGGATGCCAAAATAAGAAACGAGGAGGATAGTGAAATAGTTGGCGAATTCGGACTAGCAACCCGTAATGAACACAGGAAAAGGGTCCTATAGCGTACAGAGAATGGCCAGGTAGTAGCCAACACCTGGTTTCAAGAATACATAATATGTATATGGGCATGGAAAAACCAAGGAAGAGAAACAAAAACCACATCGACTACATAACTATCAACAAGAGATTCAAGAATGCAGTTTTACACTGCAAAACATGTCCAAGTGATGACTGTAAAAGTGATCACTTTCCAGTGATATGTAAACATAATGAAACTTTGGAAGTTGAAGAAGCCTAAGGCAGCATCCATATTGCAATATGACAAACTTTTGAACGACCCGAATTTGAAGAAGTATACAGTCAATGTAAAAAAAAAAATGAAAATGGAAATTCGAAGTAGGACATATTAAGAGAAGCTTTAGCAACATCAGCAATTGAGATCAACCCAAAGGAAAAAGACGGAGAAAAAAATGAATGGCTGACAGATGAAATTCTCGACATTAATGGAAAGGAGACAAAAAAAACAATGCCAAGATACGGACACTAAACAAGTGTGACAATGCCCACCATACGTCATAGCACAAGCTGTGACGACATCCAAGGTCGGCTGTATATGCATATACACCCGACTTGCTATGTTCACAGGTTTGGCCCTGATCGAATTCAACAAAGAATGACAAATGCTTTTCAAAACATTGGGAAGTAGCAAACAATACGATTTCTCATTAAATCGGCAATGTTTTCCCTCAGCTTCGAGAAGGTGAATTGCTATCTTACTAACTTCCGGCCAAATCCTGACGTAACAACAAGGAAAACTTAGTAAGGGCGATTTCAACCCGGTGGAAGCAACTCCATCATTACCTACAAATACTCTGACGTCAGCGTGACAGCAATTACGGGGTCTGGGCAATTTTTGCTATTGGTCCATATTCAAACGTATAAGCACCTCGCGAGAACGAGAAGATACAAGCATAGGGTGAGAGAATAGTAGAGGCATGGTACAATGGATAATCTATATAATAAATGCGAATGTCAGTATGTCACACTTTTTCAACTTTACTCCTAGAGGCTGTAGATCAACATATCTTACCATTTTGGAACCAGGCCAACTCCGTGAGAAAATTAAAAACATTCCGGGCCGGATCCTGAAATTTTGTATTCCCAAGTTTTCATTACTGCAGTTGTTTTCGTGAATTTTTGCGAAGAAATTTTTTTGTACGATAACAATTTTTATAACTTGGAAATAAATTTAGGAATAATCGAAATTAATTGCGAAATCCAGCGAAAGTCACCAATGAAATCAAATTTATTGCCTGTACGGAAAGTAAGGACCTACATACATCAAATCGTCTTTAAATTAAGTGGCAGCAGAAGAATTATCGATAAACTTTTAAAAGGTAAGCTTAAATATTAATTCAATACTTAAATCCAATCAAGGATCAGTTCTTCTGTAGTTTATTGTTGCCTATCGCATCTACTCCTCGCTACCTAATGGGATGATAAGGCGGCTTTTAAACTAGTCTTGGATATATTTGAAGGGACAAGGGAGAGAAAGAGAAGATAGAGGCAACGCATGAGACAAGAAAAGAGACATGATAAAATAGATAACCTTAGTTGTATTGGAAGAGATAAGGGATGAGAATGAGAAGATATAGTGAGAGAAGACCAGTGGCTTGAGATAATGTGAAATATCCATGGATTTAGCTAATACTTATTATACTTACGTGTGTGCGCGCGCGCGTGTGTAAAGGAAAAAGGAATTATATTTTTTAAAAACTCCAAGAGTCGATAATGGGTATTCTTTGTGGATTTGCTATTCTTATACTGCGACAGAACCACAAATGGTGATATAGTGAGATGTTACGGTGCCGTCCTGGATATCATGCTTGACCCAAGTTGATAGAAGTTTTGCTGGAGACATTACTGATTGTACAAAATCGCACACACGGCTATTGCCCATATCAATACTTTGAGCGCTACATTTGGATGCAATTGACCGAACAACTAGTAACTGCAGTTTGCAGCCTCTCACCCGTCATTCCAGTATTGAAGCACCTACTCTGTGTAAATAAATTCGATATTCTTTGTGGTAAGCAATAGATTTCCCAGTCTTGTAGCTAAGAAGACGTAATGTTGTGGTCAGCGGCTGGGTCTAGTATCCATGACATTCTCGAAGTCCCTTTAGAAGTTCCATAAAAAAAAAAAAAAAAAAAAAAAAAGACGGAGAAAATAAATAAGTCAGGGAGGAGGGTGAAGAAAATATGGCGCTATTGTCTTGGTCGATAGCCGTTCTGTCATCAGCAAACACCACAGGTGGAGGACAATAGTAAACGGAACAGGTTCTCTCAGGTTTGGCAAGGTAAGATGGATTACTTGGACGGGACGTATCAAGTGAAGGGAAACGAGTATTATTTGCGAGTCGAGAAGAGAAAATAAGGATAAAACAAGAGAGATTTCATAAGAAAAAATAGAAAGGAAAGAAAAGTACAAACTGTCACAATAGAAAGCTTTAAATTTTCTTTTCTTTATTACTTTTTCTGCCTTTTCCTTCATTTTCTTTTTATCTTTTTATACACTTTCTTTTCGCTTTTATACTCACTCGAGGTTACCTGTTAAAGAGCAGAAACACGATTGACCAACCATTGTTAGTAAATCCGTTTTTAACCCGGTGCTTTGTTAATGCGACATTTTAGCGAACAGATAATCAACAGGCATATATATATATATATATATATATATATATATATATATATATATATATATAGAATAATAATAGTAATAATAATTATAATAATGAACTCTCCCGTCGCTTTCGACGTATGAGGATCTGCCAGCTTATTGATTCAGTTATGAAGGTTTATGCGATAATCTTAAGTGGCATTTAAAACCCGCTAGTGATTTACAAAGGAGGCCACATATATATATATATATATATATATATATATATATATATATATATATATATATATATATATATATATATATATATATATATATATTATATTATATATATTATTATATAAATATAATTATATAAATATAATTATATATATATATATATATATATATATATATATACAAGAACAGGGTTGATACAAATGGGAAAAATTCCGATAACCAAAAACACTATTCTTAAAAGAGTGTTCAAAGAGCAAATAATATGTATTCACGAATATAACGTATGCTTGTTATAACATCACTACAAAAACAAAAATTGCAATTTTCTTTCAACACTACTGGTGTCTTATCAAGTTATAATTTTGAATATATATATATATATATATATATATATATAATATATATATATATATATATATATATAAGAAATATAGTCTTAACGTGTGCTATATTTATGGGATAAAGTGCTCAATATCAGAGATAGAGCGTGTATAAATATAAAAGTGAACATAGAAGTCAACACTTAGAGGTGACAGTCTGTTTCATGCTATATGCAATCGTCAGGCCAACAGGGAAACAGGAAGCAATGAAGTGGATGGGGATTCTTGGAGATCAAATGCCAACAAAACAGGAAGTAGGGTATATCCGGATGCTTGTCTATATAAACCGCCATGCTTGGAATCGGGGAGGGTTCTAGTCCGTCCTTGGCAGGAGACGGACTTGTCTGTCGCGCGGTTCCGAAGCCGTTTATTCGTACTGTATCGGGATGTCTGGATGGTTGAGGAGTTCGTATGGGTTAAAGATGTACATAGCAGAAGTTGTCCCCAGTATCACCTACCTATCCACCCAGGCGAACAGGTGAAGCCCTGAATAAAACATCTAAAAGGATACGGGGAAAATGGTTCGCGTTCTTATTTCTCAACATGGCAGTTATCTTTCATTTTGTTACCTTGTGAACATGAAGTGCTCCCTTTCCCAGCTTTCGGTTCAGACCGACGAGATTGGGAATCAAAATGCAACGTGGGGTTATCATTAGCCAGTCGGTGGAGAGCTTGATGGATAGTTGCGTTTTATGGTGACATCTCAAGGAGCTTCTCGTGTCTTATCTTATCAAATACTTTAAACTAATCTCGGACCGATAGATCTTTCTGCATTCGCAGTGATCCCCCTGATAAGATTCTGGTCATAAAACTGGCATTTCTTTTTCAAGTGTCTTGAACGTGGGCATTCAATTCTTGCCCTTTAATGGTTTCATTTAGCTACAGGGTTCTCTTCAGTAGAAATCCTAATGATTAATTTGATTATCTTGCTCATCAAGCTGATTATCCAATTCGATTGTATCTGCTTTCTTTCTATTTACATAATATAGATCTAAAGAAGTCTTTCGGATTTTTCACCGCTGTTGTATATTTCACTTTGGCAGCCATATCTATCCCCAAAGGAAATTGTCTAAAGAAGTCAGCATCTCTATTACAATTCCATCATTTTCTTAATAATTTCTTTCCAAGCAATGTGATAATGCCACTAAGACGTAATGGGTTGATGAGAGTGAAAGAGAATATGAAAACTTTAGTGAGAAGAAAATAAAATAAAAGAACAGAAGACAGAAGATGACGAGTGACGTTGCATTTAAATTTTTGAAGCAAGTAACCAAAAGAGGGTTTCAAAGGCGAGATGTTCGTGAAAAGAAAGTATTAGAATAGAAATTACGGTTATATCTAGCTATTTCAACAGTAAAACAATGAGACCTAATTGCCAATCGAGTACTGCGCTTAAATTCATGCAGTCGCGGTACCAAGAAGGAGAGCTCATTAGAACAATTGTCATGAACATATTTATAGAAAAGACACAGAGAAGTCACGTCGCGTCGAGATGCCAGGTCAGGACTGAGAATATCACAGATTCTTCTCTGGATTTTGTCGAGTATGTCAATATATGGCAGGGGCATCAGACCAGCAATTTTCACCGCATGGACGAATGGTTGATATATATAAATGTTCACGTTGACTGCTGACCTGAGATGGAACAAATATATTGAGTCAATTGCTTCGTCCACCGCAAGGAAAGTTGGCTCCCTGTGCCGCGCCAGGAAAATTTTCTCCCCGGAATCGATCCTTCAGATCTACAAATCAACAATTCGCCCTTGCATGGAGTATTGCTGCCATATATAGTCTGTGTTCTTGATAAGATCCAGAGGAGGATATGCAATATAAGTGGCCCTGATCTAGCATCTCGTCTACAGTCACTTTCTCGCAGACGTGCTGTCACCTCTCTCTGTCTTTTTTACAAATACTTCCATGGTAATTGCTCTGAGGAGCTGCATTCGCTGGTTCCCAGACTTCATGAATTCAAGCACCCTACGAGGCTGGCATCCCGCTCTCACCCTTTCACTGTTGAAACTATTAAATGTAGCCGTCTCTTCTACTCCAATACCTTCATATCTCGTACCTCTCGCCTGTGGAAATCCCTTCGCTATTCCTGTTTCCCTGAGTGCTATAACTCCAACTATTCAAATGTAATGTCAATCGACATCTCCAGTTGCCTTGATCTATCCACTATCCTTCTCCTCATCCTTTCCTCTATCACTTCTATCTGATCTTGCTCCAAAATTCTGTAACCTCTTGCGTCCTAGTGGCTTCTCGCCTTGCTTGGGGTGAAATGCTTAAAATATATATATATATATAGATTCTGGTGAGAACGTGGCCTGGCATGATATAGTGAACGAACCTTTCTAACAGAAGACCAAGCAATTCATTCAATATAATCACTCCAGTTCGTCAGTGGAAAACGTGAAGCCAAGAAGGTGCAATGAGTTGCTCACCTGGAGGTTAGAATCAACCATTCTGATGAAAGGCAAAAATGGTACTCTGTGTTGATTATACGGTAGTAGTTTCGTTTTAGAGGCGTTAAAACTTATAAACCATTTCTTCAGTATCTGTCTATATTTCTGGGATGAGGTATTATGTACACTATTTACATTATTCAGACTACTGCCCTCATCTTTGTCGCCATATTTACCACAATGTAAATAGTAAACCATTTCTTGTTAATCTCTGGAGATATTTTCGAGAGCAGCTGTCAGTTTTACTTTGGTGAACCTATAGGAATTTGGTGGATCTATTAGTATTTGGTAGACCTACTGGAATTTGTTGGACCTCATAGAATTTGGTGAATCTAATAGAATTTAGTAGACCCATTGGAATTTGGTGGACCTACTGGAATTTGGTGGACCTAATAGAATTTGATGGACCTATTGGAATTTAGTGGACCTATTGGAATTTGGTGGATCTATTAGAATTTGATAGACTTACTGGAATTTGGTGGACCTAATAGAATTTTGTGAACCTAATATAATTCTGTGGACCTACTGGAATTTGGTGAACCTATTGGAATTTGGTGGACCTATTGGAATTTGGTGGATCAATTAATATTTGGTAGACCTACTTGAATTTGGTGAACCTAATAGAATTTGGTGGACCAATTGGAATTTAGTGGACCTATTGGAATTTGGTGGATCTATTAGAATTTGATAGACTAACTCGAATTTGGTGGACCTAATGGAATTTGATGAACTTATTAGAATTTGGTGGACCTAATGGAATTTGATGAACCTATTAGAATTTGGTGGACCTATTAAGACAGGAGTAATAATTGCGTCATCATAATAAATACCTTTGTTGATGAAGATACGAAACAAAGTATGTCCCAGGATAGAACTATGGAGGAGCCTCGCATTAATATGAAAGGATCTAGAAGCATGTCTATTCGAAATAACTTTCATTACATGATTGATTAAGAACGTGAAAATTTTCGGTCTGAATACACTATTCCCTTTGAGTTTGTAAAGAAGTTCAGAGTGCCAAAAGCTGCCAAACACATTCGAGATATCTAAAGCCATAACCCGTGCCTCTGTTTTCCTTCCAGGTTTTCTTATCATTTTATGATTGTTGTTCTTTAGTTTTTATGGATCCTACTGAGAAGCACTTTTTCGGTGCTGCTGTCTTTTTATGAGTGTATGCCTTACTGAAATTCACCCAGTACAAGTCTCAAGAAACACTCAAGGTAGAGCGATAAACTTAAAAGGCTTACGACGAATGAGATTTATGATACGAATAAGACAGGAAGTAGTAGCAAGTGAAGATTATGAGGATAAGAAAGAAAAACTCTTGACTTGCTCACCTGGAGGTTAGCATCAGCCATCCTGATGAAAGGCAAAAATGGTACTCTGTGTTGATTATACGGTAGTAGTTTCGTTTTAGAGGCGTTAAAACTTACAAACTAAGCTAAGGTTAAGCTAGTAGTGTCAAGATAATCAACCACGCAATAGTCTGTTCCACAGAGTAGCAGTTCTTGGGGAAAAACTTTCTAAGTTGAACTTTCTTTTTACATTTAGAACACGGGGGAAATCAGGACGGTTCGATTCTGTGGAAATATCATGGCGTCACCTAGCTGTAAATGTTTGAAGTAGTGGAACGAATGTAATATTATACTGGAATGGGTTTTGCGCTCAAATTTAATCCAGAGCAAAGGAAGTCAGTTGCAAGGTTGACATTGGGTTACTGCCGACCACAGAAGCACGTAACCTCACACCAATTTTCCAAGCGTGGGAATGGCAAACATGGTAGATAAATATAAACAATGGCTCTAGAAAAGTTGGGCAGTCTTTGATACAACGCAGATGAGAATGTAAGTTTCTCCGTTTCGCTACGAGGATTTTGGGGGTCGCGCTACACACTCTGCTCCAGTGTAATTGACGAAGTACGGGAAATGAAAACCGGTCAAGAAAACCGGGTTGCACGTGTTATTATTTTATGGACACACCCACTATTAGACTAAAGCAGATGTTCTGACCAGGGTGAAATCCCTCCCAGGGAGATTTCAGAGTTTCGTAGGGGAACTTTTTCACAAGTTCCTTATTGACTGTGATCTTCATAAAAATAAAATCGATTTAAATACCATGACCTTTATCGGTATTCTGCTGATTTTTTTTATTGGGGTATGCTTCTATTTATTCATTTAATAATTAGTTATGAATTAAAATGAATTATTGCACATGTATTCATGTTTTAAAATCCATCAACATTTTATATTGCTATTAAATATGTAAAGTTCCTCTATAAACATAATCCATGTAAATGTATATATACTAATATGGAAAAGATTTTCAATAATACATGAATATAATTTTGAACACACCTTTTGAGTCGGACAGACCTGGAAAGGTGGGCATGGCATTCTGGCTTATCGCAGAAAAGGTGCATTGGACAAAACGGCTGAGAAAAAAAAACGGTTGGACTAAATCATTAATTTGTCTGAACATTAGCAATGGAAATAATGATAGAGATAAGCTTGAAACATTACGCCCACATCTATCTTTTGCAAATTTCGATCCTCAGTGATTTTTCCGCTTTCATGGCCTTCTTCAGGATTAAGCGGTCCTCTGGCTGCAGCCACCGGCGTACCACTGGGGGACCACTGGTGGTCTGCCAGTGGTTATATTGCCGGGACAAACACGTCGGCGGTCCGACAGCGGGCCACCAGCGGTAGACGAACGGTTGGACTAAACCATTAATTCGTCTGAACATGGAAATGGTGATAGAGTAGAGGTAGGCTTGAAACATTACCCCCACATCTATCTTTTGCAAATTTCGATCCTCAGTCGGATTTTTTTTCCGCATTTATGGCCTTCTTCCAGATTAAGCGGTGGGCCTCTAGCGATCTGCCAGTGGTTACATTGCCGGGACGAACACGCCGACGGTCCAACAGCGGGCTACCAGTGGTAGACGCTAGTAGCATGTCACCCAGTGGCAGACTGCTGGCTCGTGTGTAGGGAATTCTGCTTTTGCCTGCAAAAGTTAATGCTATGTTTGCAGGGTAATTGTTATTCTGAATGATACGCTTGAAGTAGATTATTTTCTTTTGCTATGTGTCTAGCTCGTCACTTTTTTTCTCTGTGTTGTACACTGTTCTGTACGCTGTGTGGGGGAGAGGAATTGAATTCAAGGTATTGTGAATGTTCGATTGCGATATACAGATGTTTTGAACCCATTTCTGCGGAAGGCTAAGTGTTTGTTATTATCTTCTATTATGAAAATGATCGAAGGTCTTATTGAACTCACATGGCCCACCGTTATTTGTACAGCTTCCTGCTGAGATCAGAGTATGAAGGTGTCATCTTCGCTTCTCAGTCATACTTTTGGCTGCAGTGGAGCTGTTCCTAAAGCTATTTCCTTGAAGTATTCCATATATATGATTGCCATCATTGGTGAAAATAGTGAACCCATAGCCAAGCGTTCCTTCTGTTGGTATATACCAGACTCTAGTTGGAAGAAAGCTGTCTGTCAACATTTCCATCAGGTTATCTGTTGGAATGATAATACGTTCACTAAGAGAGGAGCCTTATTCCAAACAGTTTCCTACCACCGACAGAGTCTCATTCGTAGGAAATCTGGTGAACAGACTCACTGCATCCAAACTTATCATCCGGTTGCTCTGGATGGGGCACCTCAGATCGATTCCACCAAGTCCCTAATATATAACCAGGACTTCCCATGTTTTCCACTTAGAATTGTTTCATGGGACTATAGTCTAGTGAATTAAAGCGTTAGTTCGTGAATTTTGCGACATCGTAATTGTGAGTTCAATCACTAGACCGGGTTGTGTGTACTCAGTGAAAACGAGGGCGAGCAATAACTTTGCAGTACTAAATAAGAACTAGACGAGATATGCCTGGATATGGACAACAGAACGAGAACACTACCTCCGAAGCTGAAATAAAGGGTTAATTTCGAAATTCGCTGATTCACCTGATGAAGGTCGGAGGGCGCAACAACCGAAACGTCTTCTGTACAATAGCCCACGTATAAATACAGGCGATTTCGCTTTAGATAATAATAATAATAATAATAATAATAATAATAATAATAATCAAAATAGTGTGAATAAACGCCAAGTTCACATCATTGAAACTCGAACCCTTAACCTGATTATTATTCCTTAACTCGCTTACAGCGATTCGTGAGTGCAGAAGTTTTCTATGACAAAACTAAGAATAGTTAAATTTGACCCGCTTCATCTTGCGATTACATGAGAATTCTTTTTCTTCTCAAACAACAGAGAATCGTAATTATCTTTTCTGGTTAAATGATCTGATGTTGTTGATGGAAAATATTTATATTTATGGCCATAGAGGATTTCGTGGGTGAGTTTTGAGCATTTTTCAATTAAATCAACCAATTCTGTCTTACTTTTAAAAGTAGTTTCGCACAACACCACCAAATGCTACAAAACCAAAACATTAACCTGAAAACAGATCAAGACTTTCATATCGTGTCATGAATGGCGCAAAACCCATTCAGAAATATCTAAACTGTATACAACCGCTTTCTCAGATCAATGGTTAAAAATGGCTTTGAGCGAGGGAAGCCTATGAGTCTTGGTGAACACCATCCTTCTTAGCACGTTGTCGGCTGGCGCTACAGAATCACAAACAAAGAACTGCACTAAATAACAAAAACCACATCACTTGAGGACTACCAACAGCGGCAACAACTAAAATGGATATCACGTGTAACTCGAAGAGAAAATAATGACACAATCAAGATGTAAACCTTCAATACTACTTCAAACAAAAGGTTAGAAAGGAAACCCCAATTAAGATTGGAAAGGGCGATAACAGCTACAGGACTTTAGAAGTCGATTTTCAAAAAAAAAAGAAAAAATGTTTTAAGAGAAAGGTTTCATAAATTTCAACCGACAGCAGTACTGGATGTTCAGTCAATGAATACTTAATATTTCCCTATAAGGAAACGGCTAACATTACTATTTTATTTTAGTCATTTAGTTTTGGGTTTGTCTTTAACAATCAGTCAGTTATCTGCCATACGTGATACACACTTAGGCGATCATGACTGACGAGGCATATTTTTTATTCCCGCAGTAGGTTGCCATTTTTTTCTACGATAGACCAATTACTATCCAAGGCTATAGAACCCGGTCTTCTCTGCTATTTACCCATAACTGGGAGGAGAAAAAAAAAAGAATTCATACGTTTCCCAAGGGTATTAGCACGTAAGTGAATGTAATGGACTCGACTGAAATTCGAACTCGGCTCTCTGATTCCTCAACCGTATTTATTGCCTATTTAACTGAGAAATTGGTTTGCTTCGTGTCCACCGAATTGTCTGTTTTTAAGCTTCGTGATTTTTACATCTAAAACGACTTACAAGCATAAAAAGCTGCTTCGGCTGCTCATTGGTTTATGTCGAATATGAAAACTAATATCTGACTTGATATGATTTCCAGACTTCGTTTGTTCTCGTGTTAATGAAATTTGTTCGAAAGACGTTAGAAGAAAGATTTTGAGAATTGTTGAAGCAAAGAGTCTCGGAGGTCAGTTTAAGTACGACTTTCTCTGCACTGATTGAATTGCCAGGTTAACTATTTGTACGCGTAAAAAAAAAAAATACCAAAGAAATACAGAATTTTCTGCGAGGATATTTCTAAGACATCCAGTGGGTACTTGAAACCGCTGTCAATAACGACTCCTATACTTATACTGTTTTTTCCCTATAAGTACCTCTGGCGAAGTTTCATTTATGAATTAGATAAGAAATTAACAACAATAATTATTTAATGAAAGATAACAATTATAAAAAACTATGCTCTAAAATCAGAAATGCGAGTAATATGAATGCTGTCGAGTTCAAATACTAGTCTAGTCCGTTGCATTCACTTTCTTACAAATGCTACTCAAAAAGACATGTATCCACTTCTCCCCAGCTATAGGTTAAATAGCAGCGAAGACTGCTGTAACTAAATGTAATACTCCTTTCCTTACCCTGTCAGAGATGTCAGTTCTTTAGTGGGTGTAGTTTCGCGTATGTTTTTCGCATTTGTTAATATTTCTGGATGTCTGGGTGATTTGGGTAAGTTTTTGTTCGAGTGTATGAGTTATTTATTATCTAGTTCCACGTTATTTTCGTCTAGTTAACTGGTATTTCTGCCATGGTTGTCATTGTAGGTGGCTTCTAACTACGGTTTTGTTTGTTTACTGTAAATACTTTAGAGCATTGTAAATACACATTGACAGGATTAGATTTTTAAAAATTCTTAGTCTTATTTCCCTCGCCGTATAAACAATTGTACATATCGGCTTGGTTTGGTTTACCACAATTGGTTATTTAATGCCGACAAGATTTTTATTGCTGGTAATATTTTTCAAAAAGTATTTCTGGTAATATTTTTTTCCAAAAATGTATTTCTGGTAATAATGCATTCTTGGTAATAATTTTTTCTTCAAAAATTTATTGCTGGAAATATTTTTTACAGAAATGTACTACTGGAATTAAAACCTATTTTTACACGTTTTGATCCCAGTCTGGGGGTTAACTATTTGCTCATAGCTGGGATCCTAAAAAGTGCTACCATCACGGATCTGGGTGGACCTAGGAAAACCAGCAATTAAGAGGTGGTTTCACCCTCCTCAAAACCTCCTCATCAGAGGGTTTGCTGTCGGATGTAGTTTATCGTCATACCCAGGACGCGTACATATGGGGACTACTTAGGACTTCATTGAAAAAGCGTTGTATTATGGTGATAGTATTAATTGACTTCTTTTCTATGGTTTATCGATCTTTTGCAAATTATTTCAACCCAGAAAATATTTTTTTCATTGTTAGAATTTTTTGAGATAATAACGGTTTAGTAATAAAACACTTACTAATTAACCCATAGCCGGAGAAGAAGTTGATTCATACCTTTCCCTTTTCTTTGCATGTAAGTGAGTACAACGAATCCAACTGGAATTGGAACTCTGCACTCCATTATAGATTACTTCACTCGCGCATCCAATCTTCAGCACCTGGTCTTCCCAAGTGGTCACCCATTTAGGTACTGAGTAGGTAGCTCGACGTTGCTTAACTTCGGTGATCGTACAGGAACCGGTGTTTCAATGTGATGTGGCTATAAACGTAATGTTAATAGGTGTAAGAAAGGTAAGAAAGTGTTGTTTTGGTGAATGGAATATTGCCAAATGACTTGGTCAGTGATTGTGATTAGTTAAGTTAAATGTTAGGATAGAAGATGACCATCTCTTCCGTCTGCTCCAACTTTTGGCCTTGTGCCACATTTTATGCAGTTTTCATAAATAAATATCGCAACAAATTACGTAGCAATTATTTACATTATTTACACTGTGCGGACTGTTGTCCTCATCTTTACTGCCATATTCACGACGTTTCGGCTGTTGTACACCCCGGCCTTCTTCAGCTGATTGTAATTTCGAACTAAACCCTTTATTTCACCTACCGGAGTAGATTGTTCTAGTTCTACGTACCATGCCTCTTCCGGATGTCTCAGCTAGCCATTTTTTTATGGTCGAGGATGTATTTTCAGATTTATAGGAAAAGCGTTGCGGGTTCTTCAACGTGGTGCAATGGTTAGCAAGCTTGTCTCGCTAGAACAATTACAACTGACTAGTGAGTTCGATCCTCACTGGATGCCCCATACTATCGGCCTTGTGCCGTAACTAAGCTACTTTTTTTTCGGTTGCTACTCTTTTTTTTTATTGATTCAGAATAGTGAATTTCTTTTATTATTTATCCTTCAAATATTTTTAACAACAATAATAAAAAAAATATCCCCATATATTTGATGATAATTTTATACTTTTATCCTTTCCTTATTTATTTAATGATTTATATTATTAATTCCAATAATAATTCTTAAAGTGCGACGTTTGATGACGAACTGTTTACTCCAACATGCAGTATAAAATGTATATAAGTGTTAATGTTTGTATCAATATACTTCGGGTAGATGGAACGCGTTATCCCGGGAGGGTAGTCGATCTAAGAGAAGGAAAACTCTTATTTTAAATCTCCGCTGCCTTGCCGCCATACCGAATCATGGGAAAGGGTTCGGGAGTAAACGTTGAGGACAAATCCAGGGCCAGAGTCCCTAAATCAGCTCGATGTTATGTTCAACTTTATTCTGGCAACTCGTGCGACGACGCCTGTGCCAAGCTGTATTGGGTACTGCCTTTCCCTTGGACAACATCCGTAGGGTAGAGAGGGAAGACGTACTGCATGGGTAACAGCTGATCTCTCATCAAAACCTGCCTAGACCTGAGCCCTAGAGAAGTCATAACAGAGGCTACACCGCCCGCATCATCAGCTGAGATATAACTCCTTGGGCGCAAATCCAAGGTCTCTCGAGAGCAACGGATGCCATATATATATTTTTTGATTAACCATATTACTTAGAATGATTGCTTCACCACTTACAGAGTGGGATGGATAAATTGTCGTTTAAATTACACAAAATGAAAATAACACTGACATCTCATTTTAACGGATATATAGGGTGACCCCAAAAAACGGGAACTTTTTAACAATCCAATAAAACCAAGAGTGATGGAAGAAAAATATTTTATTCATAGTAATTGAAATCATAAAACATGCTATTTAAAAAACAATGATGGAATTTTCATTTTTTTTAAAATTACGTCCTGTAAATGGCGTCCTCCTGTACGAATGCATTCTTGAAATCTGCTGTTGAGATTCCTCATTGACTGCTGCAACATCTCAGCTGGGCTACTGTGAATTTCATCTTGAATTCTAAATGGCGAAATGTTTACTTGCTCAAGGTCACTGTCTTGCAGTATTGCCACTTGCTCAAGTCTGGCAATACACACTTCAAAAATTGCTGTTTTTTTGGGTCACCCTGTATTTACCAAAATTACACAAAAATATCTTGAAATACTAAAGAGTAAATTTATTCAATAAAATCGCCATTGATTTCAATCCCAGCCTCCAGACGACTTCAGAATCTCCTTCAACTCTTCTGGTCGGTCTCCTTGGTGAATACTGCCATAATCCTCTTCAAGTCACTTTATGTAGGCTTCCGTGTTGAGTCTGGGGCCCTGTCGGAAGATGAATAGAGGCATAACGTCGTCATCACTAGTGATCACTCCAAACACTATATTGACTGGATATATCATCCAACTCTTCTCTGCACTGTCCTCTGATTGACAGCCAAACACTCGTTTTGGAGCTTTGGAGCTTTCGGTGCGAATGACAGCATACCGTTTCCAAATTTCTAGCGGAGTGAATTGCATCATGGCGCTCTTTTCCTCGCAGACAGTGCCCAACTGATCCTACTATACTGTGCAGTCGATAAAATCAAAAACAAACAACGCACGTTAATTTTTTAAACCCTAAAAAATTTCTTGAAATTATTCAGTGATAAATATTTTTCAAATATATTTATTTTAATTTTATAGAAATAATTTAATTTTTTAATAGAAATATTTTAATTTTTTTATAGAAATATTTTTAATTGAAATACATGCGCACGCCCAAGCATACAAACATAATTTGAATGAAATTGAAATAGAAATATATGCCGCATGGTCTAACTCCTCTTTCTGTCTGAAAACAACCCCTGGGTAACAGGGAAAAAGTATAAACCAGTTCCTTGAAGTCATTCTTATGGAATCTATGTTTAAACTGAATATATTTTCTAATTAATGTAGTATTTTAAATGGACAAACAATTTAGATTTGAAATTTGATCATTTTGCGATCGGAGAAGCGATGTAGGATCGAACGAGTAACTTATATTTTTATTTTTCAATCACTTTCGACAGTAAATTGTGGGCAGATGAGATAAACGTGTGGATGACTGACTCCTTGATCGCGTGTTTCTCTGATCGACGCAAATCGTGGAGAAATATGAGCGTCTTATAAGAATCTTACATTGTTTGTCTCTAGTGTCAACCTGCGAGGAAAACTGATGACCAGTCACTGATCACATCTAGCAATCGAACTGTTTGCTTTACTGGCAGCTTAACACTGCTTAGTTACCGGCCAACCTTTCGTTCGTGTAATAATCATAAAAGTAGAATGCAACGCGAGACAAAAGCGAGTACAAAGAGAGGAAAATTAAGAAATCTGAAACTAGTTTGAAACAAGGACACGCCAGTAGATATGTTGTGAGGATCGAACTCGATAGCTATTGTTATTAATGTGTGCCATGCAAATGAGTAGATGTATTCGTGAACGCAATTTCCACGTAGAATGGGGGCGGGAGATTATGTTTTTTTTTTTTTTACACTATTGTTCAATCAATACAAGACAAAAGACCCGCTCAAGGTAGAGATTTACTGAATGAGGTTGATTTAAGACCGTAAAGGGAGAGTAAGAAGTGCATATTATGATTATATGTAGGCTCCAGCTCTCACACCCCTTTTGAACAGGAGTAGAGGTTCATCTCTTGTTTCCTGTTTAGGATTGGGTTTCGGGTTCCTTCAAATCTGTACTTATTACATCGCCTCCTGAAATCTGAAATTTTATTCAGTAATTATTATTCTTCTCCTAATGGGACTAGATAGGTTTATCTGTCGCCCGGTTTACACTCCTCCCCAATTTTTTGAACAGCAGTTGAGGTTCATCCCTTCCATTTCTTGTTTAGTACTGGGTCCCTGGTTCCTTCTAAAGTCTATTTCAACTCTATACACCTAATGCCTCCGCCTGAACGCTGAAATTTTAATTAAATCTTGACCTCTTCTAGAATTACCTAGCTATCTTTCCTGTTACCTTGCCCTTTCTTACGCTAATGCAATTTCACACAATAATCCCCTACCTTGAGTGGCCTTTGGGTATTGGATGAACATTAGTTTTAAAACAAAGGACTAGATAACAGTTGACCCTAGACTTAAAGAGGTTTATGATTGTTGCGATTGAGGAAGCATCCACTCGGGAGTCTGTTCCACAAAGTATCAATTCTGGGGAAGAAGCAATCCTAATGGAACTTCCTTCTTATTAATAAAACACGAAGGGAATGAATATTATTCAATCCTGCGTTCGTCGAATGGAAAGTGCTAGCTGTAATGATCAGAACTGGTGAAACTAAAAAATGAAGCTCACCATAGAAATAGTGACAGAGCAGCGAGATACTAGTAATATTCTGACTGTGAGAAAAAGACGTTGTAGGATAGGAAATAATTTATCATCACTAAAGGCGCTTTTGAACTCTGACAAGACTGGACAATGAAGACGAGGCCGCTCCAGCCCAAATGTGCTAGCGTTACTCCATTTTGGGTCAGATTTAAAGAAATATAAACTTAAATAGTCGGAGATTTAAATAGTCCAAAGACAGAATCCCCCTACTTTTTTGCTTTTGCTTGTGGATGCTGCGTTAGGACTCAAACTAATAAAAAAAAAAAAAAAAAAAAAAAGATCAGAACAATTGATGTGGAGGTGGGGGAGAGGTCGAAGTTCCTCGAATGAAAAATGAGTCGGGTAGAAGGGAGTTATTTTCAATGTGCGGGAAATTGGTAGATCATTATCCCATTGCTGGATAACTCCGGACTTCATATGACTATATGAGTAATGAAAGAATTTGGCATTTAGGTATGTGATACAGGATACTGAACCTGATTAGGCTATTGTATTTGCATATGCTAAAATCAGTAATCACCTGTGATAAAAGAGTGCGTACAAGGGCCACGGAAAGGCTTGTCAAACGTTATTTGGGGAATATAAAAGTGTTAATTTTAAGTATAAGAACTGAAACTGCGGGTAGATTGTGCGCCTTCCAAAGAAAATTCGGATGCACTCTCTAGGATGAGAAAAATTAGTTAGGGATGAAAAAACGATTTTATAAGAGGAGAAACCACCATAGAATGGAGCCCGTCTAAACATTTGCCAAAGAAACAAGCGATCGAGTGATGATTTGTACAGCTTACTGGTCAGACCAGAGTATAAAGGTGCCATTTACGTATCTCGGTCATACTTTTGGCTCCAGTGGTGATGTTCCTAAAGCTAATTCCTTGAAGTATTCCATATATATATATATATATGTTTGCCATCACTGGTGACAACAGTGAACCCATAGCCAAGCCTTCCTTCTGTTGGTATATGTCAGACTCTAGTTGGAAAAATATTGACTGTACACAGAATGTCAATATTTCCCACAGGTTATCTATTAAAATGTTACTACGTTCGCCAAGGGAAGAGTCTGATTCCAATTGACAGATTAGCATCGAATCTATAAGAAGCTGCGGAGTGGGGGAAGTTTTCACCTACACGACAGCAAAAACGATTTTGAACTCGATCAAGGCTGAAAAGTGAAGAACGAACAGCTCCAGCCCAGCCCAGCCCATATATAGCATCAATATTAGGATGATAAAGAATTGAAAGAATTGCATGGAATACATCTTATAGGAGCAGACAGATCATTGTTTTTTTAATAGAAACGTGGACTCTCATGTCACTTGGCAGGCTGTCTGTAATAAAGAT
Source organism: Acanthosepion lycidas (assembly GCA_963932145.1). NCBI lineage: Eukaryota > Metazoa > Mollusca > Cephalopoda > Sepiida > Sepiidae > Acanthosepion > Acanthosepion lycidas. The sequence continues at coordinate 32,942,555 of OZ010596.1, forward strand.
GCCAGACGGTTACCGATGCCCCGAATGTGCAATGACTGGAAAAGGCTGGCGAAGGGTATGACTTATTACAGGAAATAAATGTTTCTTTCAATGGTTGATCGTGGACCAAGATGAGTGGCTATTCGGAGGGAGATCAGAGCCGTCACGGACGTCCGGAATCTCTAGTTAAAAAAGAGAGGTTCGATGAAATACGTACTTATGGGAAACAGCACCACACTGACATCTTACGGAACATCCACTGTCAAAGAAAGACATCAACACATAAGGTGATAGATACCTTCTTTGGCCTGATTAAAACCCAGGATATTTCGGCTTCTGCAACCCTTCCAGAGATACATTATCTCTTCCCCAATTTTTCTTCTTCTTTATGTCTCCTCAGGGCGTAGGCGTTCATGGCTCTCCATAGCTTTCTGTCTCTTGTCGCCCATAATTAATTTTGTCTTTTTGTTATTTCTACTAAACCCTGTTCCACTCAAGCTCACTAAGTATGGAGGCACGGTGAAGTAATGGATAGCAGCTCGGAATGAGGAGTCGGAGACCCGAGTTCGAATTCCGCTCGAATCCATTACATTCACTTACGTGCTAATACACTTGGGAAAGGTATTAATCCTCTTCTTCTCCCCCCAGCTATGGGTAAATAGCAGGACAGACCTGCTTTTATAGCCTTGGATGGCATCTAGTCTACCGCAGAAAGAAATGGCAACCTACTGCAGGAACATAACTGACTGACTGAAGTATGTCATGTGCTGTTTTCCTTTGTTTCTCTTGCTTTCACTCTCTCCTGTGAGTATCAGATTTTCCAAGCCTTCCTTCCACATTATGTCTCCTAGGAATCTCAACTGTCTCTTCCTGATGTTAAATATAAGTTTCCATTTTCTCTGAGACTTCTGTATAACCACATTTCTTTTGCTTCAAGTCTCTCATTTTCTTTGATGAGATTGTCCAGTAATCATTGCCATACAGGAAGACAGATATCACATAAGCACTCTTTTGCTTGTTTCTAGCGAATTTTTTCTATTTCTTAATACTCTGCTTAGGTTTTGGAAGGCATCTTTGACTATCCCAATACGTTCTCGGATTTCTATGTCACACTCCGTCCATTGTCAAAAAACGTCTCAGATATTTAAATTTCGACGCTTGTTTGATTCTTTGATTTGCAATCCACACTTTGGGCTGACCCTTTTGCTAACAACCATGTGTCCCCAATCCTACGTTACACAAATATATCAACTCATTTGTATAACGCAAACATAGCAACTCAATTGCATAACACAAATATATCAACTCATTTGTATAACACACGCTTATAAACTTAGCTAAGTTTGGTTGATAATCACATTTCAGGGTAGAAAGGTTGTGCTGCGTCAAGATTTTCTTCCTGGTTGCTTTTGATACTATGGAGACTCACGTAGAAAGAGAAGGGGTGGCTTTATCTTGATCTCAAATGTTTCCGCTTAATCTCCAGGAGATGGTTCTGTGGAGTGTCTAGCTATGGTCAAATGCAAAAATAAATAACAGAATTGACAAAGTTTTCAATAAGAAGAAAAAAGAAGAGGGGGGGAATAATATCAATCAAGCAAACAATATACGCAAAGCAAATCAACAGTAATAAGGCAAAAAGTTCACAAACTAAGAATTGGGGTTTACACACAAAATTAAGTTCGGACCAATGAACATAGCGTTCTAACTTCTAGACAGAGCAGATTGGGACTGAGATTATTTACCTCGCCTCCCCACAAGGTAGGATGTGGCACAAGGCCATTTTTATGTGGGGCGATTAAGAGCCCGCAGTCTTGGTCAAAAATTCCCCGTAGTCTTCGCATACACGGCGTCGGGCTTGTCTACCTCCCCAGACGTGACCCTGCCCATCGGCTGGGTTTCTCTCTGCATTCGGGCAGAGAGTTCGACGAGTCAGCCCGAACCGCCTGCAACTGCAGATCTGGACAAAAACCAACAGCACCAAAGAGATTCCCAAAAGAGATAGGTTTAACTAAGCAGGTTCTGGAGCGTGCGGCTAGCGAGCGCTACAAGGGCCAGGTAGTTAGTTCGATAGGGTCAACCATTAGTACCTGGCTGCCGTACCCGACTTCTGCAAGTGGATTAGCCTCCAGCATCTCTCCACCAGTGCTGTGGTACAGGTGGACGGAAAGCTGTCGAGCGCTAAAGCGTTGTTACAGTCGGTTCAACAGGGTTGCCCTCTGTCGCCCCTAGCTTATACTTTAGCATTGGAAGCTCTCCTTCGCCGACTAAGGGACGGGGCGTGCAGTCCGACCCTACATGAGATCGCTGTCCCTGGTGTTGCTCGGGCCAGACTTTACGCGTACGCCGATGACGTTTTCATTTTCGTGTCGTTCCGCAGCGACATTGGGGTAGTACAGAAGCAGCTTAAAACGTACGAGAAGGTCACGGAGGCCAAGTTTAACCGCAATAAGTCTTCCGTCTTGCAGTTAGGTGACCTTTAGTTGGAGTGTCGGATTCGTCCGCATTCTTGAAGTGTGGTTTGAATTTGGGTTCCGGCTTAAAAAGAGTCGGAGCGTCAGTCCGGATTTTGCTTCGAAAGCGGTTGTCCGTAAAGGATAGGAATGAGGCGCCACATATGTCTTTCCTTTCATCTTTTACTGGTTGTCAGTACTCCTCTGCAAAAAAAAAAAAAAAAAAAAAAAAAAACGAAAGAAGGTGCTCGAGCACTTACTCTTCTCTCTTTTGTGGTGTGGTTGCAAGTATCAGGAATGCAAAGAGGTCTGTGCCCGGCGTCTGTATAATGGGGGTGGGGCGAGAATGCCACACTTAATGTGCCATCGGCATATGCACCTTCACAGAGACTCGATCTTGGCGGGCGATGTTAGGGACGTCTTTCCTAGCCTCTCATATCTCTCGTTTCTAGGGTTGAGTGCCATCGTAAGCACCGGAATCAGTCGAGATTCCTCCTTGAAGATCATTTCTCGGTCTACTGACCTTTCACGGTCGAGGAGATTATTGTATCGGGTGTTAATGGAGGGTATCACGACGGATCCTCTCTGTGAGTTATTCGGTTTGTCGGTCATCGAATTGAGCTCTTTCTGGTCTTGGGCGCCAGCGGTGGATTACCTCACCAGCCTTGAGTTTTCGCTTACCTGGCAATTGATTCGGAACGTGCTATCGCTCAATGACGTAGCCTTCAGGGGGGTCTGAGCGGATTTGCCCGACTGCCATCGGTGTGGCCTTGGTCTAGAAGAAACCGCTTCGCATGTCTTCTACAATTTGTCCTCTGGTGCGCCCGTTCTGGGACTATGTCGGCGGGTTGACGGCTCGTGTCGATCCCGAACATCTCGTGTCCATCAATCTCGCATACAAGTGCGATAATGTGTCACTCCCGTTCTCTGGGCTGAAACGAATGGTGTTTCTCCCGTTGCTAGCCGTAGTGAGAATGGTGGCATAGGCGTCCCGAATGGAGGAATTCTTACGATACAAACGCTATTCCCATCAAGATCTGGTTGCATTCTTTGAACATCATCTCAAGATGAAAATTAGAACTGATAGAAAGCTTTTGTTATCGACAGACGTCTGCGAAAGGCGGATGAAAGTGTTGAACTTGGTTCGTATGAACGTGACCAGCCTTGATTTTCTTTTTTAAGTCCGCTTTGACGCAACGGGGTGGTTTCCTGTTGAACTCTTCCCTGGTTAAGATAGACTCTGTCTTTACCTATTTAATGTAAGAGTTGTCCCCGACCTGTTATCGGCATTCTTTTTTGTTATGAACCATGTCGAGATACCCAACCTCCCCAGTTTGTTTTTGTCCCCTTTTTGTTTCTCGATTAGGTCAGTCTTTGTTTTTGCCACTCCGTCATTTATTTTTTATCCTTCCCTCCTCATTAGTGAGCTTCTTGATTCTGTCTAAGGGCAGAATACAGCGGCCACTCTTATTTTTGTCGGGTGCACGGGTCCTACTAACATATGTTATATTTAGTTTGAATGTTTTGCTATATTTTAGTTTTGTTTTGGGTTCATTCCCTCACCTCCTATTTCATCATCATTAGAGTTTTTAATATATTTTTATAAGAAAAAAAGAAAAAGAAAAAAAGAGACATTTGAACAATTGTGAAATTTTTATGTCATAGATTTTTTTATAGGTTCCCTGTGAATATTTTGTATTGTGGTATATGTAGGATTGAATGGTGATGGATGAGTTCTTGTGGTGAATGAGCAAATTGCAATGCATGAATCGGTTGTGAATCTGATCAGCTAGGTCTAGGATAGTTAATGTTGATCATGCTTACCCACATCCCTTCGGACTTGCGCCAAAATTGTTATGATATAACAATAAATTTACATTCCTGTATTGATTGAAATCAACAGGTTCTTTTTAAGTTCATATCGTCTAAGCTACATCCACTTTAACCGAAGAGTAACACGTGAGTACAGAAATGGACGACGTTTTTTCATTTTTATAGATCAAGTGGCAATAAAACCGGAATAGAGTATATCCGAGTACTGGTCTCTATTATCAGTCATGCTTGGGATCGGAGAAAAGTTCTAGTTCGCACTTTCCCAGCTTTCGGTGCATCCAGACGAGATCGAAAATGGGAAATGCAAAGTCGGATAACCATTGAGAGTTGCGTTGCATATTTACATGCCTACCTGCCTAGAAAATCACCATTCAAAATGTTAGCTATCACTTAGACTTTTGCATTATCCAATGGCTTCAGTGGAAACCTAATAAAATCGTTTAATTTTATTTTATTTATTTATACTTGCATCAAGCAATTTGATATCCTGCTACCCTCTTTCTCCTCGACTGTTCAGCTGATCACTACTTAGACCGAGATAAATAGGAAAAAATGTCATGTAAAAAATGGCTTTTCAGCTCAGATCAATCGCTAACGATGTGCCACTCCAGAAAGCACCGGATTGCTCCTACCCTGTTCTATCTTTACAAAAGTTAAATACGTTACAAATGATGCACTGTGCATATATAATTGTAACCATGTAAACATATCCGTGTTTGCAGAATGGCTCAGTATTTTCTGTTACCATTGAATTGGCGATGTTGCCAATTGGCTAAGTTGCATTTAAGTTTAAACCTCTTGTGCTGATGGTATTGTAGTGGCCCATTTGAAATTCACACATCCGTGAACTGAAAATGAATTCAAGAGTTCAGTTCTTATGAGACGAGTAGACAGCTGACAAAACATGATTCGACTAAAAGCAAATCATTTTTTCTCTTTACTATTGTCTCGATTCATACAAGCAGATGGCGTCGTAGCAGTCGGCAAACGATATCGATTTTGCAGTCGTCCAATAAGTTTATTGAATTTTAGGATAGTTTATTTTGTTACGAAGACATGGAAACCACATTAGCCTTACATACACACACACATACACACACATTTGAGACAACGATATATATTTTTATATATCAAGAACAATATTGGGGAAAAATGTATGAAATAGTGTAAAAGGTTTACTTGTGACACGTTTTGCACTTTTAGGATTTCATCGGACTAAAGTTGTTATGTTGGCGAGACTACACAGGCTCACGAACAAGACATGCTGGCAACAACATAATAAATTTACCTCCGATGAAGTTCCAAAGGACGAAATGCATCACAATAAAAAAATTTCCACTTTGTCATATATGTGTGTGTGTTTCATTAAAAACATATATATATATATGTGTGTGTGTGTGTGTGAAAATATATAGAAAATAAGAAAAAACTGGTTAGGTAAATGATCCAAAGTCCTTTAGTATTTTTGTTATTATTTTTACAAAATAGTGCTCGATACAAAAGTAGAGCATAAATATAATTATTTATTTAAAAATATGATTCCAACACGCTACATAAGAGGTCTCATGTTTCAAAACAAAAGCCGAAAACTAAAATTATTTGAATTAAATTGAATTAAAGTAAGCTCTGTTCCATCTTCAAGCGAAATTTTTTTTGAAATAACTTATTTCTGAAATTTACGTGTTTTAATAGTATATTCATAATTGAAATCAAAATTTCCATGGTAACAGCCAGGGCGAATTGTTTAAAATAGGTAGGGGTGTTGGATGTTAATAATTTGTATCAGTATAGAGTTACTTTCATTGATGTCAAGTAAGGTGGGGGTGTCTAAATTTAAAACGGAAGATGTTTTCGCTTAGTCTGGTTTACGTATATATATATATATATATATATATATATATATGTTTCATTAAAAACGACTATTTTATTTTTTCAATATATATGTTTCATTAAAAACGATTATTTTATTTTTTCAATTTAATTCGCTATGTGCGTTGTGTCTATAATTTTAGTGTTAAATAGATGTTTTATTTGTATTTTCCGAACACAGCACATTGTGGCCGTCTTCGTAGTTAATATAATTAAGTGTTCACTTATTTTTTATTATTAAATCTTCCATTATTTTTTTTTACATGCGGATGAGGTTATCACGCTTATATTTTCTACTCGGATGTTTCGAACACAAGAAAAATTAAATAAAAAGCTTAATCGTAGTACCTTGTCTGTCGTTTTGAATGAAACATGTATGAATGAAGGTTTGCCTAAATACACAATTATATATATATATATATATATATATATATATATATATATATATATATATATATTTATATTTATATGTGTGTGTGTGTGTGTGTGTGTGTGTGTGTGTGTGGCTGGCTGCTTGTACTGGAGTGTGCCTGTCTACTAGGGCGGCCTGCCAATCCCTTTTGCAGACGGCTGCTTGGGCACATTTGTGTTTGTTCAACACCCACAGAGCCTACTTGTTATTTATACTGCAACTATGCTGAACTGAAATTAGTTACGGTTTCTGAGAAAGACCGCATTATCTGGCGTGGCCAACAGTCTGAACAAGACCACTACACTCAAACGCTCGGTCACGATGACTTTGTGCTACCAAAAATAGTTCCGTCTACACAATTTCAAACACACACACACACACACACACACACACACACACACATATATATATATATATATATATATATATATAAAAGTGAACATTGAAGTCAACACTTAGAGACCAATCGTCAGGCCAATATTACACACGTTCTATCTCTGATATTGAGCGCTTTATCCCATAAATATAGCACCCCTTAAGACTATATATATATATATATATATATATATATATATATATGGTGTAGCAGCAAAATTGTCCAAATCGTGTTTAATATCTAAAAAAAAAACACTAAACTAATTGAGTTTCTTTTTCCATATTTTCAGATAGGTCGTTTAGCGATCTTGATACCATTTGTCGTAAGGATCACCTTTGAGTTATTTAGCTAGAAAGAGAACAGGTAAAAATCGTTTTGTGTCAACCCCACTGTCTTCTCAGTTGAACAATGCTGAGAGGAAAAAGATCATTCAGTAATGGTACCAAAATTCATACTCTGGTTTCCATCTTCAAAATCCATTCAAGAACCATCAAGAGAACGGTGAATACGAGGGAACAGTAGAAAGGAAAACGGGATCAAGAGACCACAACAGAGAGAGATCATCATTTCAACTTAGAGCTAAAGAGATCGACTAGAAAAGATCCAGCTCAATCCATAAAGAGATCAGTTAGAAAAGACCCAACACAATCCATAAGACGTTTGTCATGTGAGAGGGGAGTTTCAGCTTTGACAATCCAAAGAACAGTGAAAAAAAGACTTGAAAATGAAATCATACTTGAAACGTGTGAGGCAACTTGTTATTCCAGGACATAAAGTTAGAAGGTTAGAGAGGGTGAAGATAATCTTGAATTAGTTGGAAAATGATCCTGGAACAATATATATATATTTGAATTGTATTTCAATCTTTCATGAGCTTCCGATCCTTAGCTAGGATTAATTAATGATGAACATGTCATTTTCGTTTATGATCGATTTAATCACAATTGTTCTGTTAAGCTTGGAGCGTAATTATACATACTTATTGCTTAAAGTAGAGTCCAGTAAGATATCTTTAATAATTTCTAAGTGACAACGGTTCAAGCCGTAATCTAACAATTAGACAATTTTGCTGTTACACGATTTGGACAATTTTGCTGTTACACTCGGTGTAATATTTATTCTTAATCTTTTCTCAAACTTTGCACAAAAAAAAAAAACACCAACACATTTGTACGACAGTTAAAATCAAAAGAAAGTCACTTTCTCTAAATAGCCTACTGGGTTGGAACAAAAGGACGAAGTCTTTTTCAAAAAGTTGCGTTTGAGCACATGATTCCGTTTCACACGTGACTGCGATTTTTAACGCATATACATATTTCAAAAGGAGACATTTCAATGCATCCTTCTATACGATTTGTGTGTTGATTGTTAATTGTTTTTACGATAAGCGATAAAATTGAATGCATTTTCGTCATTGCAGAGATTCGCCATATCTCTCAGATACGCGTTGTAAGGCATTTGAAAAAGAAAATGGATACGTAGAGAGCTACAATGTTTGGTGTCCTCACCATTTAATGGATAAAACATAATGGACTGCATTTCCATCTGTGATTCTCTGCTCAAATTCAGCAAAAACTCCATTTTTGAACAGAACAATCACAGACAATGAAAAAGTGATTGTTTACAACAATGTGAAGCGAAGAATGATCCGGGGAAAGCAAAATGAGTCGACCTTAAACAATTACCTCCGAAGTAGGTGAGGCCATGTATCTGTTGCGATTGGAAAGGCATTTTGTATCCACAAAGTCAAACAATTCAAGCAATTCTTCTTCTTCTATGTACCATTTTCCTTCAGGACACGGATGATCATGGTGCTCCACAACTTCTTGACCTTTATATATCTTAGTAATTTTTGTCCTTTTACTATATCTCCTAATCCTTTTACTATATCTCCTAATCCGTGTTTACACAAGCTCTGTAGGTAGATTATGTACTAGTTTCCACCCTCCTTCTTACTTTCAGTATATCCTGTGAGTATCAAATTTCCCAAACCCTCTTTCCTCATTATGTGCCCTAGAAATTTTAAATATCTATTATTCCAAGTATTAGGTTGGTGCAAAAATAATGTCGTTTTCTCGCATATGTTACTATGTGAGAAAACGACATTATTTTTGCACCAACCTAACATAGGTGTTATTTTTGTTTCCATTTTCTCTAAAACTTTGTCTTTGCTCACATGTTTGGTCCATGGTATTCTCAGTATCCTTCTGTAGAACCACATTTCTGTTGACCAAGTCTCTTCTCAATTTGTGATGAGATAGTCCAGTATTCACTGCCATGAGTACGAGATATCACGTAACATTTCAGTTTAATAGGAGTAGATAGGTTCGCCTATCGCCTGGTTCACACTCCCCCCACCCTTTTTGAACAGGAGTAGATCCCTTGTTTATTCCTTGTTTCTTATTTAGGATGGGTTTCCCGGTTCTTTCTTATTCTTTCAGTCCCAGTAATCCATTATCGTGTTGCTTGGGCTGAAAAGATTAAGAAAAATACTAGTTTCATTGTTTCCAATGAAATGTTCTTATTTTCTTAATACTTCGGCCAACAACTTTCGCTGTCCTAATCGGTCGTTATATCTCGTTGTCTTATTTTCCATCCCCTGATTAAACATTTCTTCTTTTTTATGTTCCGTGTCCACTCAGGATGTGGGCGATCATGGCTCCCCACGACTTCCTGTCTTTTTTTTTTAAACTCTAGCCTGTATTTTACTATGGGGATTCCAACCGCCCACAAATGTGGTTGGTTATTCCATCCCCCTCCAAATATTGCTTCATCTGTAAACAAGACTGAAGAGAAGAAACAACGGATCAGCAGTTTGTGCAATAAATCATCATCAAAAGTTTTCCAGTGGTCAGTGATCAGAGGGTAAAAGGGTCCTGCACACATTGCAAATGATACGGATACAGGAGCTACTCTTGAAGTACCTTCCATCCAGTACTATGAGATGTATTACATGCTAGGACCACGAGGTGTGCTGATACCTGGATCATCTCCAACAGCCTGTAGCATGGGATCTTCATGATCAGGCATACAATCAGATCTTGTATTATTATTTGTTTTTTTTTCTTTGTTTGTTTGTTTGTTTGTTTTTTTGTTATTTCTTCTAAAGCATATTCCATCAACCATTGATTTGGTGTTTTGTTTTGTTTCTGTATTATTGTTTGATATTAAAATAAACATTTTCTTTTGGCCATCATTGCTCATTCTTTCAAATCAATTATTTCATCATTTGTGAAAAAATGCACATGAAGTTTCCATGAAAATTTGAGGTCTTACACCTTTATTTGTAATTATGGAAGTAAGGGTGAATAATTTTCTCCAAAACTGTACATTTGTGTGGACATAATTACTAGAGGCGGTTATGTGTGTTTTCTGTTGTCGTTTTGTTGAAGTTATATTTTGGAATAAAGTTCGATTTCTTTAAGAAACTCTAGGATATGATATAGATTAATGTAATGAAAGAGTTCTTTCATGTTGGTCGTTTGATTTTGTTTAGTGATATATCAACCGCTATGGTTTATTTAATGTTGCCATTTAAATATTTTGAACACAATTTTATTGCTTCAACTAAACATATTTTGAACGCAATTTTGTGCTTTCAACTACATATAAAATGCATTGTTGGTCATTTTGCTATAAAATGTATTGTTAGTAACTCTACTATGAAATATATTGCCGGTCATTTTGCTTTAAAATTGTATTGTAGGTAATTTTGATATAAATATGTATTATCGGTAATTTTTTATATAAAAACGTATTGCTGATATTTTTACTATAAAAATATATCTTTATACTTTTATAGTGCCTCCTTTCTATCTGGTGGAGTTCACTATTTGCCTATAGCTGGGACACTAACAGGTGCTACAATTCCGAATCAGAGTGGACCTGGAAGAAATATCAATAAAGAGGTAGTTCCACGTTCCTCTAAACATCCCGATCAGAGGACTTGCTGCCGGATGTAATTTATCGTCGTACTCAGGATATCATGTATACAGCAATTTCACAAAGGTATTACTGCCCATGAAGGGTATCGACAGAAAATCGTAGTACATTCGACTAGCTCGTACTGTTCAAATCCCTGATTTTCTTTTTTGCTGACTTTTATTCCTTGCGTACAAGTATTGACCAAATCTTTGAAATGTATATTTCCACCGCACAGCTGAGCCCCTGACTAGAACCCTCATGATATCTGGGGGGAAAGTCGAAGTCCTCCATCTTGAATGCTCTCCTTGGTCAGGGACACATGTCCGTTGATTCTGTCGTGGTAGCCCTCTGCCCTGGCCGTTGACTTCACTCTAGGAAGCCCTTTGTTCAGCGATGCCATGTTATCATCGCATTGACTGAATACATAGCTAGCGACCCCAGTTTGCCCCACTGTCCTAGATGGCCACTGATCCTACAAGAATGTTTGTTTTTAAGCCTACTGGCTGTCTAGTCACTCTCCTCACCAGAAAATTCTGCTGCGGGGAACTGGTTTAGTCGCCGACGACCCGATCATGCGGCAGTTAGTTTTAACTTACATGGTAGCAATAGCACTCGTAGAGTGGCCGGACATAAATTTTTATAGTTTTCCCCCGATCTTCAAAAAGACCAGAAACAGGATCAAAAACTGTGAAATTTTATTCTTTCTCAAATTCCTCGTTACAAAGTCGAAAAACACAACAGGATAATTGCCGTATTTACTGTAATAAATTATAAAATATAACGCGTACCTACTTAAATCCATTTTGACAGTATGAAATCAGGAATTGTCATGAATCTGATATTTCATGAGTTGTGACCTTTATTCATCATTTCACCCCAAGGAAGGCCATAAAGCCTCTTAGACGCAAGCGGTTACTGAGTATGAAAGAATATGAGAAATAGAAAACATAAAGGAGGGAGAACAATAAAAGGACTGAAATTAAGAAGAGACTGAAGATAAAGATTGACATTACATTTAAATTTTTGAAGATAAAATTTGACTGGAAAAACAAGAATCCGGAAGAGAGTTACACAAGCGAGAATTGGGAGTGAAGAAACTGTTAGCATAGAACTTACGGTTACATCTGACAATTTCAACTGTAAAACGTTATGGCCTTGTCGAGAATGAAGTAGCACGCTTAAATATATAAAATCTAACTACCATAGAGGAATATTCATCAGAACAATTACCATGAAATTATTTAAAGAAAAAACACAGGGAAGTCATATTACAGCCGTGGGAAAATAACTGAAGCCGAGATGCCAGGTCAGGACCGACAACATTGCATATTCTTCTCTGTAATTTATCAAGAATCTCTAAATCTCACCAGATGAGATGTGACAACCATATTCAATAAATGGACGAATGGTAGACTTATAAAAGTGTAAGATAGATTCTGGCGAGAAAAAAATATATCTAATACAAGTAAACCCCGATGTTCCGCCAAAGACGGTATGTTACCTCTCTGATTCTAAACATTTTTCCAGGCACATTGCCTTACGGAAAAAAAAAACAGCAAACTTCTTATTTCTAACAACTGGTAGGCCCATTATTGAACTGAACCAGTGTGTAAGAATGTGTAGACAAACTACATATCTCAATTAACACCAAGCCAAAAGAATAATATATTAGGTTGTTGCAAAAATAATGACGTAATAATGTCGTTTTTTGACGTATTTTTTAACGTCAAAAAACGACATTATTACGTCATTATTTTTTGCAACAACCTAATACTTTACAAAGCATATATGTTAAATATATTAAATTCTGGCAAGCCTGCTGAGACGTTTATCAAAGAATTTAATGAAAGAAATATTTTTGTTTTTAAATCTCTGACATTCCTTATGCTACAACGATACGAGATGTGCATAATTAGCAAGTGAGAGATCAATTATTGAATTATTATGTGACCTGTTTTGGGCCGGTGAAAAAGATATTATGGCACTGTTATGGAAGTGAGGTGGTGTTAATGCAAGAATGTTCCTGAGTACCGTGCGGGAGTACAAGAAAAAATGAATGTAAAAAATATGCCTTGGGTAACAGTCAGTTATGCGCGATACACGCTTAGGCGATCATGCATCTTTCGATACATGACTGCCGAGGCAGATTTTATCCAGCAGTAGGTTGTCATTTCAGTTACCAACTAAGGCTATATAACTCGGCCTGTCCTACTATTTAGCCATAGCTGGGGGGAAGAAGAAGAGGATACATACCTTTCCCAAGGGTATTAGGCAACAACACATTCTAATAGGCTGCGGAATGCGAAAATAGAGAGATGAAGAAAGAAAGAAAGAAAGAAAGAAAGAAAGTTATTCAGTACGAAATTCAAAAATTTTAATTTTACCTTGTTACCTAAATTACCTTTATTTTGAGTTTGTCTAAAGAATATTTGTGAGTTTTCTTAAATTTTAAAATTTGTAAAAATTTAACATTTTTACTTCTGCATCTGTCTATATTTTCTGAGATGAGGTATTGTAACTATTTACATTGTTCGAACTCTTCATCTTTATTGCCCTATTAACAACGTTTCGGTGTTATTTGTTGGGATTGCGAATCGAACCCTTTATTTAGTCCAAGGAGATAGATTCTTCTAATTCTACATGCCATGCCTTTTCTGGATATCTCAGTTTTAGTTAATTAGTAAGTAAATTTTGGGGACTTATAAAGCTAATGTCTCAGTAACTATTTTTTACTAGTGTTCATATTACATTTTTTTTTTTGTTATCGTTGTTTTTCTCTAGCTCTCTGTATTATTGGTTCCCATGCTGTATTCATTTGTATGCTTGGCCGACTTAGAAGATTTTTGTAGCCAAGCATATGCGCTGATTTCTTAAGTTTTCGTATTTTCCAATGATGTTCTCTATTATTTCAACTTCATCCCACGGAGGGCGATGATCTTACATTTCTCTCCATATATGGACATGTATGCCTTATTTTTTTTTTTATTTCCGGTTTTGTTACGGCCTTACGATGTTCCTGTAGTCTTATCTTAAGGGATTGGCATGTTTCGCCTTTATATTTTTTGCCACAGTTGCACAGTTCTTAATTAATCTCTACTATGAGTAGCCTTTTTCGAAAGATATGTCTGCGTAGTGTTGAACTACTCCAAATATCATCTGACGAAGGCCAAAGCGTACAACGACCGAAACGTCGTGAATACGACAATAAAGATGAGGACAGCAGTCCGAACAATGCAAATAGTGTATTTTTTTTATTTTTTTACTTCTATTTGTAAATACTTGTTACAAAATAAAATATTTACATTTGCCTTGAGGACGAAACGCGTCGGTAAAGAAAATTTTCCTTTTGTTTTTATTCATATATATATATATATATATATATATATATATATATATATATATATATACGTCTTTGTGTGTGTTAGCAAATACATGAAATAAGCAACTCCTAATTGAGTGTGCTTAAAAGGCACATCGAAGAAAAAGATCTCGCAATCAAAATGACAGTGTATTATATTATTTTCATAATGATTTACCGGCATACATTGACCGACCAATACCAGTAGTTTCGTGCGCTTGCACGCAATCAACTACTATCCACCGTCTCAGTCATTTTTAAGAAACAATATGGTGTCTGTGTGGAAGGCAAGATTGCGCTATTTAAATCCTGAGATTCTTTGGAAAGACAATTTCAAACATTCAACTTTCCAAAGAATTCCAGGATGGAGACAACGGAATTTAGCCTAACACACAGACACTACATGGGTTCTTGAAAATGACTGAGGCGATCGATAGTATTTGAATACAAAAACCTGAGTTTATCTATAATTCCGATCTCAATGCAGAACACTTTATTGGAAAAATACAATATAAAATTAAACACCCACACCTTGTCGGTTCTTTGTCATCAAACTTGTTTGTAAAATATGGCAATCACCATTGCCATGTATCTAAGAAATCCTTTTTGTGCCTTTCCTGAGTTTCACTGTAGTTTCTCTATTTTTCCATGCTGTGCACTCTCTTTGCATAAATATGGTAATTTTCAAATGCGTTAAATTATAGCAATTTACCTGTTGCTGGTATGCGTAATTGATTTGTATTATTTTATATATATATATATATATATATATATATATATATATATATATATATATAAAGAAATATAGTCTTAAGGTGTGCTATATTTATGGAATAAAGTGCTCAATATCAGAGATAGAGCATGTGTAAATATAAAAGTGAACATAGAAATCAACACTTAGAGGCGACAGTCTGTTTCATGCTATATGCAATCGTCAGGCCACCCTGTTCACTTTTATATTTATATATATATATATATATATTATTTATATATATATATATATATATATATATATATATATATATATATATATATATATATATATATATATATATATAGAGAGAGAGAGAGAGAGAGAGAGAGAGAGAGAGAGAGAGAGAGATTGTAGCGAATGAAGGTAAAGTCCTATAATGTTTTCTTTCGCTTTGCTTTCTCAACTAATGTTTTCTTGTTATTACCTACTTTAATTCATCGTTTCTTTAATTTTGTCCAAAAAGCCCAATTTTATGCGCAATAAGTCAACC
>OZ010596.1:32963002-33070502 GCA_963932145.1 Acanthosepion lycidas
TTTTGGGATCTTATGCGCAATCAAGAAAACTTAATATAAATATGTGGGGTTAAAAAAACATCAATTCTTCATATATATATATATATATATATATATATATATATATATGTGTGTGTGTGTGTATATATATATAATAAAATATAATTTTATGATATGCTATATTTATGGGTTAAAATACTCACTACCAGGGATAGAGCGTATGTGTATATAAAAGTGGACATTGAAGTCAACACCCAGAGGCGACAGTTTGTTTCATGCTAACCCCCCAGAGGCAACAGTCTCTTTCATTCTAAACGCAATCGTCAGTCCTGACAATAGCGTTTAGCATGAAACAGACTGTCGTTTCTGGGTTTTGACTTCAATGTACACATATATATATATATATATATATATATATATATATATATATATATATATATATATATATACGATTTTCATTGAATTCAGATTCAGGGATGCCAGATTATGCGAGGTTAAAAATATATGTTAATATATCATACTAGACATTAAAAGCCATACTAGCTTAAAATTTTGAGCTATTTAAGCTGGAGAGGACTCTTGGTTTGGCCATCATCACAATAGCTAGAGAGGAGTAGATGCGATAGTCATTAATAAACTCAAATTTGATCGCTGTATTCATGTACTGAATTAATGTTTAAGCTTTTAAACTTTTAATAGTTCAACGATAATTCATCTGCTGACACTTAAAGAAGATTTATTGTACGTAGATCCTTATTTTCCGTACAATTATTTTTATTTCATGGGTGTCAGAACAGGGACAGTTTATAAGATAAAAGCAATACAGTGTAAAGATGGGAAAATAGAAATTAAAATTAGTTATACATTCAACATTTGAAGAGTTAGAGAAACATAATAGCTAATTGAGTAAAAACTATATTATGGAATCTATATGAATAAATGCGAAATTGAAGCTCAATTCTCCCACGAATTCTAAGAGTAAAGAGACCCATTTCTACTTTATAGTAAGTTGCATACGGTATTAACTCTGTCCTCCCACTAGGGCGAGATGTGACACAAAGTCTAATTTTGTGGTGACACAAGCGCGTACGACCGGGACAGGAACAAAATTTCCCCTCAACTCCCACTGATGCAATGGGAGGGCGCGGTCTCGGGCAGCTGTTCCCCAGGGCTGGGCACCTCTTCAGTATAATTTTCCTCAGTTGCGACTCAGTCCTTTGACGGAATCGCCCCTCTGCCCAAGGACAGAGACGCAACTGAGAGATGATAAGTAGATGCGCATCTACTCAAAAAGAGGAACTTACACGCGGTGTTTACTCATTCCCACACGAGAAGGAGATGTGACATAAGGTCGGATTAATGTGGGGAACCCGGGCGCGTTCCCCGGGCAAGGAACAAAAATTCCACGAGCCCCCGCAACCAACGGTTGTACTGGCCTCGGTGCGAGCACCGATCCCTCCCTCTTGTGCAATGGGAGGGCGCGGCCTCGGGCAGTTGTTCCCAAGGGCTGGGCACCTCTTAAGTATAATTTTCCTCAGTTTCCCATCTGTCCTCAGACAGAGAAGCCCCTGAGCACACTCTGTGCAAGGCCAGAGACGCAACTGAGAGATGACAAGTAGATGTGCACCTACTCAAAAAGAGGAAGCTATACGCTAAAACCGCAACATCTGTATTATCTATTATCTACTTCTAGGTACTATCACTCTTCAGGTTTTACTACTCAGCATATTGATTTTAAAAAAGTTTATTTTATTAATAAACTCGCCTTCATTAGTGTTCTTTATTCGAGGATTGTTTTGATTTTCATATAAAAAATAGTTCTGTTTAGGAATATTGTCTTATATAGTGCAGAAAATGTTTGAAATTTGTGTTTCACTTGATCTTCATCAAGTTGGCATCTATTTGTAAAACTTTCCTAAACTATAACAAGCCAATTCACGAATTAAATATTCATTTAAATTTTTTGTTTCAAAGATTTCAAGTAGTGATTATATCTTATTTTGCGAAGCAATAGCCAGCGGGTGAAATCTGCTAGTACATTATAAACTTAACTCTGTATAGATAAGTATTTCAACAAGATATATATGATAGGTAAATCCCTTATTGTAAATTTTTATTATTCAATTTTATTTCAACTATTTACACCTAATAAAACTATACCTGTGTTCACAATTTCTATACTAATCTGTCTTTATCATTGTTAATCTTCAATGAAGACAAAGAAGAAACGAATCTAAACTAACAATGCATTAGAAACCTGTCACACATACTTATTAAACTTGATGTACAGTGTTGTTCAATTAAAGTGACTCACCTGATTTTTTTACTTAACATTTTTTTCGCCTATTGTTTTGTGGGTCAAACTAATTTTTTAATCTTACTAACATAAAGACCCCTTCCCGACCACCTTGTAAAATAATTTACTCACCCTAAGGTATTCTATTGATAATTATAACTTTGAATATAAATGAGATTTAGGGAGAAACATAACCAAACAGCTTTAAATAAAGAATAATAGACGTATAATTTATTTATAATAGGTAATATAAACTGCCGTAGAAGCATGAAAAATCGATTATTTCCACTATCGATGGGAGTTGGGAAATGCAAAGTCGGCCTTGGCCTTCCCGCTAACTTGGAGCATGTGTATGTAAATTTTGGGTCAAATCCGTCGAAAATTGCGGCCGTGCATTCGTTACACAAACACGCAAACATCCTGCCTTTTTCTAGATAGAGATTATATTTATGCAATGTCACATTTTATCTTTGGTATTAACGAAACAATGTAATGGTTTAAGAATATATTTTTATTTTAATCTATCACCACAAAAGATCTTTTTTTAAAATCAGTCCTCAACCAAGGTTTTTGCTGTTCCATAATGAAGTCATACCTACCTATGTCTAAAAATAGTGTAGAAGTCTTTCGCTGTTCCCCATCCATTTGCCATTGTGAATAAATTTCTATCTAAATTTCTGGGATGAGGAGTTATCGTTACTTACGCTATTTATGCGAGAACTATTTTCCTCGTCTTTGTTGTTGTAATCACAACGTTTCAGCTGTTGTGCCCTCCGACCTTCATCAGGTGTATATCGGCCCTACAGGGAATTCCGAACTGACTCCTAAATCTACAGGGTTAGATTGTATAAGGATTATCTCATCTAGTTCATACTGCTTAATTATTGCTTGCCCCTTTTTTCACTGACTTCAAAAACACACTGCCCGGTCCGGGGATTGAACTCACAATTACTATGCCACCAAATTCACGAGCTAATGCTTTAATCCACTAGGCTATTGACTTTGCAAATATACATGTCCCGTAAAACCTAACCTGCCTGCTGCTTGCCATAATTGATTGCACTCAATTAAGCTTCTCTTTTGTTACAGCTGCTGCATGTAAATAAATATTGTGAATAAGGTTTTTCAGCAATGTGTAGGATCAAAACCAAATTCCGAGCATGACTTTCTTTTAAGCTTTTCACCCCAAGCAAGGCGGGAGTGCCACTAGCACGCAAGAGAGTAGTAGCAAGAGTAAATAGGCGTGAAAGAGGAAAGGATTAAGAAAAAGACGGAGAGTAGATCAAGGCATCTGGAGATGTCGATTGACATTGCATTTGAATAGTTGAATATCATAGCTATCAGGGAAAGAGGTAAAAGGAAGGGAGTTCCACAGATGGGAAGTGCGAGACATGAAACTATTGGAGTAGAAATGACGGCTACATTTAACCGTTTCGACAGTAAAAAGGTAGGACTGAGATGCCGACCTATTGGCACGTTTAAATTCATGCAGATTGGGAACTAGCGAAAGTAGCTCGTTGGAGCAGTTACCGTGAAAGTATTTGTAAAAAAGACAGAGGGAAGCGACGGCACGTCTGTGAGAGAGCGACTGTAAATGAGACGAGAGATCAGTTAACTGAAAAATGATATACGTTCATGTCTCTCTGAAACAGTTCCTAGAATTGATTACTTCTTTAAAAGAAGCCAAACTCAACCCATCTCTTTAACTGTGTATTGAACAAAAATGATTTACAAATACTACTTATCTGTTATCTGTTCTGTGATATGCATGCATTTTATGCCATATTCTTCACAGAGTGTATGACAAAACAGCCAGAACGCAATGTAACGCAAAATGGAAACATTTGAGAAACTCTGATCCAGAACAAGGGAGTTAACTTTCTGTATACTTAATATTAGGTTGGTGCCAAAATAATGACGTAATAATGTCGTTTTTTGACGTTAAAAAATACGTCAAAAAACGACATTATTACGTCATTATTTTGGCACCAACCTAATAGTAATACTGATCAGTTGAAATTTATAAAATCTTTCTCATAAAACATTTTTTCAGGAAAATAGGTTTCTGAAGTCCCGTAGCTGTTATCACTCTTTCCAGTATTGATGGGGGTTTCACTTCCTAAACTTTTGTTTGAAGTAGTGTGGAATGTCAACATCTTTATTATGTCATTATTTTCTCTTAAAGTTACATGTGCCATCCATTTTAGTTGTTGCTGCTGTTGGCAGTCCTCAAGTGATGTGATTGATGTTATTTATATTATTTACATTGTTCGGACTGTTGTCCTCATCTTTATTACCATATTTACGACGTTTCAGTCGTTCTACGCTCCGGCGTTCTTCGGACGATTGGAATTTCGAACTGAACCATTTATTTCGGCCACCGAGATAGATTGTTCTAGTTCCGCGTGCCATACCGCTTCCGGATGTCTCAGTTATCTCCGTTTAACTCAAGTTTCTGTTATTTGACACAGTTATTTGTGGTTGAGTAGCGCCGGTCCACAAGATTCAAAGAAGGGTGATCTTTGTCAAGACCCTCAGGCTTCAACAGCTCAAAGACTTTTTTAACTAATAATATGAGAAAGCGGTGGTATACAGCTGACAGTTTAGATATATTTGAACGGGTTTGGTGGCATACATGACATCCATATGAAAGTCTCGATCTGACAATACTATTTCAGATCATGACTCTAGTATGTAATTGGCTTTCGTTATGATTTAACTGTAAAAAGATTTAAAAACAAAACAAAAAAACCATCTGTGTTATGGTAATTTACCCATGCACACATAAACTCTCCCAGCTATAAATAGGAGCAGGTACTGCCTTTTAGAGAGGGAAGTTTCCAGCAGTCAGCTCTGACAGTTAGACCAAACATTCTTGCTGTAACAATTTCGTTTGTATATGTTTGTATTACTGTTTCTGTTAATATATTTGTTTAACTCAATTCCTCTCTTTGTGTCTTTATTTCTGTCCCTAACGAGGCTACAACACTCTGCAGTGTTAGTCCTGGGCACAACGATAAACTACATCCAGAAGCAAGGCTTCTAATCGGGAGATTGGAGGTTTTGAGGAGCGTGGAATCACCTCTTATTTGCTGTTGTTTCCAGAGCTACCATGACCCGGAGTGGTAGTATATGTTGACTTCGTGAATTTAAGCATAGTACTAGATTGGCGGCAAGGTCTCATGGTTTTACAGTTGAAATGATTAGATGTAACCGTAAGTTCTATGCTAACAGTTTCTTCTCTCGTATTTCTCGCTTGTAGGACTCTCTTCGACTTCTTATTTCCCAGTCGTTTAAATGCAATGTTATTTTCTGTCTTCATAATGCTTGTTCTTTTACTGTTCTCTCCTCTTAATAATTTTTTTCTAATATTCTTTATTGTGGAAATTGATAGATGTAACCTAGTTTCTTCCCTCGCACTTCACGCCTGTAGAATTTTCTTCCGGCTCCTTGCTTTTTAAAAATACTTACCAGGCACATGCCGGTTAGGGTTTATCATCCCTCAGTTGCGTCTCTGTCTTTAGGCAGAGTGCGACTTAGTTGTGGTTCTGATGCAGCTGAGGAACATAGATACTGTGTAGTCTTCGGTCCCGGAGAACAACTGATCGAGACTGCACCCTCCCATTGCACTAAAGATAGGGATACCGATGATGACACAACCGACGGTTACGTAGGCTGGGCAATTTTTGTCCTTGGCCCGGGTGTACGCGCTCGGGTTCCCCACGTTAAACCCGACCTTGTGGCACATACTGTCTTAGTAGAAAGACTAAGATAAATGATACTATTTTCTTCAAAAATGTAAATGCAATTTCAAGCTGTTTTTGAATCCTAGTCTTTTATTATCCTTTATTCTCAATAATGTTTTCTCTGTTTTTAGTTTTTTCTCTCAGTAATCTCCTTGCGTCTTAGTGGCCTTATCGCCTTTCTTGGGGTGAAATGATTAAAAATATCTATCTGTCACTAAATAATGACCATTCGATAACAGGTAAATCCCTGCATAAAATGATAATATCAGGTATGGGATGCATGTCAAATATTAAAAAAATAAAAACCGTTTGCTTTCTCTTTTTTTTTTTTTTTTTTTTTTTTTTTTACATGCAAACTTATTTGTAATCAATTTTTTTTTTTAAATTTATTTTTCGCCAATCCTTCGGAGTATCACCTGGCAACGGATGATTAAGAACGAAAGTGGCGTGTTAGACAAAAGCATAATAACTAAATCAATACTTTGCTTCGACTAGTTAAGGTAGGGGAAAAATGAGATATTTCACCGTGAGCTTTGGCACCTTTGAAGTGTTAAACCCACACGCGGTAGAAGAGAAAAATGGCTGGATTAACCGCATCCCCAGGTAGCTAAAGACATATCTTTCCATGTGTAAACGACATTGCAAATGCCGATCATGAATAAAACATTGGTCTATTTGTTTGGTTTTTTTTCCCTTTCACACCTCAATGGTTCTAACCAAATTGCTAGTAACTGAACATTTTTCTCTCTTCATTTTGCCACATAGGCATTGTCTCCAAGCAACAATTTTGATTATGGTACATGTGTTGCGTTGTTGGCAATTTGCATTTAGAGACACGTTGAATTTAGATTTATCCAAATGTCTTCGCAAAAATGAATATCATTCTAAAACGTCTTGCGGCAAAGCTTAAATTACAAGTTTAGTTTCAGTGCTAAGCAAGAACGCCATATTGGTGTCCTGGTTCATTAGTGTGAGAAATGGTTGTAATTACTTCACATTTGCTAGATTGATGTGAGTCAAATAGTTCAATAAAATCTTAAAAGCAAGACGTCTTTAGACTTGTAGAATCAGATTCCTAGATTTTTTTAAAATCTTAAATTTTGTGCAAGTTAAACACATAGAGGCTCCCAATCAAATATAACAACTGATGTATTTTGATTGGTTGTAAAATATTAATTAGGTGTTGTCAACTACGTCCGAAGGTACCGACCCAAATTTTGACCTCTAGTTGACGCTATAAAATGTAAACATGTTCACGAGCCTCACCACGTGACCAAGAGAACTAATAAAAACGAAACTTCGATGCGACTTGGTCAGTGGGCACTTAAAATATTGAACCAATTCACTTGACTTCATTGGAAATCAACACAGCAAAGAAGACGAACTTCTTCAATACAACAATAAACCTTGTCAACCATTTCCAGGCTTAACACTCACTCCCACAAAATATTCTATTCCACAAGAAGAATCTCTGGTTAATGAGCGATAACTCTATAACAATCAGTGAGTCAAGAACAATACTTTTTTTTCTATTTAATACAAAAAACAAAAACAACTGTTTAATTTTCCTATAAAAACAAATATAGCTAACTACATTTTCATTTTCACACATACAGTACAATAACTCAAATTCTTTCAGTAACACACACCAAAGAACTCTATTGTGTTTATCAACTTTTGCACTATTATGTATTTGTTGTGTTTATAAAAAATATTTATTGTTGAACAAATTCATAATTTCTTCTACTTGATTATTTCTCTTGTTGTCTTTGTTACATTTGATATTGTAAAAATTGTAGAGGGTCAGTTTTTATTTCTATTTATAACCAATACAAATTGGCTGACCCACTATAGACTAAAACAAAAACGAACTTATGTGACTAGACAGCAGAACAGAGACAGGAAACGACAGTAAGAGAACAAAAACATTGCTTAGAGATGCAAAGTATATAATAAAAGGCTGTGGAGAGTTATGATTATTCACGTTCTGAATGGACACGTACATAATGAAGGAAAATCTGTCTTCGTCACTGTAAAGAAAAACAGACGAAACTTGTATAATGAAACCTTTACTAAGAGAATCTATTTTTTTACCAATGAAACTTCTCCGAGTTATGGGTCACATCAAAATGTGGTCGGATGACCTTACGACTTTCATCCGGATTTGTTGGTTGGCGCCAAAATTAAGCGAGTTGACTGGCAAAGTCAGTTGTTACAGAAATCTGCTTCAGAGCAGTCCGTTTATTACCATTCACTGACCTGACATGTAAAGTACAGTGTAACCCGGATATAAGAAACCCGGATATAAGAGAAACCCGGGTATAAGAGATATTTTATCTGGTCCCAAATTAGAGCCATACTTACCTAAACAAAATAGATCAAACCCGGATATAAGATAAACCCGGATATAAGATAAACCCGGATATAAGAGACGTCCCGACAACTCTCTTATATCCGGGTTACACTGTACCATTCACTGACCTGACATATAAAGTATATTTCCGTTATTAGTTATTAGGTTGGTGCAAAAATAATATCGTTTTTTGACGTATTTTTTAACGTCAAAAACGACATTATTTTTGCACCAACCTAATATTTCGAATCGTTTCTAACATCTTGCCGATAAGCCTATACGTTTTTCCTTTTTAGCCACTGACCATAATCAATAAAATTTCTTTATTTTCTATAAAACTTTGTCTTCTGCCATTCCTTTTACTTCTCTTTATTTTTTTCTTTTGTCGCACACGTGGCACTTTAGTCAATGCAATTTGACCACAGCCCATATATTAGGCTCAATGATTACTTTTTATAAATTAGTAGTTCTAGAGGGGACAACTATGGCTACCTTCACCACAGGTACCAAAATATTTCTTTTTTTTTTTCTTTTTTTTTACTCATATCACCCCATCCAAGGCAATGAAGCCACTAGGACTCAAGGGGTTACTGCGTGTAAAAGAATATAAGAGAAACTACTATTAAGGAGAGAGGACAATAAAAGAACAAGTACTAAGAAGACAGAAGATAATAATCGACATTGCATTTAAATTTTTGAAGATCAAAGTTATCCAGAAAGAAAAAAAAAACGGAAGAGAATTCCACAAGCGGGGAGTGCGAGAAAAAAAACTGTCAGCATAGCACTTATGGTTCCATCTAGACATTTCAAATGACGAGACTTGCCAGCAGTCTAGTACTGAGTTTCAATTTATAAAGTCTAGTTCACACAGAGGAAAGTTAATCAGAACAATTACCATAAAAGTATTTATATAAAGAATGCACAGAGAAGCTACGTTACAGCGATGGGAAAGTAACTGAAGCCGAGATGCCAGGTCAGAACCAATAATATTGCAGATTCTTCCTTGAATTTTATCAACAATCTCGAAATATATAGAGCAGACCAAATGTGGCTGCAATATTCAAAGCAAGGACTAATGATCGACTTATAAATATGTAAAATAGATTCTGGAGAGAAAAATTATCTAGCACGACATAGTGAACCAAGTTTCTTAGTTACAGACCCCAACAATTGATTCAATATAATCTTTCTACTTCGTCTCAGCTGAAAACATTTGCCTGAGAAGGCGCAACGAGTCACTTTTCTGGAGGTTAGCATCAGCCATGATGAAATATAAATCAGATAATTAAAATAACTGAAATAAATAGAATAATATGGTTAGCCGCTCGTATCGAAGTAAGGTTGCTAGCCAATTCCTGTTATAGTCGCGTGCTCAGAGAAATTAGTGTCCATGCAGTGGATATTCGTTCCAGTTTCTGGGAGAGAGTGCATAAGATGGTGTGATCAACTTTTTAAACAAGGCCAGCACGCTTGAACCCTCGGTCACGATGACTTGCGATTTCCTGCTAGCATCAACATCGATGGCTTCTGAACAGTTCCGTCTACCCATTTTCACTCTATGTCGTAGTTTTCAACTCCCAATTATGCCGCACACTGGAATCGTCGAAAAAGTTCCCTACCAGACAAAAAGACCATTATTCGAAACCGGGTTTATATAGTCTGGAAGCTAATGTTCTATCCGTATAACTATATAGTAGCTCACTTCAGTTATGTGCCATGTAAACAAACGACGTCACATATTATGAAATGGACAAAGTCCGACAATTATTTTAAGATATTTTTATGTTTATACATGCTTTTTTATAGATAAAAATGTCTTAAAATAATTGTCGGACTTTGTCCATTTTACTTATAAATATGTAAAATAGATTCTGGAGAGAAAAATTATCTAACACGACATAGTGAACCAACTTTCTTAGCTACAGACCCCAACAATTGATTCAATATAATCTTTCTACTTAGTCTCAGCTGAAAAATTGATCTGAAAAGGCGCAAATAGTCATTCTTCTGGAGGTTAGCATCAGCCATGTTGATGCGAGTGAAAAAATGTAATATATTCTATTATTATGACATGTGATCTCAAATTATTATTGCATAACAAACATGGCTGCTAGTTTCAGGCCAGATTATCTCCCCTTTGAGTGATTTTAAAGTGAAGCTAGAATTACTGATTTCACTTTATTGATAATTTCAAAGAATAAAAATATCTCTTCAAATGTTTGTTGGCGGTTGTGGTGGAGAAAAAAAACATCTGTAATCAAAAGATATAGTTCTTGTGTTTTTAACTATATTTATAAATAAAGCAAAAGAAATGTGACCCAAGAAGACCCAAAAATTAGAAAGAAGGCGACGTTAACTTTTTAGTTCCATCATCGCATTCAAAAACCTAGACATTCAACAGTATTTAATTTACAACATTATATCCAGAAAGAACATCACGTTCACCCCAAAGATATTATAAGAGTCTCAAGGAAAATATTATTTTAAAAAGTATAGCGATTTACTAAGCGTATCTGTGGCACAAGGCCGAAATTATGAAGTACCCAGCGAGGGGCGAACTCACAACTTAGTCGTCCTTGATCTGGCGAAACAAGCACGCTAACCATTATACCACATCAGAGTGACTTAGCCATTTACTAAGCGTAGCTTAGATGTGGTATAATACGAAAATATGGAGCACCCAGTGAGGATCGAACTCACTATTCAGTCATAATTGATCTAGTGATTTACTAAGTGTTACTTAGGTGTGGCACAAGGCCAAATATATGGAATACCCAGTGAGGATCGAACTCACAATTCTGTCGTAATTGATCTCGTGAGACAAGCTAGCTAACATGACATTGTTGAAGTGCCCCTCATGTTTGATATGGTGATTTACTAAGCGTAGCTTAAATGTGTCACAAAACCGAAACTGTGAAGTACCCAATGAGCACTTTACTGGGTAGGTAGGTGTTACTTTTTTTTAATTCTTTTAATTCTTTTTCTTTTTTTCTTATTGCTTCTCTCCCTCATTAGAGTTTTTATCTTGTTTGGCTTTTACTCAATTCCTTAACATCTACTAACCAAAACTACTAACGATTTATAGAGAAGAAGAATTTATGACTTTTTTTGTAAATAAATTCGATTTAACTGTTAAGGCACCTGACAAATGTATTCATGTCCGCGAAGTTTAGAGGTAGCGCTTTGAATTCCATTTTGTTACTATCATTAATGCTCTGTCTATTCTTATTAAGTACTTTCATTACAAAGACTGCTTGCCTGAAAATCTTCCAGAAATACACTGGTCAATGTTTTCAAGTGGGAGCAAGCACGCTCATTACTATTATAGAGAGAGAGAGAGAGAGAGAGAGAGAGAGAGAGAGAGAAATAGAGAGGTTAAACTTTTATTTTGCTATTAACTACTGTTGCTCTATTTTTTCATATTGAGCACTTTATTTACTTCTAGGTTAGTAATAATAATAATAATAATAATAATAATAATATGTAAAATTTGTGTGATCTTTTTTTGTTGTTGTTCTTTTTTTACAAAAAATGATCAATGGAAGATGTCATGAGAGAGAGAGATTTTGTTGGGAGCCGGGAAGAAATGTGTATACAACAGAAATCCAAAGAAATAATAATAATAATAATAGAAATTTAGCGTAAAAATAATAAATGTATAAATAAATAGGATTTATAAAGAATAAAACGAAAATCATTTTACTTAGACGAAAAAGAAAATAAGTTTTTACTTTTTATTTTTACGGTTCAGGTTATTTTTTTTATAAACTTTCTAAATATTTTTTTAAATTTAGTTAATTCTACTTTGCATGTACAAGGCGCAGTGGAGGTGAAACACCTCTTGTTGGATATATACATCCCTCTATGTATTGATTTGAAATCAGTTTTGTTCGCCGAAAGGTGAATAGTGCAGATAATTTCTGTGACTCTCTACAGTACACCGTTAACAGAACCTGAGAAAGGAGGTAGATGGACCCTTTCGATGTGTTCAAACCAAATACACCCTACGACACACACTTACACACACACACATGTGTACGAGGGTAAGCACTCACATAATTGTCGCTGTCCAATATAGATCTTTAAGAATGAGACAAACAGAAATTTTGTGTCGCACTTAATGAACGGGAGAAGCAGGTTCTAATTCCGTTCGTAGCCTCCTAACCTCCCCACCAAATAACCAGAATGACAGTATAGAAGTAATTGAATCCAATCTGAAACGAACCAGTCGCAAACATCTCGTCCAGTGTACCCTGTCTGTCAGCCCTGCCTGAATTGTCAAGAAGCGGCCGACCTTTTTTTTTTTTTTCTTTTTTTTTTTTTATTCAATTCCTTCGGCACAAGTCACTTCTCAAGCACAGACGCTGACACACTCATTTGAGTGGACGGTGTTTTTGCGACTAGGGCTGGTCATTCACTGTGTATCTGCAGGCCACGATCATAATTATAGGATTGTCCACTTTACCTGTTTCTTAGCGATAATTCAACGATGGTGGTCATATGAACGGGTTGTTACATCTGAGTAATTTTAATATACCATGCAGTCGAGCTTTCAGCTAATGGTGGAAATACCACTGACTAATCACACTACGTATTTAGTTCTTCCTTCATACCAAAATAACCTTTGTTTATGAATACCTATTTGCATATAGAATACAAATATGACACAAGGCCAACAATGTAGATTGGGAGTGTTGCTCTTCATTGGCTTGTTTTTTTTTAACAAAGCTTATCATGATCAAATGACAATATTCTACTTCGCCTATCATCCGGTTCAGGTTCTTTTATTGTTCACTCTTTTTAATAATTTTTTTTTTTTCTCAGGTTATTTCACACTCAATATCCTCTTATGTCTTAGTGGTTTCATTGCCTTGCTTGGGGTGAAATGATTAAAAAAAAACACAAAAAAACAACATTTTTTACTATTGTTCTCATGTAAGACCTAAGTGCCACCCAAGGTAGACAGTTACTTAACTGGGATACGGTAAAAGTGTATAAAGAAAGATCAAGGGTTGCAAATTATGAGGATATGTAGAATAGATAATGGTGGATCCTCGACTTGAAGTGGTTAAGATTATAGTGACCTGGAAATTTGTGATTGAACATATTTCTGTGTATGACTAATAAATTTGATAAAAAGTTATATAAAATATCTTTTTTTTTGTGTTCATAGATACATTTTTTTGTGTTTTTTTAATTTCTGTAAGTTTCACCAATATATTGTAAGGAACAGTCGTGACAGATTATTTTATGTATACCTGCTTAAGTGTTATTATTGCTATGGATATTTTTTGGTTCTGATCATATCCATAATAGTGTTAGATGTGATTGTAATTATTTTGATATTGTTAAGTATCGAAGGTAAAATGGCTAACAAACTGAAACAAAACTACTCCTGTCGAGGCGGGTAAAATAACCTTTTCTTTATGTATGAAAGTACTTTGTTTTAATCATTTCAACCAATGCAAAGCAGTAATGCCACTAAGACACAAGGGGTTACTGAGTGTGAAAGAATTAGAAAACTGAAACATTATTAAAGAGTGAGAACAATAGAAGAGTAATCAAAAAGACAGTAGATAACGACTGACATTGCATTTAAATTTTCGAAGATCAAAGTTGGCCGGAAAGCAAGGAGTCAGAAGTTTGTTCCACAAGCTAGAAGTGCGAGAAAATAAACTGTTAGCATAGACTTACAGTTACATCTAACCATTTCAACTGTGAATTCATGAGAACTTGTTGGTAATCTAGTGTTGCACTTAAATTCATCAAGTTTGGATACCATAGCGCAAAGTTTATTCAAACAATTACTATGAAAGTATTTATAGAAAAGGCAGAGGAAACAACGGTGGGAAAGTAACTGAAGCCGAGATGCGAGGTCAGAATATTGCTGACTCTTCCTTGGATTTTATCAAGAATCTCTAAATATATAGCAGAAGCACCGGACTATATGTGGCAGCACTATTCTAAGCATGGATGAATGGTAGACTTATAGATATGTAAGAAAGATTCTAGAGAGAAGAATTGTCAAGTACGGCACAGCGAATCAACTTTCATAACAGCAGACCTAGCAATGGATTCAAAATAGTCTTTTCATTTCGTGTCTGGAGAGAATGTTAGCCCAAGAAAGCGCTACGAGTCACTCCCCTGAAGGCAGAAAGGGGTATGATGCAGCCAATTATTCTATGTAGCTACAATCATTTGAATATTTCAAAATTCACAAAGACACACACACACACACACACACACACATAGCAAGTTTTTTAATTAACAGCAAGAGTAACTAAAATCAATAGCATTTTTATAAAACATTATGAAAAATATATAAGTTAAAAATATAAGTTAAAATATGTTAATTGAAGCCCTTGACTAAATTAACTATTTGCACTGGTACATATTTTCAGCTAGTTCACCCTCTACATGGGGTTTTATTCAGGTCTATAAAGGGAAGAGGTATAACTCTCTCTCTCATTCTCTTTCTCTCTCATTCTCTCTCTCTCTCTCTGGATGCAGTAGGTAGCAAACGTGTCCAGTTTCTCCTTCGAGGAGACTTAGCCGCATGGCAAGCCGACTTCTTTATTTCACACAAACACGTGGTTCATCACACACAACCCCCCACACACACAATCTCTTACACTACAGCTAAGCACATAAATATTTTTATTTCCTTTTTTGAGCTGTCTGTATACACTCTAAATATAATTTCCTTCCTCTCCTCCTTTGAGCCATGCTGTTTTATATAAACATACCTGGAGAAATGAAACATTTCCACTTTAATTTCTCTCTTCGGAGATTATTCTACACCATACTAACAAGCATCAATATAAAATCCTCTACGTGTTGAATTCGTTTATCTTGTGAATGTTGAATTAATTAATTTGATTTGAAAGTCTTCAGCAGCCACAGTAACAAGTCGTAACTCTTTCCGCCACAAATGGCAACCAAATGCAACCTCTTCCATTGCAATCTTGGAGCAACTCTTAGCTAAACATGTTCTGAAGTGAAGTGTTTCGCTACATATGAATCACCCCTGAGGCTGTATATACAATTGAATCGGATATTGTGAATTTACTTTTAAGATTTAATTAAATATCCGAATACAGGGTCGGTATAGATGGAATAAAATTCTGATGACCAAAACCACTATTTTTTAAAAAGTGCTCAATACAAAATAGAGCAAATATTATTTATTCAAAAATTATAACATCAGCATGTTATAACATCACTACAAAAATAACCATTTTGTTTCAACCCTTTTGGTGTCTTATTAAGTAATGGTGTTGATTGCAAAATAAAGAGTTTTTTTTAATTCAAAACTAAATCAAACCCCCCACAATAGAGGAAACATTGTTACATAACCTTTAACAACCAATCAGAATACAAGTATATGAAAATTCAAAAAACTTGACAGTGTATTCTAAATACAAACCGTTAGCTGATTAAATTTAATGTTAAACTAGAAATCAATATGAAATAATTAAGTTTTAATTTCACGGTAAAATTAAAAATTTCAAATTTTAAATTAAACCGAGCATTAGGTTTAAAATATTACAAAGTTATTCAAAAATGGAACGGAGAAAAAAGAATATATATATATATATATATATATATATATATATATATATATATATATATATATATATATATTTAGCTAAGTGCCAATTTGTCACATAAATTCGACACTTATGTAAAAAGTATCAATAAACGCTAGAAACATTAGGCACGAGTAAGATAGATTATGCAGATGGCACGACAAACACATTCGCATCTTAATACACAGACACATAAATATAACTAAATATATATGCACGCAACAACGACACAGGAAATAGAAGAAAACAAAAAAAGTAAAAAAGAAAGAAAAACCAAAAAGTGAAAAGGAAAAAAGAAAAATTCAAAAAGGAAAATAAAAGTAAAAATAAAGAACAAAAAGAGGATAAAAAGAATAACAAACAATTTATTGTAATAACAAACTTGGAGCAGAAAATTGCTATTCCATTAACATATATATATATATATATATATATATATATATATATATAATTTACTCATAACTGATTGATTTATTTTTACAAAACAGTCATTAGCATTTTTTTAGATTCTAATAATCTTTTGGAGATAATAATGATTTAGTGATACAAATCTTACTAATTAACCCATAGACAGGAGGAGAGGTGGATCCAAGCCTTTCCCAATGATATTTGTGGGTAAGGGAATATAACGAACACGAAAATCGGTTCTCCTATTAATAATTCCCACTACACCACTGGCACATCCAAGCTTGCAGCACCTGGTATGACTTATAGCTGAACAAGTTCAAAAGGTTATCTAAAGACATTAATTTTACGTCATTAACAAAATTAGTTTCAACATCTTGGATCATCATAAAAATAAACTTTTTATAGGGAAAAAAGACGATCTGCAAATAAACTTAGTTCACCAAATTTAATTTTGGTGGGGGGTACAATGATATTCACCATGTACAAGGCCCGAAATCCACATGAGGTAGAAGGTTACTGAGTAACTATGTTGGGATGATAACGGTTAATCCTAGACTTCAACAGGTTAAAGATTGTAGTGATCAGAGAAGCATCCTCTCGCGAGTCGGTTCCACAAAGCAACGGTTCATGAGAAGAAACTGCTCGAGTAGAACTTAATCTCACCAATGAAATAAGAAGAGAATGAGGGAGGTCCCTTACGGTGAGTTTGGTATGGAGGGTTTTAAGTTTCCATGGAAATAGCGATAGAGGAGCGAGAGTTTTGTAATGTTTTGTCTATATATAAAGTTTAAATCAATCGGAAATTAGCCGTTGTTTTGCCAACCATTCCAATAAACAGCTTAATGAATGAATAGTGTACTGTAAATAAACAATCTAATAAATAATGTTTAATTATTTGTTGTAAATTCTCAAGAACAAAAAAAATGTATAAATTCACTTTCATCATGTGTTTAGGCTTTATTCCAATTTTAATCATCGCTTTTTTTAAAACAATAAGGAGTAATGGTAGTTAAAAGGCGGTGTCATGGGATAAACCGTCCTTTTTGACACTTTGTCTTATTGAGAATATGTTTATCCATGTTTGCCTCTTCCTATGTTTACACAGAATTCAACAATAACGTATTTAGCACCTCAATATATATATATATATATATATATATATATATATATATATATATATATATATATATATATATATCAAGCATGTTTCGTTGAATAATATCAACAAGTTCTGTCTATTCAATCTTTTATTAACTTTTTAAAATTTAGTAACTAGTTGTATTATATAATCACTAAAAGTTAATTTTTCGCCTGCTTCCTTTCAAATGCTGATATTTCTTTTTCAAGGATTTGTGTGTGTGTGTGTGTATATATATATATATATATATATATATATATATATATATATATATATATATATATATATATATATATAACTATTTTGGGCTAATTCTGGCATTTCGTCATTTCTTGTAATCAATTTCAAGTCACGCAAGCTGTATTCATTTATAACGGCCAAAGTGAATGTTTACCTGTATTTCTTTTTATGCACACTTCCATTGTGTGTGTGTGTGAAAGAAGAAAAAAAACAAAAAAAAAACATCGGTTCAAACGCTTGCCTTACCAGTTATAAAAGTAATTGCACATGCGTATAGCGAAATAAGATAGGTATTTATTTAATCAAACACAGCTAATCGTTTCCTGGAAAATATTTTTTTGCAAATTCAAAGGAATGAAACAGACATTGGTTAATAATAATTTTCCCAACTATATTACTAAATTGACTCTTGATAGTCAAACAAAACTGTTCGTACAAAATTTAAACGTTACCAACACTGAAAAAACGAAACAAATCAATATTTTTTTAATTCATTCAAACGCATAAAGATGACAGTCAAGTTGAATTCGCCATGCAACGTATAATAAAACAATGCATTTCCCTTGGGGATCCCACAAAATGCATAAAACCCACTATCTTCTTCTTCCATGTACCTTATCTCTTGAGGGCGTGGGCGATCATGGCTTACACAACACCCATCTCTTATAGCCCCTAAAAATGTTTCTCTTTTTTACTATGCCTCTATGTTCCGGCATCCATTTAGACAAGCTCTTTACATACTTTATTCACTGCGTTCCTGTTTCTCTTGACTTTAATATGTCCTGGGAGTGAAAATTTCTCCGAGACCTCTTTCATTATTATGTGTCCTAGAAATATTTTTTTTTTTTTTTTTGTGATAATAATAATCTACTGCTACAAGTCTTACTAATTAACACATAACCGATCAACAAGAGGTGGATTCATGTTTCTCATGTGAGTGAATATAAGAAACCCAACTGGAATTAGAACTCAGTTCTCTGATTAACAATTCCGAGCCATTATCTATTACAATCACCTACACATCCAAGCTTACAGCAACCGGAATTCCCAAGTGGTCACCCATCTAAGTACTGACCAGGCTCAATGTTGCTTAATTTTGGCTATCCTACAAGAACTGATGTTTTAAGCCCAATTCAGCTACAATGTTTAGTATTAAAATAAAAACCAGGAAAAAATTGGTCCTTGGGTACCGAATACCTGGCTGACATATATGCCTCATACTATCAAATCTGAAAAAGGTACCAGACTTGACTGGGCCAGGTAAAATACCTGTTTTCTGAATATTGTCAAGTTGTATGAATAATTTCAGATTTTATATCCCCCCCCACTAACAGTTTTCTTCGTATTTGTATCCGTCAGTGTGTTTTATGCTGTCGAAACAACATTAGTCTTAAAAGAGCTACACTCACCTTTATTTCTAAGACATTTCACAGTAAAAGAGACTCATCATGACATACGGCTGTGCAGTTAGGGCATTAGCATTGCGATCATGAGATGCGGGTGCTTTTTCATGATGATGACAATAGTCTGGAAAGATGATCCCAGTTTACAACATCAATGTAGATTACATTGGTTGACTCGAGCCTAGTGAATGAAATTGGCTAATTAATTGTATGGAAGCTGTTGACAGTTATGCTATCACAAAATCAGCATGAGTGTATTGGTTTTTTTCAACTACTGATTACACCAGATTAAACTAAGTAAGATCTGCTCAGCATTAGATCTAATAACATATATATCATCATTTGGCAAGGAATATTTAGGGGAAAAAAATTAACTTATGATTCCTTTCTATTTTTTTTTTATAAGAACCTGTTTTCAATATTGTTGTGATGAGCATTTGCGTTAATTTTATTGTGGAAATTTGTTTTGTGGACTGGATGTGATGCTTGGAGCCCTTGTGCAGAAAACAAATTTTTTTTAAATTTTGTTTTGCTTTCTTGGTACTCACATCCTGTTGAAATGTAGAGTGAATTAAAGAGAGATCTAATTGTAGCGAAGTATAACAGCTCCCTCCAGATCTCAATCTTGTTGCAGGCTGGTGTATGCGTTGAGAGATAAACACGTCTCCTGAAATACTCACAACAAATAGCAGACTCGGGATGAGTCCACAAAAAAAAAATACATATGAAAAAAAAACAAGGTAATAACTGTCCTTTTGACACAGATTTTTTTTTGTGTGCACTGCCAAAATTTTTTCTAAAACCTTTTACCCATATCAGTTAAGAGATTTCAATAGTTAAATCTCTAGTCCTGTCTAAATTTGCTGAAAAATCTGAATATCTGATGTAAGTCCAATTAAATTAATATATCTTGAAAAAAAAAAAAAGGCTTACATTTTATATGAGAGTAAAATGATTTCTCTTTCAAATGATACCAAATTTAGCCTCTTTGGTATTACAGGCTACAAGATATGGTTTTGGAAATCAACAACTTTTACATTATTTATGATGCCTCTAGTTGATAATGTGATGGATGTTAATGTTGTGTATTAAAATACAATGTCATCTGATTGCAGACACATTCAGGCACTCCTAAAGTATGAGTGAGCATTTTCAGTCTTAAAGTGTTAAGCATAAACACTAGAAACAGAGGTACAATGAATTGGCACAAATTTCCAGAGCATTATTCTGATCTACACACTAATCCCTAAGAATCCTGTTTGAATATTTTACTAAGAAAATTTGACAGAGTAAAATAAACTGTGACATAATTTATTTTTTTGAAAGAACTCAGTATATCCTTATGTCCCATATATGATGCCATATAAGACCCTATGTTCATTTCAGCAAGAAATATTAAGGAAAAATTATTGGATAACATTGAATGTTACTTGTATTGTCTTGATCTATATGCCCTATCTGGCCCAGTTCCAAGCAAGTTTCTTTTCATTCATTCAAACAAATTTATATATTTCTAATATTGAAAAAATATTACGATAAAAAAAAGTGGGTTTTATATGCCATCGAATATTGCAAGTAGATCTAGTATTAGGTTGGTGCAAAAATAATGTCGGTTTTTGACGTATTTTTAACGTCAAAAACCGACATTATTTTTGCACCAACCTAATATCTGTAATATATGTGCATTAACATTTTACTGTAGGAGTTATCTTCCTTGCATTTACAAAGATGAGAGGTAAAAATACTGACACTGGAAAAGCAGTATACAACATTTGGGGAAAAATATATGTAGACTCACGCATGAAAACCTAATAGAATAATAATAATATATTAACCTAATATAACATTTAACCTAATAATAGCTTAAAGACTTAAGGAAATATTAATTTCATATATGCCGTCATTTTGGTAAATTAGTTTTGCATGCCTAACAAATTAGGACGTTATAATTTGGAGTGACAATCTGGTAAAACATTAAGGAGAATAATTTAATGTCAGATTGAAATATTATCAAATAAGTTTCTTAAGAAGGCATGGAGATGACAATTTAAGTTGCATTTCATAATCTCAATTATAAAAGAAATGCTGATTCTCTCTCCATTAGACTCTGCATGTGTCCATATGCATATGTCTGCGTTGGTGAGTGAATGACTTACAGGTGCTTGTGCTATTTAACAAACACACACAGACACGCACACACAAATTTGACAGAGTTTAAAACAAGACATTAGAATAATATATTCCCTTCATACTCAGATTGGACAACTTCTACCCTGGGCTGAGCAATAAACTCATAAAGCAGTATAGAAACATGAAAACCTAATGGAATAATATATTAACCTTATAATTTAAAGTAACAATCTTGTAAAACATTACAAAGCTGAGAGGTAAATATACTGACACTGGAAAATGAGTATACACTATTTGGGGGAATTACATGTAAAGACTCACACATGAAAACCTAATAGAATAATAATATATTAATCTAATAAAACCGTTAACCTAATAATACCTTAAAGACTATTAACAAACACATACATTTTTTGATAAAAAAAATTAAAACTAAAAAAAATATTGAAATTTATTGAAGTTTTCAGAAATTATTCAGTAATAAAATTCATTTTTAAAGCTTTTTTCAATTTTGTGGAAATTTAGGTCTGCAATTAAAATTTACATGTGCCTTTGCACACATACATACAAATTGAAATCAACATCTGTTTCACAAAGGGTAATTTCCCAGTCAGGCAACAACCCCTGGATAATAGGAAAAGAATATCAGCTGAAATATGAAGTCATTTTTATGACCGCTCCTGTATTCAAACTGAATATATTTTCTAATAAATTTAATATTTTAAAAGGACAAACAATTTAAATATGAAATTTGATCACCTTGCTGTCAGCAAAGTGACTAGTACTTTCTAATTTTGAGAGAATTATAACTCGTAACATTTCATCACCACCAAACAGATCCCAGACATGCACCAGCTAAATTTCAAAAAGGTTCCTTGCCTCGAATGTCAACTGAGACTAAATTTCACTCCTGACCTCAAATGGAATGTGTATATTTGGGTCATTACAAAAGATGCTGAAAGAATGTCCGGTTTTTTGAATACTTCCAGATTGCTACCATATTTAGGCTGATGCTACCCAGTCATCATTATCCAGCTTTGACAGAGTTCAAAAGTAATTACACAGCCTTATAGGTGATGAATTATTCTCCAACCTGCAATTCTTATCCCACAGGTGAAACATCACTAGCCTCTCACTATTATATTGCTATTATTATAGCAGATGTATGAACAAGTTTTATTTGTTAGTTCCACCAGTTCAGACCTTCACAGCTAGGACCTGCCATGCCATGTTCACAGTGGCAAGTCATCCACATTCCCTTCCTTTGATAAGGAATAAGTTTCACTCAGGCAGCTTCTTCCCTAGAATTGTTACTTTGTGGAACAAACTCCCAAGAGAATGATTCCCTAACATCTACAATCCTGGTCTTTTTAAATCCAGGGTCACTCAAAATCTCTCCTAATACCCCTCATAATACTCTCTTAATTCCACCTCTTTTACAATCTGACATAGTAACTTTGAATGGCTCTTGTGGCCTAGAGGAAAAAAAAACAAAAAAAGAACATATTATTCCACCCACACTATTTAAAATCCCATTTTGAAGCCTAAAGACATTTTTATGTAAATAAATAAAAAATAACTCACCTAAAAGAGCATTTTTCAAATCAGGGGAGCCAATAACTTAGAAAATCCAATATGGCGTTAGAAAAAAATAATTTAGCTAAAATGTGGATTAAAGAAATTCATAATGACATAAAAACACAGTGAAAACAAAAAGCCATAAATAAGAGTGTTAAAAATGATATTTTCAAGCAGTTTGGATGGAAAGATTATCATTTATTGAATATTTAGCTCAAAAAGATAGTCAGTATATACAGAAACGTCAAATTCATAATGCACCTTTCTTTTTAGTTCTTTTTTTATACACAGATCTATATATGAGAAGGCTTTTCTCGCATTTTCCCTTTCTTTTTCAAACATTTTCTCTCTCTCTCTCTCCCTCCCTCCTGCAGATGGCAGAGGAAGAAAAAACCCTTCCCTTTTCTTCTGTGTACAAGCCACATTTCTCAGGCTACAAATTAAGGAAAAATATTTTTTGAGAAGCAGAAGGTTAAAGAAGAAGAAGAAGAGTAAATTAACAAAAAAAAAGAAAGAAAACAGATCAACATGCAGTTATTTTCTATATTTCTTTTTTTTTGTTTCTTTTTTCTTCTTTCTTTCTCTACCCAACTGTTCTTGTTTCCTATTTTCCCTGAGTCTACATCTTGATCAGCAGACGGCAGTGGCAACAACAGCAACGACAAGTTCTAGCAACTGGTGAAGCCATCTCATGCTTACTTTCACAAAACTGACACGGCTCAAACTTTCTGCTTTATCTTCTTCAATACATTTGACTGTTCCACGGCAGCTTTCCGTTTCCGCTGAATAAAAATAAAAAGAATATATATATCGATTAAAAATATGAACGACCAGTATCAAAACATTTCTAAAAGATGTGGAAGTTGCTTAAACTTTAACAGGTACTCATTATATCTCTCTTAACCGTTTTTTTTTTAATCATACCACCCCAAGCAAGGCAATAAAGCCATTAAGATGCAATGCATGACTGAATGTGAAAGAATATCAGAAAAAAAAAATTATTAACAAAAGAGAACAATAAAAGAACAGGAATTAAGAAGACAGAAGATAATGATTGACACTGCATTTAATTTTGTGAAGATCACATTATTTTATATAATTGTAATCTCGAATCAAGGATGCCTAACCAATAGAAATCCAAGGCTTAAAACTTCAGCAATTAGGGGCTAACTCCTTTGCTACTCCCTTTAAAAAAAAAGTTTTAAATCAATGCTAATTTTTCTAAAAATGACAAGAAAATCTGCCAAAAGATTATTTATTGTCATCCAAGTGCTGACAATATTGTATAAGTTGCTGACTGATGAAGAAATCTTACATGAGAAGTGAACACTAAGCAACTTGACTAAAACAAATTATAGAATCTGGCAAAATGTGTTCTTTGGAATGGTTGTCAAAAGAGCAGTTAATTGCTAATCTATTCAAACCTTATAAAATGGTAAATAATAAGGATTTCTTTATAGTTGGTTCATATATTTTAATAATTTAGTAAACTTTTATAAAGTTATGAATAAATAGAAATTGCTATCATATTTAGCTCTTTACAAATTGATAAATAATAAACATTGCATTGTATTAGTTGCTTTGCATTTTTAGAATGTTGCAAATATAAAATTATTCTTGTAAATAAATAATCTAAGATACTTTTGTTGTCAATTCTCAAGAACAAAGAAAATATATAAATTCACTTGCATTTATTTTGAGTTTTATTAAAATTCTAATCATTGCTTTTTAAAACAATAAACATTGCTGAGGGAGTGAAGGTAGTATAAAATAGTATTGTGTCAAGGAAAAAACTATCTTTTTGACACACTTTTTTTGCGGACACAAAGGTTAAATCCCTATCTAAAAAAGGCAGGATGTGTGTGTGTGCGTGTAACAAATGCACAAATTTCAACGGATTTGCACCAAAATTTACATGCACATGCTCCAAGTTAGTGAGAAGGCCAAGACCGACTTCGCATTTCCCAACTCCCATCGATAGTGGAAATAATCGATTTTTTCATGCTTCTACGTCGGTTATCATGTAGTTTGCGGCCATTTTGTACTGGCCAGAGTGAGAGCCTATAGCTGGCTGCCACGAATAGGCAGGAAGATTCTATTGGCCGGCATGAGAGCCAACAGTTGACTCACACAAATGTTAACTAGCATGCTAGCATGCAAAAAAAATCGATAGCTGCATTTGTCACAAGTGGGTAAAATTTAAATCTGCATGGCACTTTACTCCAATTGGCTCATTCGCTTGCTTAAACTCAATGTTGATTATGATTCCGCAGAACTGGGCTGGGTGTGAAAAATATTTGTTTTTAACATTCTTTTTTTATTCAGTTTTTCCAGTTACAAGTCCTTTTTTTAAAGCTGATCGTTTTGTGTTCATTTTGTTTAGTTCTTTTTTCGTAACAGATTTAATGTTTAGTATAGAGCTTCGAAAAAATTTGCAGTGTGAGATAGGCAAGAAGTAAGGCATGTAGCAACATCAGCACAGCAAAGGGCACTCCTTTAAAGGCAAGGAAGGGCAAAAATATCCACTGTGTCATGTGTGTACTAGAACAGTAGACTGGGGTAGACTCAAGGACACATGGCACAGTGGATAAAGGTGTTAATTAGATCCAGTGACAGGACCCAAAGAGTGTGAGTTCAATACCTGGTTAAGGCAGTGGAGAGGGGAATTAACAGGAGATAACTGACAACTGACATCCATTAAACATGGCATGTGGAACTAGAACAGTCTAACCCAGTGAGCAAAATAAAGGGTTCAGTTCGACATTCCAACAACCTGAAGAAGGCTGGAGTGTACAACAGCTGAAACGTTGTAATAAATATGGCAACAGAGATGAGGACAATAATCTGAATAATGTAAATAGTGTACATAATACCTCATCTCAGAAATATAGACAAATAAACTAGTGAATAATTGATATCAGATTTGCATTAGAATTATTCATTACAAAAGATTGGAAAAGAATTATGTAGTTTATTTATATCAGAGCAAAAATAAAGGTAAGAATAAAAAAAGAAAATATTCAAATATTTGATGGTACATAAAATCCCTTTCTTGCTTTTAAAATCATATTATTATCGAGATAGGCTGAATGTTTGCTAAGACATCATAGATTACTTTTATCTAGCCTATTAGATATCTCAACTTTGAAAATATGTTTTAGCCATTTTTATGAAAAAAAAAAAAAAAGATGGGAGGATCTTATGTATTATGAAATATGTTGAATAGATTTTGCAAAATATGAATTTGTTAAAGAAAGAATTAAGTATAAACAAGTAATGGTTGGTGCAAACTTTAAACCTGATTTTACCTTGCCAGAAGGAGACAAAGTCTCATACTGATGACGAAGCGTCTGCAGGTCATATTCACAACTAGCCAATGCCAGTTTCAGTTCATACAAGAGGACAATGTCTTGCCGTAATTCATTGAAGTGTTGAACAATCTCTTCAGTTGCCATTGGATTGTACTCTGCAATACAAATGATAGTGGTGAGAGTAAAATTAGTCATTTCTGTACAGGAAACACTCAACCCTCATTGATCAAACAGTATTACTACAAAGTGAAATTTTGGCAATCTTGAACCTTTATGCCCCCCCCCCAATAAAAACAGTGTGCCAACAGGACGGTTTTTTCCTTGACACCACTATTATTTTAACTACCTTCCCTCCCTCAGCATTGTTTATTATTCTAAAAAGTGATGATTAGAATTTTAATAAACCCTAAACATATGAAAGCAAATTTATACATTTCCTTTGTTCTTTAGGATTGATTACAAATATAATAAACACTATTTATTTGAGTGTTTATTTACACTATCATTGTTTATTGGAATGGTTGGCAAAACATTGGCTAATTGCCAATCAATTTAAACTTTATAAAAGAGTAAATAATAAGCATTTCCTTATAGTTGGTTCACATATTTTAATAATTTATTAAATGTTTGTAAATTTATGAATAAAAATTGTTTTTATATTTACTTCTTTATAAATTGGTAAATGATGAAAATTGCATTGAATTAATTTTAATTCAATTGTATTAGTTTTACCAATGATGTAAATATAATTCTTTTAAATAAACAATCTAATAAATAGTACTTAATATTTTTTTGAAAATTCTCAAACACAAAAAAAATGTATAAATTCACTTTCATCTCATGTTTAGGTTTTATTACAATTCTAACCATCACTTTTTTAAATCAATACACATTGCCAAGGAGTGAAGGTAGTTAAAATAATAGTGGTGTCA
The DNA here is from genome assembly GCA_963932145.1 of Acanthosepion lycidas. NCBI lineage: Eukaryota > Metazoa > Mollusca > Cephalopoda > Sepiida > Sepiidae > Acanthosepion > Acanthosepion lycidas. The sequence continues at coordinate 32,990,106 of OZ010596.1, forward strand.
AGGGAAAACCCATCCTTTTGACACTTCATATTTTGCAGGCATGAAGGTCCAAGATTATCAAAATCTTTTTATTAAAACAGTTTTCTAATATTGATGTGAGTTTCCTTCCCAACCTTTTCTTTATGGTATAGTGGAAAGTTAACAGTTTGATTATATCATTATTCTCCCTTCTAGTTACACATGCAACCCATTTTTGTTGCTACTGCTCTCGGAAGTACACATGGGGATTTTGTTATTTGCTAAAGTTCTTCATTTGTGATTTTGTAGTGCCAATCTAGAGTCTTATGACAAATCATCTTTAAAATTTAGAAGATTAATTTGTTTTAAGTAATTTTTAATCACTGATCTGAGAAAATGGTTGTATATAGACGAGAGTTTAGAAGTCTCTGAATGAGTTGGATGTCATGCATGACATACATATGAAAATCTCAATCTGATGATATATATATATATATATATATATATGGGATAACAGTATATACATTTTTATATATCAAGAACAATTTTGGAGGAAAGTTGTATGATAAAGTGAAAAACGTTTTCACAGGACAAGCTTTGTCCCTTAGAACCACATTGGACTAATTTTGTTTATGTTGGCATGACTACAAATGTGTATAAATGAGATTCTGAAAATTTTAAATTTAATTTTTTTTTTTTTTAATATATTTTGGGTCTATAAACTCATAATGATTTCATTTTCTTTCTTTTCTTTCCATCATCTTTGTTATTAAATATCTGTCAAAAACTATATATATAAATTTATATATATAGTTTTTAAAGGATTTTTTATCCAACATTGTTTCTTATTTCTATAAATGTTATTTTTACTGAGTACACATATTTGAGTTACTATCCCTGCTTTTATTTTATTATCAGAGACACGGTTTTTCTTTAGTGGGACTTCTCAATTCAGGCCAGTTCTTATTAATTTCACTGTTTAAGAAAAGACTCAACCTTGTGTACCCACTAAAAATAACATTTATAATAAGAAGAAATATATATATATATATATATATATATATATATATATATATATATAAGGAAAATACCTGTTATTAATACTAGTTGTTAATTTCTGTTAATAATCTCAGTTGTTAGGAAATTTTTGTCCCATAAAAAAAAAAAAAACTTTATATATTGTATCTAAAGAACATCTGTCTATATTTCTGAGATGAGGTATTGTAATTATTTACACTATTTACATTGATCAGACTGTTGTCATCTTCATTGCTGTATTCACAACATTTCAGCCATTGTACGCTCCAGCCCTCTTCAGGATTTGTCTATATTTCTGAGATGACATATTGTAATTATTTACACTATTTAGATTATTTGGACTGTTGTCCTCATATTTATTGCCATATTCATGTTTCAGCCATTGTATGCTCCTGCTTTCTTCAGGTAGAACAATCTATTCCAGTGGATAAAATAAAAGGTTCAATTCAAAATTCTAATCACCCGAAGAAGGCCGCAGTGAACAACAGCCAAAACGTTGTGAATATCACAACAATGAAAAGGACAACAGTCCGAACAATGTAAATAGTGGATCTAAAGAGTAAATGCTTATGGAAGGTCTGATGAACTCATTAACATAAAAAAAAATACTACAAAAATTTTGTCTGTACAAAAAAGTCAGACTGAAATGGTTAGAAGGAAATCTTTTTACACTTATTACAAAATATTATGTTGCTGCTGCTGCTGCTGCTGTTGTTATTTCTGTAATTGAGTCAAAAGAATAATTCAGTCCTCAATCTCAAATGCATGTGTAAATTCAGTACAAATCATCAGAAAAGCTGGTCAAAGGAATTGGTCTTGGAGTTATTCAGTCCAATCCACTATGGCCTTCTACAAACAAAAGATCTTAACTGCTCTTCCTTAATAAATTACAACATATAAATCAAAAACAAAGCAAATCTTAGTATTGAAAATCATTTTTGGAAAATATTTGAGAAACGTATAAATATTAAAATTATAAACTTTATAAGTATGTCTTGTATAATAATCGAGAGGATAGTCACATGTTAACCATAAATTTATAGAAGAATTCTATCATAAGCCTATCAAAAATAATTACTTCCTTCTTAACACTAGTGAGAAGAATCTGTATTGTAGCCATAAAAATGAAATCCCAACCTATTGACAATTCCTCCAAGACTTGCTCTATAGCTTTGGTTTTCTTCTGTCCAATAGAAGCTGGTAACTTCATCTGAAATAGAAAACAAAATAAAGTCGCATAAAAAATAAGAAAGTAACATTTAAAAATAATAATAATGATAATTAGAGGAGATGTGGTTGGTTTAATGATTAACAGTGCAAAAAATGGAGCTGGTAAGCAGAGTTCAAATTCCGACTGAGATAGTATGTAGTCCATTCATACTAATGCCCTTGGAGGAAAAGCATAAATCCATCTCTTACTGATAGGTTAAATAGCAGGACAACCTTGGCTGGCAACCAGTATTAGAGAAAAACAAATCTGTATTCAAAACCATGGAGAAAGCCACTAGAAACCACTCTACTGCCATTCCCAAGAATAATGATGGCAATGAACAGTTTGCACATGTTAACATATTGACTGTTAAACTACAAGTTATCTCATTTTTGTGGTCTTGTCATCAAAGCTACAAGCACGAGATTTTCGTTGTCTTTATCGGAAATAACTGGGTACATGTTGTCTAAGGCAGAAAAGAAAAACCAGACTGACAATTAAAAAACGAAACTCTTTTCATCAGAAAAATTTATTGCGAATATAATGCATAAATGAAGCATTTGAGAAAAAAAAATTTATTGCCTCAGTTGGCTGGTTATAAAATTGGCATTTGAAGCCAGATCTTGTAATTGACCTCTGACAGTTAATGTCTTAATTAAAGAGAAGAAAACTGTGGAGAGCTGTGATAACCTATATCTTGAACAGACATGACACTTAGAGGCAAGGGAGGATACTAATTAGATGATCTTTGAAAATTAAACCCAATGCTAACAGTGATATAGGTAATTTGTGATTATCACTTGATAGATTTTAATTTAGAACCTGAATCATCTTTTAAAATAAGGAATCACCAACAGTCTTGGTGAATGGTTAAAAAGTGAAAGCTCATGTAATCAGGAGACAAAATTAATGTTTATCCAACCCTGATGGTAGAGCATTAGTTTGGGACGGAATGGTCAAGTATTTTTAGGGATGATGACAGGACAGGACAAAATTTTTAATTAGAATTTCATTATATTTATAAGGGGGCACTGTGGAGTAATGGACAGCGGCTTGGATTGAGGAATCAGAGAGCTGAGGTCAAATTCCATTACATTCACTTATGTGCTAACACCCTTGGGAAAGGTATTAATCCTTTTCTTCTACCCCCAACTATGGGTAAATAGCAGGACAGACCAGGTTCTATAGCCTTGGATGGCAACTGGACTACCGCGACCTACTGCAGGGAAAAAAATCTGCCTTGTTAGTCATGTATCAAAAGATACATGATCGCCTAAGCGTTTATCACGCATGGCACATAACTGACTGACTGATTATATTTATTCTAAAAATAACTAATTTCTTAAAATAAAAAATCTTACTTGTCATCAATTGTGGTGGGCTTTTAATAAAATATGGCATGCATACACATGCATGCAAACATATAGGCCAAAATAGAATCAAAACTTAAGCGTTCCTTTTTAAACTAATAAATGAAAACCTGTTGGATAGCAGCATGGATTGAGGAATTGGAGAGCCGAGTTCAAATTCCAGTCAAATCCATTATGTTCATTTACATGCTAATACCCTTGGGAAAAGTATGAATCCTTTTCTCCTCTCTCCAGCTATGGATAAGTAGCAGGACAGACCGGGTTGTATAGCCTTGGATGGCAACTGGTCTACTGCAGGAAGAAATGGCAACCTATTGCAGGAAAAATATCTGCCTCGTCAGTCATGTATCTTTCGATATATGATCTCCTAAGCATGTATCATGCATGGCACATAACTGACTGACTCACTGACTGAATGAAAAACAAAGGCTGAAGGGTTTAAATTAAGATATTTGTAATTATTTATTTCTAAATGTGAAAAACATTAAGATCTAATTGTAAGAAGTAATTTTTCTTTAACAAAGGAAGAAAATTATATTTTTTTCTGTCAATTCACCAAAATTTATCTTTTTTTTTTTTGAACCTGAAAGAACCATTAGCAAACGATATTTGTGTTGTTTTCTGATTATCATAAACTAAATGAAATTACATCATTTTTGTTAGCATAATATCTTTTAGAGGCTCTAATTTTTAATCATTTGATCCCAAGCAAGGCAAAAAAAGTCACTAAGACGCAAAGGGTTACTAAGTATGAGAGAATATAAGAAAAAAGTACTATTAAAGAGAGAGAACAACAAAAGAACTAGAATTAAGAAGATAGGTAACGATTGACATTGCATTTAAATTTTTGAAGATCAAAGTTGACTAGAAAGTAAAAAGCTGGAAGAGAGTTCCACAAGCAAGAAGTGCGACAGAAGAAACTGTTAGCATAGAACTAACAGTTACATCTAGCCATTTTAAATGTAAAATGATGAGATCTTGCCACCAATCTAGTACAGCACTTAAAGTCTATGTACCATCAAGAAATAACTTCAAGAATAATGCAGTTTCCTGTTTGATTGAGCCAATTGTTTCTGAGCAATCTTTAACTAAGTTAATTGCCTTGGAAAAAAAGTCTGTTCAAGAGAGGTAATGCCTGGTGTATTAACTGCTAATTACAGAGTTATTTCGCTTTTTCATAATACAAAAATCCTAGGAATAAGCAGATCAGAATCTTTGAAGCTTAGTGATAATTTGCATTTGTAAATAATTATAATATATATATATTACATAAATAAATAGGAAGTGACTTGATATTGAGCTGAGGCTGCCAAGTGCAGCATTTAAGCAAATTTGTAAAAAAATCTTATGATTGTCTTGCAAAATTTGAATCATTTTAACCAGTTACTTCCAATGGAATTCACTGTGAATTTTAAGCTCTAGTCAAGATAAGAATAAAGTTAAAGAAAAGAAAAGAGAATTCCTCCTCACCCTCTGGCTGCGTAGTGAAACACCCGATTGTTTGTAATCTGGGAATTTAATGCCTCCAGTCTCAGGAGTTACCTGTTTAAAAGATATACATTGGGAAAATCATATAGAATTATATATATTGAGACAGAGAGATCTATAATAATAATAATTAACTGCTACAATAAAATAGAATAAATAATACAGATAGTGTATAAAAATCTTGGAAAACAAAGCATGCATATAAGAAAGGCAAGAGTTCTTAAATTCTGTAATTTACAGATGAGTCAATATGACCCCAAAAGTTCTTCAGATTATTGATCTCTTTTTTCTCTATCTTTTATTTAATCTATGGGGATAGACTGTTCTCGTTCCACTGCTCATGAACAGTCTATTCCTGTAGAAACATGATAACAACAACAAAGATGAGGACAATAGTCTGAATATAAATAATGTAAGTAATAATATCTCCTCATCCTAGAAATTCAGATAGAAACTGATTTTTTTTTTTTTTTAAAACCTATATTTTAACATTTTCAACAGTAAAAATGAAATTAACAAACCCCTTCAAGAAGAAAAAAAAAGAATCCCCTTTCTTCCATACTGTTTATATAAAGGCTGGAGAAGAGACTGATTAAAACAGTGTGGTAAGAAAAACAAAAAAGAACGAGGCTAATAATGGGAAAAACTCTTGAGACGATGAGCACTTAAATATAAATTTTGAATATTTCATTTGCTCAGCTTTTAAGCATTCAATTTAAAAGCTTAAAGAAAAGTCACTGGAGTTTCAAATGTAAAATAAACAAATGATAAACTGTACTTGATAACCATATAAGTACATTCTCAACATCTCATGATAGTCTTGGCTGCTTTGTCATTAATGATACAGTGTAATATTTGTATCCTTTGGTAATATTATCTTAGTTCTGTCTAATAAGACCGCAAAACAAAATCTTTCATGCATAAAATTATTGTGTATTCTAGACTCAAAGTCAGCTGTGAAGGTGTGCGACTTTGGAAACAATTGTTCACATCTTCTCGCAAGGATGTGAAGGACTCTCACTTTCCCCCCATGGGTGAACTGTTTATACAACGTCCTCTCATCTCACCGTCTTGTGTGTGTGTATATATCCTATGTTCAGTTGGGTTGACTAATTTATATATCAACGCAGCTACCGATATCCTTTGAGGCTCAATTCTGTACTTAGTGGCTATGAAAACACTTCTGATGCACCTTTTGATATTCTGGTTTGACACTAAGTATGAAGCTGACACTGGTATCTCTTAAGGAGTTGATCTGTGGTGACCCCAATATGTTGTGGACTCACCTTAATGAATATATTCACCCTAAGGTGAGCCCACAACATATTGGGGTCACCACATATCAACTCCTTGATTGACACTAAATTCAATTCAGACATTTGATATTTCCTGTTGTAAATCACATACTACACATTTTTTAATGAGGTGCATCTTGTGAGCAGATAAACAATACCTTGTTCATTAGTTTTTACATAGAAAAATATTGAAATAAATGGTTTTAGGCTGTAGCTTGAAAAAGACAAAATATATTCAATAAAATTTTTGGTTCAATAATTTTTCAAAGTTATTGGATTCTGAAAGCAAATATCATGAGTTAATTATTGTCCAGTAATGAAAACTTTTTTCAGGGTTAAAAAAAAAAAAAAAAGAAAAAGTTTGAAACTCTAAAAAAGAAACAATTTGAAAGAATTGTTGACTAGACTAAAAAGATGTTTTTAAAAATGAAACAGACACTACAAACCCCTCCTTCTTTCAGTTTCTGTTGTTGGTAAACTTTCTTTTTGGTTGTTTTCCTTTCAACACGTCGATTATCAATGTTACTATCAGCAGCTGTAATCAACTTCTGCAAGTCTTGTGTCTTCTTTTCACGTTCTTTTTTACGTAATTCAATCTTCTTCAGTTCTGCTATTAAATGCTCCTCTTCCTCAACCTAAAAAAAAGAAAAAGAAAGAAATTCTTCAATTTGGAAAAAAAACAAAAAGATATAAAGTGTGAAAATGTTATTTATTTAATCTTTAATCTGTAAAAATTTAAATGCAATATCAATCACTATCTACTGTCCTCCCAAATTACTCTTTTTTCTTCCCGCTCATTATTAATCTTTCTGTTCCTAATTCTTCCGTGCCTTGTAGCCCCTTGTGGCTTTACTGCCTTGCATTGGGCGATACTGATTTTAAAAAAATTTTTCAATTTCAAATACCTGAAGATAAAAATATTGGAAATCTCTCTCGAATGAATAAAGAAGAGGACATATTTAAGCAGTTGAACAATTTAAAATTATTATATTTAGTGGGAAGATATTTTACACTAAACCTCATTTAATTGTGGAAGAAGAAACCATTTTATAGTCACTCTGAAAAGCAACCTGAGAAATTTTTGTTCCTCAATGTTTTACAGAGAATAAAATTTAAAAACTATATTGAACATCTTTTTTAATTCTTCATGTTTAATAATTTTCATAAATTTAACTTAGAGCTTAAGAAATTAAGATTCTACATTTTCCCAACTTTTGTCTTAAAAAGCAAATTATTGAATTACAAAAGATAATCCTATTTTATCGGTGTTTTATTTTTTTGCAGCATCTTTGTACTACAGAGTGTGACAAAAATACCACACACATATACCTCCTACATAATGTTAAGATATTAGCTAGATGAAGACACCATTGCTACTAATATCTTACCATTATGTGGGAGGTATTTCCAATACACCGTGTATGATAGCAAATTTATCAATATACTTGACAAATCATAAAGTTGTAACTGTAATCTAACACCCAAAATGGATGCCATTTCATCTAATGCCCAAAATGGATGCCGTTTCATCTAATGCCCAAAATGGATGCCGTTTCATTTAATGCCCAAAACGGATGCCGTTTCATCTAATGCTCAAAACGAAAGCCATTTCATCTAATGCCCAAAACGGATGCCGTTTCATCTAATGCCCAAAATGGATGCCATTTCATCTAATGCTCAAAACGAATGCCGTTTCATCTAATGCCCAAAATGGATGCCATTTCATCTAATGCCCAAAACGGATGCCATTTCATCTAATGCTCAAAACGAATGCCGTTTCATCTAATGCCCATAATGGATGCCGTTTTATCTAATGCCCAAAATGGATGCCATTTCATTTAATGCTTAAAATGAATAATTAATGTATAAACTGCTTTAATTCTAAAGTGGCTATAAAAGAGGTTCTGTAAAAGTTATTTAGTTATTTAACACCAAAATCTGAAATTGACAGGACAGCAAAAAAACTCACTTGTTTTGGTGTACGGTTAAAGAGTTGAATCAACTGAAGCTTCCTCTTTCTTTCATGATTTGCATCAAATACCCAAATTTTAGGTTCTTGTCCTTGTGTAGCTCGAACCTAGAATGAAAGCATAAGGCAGATAAAAGAACAGATAAAAAGGTAAATCACATTTTTTTTACTTGAGATGTGTTTATTTGTACACTTTTATTTTTTCAATAATAAGAATTTAAAAAAAATTTAAAACAAAAAAAAAAATCTCTCCTCCTTCAAGTCACGTCTGTCAATGTGTGATTTTTTTTGATTTTTTTTTTTTTACAACAATGTACAAGGCCCAAGTGCTACTCGATATAGAGGGTTATAAAGTAAGACACACCACCCCAAGCAAGGAGATAATGCAACCAAGATGCAAGAAGCAACTGGAAGTGAAAAAGAAGGAAAAGGCTTAAGAAGGAACTGGGAACCCAATCCTAAATAAGAAATAAAAAATAAACTTCTACTCCTGTTAACATAGGGGAAATGTGTGAACCGGACAACAGGGAAGTATATCTATCCCTATTGAGAAAAGAAAGAAAAAAAAATATCTCATCAACTATTACATGGCAATTACCACTTTAAATGCTTTTATCATCATCATCCTTGAATTATCAGGATTCACTGTTTTTAGGATACTAATAAGATCAGTCAAAATAAAAATGACTATTTGTGATCATCAATGCTGTAAAGGTCTGCTTGATTAGTCAGATATGGAATCTTTGCAGTACAAGAAAGTTACTAGTTTCAGTACTAAGGAACCCAGGTAAGCTTTTCAGCCTTCAATGGCAGCAACCAGAGTCTATGACACTATAACTGGAATTCAAGAAAGAATACATAAGAATAAATGCAATGAATTAAACTCATTTTCTTCCTTACTTTAACCAGAGTATTGCAGATGTTGTAATATCGTTCCTTCAAATCTTCCACACTTCTATTGGGATATTTTTCTCGGTCCCATCGGTCGTGAATGAGGATAAACCTAAGGTCAAAGCGCCGACACAGATCAAATAAGTGGTCAGTTTCATGCCGTGTCCAGTTGTCCTCATGAAGATGCTGTTGATACTCAAGGTCAGAGTAGGTAGGAACATCAACAGTCTGACAAGAAAAATCAAATTATTAAGAAAGAGAATTTGTTTCTTTTTAACATCAATACAAATATCTTCACATGAATTCAAATGTCAGATATGAAGGCGCATGTCAAATAAATGGGAATAGGATTCAAACTTGAATTATACGATTATTGCATAAAGTTTTAGATATAAAAAAAATTTGAAAATTAAGTGCTTCAGAAAGATTTATCAACCAGAGTTGATAGATTTATTCACATTTAATATGATCCCTTATTTTTCTATGCAAATAGGATAAATACATTTTACCTTCATGTAGAAAGCAATTCCTACTTTACTATGCCTGGAAAGTATGAAATGATCAGATTGCCATTTACATGAGACAATGTCTTTTCATTAACATGATTTTAGAAAGCAGTGTAATCTTTGACCACTTTATAGTAGGTAATCCCAAACTAGCCATTTTAGTGTGGAACCAATGTATGTAGTCATTACTTCCATGATGATGATTAAAACTATAAAAGCTTTCAGCTATGATATGCAGAGGGAAATGATCAAGGGCTCAGCATCCCTACAACTGCAACCAGTCATGGGTAATCATTATGATGATGATGAATAATAAATTATTATTATTATTATAATTCATGATGATGGTGACCGATGACCGTGTGCAGTTGCAGGGTTGTCGAGCACCTACTTGATCAGTTCACTCCACATATCTGGGCTGAAAGCCAAAGAGGTATTCATTTATGTACAGCATGTCTTGGACAAGTAGACCTGACGGAGCTTATTCCTCTCTATGTCAAACTACAGTTGATACCCTTGACTGCTCACCTTGGTCAAGGATTCCATTAGGGTAATCCACTACCCAGGTCATTGACTTCAGTCTACAAAACCTTTTGTCCAGCAATGCCATGTCATCACCGCATTAACTGCATACGTAGTTATGGAGCCCAGTTTACCCCATTGTGCTAAATGGGCAGTGACTTTGCAAGAAGGTCCATCCACCTTTTTTGACAGGTCTTGTCTTTAATCGTACTGGATGTCTAGCCACCCTCCTCACCAGGAAAGCATGGTGGGTGAGCCAGTTTAGTTGTTGATGACCTAACCATGCAGCAGGTAATACCAGATTATACGGTACAAGTAACACTCATAGAGTGACCTAACATGTTCAATTATAGACACAAGCATAATTACCAAAATATTACACCCATGTATAATGCAAACCTTGGTTTTAGAATTTCTCACATTAGACTCATGACAAATTTATAGTTATAAAATATGAAATTTAATGCAGTAAGCCCTCAGTTTAATGGATCCTGGTGTAACAGATTTAGAATTTAACACATTATTATTCTTTGATTATTCTTTACCTCGACCTTCCAAAACATAATGCATTGCTATTGTTTATTTTTTTCAGTTTTATTTTAGCTACAAAAATTGATGCTATATTTTTTAGGAATATCATGTGTATCAGTCATTAATACTATTGTTGAGGAGTAAATAAGACACACCCAGTAACACAAATGAACTAGGCAAGATGCCTTAAATAAAGAACTCAAAGTGAGTCAGGTGAAGCCCATTGGAGTCAGTCGGGAAGAACTCTAATGACATCACAGCTAGTAGCCCAAGCAAGAAATAATATTATAACCACTAAGAGTGAGTTATAACAAATATATAATAGCTTACCTTTCATTTTTCTTTTAAAATAATCTTATGCAAACAGAGAGTGACTTTATAAATTTTAAATAAGATTTTGGGTCAATCTAAAAAGGCTAAGATCCACTGAACTATACTGTGAATTTAATAATTTATATTAGAGTCATTTTCCATATTAAAAGCAAAATTTGAGTCTCTTAAATTATTAGTTTAGTGTCTCTTTTTTTTTTTACCAGAAAAAAAAAATTTTTTTTTTCTTTAGTTTGGTGGTGACAAACATTTTTGATAAAATAAAAATGTAAAAGGTCTTTTAAGAAAATTACCTTGTTAAATCTAGCAAATGGGTAATCTTTTGCTTCATCTGCTACTCGCCTCCAATGCAAGAAAATAGTTCCATCCTGGGAAAATGAAGAGAATATTATAGACAAGGGGAGATAATTATAAACTCTAGATAGAACTGATATTAAGAGTGTTGATACATTCCAAAAGACAGAGAAAAAGAAATTTTATATATCTAGTTTATTTTTTGCTGGTCTTAAAATGAACCAGTTCATTTAGCAATAAATTCAATATGCTGACGATGGCTAATTTTATTTTCACAAACATTTTAATATCCTGAAACTGAAAGTGTCAGTTGTCTAAGACATATTGGACTAACAGATCGCAACATCTATCAGAGAGATGAAATTTAAATTTTTATTATTGCATTATTCCAAAATTTTAACACATCAGCAGATAGCTATTAATGTCAACAACTTAGCACAAATAGTTATTAATTAAAAAAATTAGTAATTAATGTATAATATTATCCATAACTACATGTACAAGAATGTCATTTTGATAAAAGTTAAAAAGTAAATATAAACATGTAAAAAATGTGTATATTTTTGAAAATTCCTTTTTCCAGAATATAGCTATTTGTGATGTTATAGTGCTTATTACCTAAACAATAATAATAATGAATAATGTTTTTTAAACATTAAATTATAAAACAGCCCTTGTCAATGGCAGATATACATGGAGGCACAATAGTGTTTTGGATGAGCTGGTCAAAATTATGAAGAAGTATATGAAGTCTGAGTCATCTAATTCAGCCCAGGAATTTGTTGCAGAAGGAAAAAGATACGTCGGCTCTAAGCAAACAAGCAAATGTCATGCTATACCCGGGAAAAATCTCCTTAGTTCTGGTGGCATCTGGGAGGTATCTGCAGACCTTCCTGGTTGGCATAATGATTACCCCAAAATAATATCAAGTAAAGGTCTGCGACCAGATATTGTTCTTCTGTCAAGGGTGAACCATAAAATCATCCTGGTTGAATTAACAGTACCATATGAATGCCGGATGGAACAAAGCCACGATTATAAAACTAATAAATATGAAAATCTAAAGTCAGAGCTAATAAAGGAGGGGTATAATGCAATTGTTAGAGCAGTGGAAATTGGAGCAAGGGGTTTCGTTTCAGGCACTCTGTACCAATTTCTGGGCCAAATTGGAATCAAAGAGTGTAATAGGGCCAAAAGTATAAAACGCCTAATAGAAGTAACAGAAAATAGTTCTATGTGGATATGGAATAAACGAAATACTCCGTGGAGTGTTTCAGCGAACATGACGGCATGACATGACTAATCATGAATGCGTAATGAGGTTCACATTGCATTTTCAGAACGCGAGGTTTGCCGTTTTTCGGAATTTTCGTAAATTTAATTTCGCCGTTACACATTCGAACTAGTTTATCTACAACACTTGTATATCGTTATAATGGGGCCTCACATCAGTGAGGGGGGCCGGTGTGCAAATGAAACCGTTGAGAGGAAGGCCCCGAAACGGTGCACATTCTCTCCTGATGACCCCAGTTTAAAATTCGAGAGGAACACATCAAATTCAGTGAAGCGATATGCCGTAGTGAAGCTCGGTGGAAGTGTCATTGGCATGAGGAGCATTACACATTCAGCTCGCTTCAGGTGAGTTTCAATTACTTTCAGTAATTTCCTTCTATTTAATCACATCTCCCAAATAGCTGTTGTGATCTGTAAACATTATTTATTTATCAGATTGCTTAATTACAAAAATAATTTTATATATCTACATTCTAAAAACTAATACAATTAAAACTAATGCCATGCAATATGTATCATTTAGCAATTTATAAAGAAATAAATACGAAAACAATATCTTATTCATAAATTTATAAACATTTACTAAATTATTAAAATATGTGAACCAACTATAAGGAACTATAAGTTAAAAAATAACCATGAATATGTAAAAAATGTGTATATTATCAAAAATTCCTTTTTCCACAATATAGCTATTTATGCTATGTTATAATGTTTATTACCTAAACAATAATAGTACTGAATAATGTTTTTTAAACATTAAAGTATATTTAATCAAATCTCCCTAATAGCTGTTGCGATCTGTAAAAAAGAAAAAGTCTTATTTAAAGGTAAAAGACTTCTGCTTCACTGATAAGATAGGTTTTAAATATTTCTGACAAATTGCAAAATTTTAGCTTTATCAAATTATATTTTAAATTTATAATAGACAGTGAGTTGGTAATTTCTAAATGATTTGAACACCAGGTATGTTTTGGTTTTGTTGCATCTCATTTTTGCAGCCATTCTAGCATATGTCGAATGTAATTCAGAGTTAATTAGGACAGACAGGGTTCTATAGCAACTGGTCTAGGAGAAGGAAAACTCTGAATTCAAAATTATATGTAGCCCTGGCAAAGCACATACTATGCAGCTAAGGAAAGGATCGTTCGCACTGAATCAATGATCCCAACTACAGTCGACTAAACAGTCAAATGAAAGGTGAAAAACATTTTCAAGTACGGCGCAATCAACGAATCAAAGAAGTTAAAGCTCACCTTTCGAGCTGGATTTGTAAAAGGCATCCATTTCCATGGACGAACTTTCTGGCTGCCAAGTTTAGCCTTTAATTGCTTGTATCCTTGATTAATATCCGTTGGTAAAATGGGTGGAGAATCCTTCATGTATCTGTTAAAAAGAAATGAGCGTCATTGGAACAGACATCATTATGCATTCATTGTGTAACAAGCAAATGTTATCAATTACCTTGCTGAAGAATGAAGATCAATCAACATGTACATCATACCAAGCCACACTCAGTGAAACATATTTTAACTGAATGTAAGCACCTGTAACACATAAATACTAGAAGGAAACATACATGAGAAAACTATTTGAAAATACCGAAACCATCAACATAAAAAATAAGTTTATACCAACACATAAACATAGGTTTATAGCAACACATATAACACCTACAACAGATCATGTAAAGACCATATATCTGAAGGCATACAATTGCATTCAAAATATATTTAGTTGAAGCCATAAAACTGTATTCAAAATATTTAGAATTAAATAACCCATAATGGTTGATATACTGGTAAAAAGAATCTAACCTAACCAATTACCTTTCAGTTTCATTTTCAATATGATCACAGTAAATTCTTGTTCATGTTATGTTGCAATTATACAACTTCATATTAGATAAACACAAAGATATTTGCCCCCAAAAGAAACAAGAGTTTATTAAAAATAAATATGGCTGATGCCAACCTCCAGGAGAGTGACTCATTACATATTCTCAGGCTAAGGATCTCCGCTAACATAAAGTAGGAAGATTTATACTGAAGCAATTGCTAGGTTTGCTGCTAGGAAAGTTGGTTCACTGTGCCATACTAGACAATTTTTCTCACCAGAATCTATATTACACATTTATAAATCTCTATGCATTGAATATCGCTGTTACATCTGGTCTGGTGCTTCTACAATATATTTAGAGATTCTTGATAAAATACAAAGTATCTGCATTATTATAGGTCCTGATCTGGCATCTTGGCTTTAGTCACTTTCTCACCACTATAACTTAGCTTCCCTGCACCTTTTCTAGAAATATTTTCATGGTAACTGCTCTGATGAGCTTTCCTCTTTGGTACCAAGACTTTATGAATTTAAGCACAGTACCAGATTGACAGCTAGTTGAAATGGCTAGAAGATCTATGCTAAAAGTTTCTTCTCTCACACTTCTTGCTTGTGGAACTCTCTTCTGTTTCTTGCTTTCTAGTCAAATTTGATCTTCAAAAATTTAAATGCAGTATGAATCGTTATCCTGTGTTTTCCTATTCTTGTTCTTTTATCTTCTCTCCTTAATGTTTTTCTTTTTCTGATATTCTCACTCAGTAACCACTTACATCGTAGTGGCTTTATTGCCTTGCTCAGGGTCATTAATTATGCTCACTCTTGTGGTCCTATGAAGGATTGGACTCATCATCTTTGGCTAACAAATTTCTGAAGATATTAGACTCCCACTCCTCAGCTTAATGGATGTGTTCTAAGCGGTGGAAATAGTAGCCTTCCTTCCTGCCAAAGTGGATTTAATCTTTAGGCATTATTTAAATCTACTGAAATTTCTCCTCAGTGAATTTATTTCTGTTTTCTGGTGAAGTGCTATCAGTCAGTTTATTGAACAAGATCCTGTTTCATCCTCAGGTAGCAGAGCATAGTTCATATAAAAATGACAAGTAGCTACAAATAGGAAGATTTTAGGCCCACCAGTGCTTATCCCAGAAAAGTACCATCCTTGGAAAAAAGAAATGAAATTCTAGGAAATGGCCACAAATATAGATGTGAGGAAAAGAGCTCCAGCTGTGTCTTTGAGTCTAAATGGTTAATCCAGAGAAGCCGTGCTGGAATTGAACACTGATAAATTAAACACAGACGAGCGTATATGATTAAAAATAAAAATAAATTCAAAGTCTTATGTTTACATGCTAAATATAAATTTCATGAAGTAAAATTAACAAAGTTTTAAAAAGCATGCTTTCAATCTTACATTCTTTTCTAGTTACTCATATGGTATGAAATATAGTTACTCATATTTAAACTCTATACTCACTTGTTGTCTGTCCAAAGAAGACCCCATAGTTCTCTGTGCATTCCCTCAGGTCGTTTAAAAGTTGGGTCGGATTTTTTATTTTTATACTGGACAATAGAAAAAAAATAACAGATAATAATACATTTTAGTTTTCATCAAATTCATTTCTTTTATTGAAGCAACAAATTATATATATTTATTTTTGTCTACTGGCCCAAATATTTGAGAAAAATATATTCAGGATGGTAGAGGAAAATAAATATGCTGTTTAAAAAATAAATGGAGAGTCTACTCAAATATGTGTATCCACTAAAAATAATGTTTAAAGTGATAAAATCTGTTGGATTATAAAAGGGATGCATAAATCCGGTTCCATATATTTGGGTTTTATTAAAATTCTAAAAATAACTTTTTAAAACAATAAAAATTATTGAAGGAGCATACAGTAATATTGGCATCAAGAGAAAAACAGTCCTTTTTCAGACACTCTGCTTTTTTGTGGATACATTTCTTAAACTTTATTGAAAAAAATCAACTGTTGTATAATAAGATTATTTATTAGTCTAAACCCATATTTACCTAGTGTCAATTTAAACTGACACCTATTTTTTGACATATATTGAAACTAGAATTACAGACTATGATTTTAAAAAAGGAAAATTTCACTGAAATATGTCAGAAAATGTTCAAGTTTTCACTTGAAATCAAAAAAATACAAGCTAAACAAAATGATCACAATACATAGAAAACGGGTGTCAGTTTAAACTGAAGCCAGGAGAATATGGGTTAAATTTGCTGTTACTATTCTCCAATAAGAATATATTAAAAGACAAAATATAACCTGAAATTGAAAATACGACACCTGTAAACAAAACTAAAAAAAATGTCATTGTAAAATTATAGAACATAAAAAGAAAATTCAACACAAACTAAATGTTATTAATTGACAACAAATCTAATGCTAACAAGTAAAACAAACTTACTTTTTTATCATCCATTAAAGTTTTCCTGGTGACAGGTTGGTGGTAGGGATCTCCATCTAATTCCAAGATATCACGGACATCGCTTCTTGTAGACATGATTATAATAGCCTCTGGGAACTGAAAAAAAATCATAAAATGACTGTTTTTATTTAATAAAATATAAGGTACAAAGTATTTAGATGATTTACACAAATGAACTAAAATTTGCTGCCAAAATAGTTTTTTTCGGCAATCTTTAACCTTCGTGACTGCAAAAAGAACAGCATGTAAAAAAGATGTTTTTTTTTTCCTTGACACTGTTATTATTTTAAATACCTTCACTCCTCGGCAATGTTTATTATTTTAAAAAACAATTAGAATTTTAATAAACCTAAACATACAATGAAAGTGAATTTATACATTTTTTTTGTTTTGTAGAATTTACAACAAAAATATTAAATACTATTAGATTGTTTATTTACAATAATTTTATTTACACTATTTACATTGTTCGAACTGTTGTCTTCATCTTTATTGTCACATTCACACTGTTTCATCCAATGAAAGATAAGGACAACAGTCGGGACAATGTAGATAGTGTAAATAGTTACAATACCTCATCTAAAAATATAGATGGAATAATTTTATATTTACAACATTCTAGAAAATAAGAAATTTGTATTAAAACTAATGCAATATTTATCATTTACCAATTTATAAAGAAATAAATATAAAAAAAAATTTTTATTCATAAATTTATAAACATTTACTAAATTATTCAAATATATGAACCAACTATAAGGTAATCTTTATTAGTTACCATTTTAAAAAGTTTGAATCAATTGGCAGCTAGCCAACCATTCCAGTAAACAATATAATAAATAGTGTAAATAAACAATCTAATAAATAGTATTTATTATTTTTGTTGTCAATTCTCAAGAACAAAAATAATGTATAAATTTACTTTCATCATAAGTTTTATTAAAATTCTAATCATTACTTTTTAAAACAATTGTTTTAAAAAGTAATGAGGAGAATTTTAAACATTGCCTAGGGGTGAAGGTAGTTAAAATAATAGTGTTGTCAAGGGAAAACAATTCTTTTGACACACATTTTCTATTTTTTTCCTATATGTAAACCTACTTTTAAAAAAACTTTTTTTAAATCTTCATATAATGAGTTGCCTAAGTGAGTTTCACTTATTGTATCTGTGCCAGTAAAAGATCACATATCTTTTGAACTTCTTTTAACTGTCTTCTGCTACATGAGAATCATTAAAGGCTCTATGCACACAGATTGTAAAGTTGAGCAGAAAGAGGATTTAATAACTCAAAAGATGTTAGTGAAAAAGCAAGATTTCATCACTGGGAAAAGAAAAACAAAACAATCCTGTCTGCTACATAATGGTTGGTGGTAAACAACAGTGAATTTAATAGTTTAAAAGATTTACATGATAAAAATTAGGTTCTGCATTCAATTTTTTAATATCAATTTCTCTTTAATTTATACATTCTTATTTCCACGGTTTTCTGACAAAAAGTTTTGCTGGAATTTGTTTAGATGAAGAATTATCATTATTATATGATTTTTCTATTCAAACCAACATGCTCATCTTGGTTGTTATGCTTACATTGTTGAAATCTTTGAGATGAGGAATTATCATTATCATATGCTTTGCTATTCTCACCAACATGCCCATCTTGATTGTTATGCTTAGAATGGTGGTTGGAATCTTTGAGATGAGGAATTATCATTATAATATGTTTTACTATTCAGACCAACATGCTCATCTTGGTTGTTATGCTTACATTGTTGGAACCTTTGAGATGAAGAATTATCATTATTATGTTTTTTACTATTCAGACCAACATGAACATCTTGGTTGTTATGCTCACAATATTTTAGCTATTGTACCCTCGAGTCTTCATACTTGGTAACATTCTAAGACAGACACCTGAATGACATGCTGTGAGTATAACAACCAAGATGGGCCAGCATATAATAATGAGAAAAAGTTGTTTTTCTTTCCTAAAACTGAAATTAGAGAAACATATAATTGCAGATGTTTAGATGAAACAGAAGGGTAATGTGAAATTTATAACCTATTTCACACAGCAGTCATTAAGCTGTTTAAGTGATCTATCCATTCACACTAGCTCATTGCCTTCCCCTATCTCTCTTGCTCTCAATATACCCTGTGAAGGTTAAGTTTTCCAAGCCCTCCTTCCTCATTATCTTTCCAAGGAATTTCAGCTGCCTTTTTTTTTGATTCTGAGCATAAGTGTTTTTTCATTTGCCATTTTCTTTAAGACTTCCTTGTTGCTTACTTGCTCTATCCATGGAATTTTCGGTATCCCTCTGTAGAACCCCATTTTCTCTTTGTGGGATAATTCCTTGCGGTGTAAGAAGATGGATAACACATAGCAATCCAGCACTGTTTTCTTTGTTTCTAACAAAATTTTTCCATTTTAGTGACACGAAAAAGATCACTTGTCATAAGCAAGTCCTAATTTTATTCTCACAGATAATAAAAAGCCAGATCAGACCAAAAGTGGAATATTGCTGCCACACCTGGGCACATGCTGCCAAATCCTCACTTTTCAGCTTCAACCGAGTTCAAAAGAGTTTGCATGGCCTTGTGGATGATGGACTGTTTTCCACCCTTCAACCACTTTCCCACAGATTGAACATTGTTAAACTTCTCATTACTATATTGCTATTTTCATGGCAGATGTTTGGGTGAACTACATTCCTTGGTTTCACCAATCCAGACATTCACAGCTAGGAACCACCATGTCACATTCAGGGAACTGACTCTTCCTCATTCTTTTCATATTTCATTGGTAAGGAAGAAGTTCCACTCAGGTAGCTTTTTTCCCCTATAACTATTGCAATGTGGAATGAACTCCTGAGAAGATGCTTCCCTGATCACTACAAACTTCACCTCTTCAAGTCAAGGGTCAGCCATTATATAACCTATATATCCTCATAATATACAGCTCTTGCTACCTCCATGTACTCTCTTACAACATTCCCATTTAGTAACTCTCTACCTTGAGTGGTTCTTGTATTGGGTGAACAATAATAATAATAAATATAACTGAATGACTGAAAATTCTTTTTATACCTTGTAAGCATTTTTCTACTGTTTGTAAATTTCTAATCTTATTTTGGATTTTATTTTTGTTGGCTTTTTGAATGTTTTTTTAATCCCTCTGAAATTTTTACACACTAGTTATTCATTATTAAATTTTGAGTATTACTATAACGTAACATTTTTATGCTGCAGTCACTCCCCAAATCATTTCAACAATAGTACATAAATGTGTTATATCAATGAGATTCAAAAGTGGGTCTACACACTCAACAGGTTCCTAAATTTGCATTACACGTGCAAGTAAACTATGATTTTACCACTTTTCATGAAAGGATGTTGGATTTTTTTTCCTTTCTCTGCTTCAAGCTAACAATTTATTTATTTTATTTCTACTTTTTTCATAAAGAATGTTTCATCTTGTCGGATCCCTGCAGATAACATGACTGCATCTGTGATTCATTGGATTGTTTTTTTTTTACATGAAGAGGAGTGCAACTGCCAACACCCACTCTCACTCATTCCTCCTTTTATTTTTACTTATTTATATTTTTATCTCAATTTATGGAATGAAGAGTTATCATTATTGACATATAGACTATTGTCCTCATCTTTGTTGTTGTTATCATATGAGGAGTTATCATTATTTACATACAGACTGACCACTTTCTGTCTGATTTTCTGGGAGGAGGAGTTATCATTATTTACATGTGGACCCCATATTCGTTGCTGTTATCACATTTCAGCAATTGTGCCCTCCAACCTCCATCAGGGACTTGTTGATCCAGATAACTTCAAGGAATTTTGAACTGACCACTTTATTTAATCTACAAGAGTGGTTTGTATTCATTCCACTTCTTGCCCCTTTTTTACACTCATACAACACCACGCTGTAACCCTCTACTTTGAGTGGCTTTTGGGCCTTCTATTGGGTAAACATTAGTTTTAAACAAAAAAGTATAGATTCGCCTCAAATTTTTACGATCAGGCAAAATATGAAATCTGTTACATTTTTTCCAAGAAAACTATTAATTTATGCCTGGAATTTACACATACTTTCACTAAGTTCTCAATGATCGTAAGTTCTGTGGAGCGTTCTTTTATGTGCCATGTTCTTTCAGGATGTGGACGACCGTGGTTCTCCACAACTTCTTATCCTTTTTTTTTTTGTATTTAGCTTGTCCTTGTTTTGTTACTTGCTATATTCATTCAAAAAAGTAGTTACGTAAAAAATCTCTCTAGAAACCACTCATGAATTTTATCCTCACTGGGTGTCTCACTAATTTTTCCTTGTGCCAGACTTGGCTACACTTTGATTTCGAAGCTCGTGTGTAGAACAAACAAAAGAAAAAAACATGATTTCAAAATATTTTTTTTGCCAGATCTTTGTTCCCTTTTTTTCTCAGTAAAAAAAAAGGAAAGGAAAATAAGCTCAAACTGATTTTAAACAAACAGAAACAATTAAATGAAAAGAGTTATTCGATCATTTAAAAAAGGATGTAAAAAATGTAAAAATAAACAATCAGTTTAAAAATTTTGTTTAAAATGAAAAGAATATCCAATCTCAGAAAAAAACATATTGGAGAAAAAAAGCAAATAAAAAGTACAAAACGTAAAAATACTACTATCATAAGCAACAATAATTTCTTGAAAAACACAAGGCTAAATATATATAAATACACGAATATTAACCAAATACGTTAAAGCAAATGTGAGTACGATTTAAAACGCATAATCGATTGATACTTACCGAATATAAAACTAAACTTTATAGATAATTACGTACTGCTTTATTAATCGGTGAAGACTAGAAAAGTGTCCCCCTTGGATAAACAAAGGGAAATAACTCTTAGCTAAGGTTGTGTATAAAATGTGAAATTCCGTTTTCACTTTTTAAAAAAATAGTCGACTCAACTGTAAACAAAGTTTATTATATGTTTGTTTGTTTTTTTTAAGTTATAACCATTTCAATTTTCCAGCATTTCCCATAACTGTATATACTAAGTAATAGCTACTAAGTATATTAACCAATCAACTTAACTTAATCAAATTTAAATTATAAGCTACTTGGTAAAAATGATGTTTTAAAAAATATTTGTTCGTACAACCGAAGACGTTTGGAAAAAATCATCGTACTGTATTTTTGTGCATATATCTTCTATGTTTTCCCAGACAATGACAAAAATATAAATTCTAATAAGAAATTTAAAAAAAAATGTTCTGTTTCTAATGTTGCCGGTATGATTTTCCTTCGCCTTGACGAAAGAGGAGTTCGTATTGAACTTTAACCTTCACACCATTTTTTTCTCAGTGTTACTAGTGTTTTTAGTTTAACTCGCTTTAAAACTTTCAACAAACATATGTTCAAAACAGCTATCCACTTCATAAGCTAAAAGCCTAAAACACTATGTTGTTTAATTCATTGGCTACAAAACACGTTTTTTTGCAGACTTTAAGTAAACGAAAGAAAAACTTATTTCCGTTGTTAAAATCGAACTTTTTCTCTTCTTCCTATTATTATTATAAGAGAACAAGAGGCGCCACAAAGTTTGGGTTACTCAATGTATCTTGGTTCCAACGTAACTTTCTCGCATTTCAAGAGAGAGGCCATTGTTCCCAAAAAGTTGCTATCAGTAGCTCACATAGAAAATGGCAAAAGTTCTCTCAGTTGCCGGCTTCTTTGGTAACAGTCGAGAACCATGACAAAAAGGATTATCAGAACAACCTTTCAAAATCACGGCAATTGATTGCCGAATATGAAGCCGTTTGTCAAGCATCTTTGTCAGGGGGTGGGCCTCGGTCTATTGAGCGGCATGTCAAGTTTAATCAGAAACTTCTGGCCAGAGACCGAATAAATTTGGTTCTTGATGAGGAATCGTCTTTCTTGGAACTTTCGCAAGTGGCCGGAATGGGGATGGAATATGGAAATGTGCCCCAAGCTGGAATGTTAGCAGGTAACTTTTTTTAAGACTCCTACGTTTCCATTCGGTATTCATAAAAATATTAAGGTAGTAGTAACTAAGTTAAAAAAAAATAATAAAAAATACAGTGCTATTCGTACTGCTATTTAATTTTTAATTATCTTCATTTTCAAAAGATCGATTTATTTAGTCGTGACGACCATGCAATATTTTGAAATGTTTATTTTTATGCTTTCCTCCACTCTTTCTTTTTGCTTTCTTTCTTTCTGAAATGTTGATTATTCCTTAATTTTTAGTTCTGTATTTTTTTTGTATTAGTTTTAAATTGCATTTTTTCGCTTTACCACGATATTTTTTAATGTCATGCCACTACACTACAGGATGATCATGACTCAACACACTATATTTTGGTATTTAAATTTTTAACCCATAGAATCTATAGATTCATGCCTTTCCGCGGACATTAGTGGGGAAAATGAATGCAACAGACTAATCTGGAAATCGAACTCATCTTGCAGAGTCCTCAATCTGTGATATGTTATGTTAATATAGTTTGTTAATATTTTAATTATTTTGTTTGATAAAGCTCCAAAATTCCATAGCAATATTGCCATCTGAATGATTGATAATTAAAAGCTGATATGTTCCTGTCAGATGAAAAATATTGAATACTTGCTTTTGCTAAATTGGTGAGCGGAGTTCAAATTTTCATACTAATGTCCATGGAGAAGACATGAATCCATCTCTTTTTTCCCCCAGCTATAGATTAAATAGTAGGATAGACTGTTGTAATGTAGAGCAACAGTGTGTTGGGGGGAAAGAGATGGGAGGTAACAAAATAACACTGCCTCAGAAACCACAGCAACTTTAGGGACAAAATGCCATGGGACAAACTTGCCAACTGCTGACTGCTGGTTTTGTCATTGCTTTTACAAAGATCCAGATCTTGCAGAGAGGCCCATATCTAGACATGCTAAGCTGTTCTGCTGCTAACAGGGAAAACCTGGATGTAACTAATGTTGACAGATGTATCTCCACACGATCTAGGGCCTCTTTTGCATCTGTACTGACATGCGTTTGCCCCAACTCTGCTTTCTAGCCTTGGGTGGCAGACAGTGTATGAGAAAGAAATTCTAAACTTGAACTATGAAGACACCAATGTGACCCCACCCCAACTATCTTTCCCTAAAAATAGCAATTCATCAATAATAGTGAAAAGGAATATGTGGAGAACAATGATCACCTACAGGAACATGGCAAAAAAATAAGTTTATGCATACCGTTAGAAAAGGAAAACAATATTTAAGCTTTTTTGCAATCACATTAATTATATTTTTAGCATGATTAATTTTCTTCTTTCATGTGTCAAGTCCTTTCAGAACGTGGGCAAATATAGTTCTCCACAACTTCCTGCTTTTTTATTTTTCTAAATAACTTTCAACCCTTTACCATTACTCTTATTCCAGGTTCTACCATGAGACCTAAATGCCACTCTAGTGCTGCACTTAATTTCATAAAGTCACAGTACAAAAGTGGAAAACTCATTAGAACAATTATCATGAAAATATTAATAGAAAATCTAGTATTTTACATATATAAGTAATAATATATTATATACTTTAGTATTTTATTTATATAATTGTCATATAATAATTCTGCATTTTAAATCATTAAATAGAATATATTCAAATTTATTTATTCATTCATTTTCTATGGCTTATCTATTCTTTACAGGTTATTTAAAGCCAGAAAATATTTTTAGGTTGTAAGAATTTGTTTTGTGGGGGGGATAATCAATTGTTTAGTAATAAAAAGTCTTACTATTTAACCCATATCTGGAGGAAGAATAGGTAAATTCATACTTTTCCTGAGGGTATTTGCATGTAACTGAATATAATAAACTCAATGGGAACTGGAACTCAGCTCTTCGATTAACAATTCTGAGCCATTATCCATTACACCACCTGTACATCCAAGCTTACAACACCTGGTATTCCCAAGCGGTCACCCATTTAGGTATTGACCATGCTCGATGTTGCTTAACTTTGATGATCGTATGTGAACCTAAGCCAATATATCCAAAGAAAGCTAACATGAAACAAAATAAATAAAAAATAGTGTATTATCAACCTGTTCTCACTATTTACTAATTAGATATTCCATTGTTATGATAACACAAAGCATGTTTTCTTATTGGTAATATTAACCATTTCCTTTATGGAGACATTGACCAAGCAGTCAGTGTTATTTTCAGCTGGAATTTATAAAATCTTTCTATTAAAACAATTTTTCAGGAAAATAGGTTTCTCAAGTCCACCTGAACTGTGATCATGCTTTCCAATATTGATGGGAGTTTTCGTCCTAATTTTTTTCTTTGAAGTAATGTTGAACGCCAACATTATTATGATTATTTTCTTTTTGAGTTAATGGGCTATCCATCTTAGTTATTGCTGCTATCAAAAGTCCTCAAGTGATGTGGTTTCTGTTATTTGGTACAGTTCTTTGTTTGCGATTCTGTAGCACCAGTCCACAAAGTTCAAAGAAGGATGGTCCTTACTAAGACCTACAAGCTTCATTTGCTCAAAACTGTTTTTCACCATTGATCAGAGCAAGTGGTTATATAGAGCTGACAGTTTAGCTGTTTCTGAATGAGTTTGGTGCCATGCACAACATCCATATGAATGTCTCGATCTGACAAAATTATTTAAGAACATGAGTAGAGTTTATTCTGTTCAAGTTTCTTATCTCTGATACTGAATTTGTTACAACTGATCCATATACCAAGGTATTGGCATCAAGTAACACTTTTTATCAGCACAAGAATGAAATATCATTTACTCCAGCTCTGTGACTGATGAAGTCAAGTTACATTGTGTTTTATATCATATAAGAGATTTCTATTTTTAATATTATGTTCAGCAGCATCGTTTGATGGCCCCATGATTTCTTCCTTTATGTACTGTATTTTGCCATATATAGACTACATCCTAACTCTATCATGAAATATAAAATTGTGGGAAATTTCCAAGGGCCTGTTCTGGAAACCTTGACTGGAGATCTTGGTCATAACCATCACTGAGTCTATTTTATTCTGCAAAACAAAACATTTTAGACTGTCTCCATTTACTTCCATTGGTCTTGATTATTTTAATTATTCATTCCCTGCTCTAGAATTTAAAGTGGAAAGTTGTCTGTTTTAACCAATGCTTTCTCTTTTACACTGTGTATGCAAAAACTTTTGTTTTTGGACATTTTGCCTATTTTCAGGAATTGACCATGTGCATTAATGCTTTCTCTCTCACTGTCATTTTTCTAGTAAGTGGATCATGGAGATAAGTTTGCTAGCCTCACACACCATACCTCCTTTCTCAACACAGGCTTGGGACCAGCTGTGGTGGAGTTAGGAAAACCTGGCTGAGATAGGGCTGACGTGGAGGGATGCTGCAGAACAAGCCCAAGCTCATGCTCAATGAAGAGCTCTTGTTGCCTGATGTTCCATAGGGAATCAAAAGAACTTCCACACTGTAAATGCATAAAATTTAATTTTTGGAAATTTCGCCTATTTTCAGGAATTGGCCGTGTGCATGGACTGGAATGTCTCCTCATGGCAAATGAAGCAACTGTGAAAGGAGGCAGTATTTATCCAATTGGAGTCAAAAAGCAATTGAGAATACAAGAAATTGGCCTGCAAAACAGATTGCCTTGTATTTACCTTGTGGATAGCGGTGGGGCTTTTCTTCCTTTACAGGTGAGGAGCTTTGGTACTGCTCAGGGATTTATCCTTTGCCTACTGCTATTAATTACACCTGAAACTTTTAAAGGTAATTCACTAAACTACATTTAAACAAAGCTACATGGCCATCCATCGAAAGTCACAAGTGATATTACTGTGCTTCTGCACCCTAAAATTCTAGTAGGAGTTGGGGAAAGCAGATTTGAAGAGAAAGGTGGAGAAAGCAAGTTATTCGAGTTAGGTTACAAAATAAATAAAATAAAACCAAACCATTCTTTATGTATTAAACTGAAACCAATTTTATAAAAAGCAAATGATGAGAAAGAAATGTGCAAATGTGTTTGTAGTAACATATTGTTATACTTTAAAGGTACAATATTTTGAGTCTCTTTTCAAAACAATGAAATATGTCCTAGGCATTGAAATTGCATTTTGGGAGATGTCCATTCAACATCTTCTAGTACTGGTCAAACAATAAAAAAGACAGAAAGGATAATTCCCACAACGTTACTAAGAATAATTTATACAAAATCAAGCTCTTCATGAAAATGTATTTTTACATGATCTTTTGCACCCAAAGAAACATGTGAAGAAAATATTTAATTTTTTTTTTCTATTGTTCACCCAATACAATGCCCAAGAGTCACTCAAGGTAGAGGATTACATAAGTTTCTGTAGTTAAGGAAGACGATGAATTAAATGGAGATTATGATGATATGTAGAATAGATGATTGTTGACCCTAAGCTTAAATAGGTTAAAACTGTTGTGATTAGAGGAGCATCCTTTCCAGAGTCTGTTCAATAAAGTAGCAGTTCTCAGGAAGACGCTGTCCAAGTGGGACTGTTTACCAATGGAATATCAAGGGAATGGGATTGATTCAACCCCATGTACATGATCTTAGTTGTAAAGGTCTGAGCTGGTAGAACTAGAAAAAGTAGGTTGTCAGAACATTTGCCATAGGAATAGTGATGGAGTATTGATAGGCTTGCGACATTTCATCTTTAGGAAAAGGGATAATAGCAGATGCGGAAAGAAATATAAAGGGGAGACAGGCCACCCCCTTAAAGTAAGGCTTCAAAAACACCAGAAAACTGTAACACAAGAGGAAGTTGAAAAATCAGGCATGGCTAACTACATATGGAGAGAAAAGGGAGATCACCACCCTCTGTGGGATCAGGTTGAGATCATAGACAAAGAACATCATTGGAAAATTCGTAAACTTAAGGAATCAGCACATATGCTAGGCCACAAAAATCTCCTGAGCTGACTAAGCATAGAAATGAATACAATATGGGAACCAGTAATAAGGAGTGCCAGAGAAAAGCAATAATAACAATGAAAATTGCAATATGAGCTCTGTTAAAAATCATGCAATGATAATAGCAAAAATTGCAATATGAGCACTGGTAAAAATGGTTGCTGAAAACATTAGGTTTATAAGTCCCAGAAATTCATACACAGATGTCCTTAAGGACACAAGGCACAGTGGATAAAGGCGTTGCTTAGATCCAGTGACAGGACCCAAAGAGTTGTAAGTTCAATACCTGGTTAAGGCAGTTGAAAACTTGGAGAGGTGAATTAACAGGAGATAACTGATAACTGACATCCATTAGACATGGCACGTGGAACTAGAACAGTCTACCCCAGCAAGCAAAATAAAGGGTTCAGTTCGATATTCCAACCACCTGAAGAAGGCCAGATAGTACAATGGCCGAAACGGTGTGATAAATATGGTAACAAAGATGAGGACAATAGTCCAAATAATATAAAAAGGAATAATAGGGCTGAAAATAATTAACTGCCTACAAGGCTCTGTAAACGCTTTTGAACATTGTCAATGCTGGGAAGTGAGGATTGATCAGCAGCATCCCATATATGGCAGCAATACTCCATTTTTGATTTGATCTGAATCTTTGTAAAACTATAGCATGGCAAAAAAGTCAGGTACTTTTGCGAGTGATACAATAAAGCAACTGAAACTGAACCCTTTATTTAATCTATGGGGTTCCACTGCCCATTTTGTCCTTAGTCAGGTGCCTGAGAAACACTGGCTAAAATATTATGTCTATAACAACCAAGATGAAGATCATGATCGCGAGTCCCTTAACCCATTTTGGATCAAAGGAGCACCATATGTACTGCAGCAGTGAGTGTATCTAGGGCAAGATAGCCTGACAGAGCCCATCCCTCTTCACGTTGGTTTTGAATTCAGTTTTCTTTCCTGTAGACTGATTGCCCTGCCAAGGTTAAGACTCCCAGTCTGCCCTACCATTTGACCAGTAACGGGAGTGATATGGATTGACACTTATTTCAAGGTATTAGCTGAAAGTGAACAAAACAGAATTGACTGAAATTTGAACTCTGCTTGATGATTTCTTTTCCGTGCTGGTGTTAGAGTAACCACGGATCCTTGAAGAGGATAGTATTTGAATAAATCCATATATAATAAAAGAAAGTTTATTTATAATATTGATTATCCAAACTATCTCTATTATCATAAAATTCAAAATTTAGTAGTGGAATTTTTTCATGATGAACTTGTAAGCAATAACATCTGTTGATCCAGGTAACATTTAAACAGAATTTCAAACTGAACACTTTCTTTAATCTACCCTCATAGATTAAATAAAAAGTTTTAAATTGTCTGTGCTGCTTGTAGAAACTGTATTTGATTCCTTTTTTAAAAATTACAAACATTTTCCTCTGCTTTTGAGATATAGTCTTTCCTTGGTTATTTTAAAAAAAAATATACTTTAAAAATTACAAATAAGATCAACTCTACATTTTTCTCAAACTACTCGAATAATATAAATAATAATATTAACCAATAAAATAAGTTGCTTTGGTTTTTTTACAAAAAATCTTTTTCATTTACACTTTTTTTTTTTTTAATATTTATGCTTTTTGTTTTCTTTTTATTTTAAGTCTGAAATTTTTCCTGACAAGAACCATGGCGGAAGAACTTTTTACAATATTGCTGAGATGTCTGCACAAAACATTCCACAGGTAAATTTTTGATTCAAGAATTAACTCTAATTTAACATTTTCTTAATCAATTATCATAGATTTGAAAGTATCAAAGTCTATCTTCATATCTATCTATATTTCTGAGACCAGGTATTATGTACGCTATTTACATTATTCGGACTATTGTCCTCATCTTTGCCGCCATATTCATTACAACGTTTTGGCCTTTCAGTATCTGTCTATATTTCTGAGATGAGGTATTATGTACACTATTTACATTATTCGGACTATTGTCCTCATCTTTGCCGCCATATTTATTACAACATTTCAGCCATTGTACACTCTGGCCTTCCTCAGGTTGTTGGAATGTCGGACTGAACCCTTTAATTCGCTCACTGGGGTAGACTGTTCCATGTTTTAATGTATGTCAGTTATCAGTTATCTCTTGTTAATTCCCCTCTCCAAGTTCTCCACTGCCTTAACCGGGTATTGAACTCACACTCTTTGGGTCTTGTCACTGGATCTAACGCCTTTATCCACTGTGCCATGTATCCTTGAGGACATTCCAACAACCGGAAGAAGGCCGGAACATACAACGACCAAAATATTGTAATAAATATGGTGACAAAGATGAGGACAATTGTCCAAATAATGTAAATAGTGTCTATCTTTGTATGTGGTTGGTTCAAGATAATTTCCTTGTCTTTGTTTTTTTAGCTTTAGCTTTGTTTTTCTTACAGTCTTTTGGCAATGTTCATTCCTGTCTTTTTTTTCCGGAGTCTGTTGGGTTTTGGAGTGTTGAAACTTATTCTGAAAGAGCAAACACTTCTCCAAACATATACATCAAGTATTAACTCCCAGAACAGACTGGAGCTGACATATTTTAAAATCTCAAAAAGCAAAACTATATGTCAGATTTATTAATGCAAGAGTGGGTAATTGAATAATAATAATTGGGGAAAAAAAAAGAAACTATATTACATGTTTTGTCCTTTGAAAGGATTTCTTTATGTTGATAATGTTTATTAAGAATGGAATCATATATATCTAGAGGAAGTGAATAAAACACAACAAATGCTGTTTACAATTCTAAATGCTGAAGATACTTTAAATTTATAAATGTTTATATAAACATTTAGGATTGGGTTTCCAGTTCTTTCTGAAGTCTTCTCAATCTCTTTCACTCCTGATAACCCCCTTGCATCTTAGTGGCATTATCACCTTGTTGGAATAAAATGATTTAAAAAAAAAAACTGAAAGAAAATGAGAAGACTTTAGTGAGGAGAAAGGACAATAAAAGAACAAGATTCAGGAAGACAGATGGTGGCAATTGACATTGCATTTAAATTTTTGAAGATCATAGGTGATAGGGAAACTGGAAACATGAAGAAAATTCCACAGGTGAGAAGTGCAAGAAAAAAAATTATTAGATTAGAACATATGGTTATATCTAGCTAGTTCAACAAAACAATGAGACCTAATTGCCAATCTAGTAACATGAAGTCGTGGCACCAAGAAGGAAAGCCCATTAGAACAATTACCATGAAAACATAAAAAAGACACAAGGAAGCCACAACATGGTGAAGGCAAACTGACTTATGTCAAAATGCTAGATCAGGACCAATAATATAGCAGACTTGTCCTCAGATTGCATTGAAAATATTGTTATATGCATCAGGAGCACCAGGCCAGATATGGCAGCAAAATTCAATGCACAGATGAATGGTAGACTTATAAATGTGCAAGATGGATTCTGATGAGAAAAATGTTTGGTACAACACAGTGAACCAACTTTCCTAGCAACAGACCTAGTAATTGATTCAATATAATCACTCCATTTAATGTCATTGTAAAATGCGAGTCCAAGAATGTGCAAAGAGTTGCTTCCCTGTAAGTTAGCATCAACCATGCTGATGGAAAATAAAAAAAAAAACACATAATTCTAAGTGGCTTTTGTTTATTTGAATTTACTGTTATTTTCCTTTGATCCGCACATGTGCACAAGAGGCAGACCCTAGCAAGATCTTTTGTTGATTGTTTTCTGTTTTGTCAATTATCTTAACTTTGAATCATAATGGCACCTAAATCTTTGAGTAATTTAAGAAAAACTCACTATAGCACTCTCTATCTAGATACTGAAACCTTAAAGCTGTTTGTGCAATTTTCATAAAATTTAAAAATGAATCTTTGTTCCATCTCAACACTCAGTTCTTGAGATAAAGATTGGAAGTTGAAATCCATTGAACAAATAATGGTTGATAAGGATCCATATTTTTCCATATTCCAAATATTCTTCACTTTGTTATTTTTTAATCCAATGTAAGTAAGAGGATGTACTCTACTTTGATATTTTTTTTCAATAGATCATTTCTTAATGGTACTTTTAAAATTATAGGTTCACATAAACATTTTTAGATTTTCATTCTACTTCCCTTTTCTAATCCTTTTTTATATAATTACTAGTTTGCATATACCATTAAAAAATGGTGGCCATATTAAGTCACTTTGCAAGTATATTGTACTTATAAAGTATTAAAAATTTTATGCATTTTCCAGTTCACATTTAATACTTTTTTAATATTACTCCCTTCTGGCACCAGTTTAAATTGATGCTTTTTTTTTTCCATTTATTTAAACCAGTGGTTCTCAAACTTTTTCTCTCTGTCACATTTTCTGAATGAGAATTTGCTTGCATCTCACCCAATTTTATGTAATAAAAAATACATTTAAAAATTAAAAAAACCCAGAGAGGATTAAAGGGAGATAACCACTGATTCAAAGTCAGAACATTATCATTAATAACTTTCTCTAATTTGTGAACCCTAGTTACTTTACTCATAATACTAGATATAATGCAAGAATATCGCAATGATAAAATCAGTCAATAATTATATATAAATATTTATATTGGGACTCATGCATGCAATTACAAGTAATCCATAATATTTTAAATTTTGAAATCATATTTATTTTTGGCATATGAACTTTATGAAATCTTCCACCTCACCTGCTATCTTCTTCTTCCGCACATATAATTATAAACTACAATTTTGGAAAGTGAAAGTTTCACTGAAATATGAGGAAAATTTCCAGATTTTCTTCTTAAGTCAAGAAAATAAGAACAAATGGACACAACAAGCCAAAAAAAAAAAAAAAAGAGTGTCAATTTAAACTGGAACCAGAAGATTATGTGTTACTATTAAACTAACTAAAAGAATAACATTCTTTTAACTATTAAATAATTATGATTTCTACAATACTAGAAGAAGAATAGAAATTTGTAATAGAGAAAAATATTACACAGACAACAAAATTCATATCTATATATACATTGCATGTTATATATGTGAATTATTATATAACTATTAACACTGTTGTTGTATGTTGTTTTACATCCATGTTTCTATTCATCTACCAAGGAATTCAATAAGTAATTCAGATTTGCTTCCCTTGACAACTTTGTTTGTAAATGGCATTCATAAAGGAAGTGTTCTAATTTTTAAATCATTAAATGTAAAAATATTTAAAGAACACTAATATAAATAAAAAGAAATAAATATCAATGTATTAGCAACCTGGTCTTGTTATTTAGTAATGAGGGATTTTCTGTTAACACAGGAAACGTTCACATCAAGCAACTTGAAGTGAACATTCCCAGATTCAGATAACGTTTTGTATTGTCATAATAGTAAAATATCTCCAGCATTAAGAATTGATTGTAATGATTGATTTGTTTTTTTTATGGCTTATCAACTCTTTTATGGATTATTTAAATCAAAAACATGTTAGACTGTAAGAATAAAATTATTTTTTTATAATTTTTTTTTTTTTTTTTTTTTCAAGTAAATATTGCATTAACAATTTTTTTGAGAATAGCATTGATATTTCTGTGTCCTACTATTTAACCCATAGCTGGGGGAGGTGATAATTTCATACCTTTTCTAACGGTATTTGTGCATAAGTGAATGTAAAGGAAGCATGATGGAGTAATGGATAGTAGCTCAGATTGAGGAATCAGAGAGCTGAGTTCAAATTCCACTCAGATCAATTACATTCACTTGTATAATAATATCCTTGGGAAAGGTATGAATCCTCTCCTTTCCCAAGCTATGGGTAAATAGCAAAACAGGCTGGGTTCTATAGCTTTGGGTCACAACCAGTCTAGGAGAAAGTAATTCTGAATTCAAAATTGTATGTAGCCCTGGCATAGCACATACTATCACAGCTAAAAAAAAGGATTGTTCACATTGGCTCGATGATCCTGACTCTGGTCAAATGATGATGAATATTGGAATTCAAACTCAGATTTTTAATTTCTCATTTGGAGCTACTAGCTATTACACTACCAGCTAGTTAGGAGTGAAACACAGTTGTTTGACAAGTAAGTATATAAAGTAACATTGTTTTATATATAAAGAGATTCTGACCAAGTGTTGTATAGGAATAAAGTGTTGTTGCCGACACTAGTTTGAACACAGATCACCAGTGAGCAAACACAGACGATTTCATTATTAAATAAGTAGATCACATGATCGTAAAGGAAACATATAAATGGGAATTAGTGTGACGTCTAAGTGATCACTATTTTCTGTACTATCCTCTATACTGATCATTATATGAATTACTATTCGGCAATTACTATTTGAACAAGTATTATTAGTGCGAGTATTATTTAAAGGCATTACTACTACCAATATATGTGTTTACGAAGTCTTGTCTACAACAAGCATTTCGGAAATGATAACAAGCATTCATTGACCTAATGAAAGTTATGAGTGAGCATCTAATATCACAAAGCCAAGAAAGCCCTTCCAAAGAAATTTAGGTATTGAGTCATTTGGTCAGATTTTAGGAAGTAAACCAGGATGAAAACCTTTCAGCACCCCCTCTATATTTCTTAAGAATTAATGGATTTATTTTTAATCTAATATTTTTATTACTTCAAATGTTATTTTTAGTTGATACATGTATTTGAAATAGATACCCCATCTTTTAAACAAAAAAACAATTTTAGGGAAATTTATGACAAAGTGGAAAAAATTTACCTTCATCTTTATTGGCCTGTGCAGTCAAGAAATCTTAATAAAGAAAACTAGTGCTCTCTGAGGAGGCACAGTGGAGTAAAGGATAGCATCTCAGATTGAGGAATCGGAGAGCAGAGTTCAAATTCCAGTCGAATCCATTACATTCACTTATGTGCTAATACTCTTGGGAAAGGTATGAATCCTCTTCTTCTCCCCCCAGCTGTGGGTAAATAACAGGACAGACTGGGTTCTATAGCCTTGGATGGCAGCTGGCAGGATCACCTAAGCATGTATCATACATGGCACATAACTGAACTGAGTGCTCTCTTGTAGAGTTTGAACCTATAACAGGGGACACAGGTTCAAATAAATAAATGCAGTATGCACTGTTTAAAATAAAAACTGTGCATCTATTTAAAATATGTGTATCCATGAGAAATAATGTTTGAAGTAATGAAAATTTTGTATACTAAAATATTAAGAGTCAAACAACATGAATGAAAAATATCGGAAAAAAAAAACTGTAACAAATCCACCTAATCCAATTATAATTCTCAGATATTCTTTGTTTTATAATTTCCTTTCAGATTACAGTTGTATTGGGCCATTGTACTGCTGGGGCTGCCTATATCCCAACTATGTCTCATGAAGTGGTTATTGTCCAGAGAATTGGAGCCATCTTTTTGGGAGGCCCACCTCTAGTGAAGGCGGCATTGGGGGAAACAGTGTCCACTGAAGATCTAGGAGGAGCTACTATGCATTCTAGGTAAAAATTTACTGTTTTCCTTACATCATTCTATAACATATATACAATTACTATTTGAACAAGTATTATTAGTGCGAGTATTATTTAAAGGCATTACTACTACCAATATCTGTGTTTACGAAGTCTTGTCTACAACAAGCATTTCGGAAATGATAACAAGCATTCATTGACCTAATGAAAGTTATGAGTGAGCATCTAATATCACAGAGCCAAGAAAGCCCTTCCAAAGAAATTTAGGTATTGAGTCATTTGGTCAGATTTTGGGAAGTAAACCAAAAATGCCCAATTTTTGGAAGATGATACCTCCTCAATGTTTAGTCAGTCTAAACCACAAAAAAATAGACGCTTGATTACTAAATACTCAAGCCAATTTGAATATTTTTTTCTCGTCTCATATCCTCTTGCTCAAGTTGCTGGATTTAGCAAAAATGTATAGGAGGACATTTTTCAGATTTCAATTCAAACAATTTGTGTGTGTGTGTATATATATATGTGTGTGTGTGTTTATGTAGTATTAGTGAAAAGTGCTCAATATCCATGACAGAGCTAACATATGCGGTTGCATGGAGAGTTGTTTGTGACGTTAGGTTTCACGCTTTCACAATCTTCAGACAAACTGGTTTATTATCAAAAGTAGATCTATTTATCCTTTATTTGTGTTTGATTATTTGTGCATAGTGGTGGGAGAGTGAAAATTTTCTTCTGTTTTTGTTTCGGATGACACTCACATATACTTAGACACACATACATACAGGCATATACATGTCA
The DNA here is from genome assembly GCA_963932145.1 of Acanthosepion lycidas. Classification (NCBI taxonomy): domain Eukaryota; kingdom Metazoa; phylum Mollusca; class Cephalopoda; order Sepiida; family Sepiidae; genus Acanthosepion; species Acanthosepion lycidas. The sequence continues at coordinate 33,026,329 of OZ010596.1, forward strand.
GTTCATACATACACACCCATATTCATAATCTTGTGTTAGGCACAGTTACACATTCTTATGCTCAAGTGCACATATATACACAATTTTCATTCTGTCTATTTCGGTGTCAAGATTGTAGCATTTTATATGTAGCAATGTTCTCTTAGTAGGGGACAGGTGGCGGCGGAGGTTTTGACATTTTTTTCAGGTCAGCTATTTGATCCGGTAGACAGGCTCACATGCACTGACGCATACAGACATATGTAGAGGCACACCCAGATTCATTGATTTGGGTCTATTAACACCACGTTGGTTAAGGTGGGTTCTGTCTGGAGATATGGTGATGGTGTTTGTATTTTTTTTTTTTAACAACAACTGCAGCTGTGTAATAATATTACAATTGTAATAATGTTTATGGTAATATTAGCTGTGATATTGTTACTGATATATTAATAATAATTGATATGTTACTAGTTATGATGAATGGTTATCTCCTAATAATTATGGAAACAATAATAACAATTATAATGATAACAGCATAAAAAATAGATAATGATAAATAATAAATAAATAAAAAATAAGTAAAATAATAGAAAGATAATAATGACAATAGTTGTGATAATTATAATAAAAATAATAATAACAATGACAATGAAAAAAACAATCCTAATGGTGTTAGTGATGGTTATATGGTAATGGTTCTAAAAGTGTTAACAACAATACTAATAATGATAGTAATAGCAATAGTCACAAAATAATAATGGAGTGTTAATGGTTATATGTATCATGATTGCCATGCTAATTGTTATGGTAGTGGTAGTATTGGAAACAGTGCTTGTAGTGTTATTGTTTTCTGTTGGTGGTTTTAGTCTTCTGGTGATTTAGTGGGAAAGGTATGAAGTCATCTCTCCCCACTACCACCACATGGAGGTATAATAGTAGACTGAGATTTCTCACCCTATTCAAAAAAAAAAAGTAGTAGGAAAGCACTGAGAACAGTTATAGCAATTTACAAATATTAAAGAAATGGAAAATGTGGAGAGCCATGTTTGACTACTTCCTGATGAGAAAGCACTTTAAGATTATTTTTATCATTTTTGACTTCCACATGGTATTCACTTTTGATAGTGCTATCCTGGTCTTTTTTTCTTTTTTTAATTAAATCTGTTGCCAGTTGATATTCTGTTTACTATTGCAAAATGTCCTCTGAAATGATTTTTTTTCTTAAAAGAAATGTCTTTGTAACTTTTCAGTGTCAGTGGCTGTAGTGATCATTATGCTTCTACAGAGCCTGAGGCATTCACTATGGTCAGAGACATTGTGGCCAGCCTCAATCTGTTGCCTAAGTCAACACTAGAACGTGGAGATGAGCCTCAATATGATCCATTAGAGTTACTTGGTATAATCCCAGACAAGGATCAACATACCATGGATCCATATAAGGTAAAATAGTTTTTTATGGTTTATCTTTTGAAAGAGATGTGGGTGGTCCAATGTTAACAATGAAGAAAGATGGAATTGGTAAAACAATTTCAAATTCCAACCAAGATATCTTGTATTCATTTCATGCCAATTCCCTTGGGGAAAAGCATAAATCCATCTCTTCACCCCGACCTCATGTATGGGTTAAAAAGTAGAGCAGAGTAGTTTAGAAGAAGTTTGACTCTACATTTAAAACCATGTTATTTTATTTGTCAAATCTGCTAAACTTATAGCAAATATGTCATATTTCATTTTTTAACATTGCCTTTATTGGTTTTAAAGGAATAAAGAAAAATTGTTTTATATATAAAGTTGTAGCCTCTGTCTGTTTATCAAACACCTCTTAAGGTTTTGGAGATAGACCCCCATAACCATATATATTCTGAAACTACATTACTCAGGGTACTTGGATAAGTATATTTAATTTTGATTAAAGTGGGGTCCTGAGGGGCACAAACCCCTGACTGAAAATTATTTTCCCTTTGATTTAAATTAAATTTAAATTCGAACAAGGGAATAACTCCTATCCAAAATATAGAAGGAGAAAGTCAGAAGATGGAAGTCACATCGGCAAGATCATTGAGTAATATTGAAATGCATCATTTTTCTCCACAAATTATAACAAGGATTTAAAATCAATCCTCATTCTCTTACAAAAAAATGTGTGGCATACAGAAAAGCACAGGTAATTTGGCTAGTGTGTGCGTGTATATATATATATATATATATATATATATATATATATATATATATATATATATAACAGATAAACCTAATGAGCCAAGCAAACATACCTAGGTTTCACCTAAATGAATCGTCAAGGCAATGCTGGCCAAAAAGGAAAATAATGGAACAGAATATATAGCTTAAACCAAAAACAACAATGACCACATGACAAGAAAAAAAAAACAAAAAAAAAAACAAACATAATAAAAATTCAAACAACAGGGGGTTAGGGGTTACATTCTTTATTCGTCAAAAAAAAAAAAAAAAAAAAAGAACCTATTCTAATAGCCAGCGTTTTCTATGTCTACACACCTACTAAGAATTTCCGATTTTAGGTTTAATAAATTATTGGGTTCTTTATAGCTAGCAATAGCTAACTTTTCCTTTGTGCATAGGGAACAAAACTTATCCCCTGCCTTGTACTTGTAACATTTTTTTAATATTTCCCATTTCAAAATGGGGTTCTTATTATCTTCTTGTTTGATCTTCCATACATAAGAGGACAAGGTGGTACTGTGTTTGTAAATTTCGTTATTGAAACTACTAAGGTGGTTATCGTATCGTGTTTTGAAATTATTCTGAGTAGATCCTATGTAAACCTCGGGGTTTTATCAATATTGTTCGGTTTATCTTTATATATTTTTACTTGATAAACGACACACTCCTGTTGGCATTTGCCCTAGAGAGGGTAGGTTTCCTTATTCCTACAATTACACTTAGGGGAGGCAGTACGTGGTTTCTTTAATTTTTCTCCTATTATATTTATTAATTAAATTGGTCATATTAAGAATACAGCTATAACTTAGATTGACATAGTTTTTGTTGAAAATTTTATGCAACGTATTTGTTTGTGGGAAATTATTTTTAAGTAGTTTAAAAAATATCTTACCTATATTGGTTTTCACCGCTAAATTATGGCGGGGGGGTAAACAATAATATTTTTCTAGATCTGTTTTTATGTTCACTTTGCGTTTTAGGGGAATTATTCGTATTGATATATTCTAATTTACTACTAATATTGCTTAGAGCTACAAAGGATAGGAAGTTGTGGAGAGTTGTGATCGTAGTTGCCTTTACTCGTTTTGGAGGTTTTTTTCTTTGGACTTTGAGCTTGAACTCTGGACGAATGTTTTCACCTTAGTTTCATGTTCTTGGTTCTTTCTTTTTTTATTCCTCATTTTTCCTTGGGTACTGGTTTGTTCTACTACAAGTCAAAATATCCAAGGTTTTTCCAAGCGAGTACCACCATTTTTATAAATATAATATATATATATATATATATATATATAGGAAGACATGTTGGGAGGGTTTGGAAAATAAAAAAGACATTCCCATCACTCTAGATATGTATATAAGAATCTACACATTCAGTTAAAAATAAAAAAAAACTTCCTTGATAATTTCTAATAGAATAGCTAAAAACACTTGAATATATAGAACATTTAGACAGTGTTTACACAGTTTATGTCCAGAAAGAACAGACTTCTATAAACACAAGAAACATTGAATAAGAATCTTAAGCACAGAATCTTGTCACTTGTCTTTAATGAAACTTGTATAAAAAGAGATGTTGCTGCCCAAATACACAATTATTTTATATATATATATATATATATATATATATATTTAAAAGAAAAACAGACCACTTAAAAGTACGATTATAATAATTTATTTCACCAGAGTCCTTTTTTATATATATATATATATCATTTTTAGTTTAAAAATCAGGAGGTCAATTAAAATATGCGACCGTGGTTTCAACGGGAAATTATTGCTCAACGAGACCACTAGGTCAAAACTGCAGTCATGTATTTTAATTGACCTCCCGATTTTTAAACTTATTTTTATTTTTACTCATTTTTTTTCCTCATATGTATTGAGCACTTTTTAATACTACTGATTCAACTCTGACCATTAACCTTTTTATTTATATATATATATATATATATATATATATATGCAAAATGTGTGTGTGTGTGTGTGTGTGTATATATATATATATATATATATATATATATATATATGCACAGTACTTATTGGAAAGTGCTCAATATCAGTGATAGAGCTAACACATTTAATTGGAGTGATATGAGTTTGTGACCCTGGGTTTCATGCTCTTGCTCTTTGTGATCATCATGTGCGTATGCATGCATAAATGGCCTCACAAACTACTCCACTTTGTTTCCTAAGAACAATCCTAGCTGTTCGCTGTTTATGGATAAAGAATAGGAAGTTAAGGGGAGCCATGATTGGCCATGTTCCAAAGTGACATCATACTTGAAGAGTAAAATCTTCTGAAAAATTTGTTCTTGGAGTTTGCATATGGAAATGAATTTTCAAATTTAAATAACCATTTTTTTTTTTTCACTTTCCAATACTTTCTTTTAAACACTTCTGCCATAAATTTATTTATGCACTAAATGTATAGGGTAAATAAATACAGTGCAAAGACACTTATTTTCTATTTGGGCACTTTAATATGGTATAATGGTTAGAAAGCTTGTCTGGCTGGATCACTTATGACTGAATAGTGAGTTTGATTCTCATTGTGTGCACCATACTTTCAGCCTTGTGCCACATCTAAGCTATGCTTAATAAATTACTACCTGTAATTAAAGAGGAAAAGAGGAGAGAAAGAATTTCTTCTTACTCTTCTTTTTTTTTTTTTTTTTTTTTTTTTTTTTAAATCAGTTCACCCCAAGCAAGAAGGCAATAATGCCACTATGATTCAAGGTGGTACTGGAAGTGAAAAAGAGTGAAACCCAAACTTAAACAGGAAACAAGTGATAAAACTTTACTCCTGTCTAAAAAACCAGGGAGGAATGTGAAGAGGACAATAGATGAACCTATCTACTCCTATTGAAATAAAAAAAAAAAATAGTGAATAAAATTTCAACATTTAAGCAGAAATGTTAAAAGTATAGAGCTGAAGTAGACTTTGGAAGGAACCGAAAACCCAATCCTAAACTAAAAACAAGGGATAAACCTCTACGCCTATTCTAAAGAGAAAGGAAATAGAAAAGTGTTAACTGAACAATATTAGATTAAATACTTTTCACTATGAATTGTGTGTAAACAGACAGTATAAAAAACAGGAAACAAGGTGGAAGATGCTGCTTCCAATGTCACCAGATGTGGCAGACGTGATGAAACAGAAACTGGGACGAGCACAACTGGTTGCGACTTGCCCTGTCCCCGCCAAAAAAGGGCCCATATTTGCTTAGCATGTAAAGCTACTGCAGTTGAAATGAGGGAGAAAAAAGCACTTACCGCTCTGCCGTAATCCGTCCTTGGCCAGATAACGTAAAAGAATGAGGGGAGACTTGCATTTCATTTTTATACAATAAAGATGCAATGCATCATGGGACAGGGACGCAATGAATTATGGGATCGCATGAAGACACAAGGCATTATGGGTATATGAACAAATATAAAAGCAACCAATTTTTCCCAGTGCGGGGTGCTTGGAGTAACGTTCACGGTTGGCGGCTAGAAAAGTCTGTTAGTGCGATTTTGAGACAGAACCCAAGAAGGAACGACTCAAGGTTGAAATACCAGCTGGGAGAGCTTGAATTTACTCGCCGATTGCTGTTTTCTTATTTTTTTTATTCTCCACACCAGATAAACTTTCTCAGGTAAATAAGAAATGACGTTCTTACATCCTTTATTTTTCTTCTCTCTTTTCGTCTTCAAGTGAACTTAAGGGGGCAAATATTGCTTAGAGCTACAAAGGATAGGAAGTTGTGGAGAGTTGTAATCATAGTGGAAACTATATGTTAAGATTAGGCTTTATCTTTCCTTCAGATCATGTACAAATTCCCCAGACTTTTGAGTAACAAATCAGTTGTTGAAAGTTTAATCTCGAATTCTGGTTATTTTTATTTATTGACATTCTTTTTTATTTTTAATAGATAATTGCAAGAATTACAGATGGAAGTAGATTTGGAGAATTTAAGAAAAATTATGGTCCAAATCTTGTGACAGGTTTTGCACATATAAATGGGTAAGGAAGGCTTTCTGTATCAGATTCAATCACTTTATTAAATTAAAATTAATTTTTTTTTTCACTGTTAATATAACACAGGGTTTCCCAACCTTTTTGAATCATTACCCACTTCCAAATGTACAAATCTTGGTAAAAATGTTTTTTTTTCTTTTTGTTTTTTTTTTTTTAGTCATTTGGTTGGCATTTTGGCTAATAACGGTGTAATTGGATGCAATGCAGCTACCAAAGGCTCACAATTTGTACAGTTATGCAATCAGCGAGGAATTTCACTTGTATTTTTGCAAAACACAGTCCCTGATTCCCTCCAAGAAATACCAACTACCGACTATGGTAACACTTGATTTTATTTACTTAATTTCCCTGAATTAATCATAAAAATACAGATGTGGAATAAGTAAATACCAAACACTTCAAATACATCAGTGTATGGATCAGTTATAAGAAATTTAGTCTAGGAGGTAAGTAAATTGGACCTAGAATAGGTTGCACTAGAGGTAGTTTCACCCAACACCACAACTTGCTACAAAACTAAAACATTAACCTGAAAACTCAAGTCATGTTCTTAAATAGTCTTGTCAGATCGAGATTTTCATATGGCTGTTATGATTGGTGCCAAACCTGTTCAGAAATATCTGACAGTTGTATACAGCTGATTTCGAAGATCTGTGGTTCAAAATGGCTTTGAGTGAGTGAAGCCTATGGATCTTGATGAAGTTCACACTTTTTTGAACACTGTGGACTATATATATATATATATATATATATATATATATATAAAATACAAGATTTTTAATCATTTCACCTTGAGCAAGGCAATAAAACCCCTAGGATGCAAGGGGTTACTGAGTATTAGAGAATATGAGAAAAACTATTATTAAGGAGAGAGGATAGTAAAAGAATAAAAATTAAAAAGGCAGAAGATAATGATTGACATTACATTTAAATTTTTGAAAATCAAAGTTGACTGGGAAGCAGGAAGCCTGAATAGAGTTCTACAAATGAGAAAAAACTGTTAGCATAGAAATTATTGTTACATCTGGCCATTTCAACTGTAAATTGATGAGTCCTTGCCACCAACCTAGTACTGCGCTTAAATTCATAAAGTCCAGGTACCATAGAGGAATGTTCATCAGAACAATTACCATGAAAGTATTTATAAAAAAGACAGAGGGAAGCTACATTACAGTGATTGGAAAGGGACTGAAACCGAGATGCCGGGTTAGAACAAATGACATTGCAGATTCTTCTTTGGATTTTATCAAGAATTCCTAAATATATAGCAGGAGCACCAGACTAGATATGGCAACAATATTCTAAGCAAGGACAAATGGTAGACTTAGAAATATGTAAGACAGATTCTGGCTAGAAAAATAGTCTAGACTAGTGAACCAACTTTCTGAGCTGCAGACTTAGCAACTGATTCAATATACTCTTTCCACTTCATGTCAGCTGAAAACATTTGTCTGAGAAGGTGCAATGAGTCCCTCTCATGGAGGTTAGGATCGGCCAAGCAGTTTTGTTTTGGAGACATTAAAATTAACATGCCCTTCTTTGGCATGGTTAACAACAGGCTGTAGGTCATTTTTGAGATCAGTTGCTAATTTGACTTTATCGAACTAATCAGGCTTACTATTAAGACAGGAGTAAATAGTTGTCATTAGTATAAAATTAGTGTTTGGGTGTGTGGGGTCTTATGTTAGGAAGATTGTATTGCATCCATTTTACAAGTTAAGAGGGCCTACATTTATCCCCACTCCTACCACATCTCTTTTGAAAATTGAAAATCAGTATTTGAAATCCAGACTTTTACCTTAGCTCAACCACTATTTGGTCTGAACTGCTATGTAATATCAATCCTATATGGCAGTGAATGCTGGACAATTTCCTCACAGATGAAGACTAGTCTTGAAGTAACAGAGATGTGGTTCTACAGAAGGATGTTGAAAATATCATGGATGGCACATGTGAGAAATGAAAAAGCTTTAAGGAAAAGGGAAATGAAAAGGACACTTGTACGTAGAATTGGAAAGAGTTGAAATTTTTGGGACACATAATCAGAGAGCTTGGAGAATTTTACTCACTGGACATATTAAAGGCAAGAGCGGGTGGAGGAAAACATTGCATCATCTACCTAAGAAGCTTATGTAAATAGATGGTAGAACAGGGAATGAGACCTACAAAGGATAGGAAGTTGTAGAGAGCCATGATCGTCCACGTCCTGAAGGGACATGGACGATCATGTCACATAAAAGGAGATCTTTGCTACAAGGCAGACATGTTCATAAAAACGGTGAGGTTTTGCATAGTTTAGAAGTTTGCAAATGTGGTGTTGATAGTCAATGCTAAAATGCCAATCACTCGGCAACAAACTGGCCCAAGGAGGCACAGTAGAGTAACGGATAGTGGCTCGGATTGAGGAATTGCAGAGCTGAGTTCAAATTCCAGTTGGATCCATTACATTCATTTGCATGCTAATACCCTTGGGAAGTGTATGAATCCTCTTCTTCTCCCCCAGCTATGGGAAAATAGTAGGACAGACTAGATACTATAGCCTTGGGTAGCATTCGTTCTAGGTGAAGGTAAAACTCTGAATTCAAAACTGACCTTGGCTCAGTCAGGCTATGGGACTCCCTTCTCATTAGTTAATCTACTTAGGGAGATCTTCCCCTCCTCCTCCTCCTCAACCGCACAAATAATAACACATCATTTTTCTGCTTACTTCCAATTTAGCTTATGTCGAAACAGTTCAGTATACAAATTGTGAAAATTTGACTCGCAAAGTTACCTCCCTTGGTTTTATTCCATTTAAAAAAAAATTGTTAGAGATTTGTGTGCTTACTCAAAAGTAAAGGTTAGTAAACTGGTTAAATTCAGTTCTCAGTGGATTTTCCAAGAAAAATTCATTAAATTATAGACTACAAATGTTAAAATGTAGTGACACATAATGAGTAAAATAATTAACATTTATCCACAGCACTATAGTAGAATTGGGAACTAATCAGAAAACGACCATTTGTATTTCTGTATAAGTTGACTTCATGTACAGTGTGAGTCCTGAATTTTTTTTGCATTAATTTTGGAATTTATTTACCTGTATATAGTGAAACTGATCATGGAAAATACATGATTTTAAAACTCTTTAAATATTATCTGTGAAAAGTGCCCCACCCCTTTTATATTTTGCATCAAAAACTGATCATAAAAATTCACACTATACTCAAGTATGTACAGTAAATTTGTCTTCTTGACTTCAATCTATAACAATGCTATTGAGCTGAGATGTATAATTTGCTTGAAATCATTACTGCCATTAATTTTCAAAATAAATCAGAAAAATTCATTTGTTTTGTTTTTTAAACATTAGCTTCTAAAACTTTTATGAAAGTCATATTGACTAAATCAACAAAAGTTCAAATGACCTATTTGACTAACCAACCCAAGAGTTTTGTACAAAAATACCTGTCTGGGCCAGATGGTCAATAAATCTATTGAAATTATTATCATATCTCATATTTATACTCCTTGGAATAAATGGTAATCATAACTTTCAAATATAAAATTCTTACCACATTAGAGTTTTATTTAGAATGTAAAAGCATTTAAATTTATAACCAGCTAAAATATTGACAGGGGTGGGGTTATATCACTATTATATATATATATATATATATATATATATATATATATATATATATATATATATATATATGGGTACATACTAATTCTTTTATGTAGAAACTGTATATAGGTCTCATTCTACTCATTTTTCCCAAGTCTGTCAGAAACCTCCCAGTCCAGATTTGGCTCTCTGTGACTTCTATTCCCCAACTCCCAAGTCTGTTGAATTTGTGGTTTAGATTAAGGAGAATTTGATGTAGCAACTGATGGTCATCTCTATAGACAGTTTTGTAGATTGTTTAACAAAATAAAATGGGAGCTCGGATAAGTGCATAAGGTTGTAAGGAGACTAATGGATTAAGGCATCATCACTCTCAGTTTGTTTTTTTAATATCAAATTTCTTGATTCTCTTTAAATAGGCTTTGTATACTTTACTTATATACTTAATAAAACAAAAATCATAAAAATACTTATTTAACATTAATTATATGCATCTCTTGTTGGTTGTGCCAGCTTCACATCAAGTAAATGTTTTTCTTGTCTATTCCAGAATTGTACATGTCCAATCACTTGAAATCCCATGGCCAGATGATAGCAGCTATTAGTTGTGCAAATGTTCCTAAAATAACAATCATTGTGGGCAATGCCTTTGGAATGGACCACTACTTAATGGTAAGTATGTCTGTCATTTAATACCAAGTGTGTGTAGGAGAAACTGTTAGCATAGAAGTAGATTGATCTACAATAACAACGGCAAACTGAGTTCTAACTTCAGATAAGATCATTTACAGTCACTTTACACTACTGTTTTTTGGAAAGGCATGAATCCATTTTTTCCTATCAGCAGTCTAACTAAAAGAAGGTAGCTCTGACAAAAACAACAGGAATCCTTAGGTAAAGGAAACGATGGTCAAAAGACTAGCAACTTCACCCTGTAAATAAAAAAAAAACTGACCTGCTACTGAAATCACAGATTCAGCCTTATGGTCTGCAGGGAGCCTACAAAGGTTAATGACAAAGGATTTTATCATCTCTACTACTACTACTGCAGCCATAATAGTGTCCATGCTTCAGTTAATTTGCTTTGTCAGCTGTATTGAGAATATATCAACTGCAACCCCAGCAGAAAGGTAAGAATCATCCACAAAGAGGCCACCTTGCAAACTAGAGTATAAACTGGACCTATGTCCTATAGACTCTAGTATAAACCAGAATTATGTTGACATATCTAGTCAGGTGATCCTGCTGCACATTTTGAGATTCTTGACAAAATCCAAAGAAGGGTCTGTAATGTAACTGATCCTGATCAGGCATTTAGACTTCAGTCACAACATGGCTTCCCTCTGTCTTTTCTATAAATATTTTCATGGCAACTGCTCTGACAAGCCGTTTTTCTCTGATGCCCTGACTACATGAATTTAAACGTGCTACTAAATTGGGATCTAGGTCCCAAATTTTTACTGTTGAAATAGTTAAATGCAACTGCTACTTCTACTTCAAAAGTTTCTTTTCTCACACTTATCACCTGTGGGACTTACATTTTTTTGCTTTCCTGATAACTACAATCTTCAAAAGTTTGAATGCAATGGCAATCACCATCTTTTATCCTCTTGAACCCTATTCATATTTTTGTCCTTTCCTCGATCCTCCCTATTCTAAGTCTTCTCTCTCAATTTTCCTCACTGTCACCCCCCCCCCCTGCATGCTAGTTGCATTACCACCTTGTTTGGGGTGAAATTCTAAAAAAAAAAAAAAAAAAAAAAAAAACCTTTAGCATCAAATGGAGCTCTGCCTACCTGTACACCAGAGTATGAATCAGCATTATGCCTACCTGTAGACCAGAGTATGAATCGGCACGATGCCTACCTGTAGACCAGAGTATGAATCGGCACGATGCCTACCTGTAGACCAGAGTATGAATCGGCGCTATGCCTACCTGGAGACCAGAGTATAAATCGGCGCTATGCCTACCTGGTGACCAGAGTATGAATCAGCGCTATGCCTACCTGTAGACCAGAGTATGAATGGGCGCTATGCCTACCTGGAGACCAGAGTATGAATCGGCGCTATGCCTTCCTGTACACCAGAGCATAAATCGACACTATGCCTACGTATAGAGTATAAAGCAAACCTGATTCTACCTATGTATTAATTCATTGTGATATTTGTCCTCTAAGCCTTATATTCAAGAGGAAATAATCCAGCAAAAGTTGGTATATTATTAAATTAACCAACATAATTTAACTTTTCAAGTAATAGATGATACATCGTAATTTTAGAGTAGTTGCCCCATCACTTGATTATTGGATTATTGAATGATTTCGTTTCCCTAATAGTTTAAATCCAAATAGAATAGGTATTATGGTGACTTCATTCCTCATTTTCACTACTAGTTGATATACAAGATCTATTGATTCGTATATTGGAAATCTTTTCAGATATCTATTAAGACTCTATAAGATGAATTGTTCATTAAAAATTAAAGTCTTGAATGATTATTTACATGATTTACATACGGATCATTGTCCTTGTTTTTATCACAACTTTTCGGCCATTGTGTCATCCGGCTTTCATTAGGTGTATATCGATCCAGGTAACCTACAAGGAGTTCCAAACTGAACCCTTTATTTAATCTAGACTTAATGACCACCAAAAGTGAATACTTGTCAGCAAGGCCATACCTGATATGTATGTGCATGAACTGGTGAGCAATGCAGACTATTATCCTCATCTTGTCATTTTTATCACAACATTTCAGCCATTGTTCCTTCATTCAGTTTATGTCAATCCAGCCCCAGGGTGAGAATAATAGTCTACATGTAAATAGTTTAAATAACGATGACTTTACATCCTAGAATTTCGTATAAAAATAAGTTTTAAAGAAAATGGGAACAAAAAGGACACTTGTACTTAGAATCAAAAAGAGGTAGCTGAAATTTCTGGTGCACACGATGAGGCCAGAAGACTTGGAGAATTTAACACTCATATGATATAATGAAGACAAGAAACACTGAGGAAAGCAGCAAGGAGCCTACCTAATGAGTTTGTGTAAATGGATTGCAGAACAGGAAGTGGGAAAGGACAGTAAAAAAAATCCCACAACATATGAGCTACAAAGGATAGGAAGTTGTGGAGAAGCATGATCACCTACCTCTTAATGGGACACAACACATAGAAGACTGAACCAGTTTCTATTTCAGTTTTCTTTTTAAGTAATCCAGCACTGTACAAAATAGTCTCTAGTAGAATTTAAAGGACAGAATGAAGCTCTTCTTAGATAAAATGTATGTACATTGTTATTGCTAGTTTGTTACTTTTATTTATTTATTTATCTATTTTCAGTGCGGTCGAGCCATGAGTCCTAATTTTATGTTCAGCTGGCCCAATGCCAAAATTGGTTTGATGGAATCAGACACCCTGTTGCACAATATCACACAGGTCAGTTTTATTTGTTACACAGCAAAAATAAATAAAGTGAATTCCATATTAGGACCCTTTTAAGCAGTGGTTCCTTTAAAATCTCAACTGAGATGGAGGAGGAATCTGATAGGGAAAAACCAGAAGTCACAGGGAGCTAAATCTGGAGGGTGTGGGGGAGGGTTGATGTGCTGTAATCTGACAGGCCTGGGAAAAACTAGAAGTCACAAGGAGACAAATCTGGATAATGGAGTTGGAGTGGAGGTGGGGAGGTAATTGACAGGCCAGGAAAAAACCAGAGTGCTAAATTTAGTATTTACATAAAAAAGACAAAATATTATAAACATTTTATTATTTTTGTGTAACTGATCTTATTATAAAGTCATTATTCCTTGTAACTGATGTTTCATTTAACCAGGATCCACTGAATTTATACATTGGAAATAATCGTCCTAAGATATAGGAGAATTATGTTCATGCAGACCAACATTGTTTTATATCTTCATCAGTGACAACTATTTACTCCTGTCTTAATAGTAAGTCCAATACGTTCGATAAAGTAAAACTGGTAGTTGCTCTCAAAAATTACCTCCAATCAGTTGTTAACTTGGGCAAGGAATGGCTTGTAAATTTTAATAACTCAAAAATGGAATTGTTATCTTTTACTCACCATAAAGAACCTTTCTTGCCTTCCATCAGCATGCCTGATGCTAACCCCCAGGAGAGAAACTCATTGAGTCTTCTTGGTCTCACATTTTCCACTTACATGAAGTGGAATGATTATATTGAATCAATTGCTAGGTTTGTTGCTAGGAAAGTTGGTTCACTCTGTTGTTCCAGATCATTTTTCTCATCTTGCACATTCATGAAGCTGCCATTGATCTGTGCATTGAATATGGTTGCTGTATCTGGTCTTGAGATTCTTGACAAAGTTCAATGAATGCTTTGTAGTGTAATTGATCCTGACCTGGCATCTTTACAGTCACTTTTCCACTGCCATGACGTGGCTTCCCTCTCTCATTTCTGTAACTATTTTCATAGAAATTGTTCTAATGAGCTTTGCTCCTTGGTACCTTGACCACATGAATTTAACTTTACTACTAGTTTGGTAATTAGGTCTCATTGTTTTATTGTTGAATTAGCTAGAGTAACAATTTGCTAGGTAAGAAGTGTGAGGAAAGAAACTATTAGAATAGAACTTATGGTTTCTTTTCTCACCCATGGAACTTGTTATGGTCTAGAATGATGATGATATTTCATCATTCTAAAAATAACGTCATTAGTGATGATAGAAAAGAAGGATATTTCATCATCCTACCCCCATCATAAAAACAACCCTTCCACTACCAGAAAGTCAGTAGAATAGAGTAGTGTAGACTAAGGTGTCCTATAGAAGTAGACAAGCAATAGTAGTACAGAAACTCACATCTTTGCCATCACTCTCTGAAGATTGAAAACAAATGATGTCAAACACTATCCTCACAAACAAAATTCTCAGAACCAAACCATGCCAAACACTATCCTCACAAACGAAATTTTCAGAGCCAAAGCAATTAAGCACTGAGTTTTAAACAAAGACACACCGAGAACATTTTTACATGCACCATACCAATATTCTGTAATTCACATCATAAAAAGAAAATGCAAATTCTTGCTATTTATGCCAACACGTGTCTCAAGATTTTTTACTATTGTTTATGTTATATCGTTGTACATTTATACATTTTAATTTCTGTCGTTATTATCAGTCCCATTACAATCAACAAATAATAACAACAGGGGAAAATAATACATCATCACCTACCTTCCCCACCCCATTATAAACTCTTTTTCCCTGCTACCTACAATCTTAAAAAATTTAAATGCAACATCAATCACCATCTTATGTCTTCCTGGGTCCTGTTCTTTTATTGTCCTTTCTCCTCACTAGTCTTCCCATTCACTCTCTTTCACTCTCAGTAACCTCTTGTGTTTTAGTGGCTTTTTAAAAAATACTTTCCAAACATTGTTTCAACAAATTTTATTTGTTTTTACTTTAATAAGATTTAATTACGCATACGCCAATGACTAAATCTATGATTTTTAAACGAATGTTATTCCTTCACTTAGCGCTTGAATTATTTTGCGTAGTTGAATTTTAAACTATATCTATGAACTACATATAGTTTTCCTTCCCCTAGGCTGGTTGCCAACCAAGGCTCTAGGATCCCATCTGTCTTGCTATTTACCTATAGCTGGGGGAGAAAAGATGGATTCATACTTTCCTAATGTTATTTGTGCATAAGTGAATGTAAGAAACTTATGTTTAACTATTGTGATTGTATTTCCTAAGTTATATAAAGTGTCCTTTTTTTTGTTTCTTTTTTTTTTTTCTCCAAGTGTATCTTAAACTGTTTCTACCAGAGCTCAATTATTGACAAATACAAGAGAGTACCAAGTAAAGGTTTTGGATATGTATTAATAATCAGTGTTCAATATTTAATTATTTGATATGGCAGCTGTCAAATGTTTTTGGGATTTCTCTGCTGAACTTTAAATTTAAGCTCTTTCCATTGGTCTTCAGTAGAATTTAGGCCAGGTGACTTATCAGACCATTTTAAAATCTTTTTCTCCCATTGGAACCACTCCTTCATGTTCACTGCAGTGTCTTTGGAATAGTTATTTGGCCGGAAAAATCTAACCTCTTAGTAGTTTGAGAAATTTCACAGATGGAATCATGATTTCTATCTGAATTTCTGGGATGAAGAGTTAGCATTATTTACACTATTTACCTTCAGACTAGCATACTGTGTAAGACGATAAACTACATCTGCATCCTGGGTAAGACGATAAACTACATCTGCGTCCTGGGTAAGACGATAAACTACATTCAACAGTAACACCTAAGCTTTGGGAGGTTTTAGCCCTTATCTCTTCAGGGATGTCTGAGGAAGAGAAGGAAAAGATCCTGTGTCTAATAATCATCCACACATTCAACTTTGGTGTCACATCTGATCTGGTGCTTCTGCTTTGTATTTAGAGCTTCTTGATGAAATACAGAAGAATCTGCAATGTTATTGGCCCTGACCTGTCATCTTGGTTTCAGTCACTTTGCCACCACTGAAACATAGCTTCTCTGTTCCTTTTCTATAAATATTTTCATGGTAATTGCTCTGAGGAACTTTCCTCCTTGGTACCTAGATTTACGAATTTAAGTGCAGTACCAGATTGGCAGCAGGTGCTCATCACTTTATAGTTGAAATGGCTTAATGTAACCATAGGATCTATGCTAACAGTTTCTCCTCACATACTTTTCACTTGTGGAACTCTATTCTGGCTTCTTGCTTTCCAGTCAAGTTTGAACTTCAAAAATTTAAATGCAATGTCAATTGTTTTCTTTTGTCATAATTTCTGTTCTTTTCTCTCTCTCTCTCACTCACTCACTCACTCACACACACACACACACACACACACACACACACACACACACACACATATAATGTTTATCTTTTTTTTTTTCTTATTCTTTCACTTTCGGTAATCCCGTGTGTGCTGGGGGTGAAATTGTTTTAAAAAATCATAAACTTTTTTCTTTTGCTGTGATATGTCATTTTGAAATATTCTTTTGGTTATCCCTACAGGAAATGAATTTGACTGAAGAACAAACAGGCAAGATGAGAGAAAAATTGTCGCGTGAAGTCACTGCTATCTTTGCTTCTTCCAGAATTTGGAATGATGGGATCATCTTGCCACATCAGACACGACAAGTGAGTTGCTCAGGCTTTCTGCAGCCTGTGTACTGTTTGTTTCTCTCATCTTTTTCTTTTCTCCTCGTTTAGTGAATACAACATGGAAGCAGCAATCATAACGCCAAATAGTTTTATGCATTGAAGCAGTCAAATAGTTGCCAAGTTATTCTTTCTGCATTCGTGCTTTCATAATCTCTACATAACCTGCACTAATCGGCCATAAAGGCATGTAATACGCAATAAATGCTCACTATTAATATTATACATACATACCATATCACACATATGACATAAAAGTACATAATACATTAATATATCTTCTTCTATGTGCCATGTCCCTTCAGGACATAAATGATCATGGCTCTCCAGAACTTCCTTTCAATTGTGGCTCTTAGCAGTCTTTCTCCTTTTGCTAAGGTTTCTGACACCTATTCTGCCATCCATTCAATCAAGCTCATTAGGTAGGCAGCTTGCGGCTTTCCTCTATCTCTCAATATGCCCTGTGAGGGTTGAGTTTTCCTCATTATGGGTCCAATGAATTTCAGCGCTCTCTTCCTGATTCTGAATGTATGTTTTCTTTCTGTTGCCATTGTCTTTAAGACTTCGCAGTTGTTTATTCACTCTGTTCATGGAATTCTCAGTATCCTTCTGTAGAACCACATTTCTGTTGCCTCCAATTTTCTCCTCATCCATGGGGAGATTGTCCAACATTTACTGCCATATAAGAGGATGGATATCACATAGCAATCTAATATATGATATAATAATATTACATACAAAATATGATATTTTAATGTATAAAATATATATTATTCATTATATTTTATATCGTCATATGTTCTTCATTTTTGTTATGTTTATATATTTTTATAATATATTATTAATATATTAATATTTATACTAATATTAATATAACTACTAATACTATAAACACAATATCACACAAAGGTATAAAATCTTGTGGCTGCCCACTCATATCTTAGTGTGCTTGTTTACTAAGGTGGCTAGCCAATCCCTGTTGCAGATGCCTAATCAAGCACATTTGTGTTTGTACAGCATCCCATAGAGACCACTCGTGGTTTATACTGCAACTGTGCTGTTTCTTGTAGAAACCCTTAAACTCTGTCATGATGACTTGTCACTTTGTGCTAGCACAATCATTGATGGCTCCCAAATAGTTCCATCTACCTAATTTCACTCACAAGTTGTTTTTTTTTTTTTTTTTTTTTTTTCAGGCATTTTTCCAAAGGTGTCACACGCTGGAATTACCACCCCAGGGCGGTAACATCAAGAAGTCACCTTCCTGACAAACTGACCATAGTGAGATTCAAATCCACGTCTCATGGTCAGAAAGCAAACATTTTAACCACTCAGCCACGTGCCCAGAAAGGCATGTAATATGTAATGACTAATCTTACATAATAATTATTTACACTCACTGTTTGCATACAGACTATTGTCCTCATTTTTGTTGTTACCACAACGTTTCAGCCTTCATCAGATATATGTTGATATTGATAACCGAAATTCCAAAATTTCTATTAGGTTATCCAGATCAACATGCGTTGATGAAGACTGGAGGGCACAACAGCTTCAAAGACGAGGACAATCGTCCACATGTAAATAGTACAAATAATAATAACTCCACATCCCAGAAGTTCAGACAGAAATAATGTCTTGCTATTACAATATCATTTACAAAACTTAATATTTATAATGTATAAAATATACCTTATTCATTTTATTTTATACTAGCTTAAAAGGTGCACTCCATGCGGACTTTTAAGCTAAATCCTGTAGAGGACTAATTGGGCCTCTGGCTCAAAACTGAAGGAAGCTTTGGTCTGTCTTAGAGAACAGCAATGATAATTTTGAAGAAATAACTTTGAATTACACAATTCCCTCCATGGAATTTCAAGAACTCACTTTAACTCTAATTTGGGCTGTAAGACTGATTTCAGCCAAAACTCCGATTTGGGCTGAAATTCCAATTGAATTCAGTTGAGTTGAGTTCTTCAAATCACAAACTCTGCTGAACTTCAAAACCTTATGTCATGAAAACTTAAACTTTAACATTGATTGCTTGGTAATTTGAAGAAATAAAATTGATTTCCTCAATTTACAAATTTTTGGAGATACTTTAAACTGAATTTAAAACCAAATATTTTAAATTCCCAAAGTTTTTGTGTTACTTTAAATTCATATAAATTAAAAACTTAAAATCACTAAATTTTTTTTCAGTTATTTTAACATTTGAATTTTTAACAGTTCCCTCTTCATCCAGATACAAATTGCAGTGCTGGATGTTCAAGCAACAGATGAAGGGTAGATTTTTCAATCCTGGGATCATCCTGATCCCAAAAAGGTATAATATGTTTATGTAGAGCAAATGTGGCTTGAGTTAGAGGGGTTTCAGGCACACAGATGGACAGACAAAATTTGCCGTTTATTTATTTAGATGTTTATACATTACTAGCAGTAGAGCCCGGCGTTGCCCGGGGATGTAACAGTAAGAGATAGATCAAGTATCAACCATCATAAAGACTGAAAAATAAAATTGACAAAGATTATTGTTTAAGGTTGACGGACATGCATGTCTTAATTAGTTTTTTTGTTTTGTTTTTTTTGTTTTTTTTTTTTTTCGAATTGGTCAAACCCAAACTCAAACAAAAACATTGTTTTCAATCATTATGAGTCTAGCGATTAAATAGAATTTTATTATAAACAATTGTCTTGTAAATAGAATTTTTAAAGCATTCTGAATGTAAAAATAAAGAAAAAAGTGTGCAAGACAATAAGAAACACTACCTGCTAAAAAAAAAGTGAAGTTTTGTTGAAATCGGTTGAAAAATGTAGGAAATCCGATCCCATATATAAATGAACACACACACACACACACAAACACACACACACACGCACAAACAACCTGGGTTTTATAAGTATAACTCGATGTGAGTTGTCCCCGTTTCATTCTGGCGACAGAATCGTGTTTTATTGTGTTTTCAAATTGATTTCATGCAAAAACAATTGTGTTTTTCCAATTTTTGGCGCTGTCAGAACCACCGCAAGATAATTTTATGTAGTCCTGTGAAGTTTTGTTGAAATCGGTTGAAAAATGTAGGAAATCCGATCCAATATATAAACGTACAGACACACACACACACACACACACAATCTGCGTTTTATAATAAATGAGATTCATTTTTTCTATATTTTTATATTATTAATATATTAACATTATATACTAATATTAATATTACTATATTAAAATATTACTAATATTATACATGAACACCATACAGATATATAAATTCACTAAGGTACATTGAAACAATGAAACATGCCTTCCAAAAGCTAAAGAAAGTATTAAGTGATTGTGATTTAGAAAACTAGTGATAACGTCACTCTGTGGCAGGATTGCATTGCAACAGCCATCCAACTGGACAGAGTCTGCAAGCCTTGAAAATCAGCATTCAAAAATAGACCAAACAGCAATACTTTCCAAACTTTTAGCATTGATGATACAGTTTTTAAAAATGAAACTTTTTTGTGACACATTCCTTGATTTTTATTAACCAAAGCAAATATATCATTGAAGTTGTATATAAAAAGAAATAATTCAGTGTAAGAAAGAAAAGCATGCTGAATTGCTACATAATATCACTTTTTTTATATGGCAATGAATCTCCTCAAAGATGAAAAGAAGACTTGAAGCAACAGAAACAAAAAAAAGAGTCCTGAACTTTGATGTAATATCAATCTTCCTTCTATGACAATTTCCTCTCTAATGAAGCAGAGACTAGGCAACACAAACATTGCTGAACTGCTATGTGATATCACTCCTCAAGATATGGCAGTGAATGCTGAACAATTTCCTCACATCAAGAAAGGACTTGAGTCAACAGAGATATGGTTCTACAGAAAGATGTTGAGAATATCATGAACTATACATATGAGCAACAAGGAAGTTTTAAGGAAATTAAGTCCAAGAGTTAAGACACAAACTTGAGAATTTAAGACTTGGCTAAAATTAATTCATTCTAATAAAAAATGGTCTGTTTCCTTTGCAAAACAAATAATTTATTTTTGATTGGGTTGAACAAGATCTGTTACGTGTAATTGGTGAAGCAATTCTCGTGAATACCCACCCCTGCTTACTATATAGTCTGCTGACAAATTTTTTTGAAAAAGGAACAAAAAAAATGCACCATAATGTTTGTGTATAACCATTTATGTATTTTCCTATTTTGTCTCTTATTGCAGGTGTTAACAAGATGCTTAGAAATTTGTCCAACTTCTTCTGAGTCAAGAACCAATCCTTTCTTGAGAATGTGATAACTTCAAGGTTGAGTGAAACAAAGAATTTGGTGCATTAATTTCTTGGAGGAAATGATCCGACCTGCACAATTGTGATAGTGCTTTATGTTACCATATTTTTTACAATCCATCTGGAAGGGGATTATCTCACTTATAAAATATATCTTGTATATAAAATGATGAATCATATAATAGGTGTTGATTCACACAACCACTTAAATATATATATATATATATATATATATATATATATATGAAAGAGAGAGAATTATTTTGTTGTATCTGATTACTTGTGCAGATTCCACACACACACGCACAAACTAAAAGCTAATGGTATTATTCACAGAATGCATACACATTATTTTTAGCTCTTCGTAATGGATTGAAACCTGGCAAGGTTGACTCGGAATGTAACAGCTTTTTGCTTCTACTACATGTTCAGATAAATTTAGAGACTACAATTTGCCCAAGTGCTAGCTTATCAACTCTTTTCTCTGTCAGATATCTTAGCATTACAGTGATGAGACATTTTATCAAGGTACTTGATAATGAGACTGCTCAGTGGAAGAATTGGGTTCATGCCTTATCCAAGAGCATTAGTGCAAAGTGAGCATATAATTTGAACTTGACTTTCCATGTTGATAGCAATAAAGCTATTTTGCATCTTACATGGTTCATATTTTGGCTGATATTATTTGTGTTCACTTAGGAGAGGCATGAGCCCACTTTTGCCTTTCTCTCAGATTTCTACCATAATTAACTAATTTTTATTCATCAGCTGTTTTTTCTTTTTAATATTATTTTTTGATTAAAGTCTTATATGCCATTTAATCAACTTAAACAGGAAGTGGAACTCTCCTCTCTGATGAACAATTCTGTACCATTATCTATTGCACCATCCACATATCCAAGCTTACAGTTTATGGCACCTGGTATTCCCAAACATAACTAGATAGGTGACCGTTTGGGAATACTTCATGCTCTAAGCTTGGATGTGCAGGTGGTGCATTAGATCAGAATTGGAAATCAGAGAGCTGAGTTCCATTTCAAATTGTTATATTCACTTACACACAAATACCCTTGGGAAAGATATTTTCACCTCCTTTTTTTCCCCCTCCAGCTATGGGTTAATTAGTAGAATGTATCAGTAAATCATTATTATCTCTGAAAAGATTTTTACAATTCTTAAAATGTTCTGGCTTTAAATAACCTGCAAAAGGTTGATAAGCCATAAAAAATTAATCAATCTTACTAGTTTAGCCATACTGTCAAAAATGATTGCAGATGTAAAGCTAATATTTTTAGTCTTTACTATTATTAGTTTTTTTTACATAGGTCTTTAAATACATTTTTTCCAATTATTATTGTAGTTTTCTTTTCAGAAATTTGAACTTTTCATCTCCTAATCTTTGAATAGTCTGCCTTTGTCATAGCAAATACACTGCCACATGGTTCTGCCAGTTTAAGGGAGATAACTCTTGTACATCAAAATATTACAGAGTAAAATATATTATATACCTCATTAGCCACAGTCAAGATCATAGTCATTATGAATCCCATAATCCTTTCCATGGCCATGTGCTACATTTGGTCTACATACGGTTTTGAATTCAGGCTGGTTTCTATGCAAAGCTAAAGACCCCAGTCTACCTTACTATTTCATCCTTAGCTGGAGGTGATAAGAATCGGATTCATACCTTTCCCAAGTGTATTTCTACAAAAATAAATGTAACAAACTCAAAGTTCGAACTTATCGTACCAGTTTCTCATTCTCATTAACTGGACATCAAGTAAGTTTTTTTATGCTTTTTCATTTTAATAACAAAATATTATGATCATCAATTTTTGGCACAAAAATTACAGTGCCTGATTACATGATCATAATCAACTAGATGGCATTTAATCAGATAGCAATCTGAGCCCCTTTTTGCATAAAATAGAAAGACGGAAAGATGGAAACAAGAAATTTTATACCCATAGGCACTATTTTACCCATAAATTAAAATAACAGAAAGCTCTTTCAAAAAAATTTGGGGAATTGAATGAGAAAGATTTGAACCCACAGATAAACTGGAAAATTATAGGTTTTGCTCATATTCCTAATATGTCTTAGAGATAGATGTAACTTGTGTTTAGAAGAAAAAATTATAATAATAAAATACAATAATCAAAGAAAACTATTAAATCAAAGGAATGAATTAGTTTTAAAATGTTGACATAGAGGCAGATTTAAACTTCTATAATATAGATTTTAATTTATTACTTTTTAATTCTCTAACTCTTCAAATGTTGAATGTATAACTATTTCTAATTTCTATATTTCCATGTTTTCACCATATTAATTATATAATTGTCCCTTATTCTATGAACTCTCTTTTATCACTTACAACTCTTAAGATTTTTTATTCTTTGATATAAATTTTTTAATTATATTCTTACTTAAATTTACTTTATGTAATTATGATTTATTGTTAATCTTTTTAATATATCTCATTTTTAAGTATTATTTGTTATATATTTTATTTTTAAGTAGGAACCTAACTTTTTTTATATATAAATAATTTTTTTTTTACATAAAACTCCCTTTTTACCCCTCTTTTAGTTTCAATTTAACACTTCATTCTTTATAAAACCCCAATTTAAAGTCATAAGGTCTATATCTAATTTTATAAAACCTCTTCCCTTTAAGGCTAATACCTTCAACCTTTTCCCCTTACCACCAACTCAGGCATTTCATCTGACTGAACACTGAAATGGTTACATTATGTTTCAATTTTTTGACTGCTTTCAAAGTTAAATTTCTAATTCCGATAGAAACAGTCTGTACACTGGGGCTGAATAAGATTAATGTACTTCTTGTTGGTTGAAACAGATCCCACCCCACCCCGCATGTGACATAATTTTGGATTTTGTTGTGTAATTTATATACCCTGTTATAGTAAATACATTGAGCTCTTTTTGTGGATCAGTTTTAAGATTTGATATTACTAGGATCTACTTGGATTATATACCAACGGATTTAATACCTTTACTATATATATATATATATATATATATATATATATATATATATATATAATATAAAAGTGGACACCGACATCAACACCAAATCGTGACAATCTGTTTCATGTTTGAATGCAGTCAAACATGAAACAGACTGTCACCATTCGGTGTTGACCTCAGTGTCCACTTTTATATTTACATATGCTCTATCTCTGATACTGAGAATTTTACCAATAAATATAGCATATATATGTGTGTGTGTGTGTGCATATATAGCAAAATAACTACTTTTTCATTAACTTTTAGTATTCTTTGATAAAAAAAATAATGTATACTCATAAAAACAAATTGTATAAATGTTATTTTTCTTTAAAATACTATAGCATTCTATAAAACTATATTTTTATTATATATATATATGTATATATATATTGGTATGTTTTTTAAAGTCATTTCTTCAAATTATGTGCACTTGGACATTCTATACTACTGAACAAAGATGTTTTTTCTCCATGAATTTGATGATCTTATCTATAGCCTTCTCTACTGAGTCCCAGTCTTCTTCATCATCTTTCATATTTTCCCCATTATCAGAAGAATTTGCTTTTTCCTCTATTTTTTGATGCTTCAAATCATTTTGAAGCAATTCTACCATTGAATTCTTTTGTAATTCATTAGCATCTTCATTTATCAATTCTTTTAAGTAATCTGAAGTGAGAGTAATCAGTGGATCATCTTCAAGTGAAAGTTTTAGTGTTTTATTCAGATTCTGCAATCCTTGTTTGTTAATTTGCAAATTCAACAAATTAAGAGCTTTGTTCAGTTTTTCAATAATCTCTAATTTCTGATGTATCGTGAAAGAATTTCTTTTCATTTTCTTCCAGTTGAAGTTTCTTGTGTGTGAGACAAGTTGAGAAATTTCAAGTTACTAACAATTATCTGCAAAGAAAAGAAAAATATTAGAATTTAGCATATTTCTACAACATCTAAATGGCAACAGTGAGAAGTTCGGACATGAGGCCTTTTACTGTAATATATATATATATATATATATATATATATACATAAATGTATAAAGGTAAAAGACAATAGAAAAATTGTATTATTAGCTGACACATTTTGTCCAATGTGAACTTTTCCAGGCAAAAATGAAATTAATTTATTAACACCAAAGTAACTATTAACAACAAACAAAATGTCCTTAGCAACTAGAAGAATTTAAGAAAACGCTATTGTATTCATATTGTCAACTGAAAATTATGTCAAGTACTATCATGTGTAGAAATATTGTTTTGTTGTATTGATGGATTATTTTGATTTCTTGATACAGTTGTGTACATTGACTTGGGAGAGTAGTAATTCTGTTAGGAAAGATGCCTGGGTGTAGATTAATATTTGGATAATATAAATAACACCCTGATGATGACATTGTGCTATGTCAAAAGTACTTGGAGTAAATAACATGTATCAGCATGGCAATTTTTTTCTCTTCCGACACCAAAAACCTGGTCTGTGAATATGAAAGGGTTCAATTCAAAATAAGTAGATGAAATTTGTCTAAATTATTTATCAACTATAAAAAATTTTCATGAAGGAAATTCACAAAGTATATAACTTGTTTAGCATTTTGTTAAAATTACCTCTCCACCCGATTTTTATTACTTAGGAAACTGCATTGTCTAGTTTGTAGAATTTATGTAACCATTTGCATCTGCTCTAATTTATGTCTGGCTACCAACCCATTTATAAAAAATAATTTTTTAATTTTGCTTCTTCGTGTGTGTGTGCGTACATATATATATATTTATATATATATTTGTGTGTAAATAAAAATAATAGCTATATTTGTGTGTGTGTGTGTGTGTATATATATATATATATATATATATATAGGTATATTTGTGTGTGTGGATAAGGCAGGATATGTGTGTGTGTGTGTGTGTAACGAATGCATGCCCACAATTTTCGACGGATTTGCACCAATATTTACATGCACATGCACATGCTCCAAGTTAGCGGGACGGCCAAGACCGACTTTGCATTTCCCAACTCCCATTGATAGTGGAAATAATCGATTTTTTTCATGCTTCTACAGCAGTTTTCATGTAATTTGTGGACATTTTCTACTGGCCAGAGTGAGAGCCAATAGCTGGCTGCCATGAATAGGCAGGAAGATTCTATTGGCCAGTGTGAGAGCCAACAGCTGACTGACACAAATGTTAACTAGCATGTTAGCATGCAAAAAAAAATCGATAGCTACATTCGTCACAAGTGGGAAAAAATTTAAATCTGCATGGCACTTTACTCCAATTGGCTCATTCGCTTGCTTAAACTCAATGTTGATTCTGATTCCGCAGAACTGGGTTGGGTGTGAAAAAGTATTTGTTGTTAACATTCTTTTTTCATTCGGTTTTTCCAGTTACGAGTCCTTTTTTAAAGCTGATCGTTTTGTGTTCATTTTGTTTAGTTCTTTTTTCATAACAGATATAATGTTTAGTATAGAGCTTAGAAAAAATTCGCAGTGTGAGATAGGCAAGAAGTAAGGCATGTAGCAACATCAGCACAGCAAAGGGTACTCCTTTAAAGGCATGGAAGGGCAAAAATATTTTAAGTCGAATGATAGTGATTGCTGTATATGAGTTGTACGATTTTTGAATCAAGCACAGGCAACACCGGGTCATGCTGCTAGTATATATATATATATATATATATATATATATGCATGCATGCATGTTTCATTAAAAACAACAGACGAGGTACTATGGTTAAGCTTTTCATTTAATTTCTCTTGTGTTCGAACAAAAGCTTTCTTTTCTAAAAAAAAAAAAAAAAAAATTTACCAGACTCCATTCAAAACATACTAGTAGAAAACACAAATTTAATAACTTCATGCACCTGTAAAAAAAGATTAAAATAATGGAAGTTTTAATAATAAAAAAGAAAAAGCCAACTCTTTACAATATTAACTATGAACAAAGCCACAATGTGCTAACCGTATTCGGAAATTAAAAACATCCCTACCACACACTAAGACATACAAATAATGCACATACTCAAGCTGAATAATCGAATCATCCTTGATAATGGCTAAAGTCATAGCCGAATGCGCTCGGAACTATAAAACATTTGGACAGTTTTTACACACTCTTTTTCCAGAAAAGAAATCTCTTGTTCCAACACAAGAAAAATTAAATAAAAAGCTTAACCATAGTACCTTGTCTGTCGTTTTTAATGAAACATGCATAAGCAAAGGATTGCTGCCTAAATATATATATATATAATGCTATCGGAATGGATCAAGGTCAATCCCAGTGTGCAGCACATTTGAAAAATGCTTGAAAGCCATACCACAGTAAATGGGTATCCTCAAACACTAGTGGCCAACTAATATATATATATATATATATATATATATATATATATATATATATATATATATAAGACAAGAGAAAAACTATTCTTAGATGACGCATTTCATCCTCTGAGGAACTTTATCAGAGAAGAAAATGCATCAGCTAAGAATAGTTTTCCTCTTGTCTTTTTATTCATTTTGTTTCTTTACATATACACTCTATCTGAAAATAATTTACATACATAGACTTAAGCAAATATAACAAAATAATTTCTTTTTCATTAACTTTTGGTATCTATTCTTTGATAAAATAAATAATGCTTACTCATAAGCAAAAACAAAATTGTATAAATTTTGTTATTTTTGCTTAAAATACTAAATCCTGTTGAAAGAACATTCTTTTTATCTGCAGACCTAGTTTATCCTGTAGGTGTCAGTGGTTTGGGGCCACAGCCTCCACCCAAAGAATTTTAGATCACTTATTGAAACTTCCTGCTGTATTCTCTGAAGTGACTTCTTCTATTTCAAGATGTCTCTTAAGGCCACTTGCTTATCTCTTTACACAAGCAACATTCAGTATTATTTCCATTTTCCATTTTCTCTGTTGTTCAGTTAATCTGAATAGTTTTCTGATGAGTGCAAATATAGCTGGCAAGGCCACCAGCAGCAAGAGTTATTTTAGTACAGGCATAACAATGATGGAGAATAGTATTACTTCTTATTTCTCTTAACTTTGTTAGGGCTTCATATGTATAGTCTAATGTTCTGATTTCTGTTTCAATGTATGTTACTGTAACACAGCCAAAATGGCACATGGTAGCAAGGTTTTTGTTAGCACAACCCCATTAATATACTCTAATTTGAAAAATTATGTAATTTCCCATTCATTATATGACTTAATATTGTGAGGTCTGCATTCATGCGCACTCCAATGGTAGTGATCCAATGTTTGTTTTAAAAGTTGAAAATATTAAATTGAGTTATAAATAATTTCAGTTTTTGGTTATTAACTTTATTCTTCAAAAAATGAAGTACAATTATATTTTATTTTATTATATATTCATTATTTGCAATTATTTTTTGCTTTTTATTAGGCAATTCTTCAAGAACTTTTGAGTAAAATCCTGCAGGCTTTGATGTGAAAATGTTTTGTCACATGCTCTTGAATCTAGATTTCATTAGAGAAAGTTTTCCCAATCAAAGTGTAGTAATTGGTTAGCATATAGTCAGGTGAATAAGGCGGGGGTGGGGGGTAGAACAGATCAAGAATGTTCCAAATTTTTTTCAAGTGTTATTCTTGCTGTCTGCAGCCTTACATTTTCATGGTGAAGATTTTTCCTTTGACAAGCACAAAACCTTTTTGAGGAAATGTTTATGGACACGTTTCAGTTGCTGGACGTATAAATGTACATTTACTGTTTAATTGTGTTTTAAGAAATCTAAATGAATAATAATACTTCAATGGTTCTATCACATGCAAAACATGTTTCTTCCATGAAACTCAAATTTAGGTGTCAGTTGAGAAGAGTTATCTTTGTCAATTCACTGCCTTTTATGTTAAACATTGTTTGATGCAATTCATTTTTCATCATCATCTCTTATGATATATTTAAAGAACAGTTAAGATTCATCATTACAAAAAACTAAATGCTTTTTCTGCCTGTGGCAGAATGTGAAACTCACATGACTAAAGAATCTTAGTTACTGCATTTTCATAGACTAATTTCCCACACCCCCAGGCTTGCTGTGAGATGGGTGATTTTATCAAGCCACCATCTCTTGAATAGTTGCCAACCAAGGCTATTGAATCCAGTTTGTCCTGCTATTTAATCCATAGCTTGGGGAAGAAGATATTGATTCATACTTTTCCCAAAGGTATTGGCACATAAGTGAATGTAATGAACACAGCTGGAATTCGAACTGGAATCTCAGATTTCTCATTCCAATATGAAATCGATTACACCACCCACACGTTCATCATTACAATGAATTCCCTAAAACAGAAAATACTTATGACAATACAATCAGCCTTGATAAAAGAGAAAAAATTAGAATATTATTAATTTCAGTATAAGATAATGATACTCCTGAAAAGATAACTATATTTTGTAATATATATATATATATATATATAATATATATATAATTCTTTTCTTCTTCCATCAAAGTTATTTCTGCATTGCAAAAAAATAACAATTTTTCTAAATTGCAAGCATGTATGTTGAAAAATCATTTAACACTCGACTACTGCTGATTAGGGATTAATAGGAGTACAAGTAAAGCTAACATTAAATTTGAAATATAGTTTGATGAATTGCATACGCTTTGAATGATCTTGCTGTATAGATTAATTAAAAGAAGGTTAGTCAACTTAAAAAATAAACATGCAGAAAAGCCTAAACAAAAAATGAATAATGTTTGTAGGTAATCTGTATTTGATGAGCTTTGAAACATCAGTTCCCATATGATCACTGAAGTTAAGCATGATCTAGCCTGGTCAGTACCTAGATGGGTAACTGCTTGGAAATGCCAGGTGCTATAAGATTGAATGTATGCGCAATGTAATGGATAATGGCTCAAAATTGTTAAATGGAGAGCAGAGTTTCAAATCCAGTTGGGTTCATTATATTTACTGATGCACAAATACCTTTGGGAAAGGTATGAATCCATTTTTACTCCCCCAGCTATGAGTTAATTAGTAAGACTTGTATCACTAAAATCATTATTATATTTAAAAAAATTTCTTAGAAAAATATTTTCTGGTTTTAAATAACCTGCAAAAAAATTTGAAACAATGTAGTGGTAGTTTGTTGGTTTAAATGTCTTTACACAATGGTCTTAATAATCTGCTCTCATTGCTGAAATATATATTCATTGCCTTTCTTTAAAAAAAAAAACCTTTGCTTGTTCAATTAGCAAAGGTTTCTATTAATTTCTTTCTATGAATCCCAAAAATATAACTTATGAAGCAAATTATAAAACTTATTAAATAATTTAAAAATTTCATTTAAAATTATTGTATTAATATAAAATATACATATAATATATATTAATTATGGTATCTCTCTACACAGTCAGACAAGAACAGTGTACAATAAATAAAAGATTCAATTCTGAATTCTCTGTAAGTTGCCCAGATTGGCATACACCTGATGAAAGCAGGTGCACACAACAGCAGAAACATTGTGACAACAGCAATGATGAGGACAATAGTTTCAAAGTAAATCGTATAAAATAATGATAACTCCTCATCCCATGTAATATCAAATTTATTATTTATAATATTTTATTAAACTTATATTAATTTATTTAAAATTATAAAACTTATGAACTTATATAATATTATTTTAAATAACCTACAAAAAAATGAAACAATCAAATTAAATCTTTGTGATGTTACATAAAGATGGTTGTTTTAATGTCTTTACACAATGATCTTTAAATTCTCCTCTCATTGCTGAAATATATATTCATTGCCTTTCTTTAAAAAAAACCTTTGCTTGTTCAATTAGCAAAGGTTTTTCTTAATTTCTCTTTATAAATCCCAAAAATCAAATTATATTTTGTATTTTTATATTTTCTGTATTGAAAAATGATAAATAATAAATATTAATCAACAAATGATCAATAAAATGTGATTTTTAATATTTC
Source organism: Acanthosepion lycidas (assembly GCA_963932145.1). Lineage (NCBI taxonomy): Eukaryota > Metazoa > Mollusca > Cephalopoda > Sepiida > Sepiidae > Acanthosepion > Acanthosepion lycidas. The sequence goes on from OZ010596.1 coordinate 33,057,609, forward strand.
GTTCTTATTTCTTGCTTTCATTTAAGATGAAAAAAATGTCTACCATATATAATTGAGTACAGTGTGAGTTTTTATGATCAGTTTGTTATACAAAAAATAGTGGTGGGGTCACACTATACATAGGTAATTTTTGAAAAGATTAAAACTCTGGCATGAATGAAAGCAAAAGCACACTTTCTAAATCTTTCTATCAAATATATTACGGTAAGTGGTTTTTCTGACCATTTTGGTGTACTCTTGTACAACAAAAAAATGAAGACCATTTATTTGTTGTAAAATATATCCAGAATGAGACCCAGTACTGCAATAACTGACTACAGTAGGCCTACTAGTATTGCTCAGAAGCTGGGGTTGCATTTTACGAGTATATGAAAAAATCAGGTTTTTCACAAAATAAATTCAGGTGTCGCACTATGCATAAAGTCAGCTGATACATGGTTTCATATTTCAGTTTTGTATGTACATTTATAGGTATAAAATCAAATTTACCAATTATAAATTTGCTGCTTGTATTTTTTCTTCGGTGCAAAAACACCATGATGGTTATCAACCATGAAAATGGAACCATTATAATTTAATAACATCTAATCAGAATAAAGGCAGTTTACAGCTATATTATGTTGAAACACCATATGATCACCAAAGTTAAGCAACATACCTCAAAGGAGTGACTTTTTGAGAATACCAGGTGCTGTAAGCATGGATATGCAAGTGATGTAGTGGATAATGGCACAATTGTTAATCGGAGAACAGAGTTCTAGTTCCGGTTGGGTTTGTTATATTCACTTACACGCAAACATCCTTAGAGAAGGTGGGGTATGAATTCATCTTTTCTCCCACCAGCTATGGGTTAATCAGTAAGACGTGCATCATTAAAACATATTATCTGGAAAAAGTATTCTTACAGTCTATTTTTTAGCTTTGAATAACCTGCAAATGGTTGATAAGCCATTAAAAATGTTGCATCTTGCCAGAACAAACAGTAGAGCAACGGAAAAGTTTTTAAAAAAATCCTGTTTTCTAAATGGTAGAAACACGAGTCACAGCTTGTTCTAAAAATAAATAATATCCACATGAGTGTATCAATCTGACGAAGTTATTTTCGAACATTTACTCGAGGTGGCTTACGACCACCTCACATTGAAATACGAGTTCACCATAAAATCACCGAACTTAAGCAACATCAAGCATGGTCGGTACCTAGATGGGTGACCGCTTGGGAATACCAGGTGATGTAAGCTTAGATGTGTGGCCGGTATAATCAATAATAGCACAGAATTGTTAATCGGAGAACCGAGTTCTAGTTCAAGTTGAGTTCATTATATTCATTTATGCGCAAACACCCTTAGGGAAGGTTTGAATTCCTTTCTTCTCCCATTAACTATGGGTTTATTTATAAAACTTGTATCACTAAACCTTTATTATCTCCAAAAAAGAAAAAAAAATTCTTACATTCTAGAAATATTTTCTGTCTTTAAATAACCTGCAAGAGGTTGATAAACCACAAAAAAACAGTCAGAATAAAGGACTACTAAATATTTAATACATAAAATTATTGTTTATTCATTTCTGGACTTCATGTTAGCATGAGAGTGTGTGGTTTGGGGGACTTTCCTTGAACATTGATCATCTTGTGTGGATATGAGAGATGCTGATTCAGGTAGGGTGTTTATATAATTTTCTATCATCTGTTTTTCCTGTGTGTGCACATCCTATGCTCAGTTGAGTCAACCTCTTGTTTATATGTTGGGGTCAGCTACTGAGATCCTTTGAAGCCCACCTCTCCACTTGGTGGTTATAAGGATACCTTCTAGATCAACCCTCCGAGGAAGCTTGGTCTTCTGATGTGACACCATGTGCAAAGCTACTTAGGTATTTCTTAGGATGAACTGAGTATATATTGGGGTTACCACAGATCTTTTACAACATTTATAGAAAAATGAAATAAAATTGATAAATAGAATAATAATAATGAATAATAAAAAAAAAAAAAAGAAATACATTTTCCTATGATGCTAAGAGTAAAAGACTCGGAAATATGATTATTCCACTTGGCTTCATAAAATGCCATTAGGTGACAGTTAAGTCTATAAAAGACTCACTCTCTTTCTCCTTATTACTCCACATGGTAATTAAGTTCCCACTGTGGAATGTTAGTTTCCCTGGTCCACTGACAACTGAAGTCTCTTTTCACTTTCCAACACATGGCACTCACGCATGTCTTTCAAAACCTTCCACCTAGGAAGTAAATCAAGATTTCTCTTTGGTTGTCCGAACTCAGTGCAAGGCTGATTTGAGCATGATCATTGTAACAATGCTTATACTTACCCTAACTTCTGAACTAAGAAGAAGAACAGACATCCAATAACAATGTTAAACCTTCCAACAATAAAATAAGTACAAACTTTGCTTTAGTTGTTCCAACTCTGCACAAGGCTGACTTCAGTTTGACCATTAATAACAAGCTTATTCTTACCCTAACTGCTGGAGCAAAAAGAAAATGAATAAGACACATTAAGAACTTTGTTTCAATGCAGTTTACATAAAAGAAAGAGAATAGACAAACCGTGGGTGAACCTCAGGTTTTTGTATGATTGTTCATTAATCATTTACATATGAACATGCACCCACACATAATAAACACACACACAACCTTTTAAATGCCATTGGTTCCTTATTGGCATTAAATTCAGTTCAGATCTCTGATATTACCTGACATAAATCACATACTACACCAGCTAACTGAGTTCAAATTCAAACTAAAGCTCTTGCATTCACTTCAAACTAATGCCCTGATGAGAGGCAGGGATCCATCATTTCTTCTTCCAGATATGGATAAATAGTAGGGCACACTGAGCTCTTCAGCCTTGGTAAAGCAACCAGTCTAGAAGATGATCAATTCTGAATTTAAAATTTGATAAATACTTAGGCAACCAATCTTGGAGAAGGATAACTCTACAGTTATTAATAAAAGATACTAAGCTTAGGTTACTGTTGTGACCAAGTAAATGGTTAAAAAAAATAAAACAAGTGTTGCCGATATATATTAAACAGTAACTACAACAGTAGAGTATTACATGACTAGTGAGTGTGTGTCGTCTGACCCAGTGTTCAATTGATTTGACTGTTATATTTAACAGCCCCCCACAAAGGGATGTATGTGGCACAAGGCCGAGTTTACTGTGGGTTCTCCAAGCACACAGGCTTGGCCAAAAATATTCCCTTAGAACCTGTATAAATGTGTTCAGGGCCTGTCTACCTCCCTGGACAAAACTTTGCCCTTCGGCAAAGCCTCATCCAGGTTCCTCTCTCCTCAAGGCAGAGAGTTCAACAGATGAACAATCTATTTGTTCCCCCAAGGCCTTCTCTCCTACTAATCTTATAGTAGGTGGAAGAGTCCAACATAGACTCTTTAAAGGGAGGACACCACAACAGTTACTTTCATTTTTATTTTTTTTTTTTTTGCATTACCTTCCATCATATGAGATTACATGATGAAATATCTTTATTATTGCATCAGCCATTATTCACACATTTTATGGTCAAGAATTCTTTTGTCATTACCAAAATTATCAGCTATTGTGAAGGTATTTGTTTCATGATTTAGGCTGAGAATGTAAGCAAAAGAAATCCTCACTTTCGCCGAGATGGTGAATGTTAAACTAGTGCAAATGTAAATTGTAGCAAAACAGATGTGCACACTGCTGTCATGAATTTTCAAAATTCAAGTACATTTAGTGACAAAGAGAGTAGTGAACGGCCAAGGAAAAAAATGGGGCTAGAGATGATCACTTGATGAAGTGCACTGCTCCACGATCACCATCAAGTTCTTGTAAGAAGATACCTGCTGATCTGCTTCAGAATTGTACAAATATCAGTTTTATGACATTTTCTGTGGCAGACGTGATGAGACAGGACCTGGGACTAGCACAACTGGTTGCCACTTGCCTTGTCCCTGCCAAAAAAGAACCCGTATTTGCTTAGCATGTAAAGCTACTGCAGTTGAAATGAGGGAGAAAAAAGCACTTACCGCTCTGCCGTAATCCGTCCTCGGCCAGATAACATAAAAGAATGAGGGGGGACTTGCATTGCATTTTTATGCAATAAAGATACAATGCATTATGGGACAGGGACGCAATGAATTATGGATCGCATGAAGACGCAAGGGATTATGGGTATATGGACAAATATAAAAGTAACCAATTTTTCCCAGTGCGAGGTGCTTGGAGTGACGTTCACAGTTGGCGGCTAGAAAAGTCTGTTAGTGTGATTTCGAGACAGAACTCAAGGAACAACTCAAAGTTGGAATACCAGTTGGGAGAGCTTGAATTTACTCGCTGGTTGCTGTTTTCTTTTTTATTTTATTATCCACATTTTCATATTGTCTGAGATTTCAGTTGGGTCTGAGATCATTTAAACTCGTTTGTAAACCACAGCTAACTGCAGCTACAAAATTCAAGCTTCTGGCTAATCAAAATGAAATCTGAACTGGACAGATAAAGATTGGAGCAAGGTTATGTTTTGAAATAAATCTTCCCTGCAACTTTTTGGTAAGAGATTTGTGGAAAAGTATACAATTCAGACTATGAAACACCCACCAAAACAGATGATTTGGGTGTGCCATGTCTAAATATGGAACACCTGGACTCTTACCTCCCTGGAACAATGATAAATGGTGCAAGGCATGTGGAACAACTGCAAAAGGAACTGAAACTGCATATGCACATCCATCACTGCACAATATTTATGCATGAGGATGCTCCATGTCACCAGTTAAAGGTGGCTCAGAATTTTTTGAAGATCAACATGGCAACACTAGACTGACCGCAAAAGAGCACAGATTGGAACCCAATTCAAAATTTATGGAGAATTATCAAATGTAAATTTGCAGAAAAGCAACCCTCAAGTACCAAACAACTGGGAGAGGCCATCAAAGAAATCTGGACAAAAGAAATCTCAGTTGGCTGATGTTTCATGTTTGATTCTCAGCATGTCCCACCACATCTAAACTGTAATTAAAAGCAAAGGAGGTCATAGAAAATACTGACCACTGTACTACTTGGCTTGAAATGGATAGAGAACATCGTCAGGTACAAATTTGGGAGTAAAATTGAATCAGTCTCTCATAAATTACCATATTTCCCAGCCTATTGGATGCACTCAGATTTTTAGTATGGAATATTTAGGAAAAAGAAATGCACACATCACAACAACAAAAATCAAAATTATAACCTTACTTTTATGTGACCTTCTCACTAACCATGAAGAAACACTTACAGTATTAGTAAAAGTTATACGAATGCTAATTTTTTTAATAGAAGTGAGGTATGGTTTAATTACCAGGACATTTTTGAGAAAAGAAGAATTTTAGTACATTCCATCATGCATTTATTGATAATTATTTTAGTTGTTTTTCAGGGTGAAACATCTGAGCACAGAGTAAATTCATAATAGCTACAAAGAAATCTACTGGTATCAGTGAAAACTGATACATATGGTAATAGGCCAAAAAAAAAAAATCGCAGAGATATGGTACTTGTTGGTAAATGAAGTCCCATACCGCACATGCAGAAAAGAAAATTCCATTACCTGTATATCAACAAAAGCACACACAAAGCAAGCAGCAATAGACCAGTCAAAGCAAATATTTCGGTAAAATTTGAAATTTCTACAAACCAAGCAGCAAAATATTATGAAATTCCATAAATTTCTTTTTCCAGGGTGAACTTTTCAGGGATATTTTTTCCAGGGTGAACTTTTCAGGGATATTTTTTCCAGGGTGAACTTTTCAGGGATATTTTTATTGACCTGTTTGTTCACTTCCAGGAGTCCTAACTTCAGAGATAAGCTCTATGCATACATTGATTCCTGGTAAACCCCAATTTTTTTCATGCTCTTCATGTCCCTCTCATACATGGTACTGCTGTATTGGACACAGGATAATTTTTTGGTGTATTTCTTTTGGAAAAAATCTGCATCCGATAGGTCGGTAAATACGGTACTTATTACTATGTTGCTTTTCATTTTAAGATAATAAAATGACAATGTGGTCTTAAAATTTTATTAATCACTATAAATTCATAACTGTGGAGAAGGCAACAGGAAACCACTCTCTTTCCCAAGACATCATCTCTATTTGCAAATATTAAAGACAATGATTAATAATTCTAATATTACATATAGGCTAGTGCATTGTTTCTTTGTAGTTATGAGATCAATCCCTTGATCTGGTGTTGTTGAAAAGTCACAATATGATTCAATATAAGAAATGAATAAGTGACACTAAAATGAACAAGACTGGTGAGTCTTAACTGATATGAGTTATTTTTGTTCATAATTATAAGATTAAAAAGAATATACACAACTAGCAACTAATAAAAATTCAGCAAATATTTTTTGTTGTTCTTGGACTTACCTTATCTGATTTATATCAGGAAAAACATGTACTGTCTGAAGAATTATTTGAATGTTAATGACCCTTCTAAAAACTATAGAAATTTCCAAATATTCGTTGTTTGTGGGGTTATTTATATCTTATCTAGGAATGTGACCCAATTATTCCCAGTTAGCCTCCTGCTTTTTTTTTTTTTTTGGTTTTTATACAGATTCTTTGCATATCTCCTTTGATTATTTTTTTGGAGGGTAGCATATGTTGAAATAAATTTTTAATATTCAAAATCCTATATTACCCACCAAAATTTGGTCAGTTGCTCATCGCTCACCCAACCTTTAAAATCGCCCACTAGTAGATGATATCACTCAGGTTGGAAATGGACTGAATAAAGTGTTTTGTTCAAAATTCCCCAAATTATAACAATTGGCACTTGAAGATGGCCAGAAATTTTATCATCTGAAACATTGTGAGTGTAACAATCTAGATAAGCATGCTGGTTCAAATAATAAAACATTACAATTTTGCAGTTCAGACCAAATATCATATTTTTTTAATCATTTCACCCTAAGCAAGGCAATAAAGCCACTAAGATACAAGTGGTTACTGAGCATGAAATAATATGAGAAAAAGAAAACTATTATTAAGGAGAGAGAACAATAAAAGAACAGGAATTAGGAAGACAGAAGATAACAACATTGCATTTAAATTTTTGAAGATCAAATTTGATTGGAAAGCAAGAAGCAGATAGAGAGTTCAACAAGCGAGAAGTGCGACAGAAGAGACTATTAGCAAAAAATTTACAGTTATATCTAGCCATTTCGACTATAAAATGATGAGCACCTGCTGTCAGCCTGGTACTGCACTTAAATTCGTAAATCTAGGTACCAAAGAGGAAAGTTCCTCAGAGCAATTACCATGAAAATATTTATAGAAAAGGAACAGAGAAGCTATGTTTCAGTGGTGGGAAAGTGACTGAAACCAAGATGCCAGGTCAGGGCCAATAACATTGCAGATTCTTCTTTGTATTTCATCAAGAAGCTCTAAATACAAAGCAGAAGCACCAGATCAGATTTGACACCAAAGTTGAATGCTTGGATGATGGCTGCCAATCTAGTACTGCACTGTTAAATCCTTAATTACAGAAATAATTTAAATCTGATTGTGTGTCTGTCATCAGCAAGGATGTGCAGGTGGTGATAGTGATTCAGAATGAAAAACTGAAGAACCATGTTCAAATTCCAGTTGAGTTCATTGCATTCACTTACACACAAATACCCTTGGGAAAAGGTATACATCTATCTCTTCCCTCCAGCTATGGGTTAAATAGTAGGATATACATCTAGAAAAGTAATTGTTATCCTCAAAAAAATTGTTAATGCAGTAATCACTCACAAAAAAAAGAATTATTCTTACAATGGAAAATATATTCCAGCTTTAAATTTTTTTTTTTTTTTGTTTGTTTAGTAACGTATAAATATCTTATGGGTCATTTAATAGTGAAATTTAATTTTCTTGGGAGCTTTAAAATAATAAAAATATGTTATACGTTATTCTGCTTTCACAGCTGAATACATGGTAGACGATACTCAGCTTTTGTGCATATACATGTTTGTGTGTACATTACTAGAGGAGGTGATATGTGTATTTTATATTGTAGTTTTTTTGAAGTTATATTTTGGAACACAGTTTGATTTCCTTAAGAGATTTTCAGATACTATATAGACTAATGCCATGAAAGAGTTCTTTCATATTGATAGTTTGGATGTTTGATTTTGTTTGGCGGCATATCAACCTGTATGGGTTATTTAATGCCAAAATCTAAATATTTTGTACATAATTTTATGCTTTCAATTACAGATATTTTGTACATTTTATACTTCCAGAGTAAAGGTATGTTTTTGGATAAATATTTTGTATATTATAAAATGTATTGCTGGTAATTTTATTATAAAAAATTTATTTTTATTTTTTGTTTTTTTTAGTGTTGCATTAATTGTCATTTTGCTATAAAAATGTATTGTTGCTCATTTTATTATAAAAATTTACTCTTGATTTTTGTTTGGGGGTTTACTATTTGCCCATGACTGGGATCCTAACAGATGCTACCACCCTGGAGTAAGGTGGACCATGCTCCTCAAAATTTCCAATCTCCCGATCAGAGGCCTTGCTGATGGATGTAGTTTATCATCATACCCAGGAGAACAGGTTTAAATAAACCAAAAAGAGTTGATAAACTGTAAAGAAAAGACTGAAACTCACATCTGATATGATAAATGGCAACTAAAATGGGTGTGGGAACAAAGAATGAATTTAAAGATTAATTTTGATCTTCTACCAACCGTAAAGTTCTGTTAGGTCAATGAAAAGCAATGAAAGTCATGATAGAAGGAAAAAATTTATAAGAGTTGACAGTGCAACAATAAAACCATAGCACCACCACTACTACTAGTAGTAGTACTAGTAGTAGTAGTAGTGCTGTTGTACATAAAAGCACCAATAAATTTGATGCTGAGTAATGAAGAATAATAAGGAACTAGTTTAAAGTTTTGATCTCCTGCCAACCATAAAGCTCTGCTAGTTCAATGAGTAGATCAGCTGTCATACAAAGGCAGGCTTCCTGAGATAAGAAGGGATGAGAGTTTGAGTATTGCTTGGGGGTTATTCTTTATTCCCAATCAGTGCCATTTTTTTATCAATGACCCCAGAGTGACAGTTTCAGTAAGTTGCAACGAAAAGCAAAAAGCAATGAAAGATGAAAGAAATGCTAAACCAAGAATTAATGTTATTGAAAAATTATTGAAAGTCAATCTTTGAGAAAATGCTGTCAAATGTTACAAATTTCCTTAGTGCTTAATGCCAAACCATAACAGATTACCATACGACACAAGGACACAGAATATTCACTAAAAGTCACAATATCTTTAATTACAGAAATAATTTAAATCAGATTGTCAGTGTACAATAAACAGTATGGATCAGATATAATGAATAAACTACAAAGGAAACTCAAATTCACATCTGATGTGATAAAAGGCAACTAAAATAAGTGGGGGAACAAAGAATGAGTTTAAAGGTTAATTTTGATCTTCTGTCAGCCATAAAGTTCTGTTAGATCAATGAAAAACAATGGAAGTCATGATAGAAGAAAAAAATTTATAAGAGTTGACAGTGCAACAATAAAACCATAGCACCACTACTATTACTTTGCTTAGCTTTTGGAAGGTATCTTTCAATATCTCAATGCACCTTCAGATTTCAGTGTCACACTTTCCCTTCTCTGTTAAAACACTTCCCAGATATTTAAATTGTTGTACTTGTTTGATTTTGGTATCTCCATTTTGTAATTTGCATGTTGAACTTTTCTTTTAGCTAACAACCATGCATCCTATTTTCTTGCAACTGATGTTTAGTCCTTTCTGCTTGCTTTCCTTCATTACCTTCTGCAAGAATTGTCCTGCAACTACTACTTCTTAAAATGCTACATCCCTTCAAAAGGTAGAGATCTGGGGCTCTACACAGATTCCTTTTTTTAGTATCTGTGAGTTGGCATGAATTATTAGGAAAGACAGTGAAGTGGTTTCCCATTGCCTTTTTCACAGTTTAAAATCCAAAGTAGTACTTCTCTTATACTGGTTGCCACCCAAGTTTAGCTTAGTGTATCCTGTTATTTAATCTATAGATAGGGGAAGAAGGGATTGATTCATGATTTTCCAATGGCATTTGCATAAAAGTGAAGCAGACTAGGATAGAATTTGAACTTGGCTTGCAGATTCCACTTTGCATGATAATAACTGCAGTGCTACCTACACATCCTGTAAATGCTGAACTGAAAATAGTTTAGTTTAATTTTTCTGCCTTGCCAACAATATTTTCACAGACCCCCAATGATTCCATAAAAATAAATCTCTCATGTTTAACATTCTTATCATCTCCAAACTATGTCAGTTTTGTCAGCCAGTGTATATGTGTGTGCAGCCACAAAGCTTTCATCTAAAACATGGACATTACATTCTCGTTTATGGTGTCTGATATACTGCTCACTCATTGATGAGGTGAGTGTCATGCACCTCATTCCTATTGTTGCAACCTAGATGCAACTGAACCGGTTACATGAATCTGCACTTTCCTGCTGAAAAGTATTATTAAACTAAAAAAAAAAATAAAAAAATTATGTAAAATTTATTTCAAACGGAGTAAAATGTAAACAAAGAACATTACTTTCAATAATATTAGTGTTGTAGCATACCTAAGGATGATAATGAGTATGTCCCCATTCATATAAATACAGTAGTGAATACTGTATGTTGGTCTGCAGTTGGAGATTCATTGTGGAATTCACTTGACTCACTTCTAGCAGTTAACTACTACTTCTATGTGGCACGGGCGATTCTTACATGTGTTGTTCTTGTCCTAAGTATTATCGTCTATTACCAACCTTCGTGTGATTATTCTATTCAGTAACCTTCCCTGGGTTAGCATTTTGAAAATATTGAAAAATAAATAGAACCCAATTTAAATTTAAATTTCTCAGAGTTATCAATTTCTCTGTTGGCAGAACCTAATATAAACCGTTTACATCCCCAGAAGAGGGATAAGACCCCTCTCAAAGAGATCACATTCTGAGTGAATGTATCGCAGGAAGGGAAAGCATTATCATTTTATGCCTCCTGGTATATTTGTCCCTTAAACAAACAATATTTGGCAGACTCATGTAGGTCCATGTAAAAAATGAACATATGGAATTCAAACAAAGAACAATTAATAAATATATTAAGAAGACATGATATGGAAGGATAAAGAAAGAAACAAAGTTAAAGTTATAAACAACTTAATACAATCTTCATTCTGTGTCTCTAAGGTACTTACATGTCTCATATCTATCAGAGCAAAAGAAAATGTGTGTTACTACTTCAAAAGTCAAAGGGAAAAGAAGAGCCTGTGATTATCCTTGTGGAGGGAGGGGTAGTAATACAACAAATGCTTGGAGGCCCAAGTATAAACCCAACCAATATTTTCCTATGAACTCATGTATAAGCCTAGCCAATATTTACCTATAAACCTAACAAATATTTGTCAATAGACTCAAGTATATACTCAACAAATATTTACGTATAGATTTAAGTACCCCCAAAAAAACTTGGCATAGCAATAGTTGATGTCATAAAACTACTCACCAAACCCTCGGTTTGTAACCTATCTACTATGGATAACAACGATCTACTGTGTGTATATATATATATATATATATATATATATATATATGGTCATCCACAGACTGTTTTGCAGCTCATCTGTGTTGCTAGACATCCGCTTTCCTCAAGCCGGGATTGAAACCGATTGAAAACGATTTGGTATCTGGCGGAGATTTTACCCCTAAGCCATTGGTGCACGACAGGGATAAAGGTGAATTTAAACGTATTTATTATTTTTAGACAAACACGCCAGTGACCGGGGAACTATTTTCTCATGACAAAGAGTCTTGCATCAGTAGCAGTAATAATCTCTATTTACAAATTCACTTTTCTCGCTAGAGAGCTCAGCCGAAATAATTTTTTCAGGAGCATGAATATATATATATATATATATATATATATATATATATATATATATATATATATATATATATTGGAAACTGAAGTCAACTCCAAATCTGTTTCATGCCTGAACGCAATCTTCAGGACCTGTCTATTGTGTTTGGCTCAACTATTTATATTTATATATATTTATATGAATAAATGCTCTTTTTTACTCATAAGTATATCATACCGTAGCATATTTTTGTCATATATATATATATATATATATATATAATATATATATATATATATATATATATATATATATATATATATATATATATATATATATATATATATATATATATATATATATATATATATATATATATATATATATGAAAATATATGTCCTCCGAACCTGTATCCTATACGGAACCGTATAGGATGCAGGTTCAAATCCTGTCGGAGGACGATTATTTTCTGTGAAAATTTCTCGGACATTCAGGCCGGTAAATGTTGTTTAATACTGTTTATTATAAACAGAGCATTTATTTAAATATTTGTATCTATAAAAAGAATGTATAAACATAAAAATGTCTTAATATATATATATATATATATATATATATATATATATATAGAGAGAGAGAGAGAGAGAGAGAGAGAGATTTAATATAAGTAAAAGATTTATCACTTAGCTGATTGATGTTACCTTCAGCATCCTGACTCCAGAGTCTCGTAGACGAATCTGTCCATCCACTCTTCAAGATCCATCAGTTATTGACTGCTTATATTTCTTATATTTCTTCATATTTTATTTTTTTTATTATTGGTGTAAGTTTATATTCCGTATTGTCCGTGTTTGTTTGTGTGTGTGTTTGCGCGCATGCCTCCATGCGCTCGTCTATGCGGATGTGCGTCTGTGCATATATATATATATATGTGTGTGTGTGTGTGTGTGTGCGTGTGTGTGTGTGTGTG
>OZ010596.1:33075502-33180502 GCA_963932145.1 Acanthosepion lycidas
AATCAATTACCCCAAAGCAAGACGATAATGCCACTAAGACGCAAGGGGCTACCGTGAGTGAAAGCGAATGAGACGACTTTAAAACGGGCCGGAAGCTCAATCTTAAATACGGAACAAGGGATAAATCACTACTTCTGTTCAAAAGACAGGGCAGGAGTGCGAAGAAAATGATAGGTGAACCTGTCTACTCCTATTATTATTATTATTATTATTATTATTATTATTATTCGAACAATCATGTCTAATATAGGAAGAGAAATAGAAATTGAAAAAGGAATAAAAAAAACCCACAAAGGTAAGATAAAAGATATCGAGAAAGAATAATGAAGCTAAAAACAGAAAGCAATTTCTATCCTTGAATAAAAAACAATTATTATTGATATGCCTGGAATTCGATAAGGGATCAAAAGATACCATGAAGGGGTCAATGGCCTAAAATCTTTGTGAACCCATATTTTAGAGGAACCCTTGTACCAATAAACAAAATTAAAAGAGCAAATAGTAAAAAGATGAAATAAATAGTAATGAGCTTTCCTTATTGGTACATAGACTTTATGAATTTAAGCGAAGTACTAGATTGGCTGTAAGGTCTCATCATTTCAAAATTACAGTAAGTTCTATGCTAAAACAGTTTCTTCAAATGCACTTCTCGCTTGTGGAACTCTTTTCCATCTTCTTGCTTTCCAATCGACTTTGATCTTCAAAAATTTAAAGGCAATGTTCATGGAAGGCTGAAAGGGTTCTCTCAGAATTAGAGAGTGAACCAGAGTGAAAACAACCGTTTCCATGCAGGAAATATTCGCAAATTCATTAATCGAACATTTATCACTAATGTCGGTTGGAATTTATAAAATCTTTTTCTTAAAATAGTTCCCCAGGAAAACAGACTTCTAAAGTGCACAGTTGTTGCTCTTTCAAGTACTGATAGGAGTTTCCTTCCTAAACTTTTGTCTAAAGTAGCGTGAAATGTCAATTTCTTGATTATATTATTTCCTTTGTAATTACATGTGCTATCCATTTTTGTTGTTGTTGCTATTGGAGGTCTTCAAGTGACGTGGCTTTTTTGGTAAAGTTTGTTTGTGATTTTATAGCGACAGTTTATAACGTCTCATGAAATACTGTCTTCTATAAGAAGAAGGCGATTATTTCGCTTGAAGCCTTTTTTATTTATTGATCTACAGTTGTATATAGATGACAGTTTAGATATTTCTGAATAAGTTTGGTGCCAGGCATGACAGCCATATGAGAGTCTAGATCTGTAATGGCTATTTCAGAACATAACTTGAGTCCTTTCTCTTTCTCTCTCACTCTCTTTTTAATCATTTCATCCCAACCAAGACAATAACGCCATTCATACGCTAGGAGTTGCTGGGAGTGAAAAAAAAAAATTTTAAAAACTTTAGTGAGGAGAAAAAGAAAATAAAAGAACAAGCTTCTGAGAGACAGAAAATGACAACATTGTATTTAAATATTTGAAGATTGCAGGGAAGAAAGAAACTGGAAATGAGGTCCACAGGTAAGAAGTGCAAGAAAAGAAACTGTTAGAATAGAACTTACAATTACATCTAGCTAATTCAACAGTAACACGATGAGACCTAATAGCCAACCTAGTAACACGCTTAAATTTATATAGTCTAGGCACCAAGAAGGAAAGCTCATGCCACGGCCGTAAGAAAGTGACTGAAGTTAATATGTCAGCTCACAATCGAATTTAAGGTTCATATTTCGGTTTTATAGTATCTGACGGTGTTGGGAAAAACTATTGCTAGCGCAACATATCCCGAGTTCAATTTCTTATCTCTTATACTCTAAACACTTACACTCTTATACTCTACACGCTTACACACTTATACTCAAAACACTTACACACTTATACTCAAAACTCTTACACTCTTATACTCTAAACACTTACACACTTATACTCTAAACACTTACACTCTTATACTCTAAACATTTATACTATAAACTCTTACACACATATACTCTAAATTCTTACACTCTTGAACTCTAAACAAATACTCTAAACTCTTACACACTTATATTCTAAACTCTTACACTCTTATACCGTAAACACTTATACTCTAAACTCTTACACGCTTTTACTCTAAACACTTACACTCTTATACTCTAAATAATTATACTCTGAATTCTTACACTCTTCTACTCTAAACTCTTACACACTTATACTCTAAACACTTACACTCTAAACTCTTACACACTTATAGTCTAAACTCTTATGCTCTAAACTCTTACTCGCTTATACTCTAAACTCTCACGCACTTATACTCTAAACAGTTTACTCTAAACACTTACATTCTTATACTATAACTTCTTACACTCTTAAAATCTAAACCCTGACACTCTTACACTCTAAACTCTTACACGTTTATACTCTAACTCTGAAACTATTATACTCGAAACTCTTACTCTCTTATATGCTAAATGCTTATATATTAAACTCTTATACTCTAAACACTTATGCTCCAAACTCTTACTCTAAACATTTATACTCTTACACTCTTAACTCTACACTCTTACACTCATATACTATAAACTCTCTTATATTCTAAAAACGTATACTCTAAACTCTTACATTCTTATACTCTAAACACATATACTCTAAACTCTTACACTCTTATACTCTAAACACTTATACTCTAAACTCTTACAGTCTTATATTCTAAACATAATCTAAACTCTTACACTCTTATACTCTAAACACTTATACTCTAAACTCTTACAGTCTTATATTCTAAACATAATCTAAACTCTTACACTCTTATACCCTAAACTCTTACACTCTTATACTCTTAACCCTTACACTCTTATACTCTAAGCACGTATACTCTTACACTCTAAACACTTATACTCTAAACTCTTACACACTTATACACTAAACACTTATACTCTAAGCTCTTACAGTCTTATATTCTAAACACTTATAATCTAAACTCTTACATTCTTATACTCTAAAGTCTTAGGCTCTAAACTCTTACTCGCTTATAATCTAAACTCTTACACGCTTATACTCTAAACTCTTACACTCTTATATTCTAACACTTATACTCTAAACTCTTATGGTCTAAATAGTTATACTCTAAACCCTTACACTCTTAAACGCTATACCCTTACACTATTATACTCTAAACTCTTACACTCTTATGCTCTAAACACTTATACTCTAAATTCTTACACACTTATACTCTAAACTCTTATGCTTTAAACTTTTACTCGCTTATACTCTAAACTCTTACACTCTTATATTCTATACTCTTATACTCTAACTCTTGTGGTTCCCAATCTTTTTTACATGGCGGCACACTATTGAGTTCTTTAAATTTTCGCGGCAAACCTACCACAAAAAATAAATATTTTCCACTCATAAAGCCTTTTTGCAATAAAATAATAAAAAACAAAGAATATTATACAAGAAGAATTTTTATTCACATAAATCAACATATCCTGTATTCAATATCGGGCATAAAATAATAATGGTGAATGTCAGTGGGACAGTTGTGCCTGGTTCTTCTTGACTACTGCTGCAATATTTGGGCGAATGTGAGAGAGAGACACATTCTTAACTCTTTTTCAATATTTTTAAGTCTTTCACGTTTTTTATTTTTAATGTTGTTTAAGTAAGACAAATCCCAGTTCACATAGGTATGAAGTTGAGAATTGCAGCAAGATATTAATGGCTTTTTTACTTAGAGTTGGATACTCTTCCATAACAGAAATCCAAAAGGCGTCCAATGGCAGTTGTGTGTACTTCAATTTGAGACCACGATCACTGGAAAAGCTTGCTAATTCTTTCTCTTCACATAACTCAAAATTGAAAAGGTTGATGACTGATGAATCTAGGAACGGATTGCGAATCCAATCAAATTCTTCAATGCTGATTCAGGGAAAATAATCTTCAATTTTATTTTCTAAACATATCAAATGCTCACTAATAATGGGAATCATCTTGGTAACGCAGGTTTTGCGAACTAAGGGAAATCCATCCAAATCATCTACCATCATTCTTTTCTTCCATATTGCAACTTTTTTTCTTAAAAGCAACTAATTTATCTGTTGCCCTAAGAATATTTTCATTTCTGCCTTGTATATTGCTGTTCAGACTATTGAGATGTCTAAATATCTCATTTAAGTACTCTATTTTAGACATCCACAATTCATTTTTAAGGTATTTACAAAATCTACCAAGTTTTTCATTTAAAAAAAAAAAGTTCTTTCTGAAGGTCAATTACGCGAGATAGCACGTCTCCATTCAATAACCATCTTACTTCTGTGCAATAGTAAACGAACATAATGAGAATTCATATCGTTGCACAGCAACTCAAAAATTCTGGACTTCAAGGGCCGAGTTTTTATGAAATTTACCATTTCAATCACTTGATTCATAACCTCTTTTAATTCATTTTGTGCTATCTTTGAAACTAATACCTCTCTGTGTAAAAAACAATGAGTTCGCATGATGTAAGGATTCTGTTTTTCTACTAAAGATACGAAATCTTTTACAGAACCAACCATTGATGGTGCTCCATCGGTACATATTCCCACACATAAATCTCAGAATAAGCCATATTTTTCGAGGCATATTGTGATTGTATCAAAAATATCTTGACCTTTTGTAGTTGTGGGTAACTGTTTGCAGTATAGAAATTGATTAATTATGGCATCTTCATCGATGACACGTATAAATGCAATTAACTGTGCATGATTACTGATGTCAGTGGATTCATCAATTTGGAGAGCAAACAGACTATTTTGAAATTTGGATATTACACTTTCCTCAATATTATCAGACAAGTCAAGAATCCTTCGCTGAATTGTATTGTTTGAAAGAGGGATCCTGCTAATTTCTTGTCCGGCCTTATCACCAAGCATAATTTTCATTATCTTTTTGCATGCTGGAAGGATCACTGATTTTGTAAGAACATGAGACTTCGAATTAAGAGGAATAATTTCGGCCACCTCATATGAAGCTAATTGAGCTTTTTCAGACACGGTTACTATTTTTTTTAAATAGTTGACTTTGCTTTGCATTTGATTCTAATAACCGTTGAAAATAATCGACATTTTTAGTTTGAAGTCTAAGATGATTATTAGTAAGATGTCTTTTCATTTTACTTGGAACCATTGCTTCATTAGACAGCGTTTGGCTGCAAAGAACACATAGCGGAGAAGGAATCTGTGTATCTCCAGTCCCGTGAAATCCAAATTTCAAGTAATCATCACTATACAACCGGTGAACTTTTGGTTTTTTTTAAATGACGTTGTAGAATTATTCTTGTCACCATCGCCTTTTCTTTTCAGAAACTTGTCCATAATTAAGGGTAAATTGAATCTAAAATTGAAAAAAATAAATCTAAAAGAATTTTTATTATATTTAATTTGTTTTTTGTTTGTCTTACTAAAACTTTAAATAACAACGCCTAAATATTTAATAAAAATATCTACAAAGAATCTGTAAATACTGTGAACGAGATATAAAGACGATATAAACTGGTGATAAAACAATACCTAAATTTTTACCGATTCCGATTCCTAACCAATATTACTTAAATGTATTGAGCGGTGTCATCATGATTAAGAAATTGAATGTCTTTATTAAACAAAATGAAATTAAATGGCTTCTAGGTATTATCTCTTCGCGGCACACCAGTAATCATTCAGTGGCACACTAATGTGTCGCGGCACAGTGGTTGGGAACCACTGCTCTAACTCTTACACACTTATACTCTAAACACTTACACTCTTATACTGTAAACACTTATACTCTAAACTCTTACACGCTTATAATGCAATCACTTACACTCTTATACTCTAAAACATTAGCACACTAAACACTTACTCTCTTATATTCCGAACTCTTACACTCTTATACTCTAAACAGTTATACTCTAAACACTTACACTCTTATACTCTAAAGTCTTACACTCTTAAACTCGAAACCATTACACTCTTATACTCTAAACTCTAGTCTAAACTTTTATACTCTTATATTAAACTTGTTATGACGAAACCATACAGTGAGGAATTTGAAGTGTTTAAAATTTATTGATTCTGGAAACTTTGGAAAACATACCATTTTTAAGAAAAAAAAAACAAAACAAAACAGAACAGTTCCTAATTTCAGCTTGTAAACTGAAGTAGTCATTCATTGCCTTCGGAAACAGAAAACAAGCATGTCTTCCGTTTTAGACAAATAGGCGGCGACACGCCTTACCAACCACAATTGTAGAATAGCTGAATTACGAAGGAGACTTTATGATAGCATCTTTAAACACAAAATTACTGGGTTTTCTTGTTGCCATTATAGCTGCTGCTGATGATGATTATGATAATGATGGTGTAGGTGGGCAAATTCTGTGCTGTTGGCAGATTGAGCGAAGGAACGTCTGCAACTAACTGGTACGCTTCGGCAATCACCAAGAATGGTGTCCCTCCTCGAAAGGTGGAATCTAGAGACAAGACTAGACAAAACAAGAAGCGAACATAAGACGTGCACACACACACACGCACACACACACACACGCACGCACGCACACGTACACACATACACACACACATATTGTCTCTACATTTAACCATACATACATATATATATATATATATATATATATATATATATATTATATATTATATTATATATATATATATATATATATATATATATATATATAAATAATAATATAATATATTTATATTATCTAATCTGATATAAACATATAATCTGATATTTTGTCTTACTTTTGGAAGTGGGTGGAGATGATAACTTTTCAGTACCTCCTTATATATATGAGGTGCTGAAAAATCTCATCCCGATCCACTTCCCAAAATATGACAAAATATCAATTTTTTATCTTGAAGGACTTCTTGGTGAAGCCAACAACTTTTCATCGACACACACACACACACACACACACACACACACACACACACACACACACACACACACACACACACACACACACACACACACACACACACACACACACACATTTGCTACGTGACTAAATTAAAACAAGCAAATGGAAAGTAACAAATAAAAAGAAAATGAAAGCGTGCTTGTGTATGCAAGCGTTTAATGCTGTTGGAACGCGTCTGTATGTATGTTTGTATGTATATTAAATGTATGTACGTCTCTCGCTTTTATTCCCTTTGTGTATTTATATGTCTACCGGGTACAATGGATAAATTGTCGTCTAAATTACGCCTAAATGAAAATAACACTGACACCTCATTTTAACAGATATATTTACCAAAATTACGCAAAAATATCTTGAAATACTAATGAGTAAATTTCTTCAATAAAATCACCATTGCTTTAACCATGACCTCTAGACGACTTCAAAAGCTCCTACAACTCTTCTGGACCGCCTTCTTGTTTAATTTGGTGAATGCTGCCATAATCCTTGCCTTCAGTTCATTATTGGTGTTACAAGGAATTTTGTTAGTCTCTTTCTCATCTACGCCCTACACATAATAATCAAGTCGGGTGCTGTCTGGGGAGTTAGGGGGCCAGATGTAAGGAGTGATCAGAAATTGTTTGACTGCCATGATTGGGTTCTGCTACTTGTGTGGCATAGTACAGAGTCCTGTTGCGAAATTAAAAATATAAAATCGCAACAATTTATCCTATTTTTGATGCTAAATTGAAATTCATTAAAGAAGGCACCGTAGTTTTTTTCCTACAAAGTACTCTCGATCTCCTTCAAGATAAGCCTCAGGGGTGAATTACAAAAACAAATTGCATTTTGTTGTGAACGCGCTCTGTTATAATTACTTTAAAATTTAAAATTTATTCGTTGTTAAGGAATTTTTTGCAAAAGAAGCAAATCAAGAACTGATTAGAGAACGGAAAAGGATCATTATAAAAATAAATAGACACAATATGTCTATATTATTCAATGAAACAGATGTTTGAATGAAGATATTCTGCCTAAATACACACACACTCATATATGTATAGGAGTAGATAAGAGCGTCTATCGTCCGGTTCACACTCGTCCCTGGTCTTTTGAACAAAAGTGGAGGTTTAACCCTTTACAACAGTAGAGGTTTATTCCTGTTTAGAATTAAATTTGTGGTTTCGTCTTCGAAAGACTTCTCATTCCCTTTTACACCTTAGGCCTTAGTGGCATTATCGCCTTGCTTGGCATCGAATGATTTAAAAAAAAATTATACGCACACACACACACACACACATATATATATATATATATATATATATATATATATATATATATATAAAGATTTACTGCCCAATTATATATATATATATATATATATATATATAAGGGGTTACTGCCCAATTTTTTATATATATATATAAAAGTGAACATAGAAGTCAACAATTAGAGGCGACATGTAAATGTGATTTATATAGAATTTTAGAGTTTTCATGCAGAATTCTTCTTAAGGATTCTTGTAAATTGTGGGTTGATAAATATTTTTTATAGTACTTTGGTCTGATAAGTGACACATGAGGCGTCTACTCAAGGACGTGGTAGTATGTCCGATATAGGTAATTGATTTATGACAAGAAACATAGTCTTGTACTGGGCAGTGACATTAATACACAATATTGGTCATCGTTAGTTTAGATTTGATGGCGTTATTTTGATTACTGGCAATAAGGTTTGCGGTCTTCCATTTTCTGTAATATGTTATAAATTTTTACATATTTTGGGGGGAATTACGGCAGACGGCAGAAATGTGTTTTTTTAATAATTCTTCGTATAGCGAATTCGTCTTACTTATAATTATTGTGCATCTGGTTGCAGTAAAATATGTTGATGTTTTGTTGTGTGGTATTTTTATTACTGGTGTCGTCTATCATAGTTTAGAAGACAAGAGTTCGTAGTGGTGTTTTGTTTCCATACGGGTAAGTAGTAAATACTTTGGATTTTAATACTATATCAACATCAAGAAATGGGATTTTGTTATTAACCATGAGTTCATATGTAAATTTTAGTGAAGACCTTTTTACAAAGGTTGATTTTAGATTTATAATTTCGTCCTTATTTTTTATCAAAACAAAAATGTCGTCAACGTACCTTGTGTAGATTTGTGGTTCCTCAGTTGTTTTAAATACTTTGTTCTCAATATAAGACATGCAAAAAGGTTGTAAAAGGAGGACCTAATGGGTTTCCCATGCTGACGCCATTAGTTTGAATATCGGTTGGCATTATGATCATAAAAAATGGGGCTTTCGTGCTACAGGCGAGAGGTAGCTTTCGGAGAGGAGCTTGCTGAATTTTTGGAGGAGGAATTGGCGGGCGTTTGTAGTTGTAGTCGCTAATTATGTTGATTGTTTCGTCAACTGCGACGTTGGTAAAAAGATTTTCAAAATCGAGCGTACTACCTGTGGGATTTATTGCTTTTAAGATATGGAGAAATTTATTTGTTGACAGGATGCTGTAATTGTTAGGTGTGTATGGATAATCACATAATTTCTCTATGAACGGTAGCACAATTCATGCACAACGCAATCTCCAGGAACACCTGAAATTGTGCTACCCCAGTTATATATATATATATATATATATATATATATATATATATATATATATATATATATACAAATGTAAAAGAACGAAGAGTAAGATTTCAGCGTTCAAAACATTAATTTAAAACAGGGCTCAATACAAAAGTAGAGCAATAAATATTTATTTATTATGCAGTGTTACATTAGAACATGCACATACCCACTACAAAATTGTACATCTTGTTTCAACGTTAAATTTTTTTTTGTTTCATCAGGTGGGAAATCACGATGCTTCTAAAAAGGCATTTCAGAATAAAATATTTTAGTAGCATCGTGATTTCTCACCTGATGAAACGTTAAAAAAAATTTAACGTTGAAACAAGATGTACAGTTTTGTAGTGGGTATGTGCATATTCTAATGTAACACTGCAATATATATATATATATATATATATATATATATATATATATATATATATATTGTTACGAACCAATTGTCGCAACACAAAATATGAAAAGAAAATGATAAAAAAAATGACTTGTTGCTAATGTATATGCCTAATGTTTCCACTCCGTTAGTGACGGGTTCTCTCGCAGGGTCAAATAAACATGGATAAGGAGAAATAACCAATAGTGACGAACGACGAACACCGGAATAAGATTTAATAAGATTTAATTATATAGGGTGACCCCAAAAAACGGGAACTTTTTAAAAACCCAATAAAACCAAGAGTGATGGAAGAAAAATATTTTATTCATAGTAATTGAAACCTTAAAACATGCCATTTAAGAAACAATGATGGAATTATCATTTTTTTAAAATTACGTCCTGTAGATGGCGTCCTCCTGTAAGAATGCATTCTTGAAATCTGCTGTTGAGATTCCTCATTGACTGCTGCAACATCTCAGCTGGGATACTGTGAATTTCATCTTGAATTCTAAATGGCGAAATGTTTACTTGCTCAAGGTCACTGTCTCGCAGCGTTGCCACTTGCTCATGTCTGGCAATACGCACTTCAAAAATTCCCGTTTTGGGGGATCACCCTGTACATTAGAACATAGAAAATATGTCTGCATATAAAGATGTGTGCGTATATATGCAGGGCGTTAGCGATCATGGCCCTCCACAATTTCCTGTCGTTTGTACCTCTTAATAAATTTTGTTTTTTTTTGTTATATCCCCTAAACCCTGTTCTGACCTGCATTTAATCAAGCTCGCTACATAGGTAAACTCTTTTCCTCTGTTCCTTTTGCCTTCAATCTGTTCTGTGAGTATCAATTTTCTTCATTATGTGCCCTAGAAATTTCTGATCTTAAATGTAAGTGCCCTCTTTGTTTCCATTTTCTCTAAAACTTCATAGTTGCTCATATGTTCTGTCCATGTTATTCTTAGCATCCTCCTGTAGAAGCGCATTTCTGTTGCTTCAGGTCTTTTCTTCATCTGTGCGAAGATTGTCCATCATTCACTAACATATAGGAGGACTGATATTTTGTAACAGTCCAGTACTTTTTTCTTGGTTTCTAACGAAATTTTCCTGTTTCTTAATACATTGCATAGCTTTTGGAAGGCATCTTTCGCTATCCCAACACGCCTTCAGATTTCAGTGTCGCACTTTCGTCCTCTGTTAAAACACTTCCCAGATATATAAATCGCTGTACTTGTTTGATTTTGGTGTCTCCAATTTGCAGTTTACATGTTGGGCTCTTCTTTTTGCTAACGACTATGCATTATGTCTTCTTTCAATTGATGTTTAGTCCTTTCTTCTCTCTTTTCTTCAATAACTGTAGTCGTTCTTGTAGTTTCTTTTCTATATCCGCTATCAACACCGCGTCATCTGCATATCTTATGCTGTTAAGATTGTGGCTACCAATAATGAATCCTGGTAAAACTTCTAATTCTCCCTGAATCAATACACAGTCGAGTAACTCCGTGTCTTATAACCCTTTCTATTTTTGCATGTTTGCTGAATTTATTTTCTATCCATATGCAAGCGATTTGCTGTCGGTATATATTCTGGATTGTTCTAATATTCTTCACAAATATGTCTAGGTTGCCCACTTGACACTAATAAACAAACATGCATCTTATTACCATAACAACGGCATATTTTAGTTCAGGTTGGTAAAACATTACTCTTTATTTTCTCTTGTTTCTTGTTAGCTTTCTTTGTGTATTTTTGCATTTAATTATTTTGAAAGTAGAATTATTTCTTACAATCGCCAGTAGTTAATTATTATGTTGGTGCAAAAATAATGTCGTTTTCTCACATATGTTACTATGTGATAAAACGACATTATTTTTGCACCACCCTAATATATGGATGAAAATCTTAACTTACTCATACCGAAAATATAACCAATGCAATTGCCAAAATTACTTACATTTTGCGTTTCGTTAATCGTATTTGTAATGACATTATGAGTCAGTCAGTTATGTGCCATGCCTGATACACACTTAGGCTATCGTCTATCTTTCGATACATGCCTGATGAAGCAGATTTTTTCCCGCAGTAGAGTGCCGTTTCTTTCTGCGGTAGACCAGTTGCCATCCAAGTCTATAGAACCCGTTCTGTCCTTCTATTTACCCATAGATAGGAGTGGGGAGAGGAGAAGAAGAGGATTCATGCCTTTCCTAAGGGTATTAGCATGTAAGTGAATGTAATGGATTCGACTGAAATTCGAACTCTGTTCTCTAATTCCGAATTCTAGCCGGATCCATTACATTATGAATAGAATATTCTGTTAAATATTTATGTTTGTTTTGTAATGCCCATTTGCAGGAAAGACTTTGTAAATCACAGATACAACAATAGTAATGCCTTCGAACAATACTCGGTCAGATGTCCTCTAAATCGTCACGTTATCTAATTATTTCAAGATGAGGTCGACTGTCCTTGCTCTTTGGCGATCCGTGTTCAAACACAATTGTTGGCAGCGACACTTTATTCCTATATGACAGCTTGTTTGTCTGCTTGTAGTGTAGCGGTTAGTGATCCAGAAAGAGGAATTGAGTTCGAATTCCGGCCTAGTATCGTTCAGTTAAATACCCTTTGAAAGGCATGAAACAATCTCTTATACCTCTCTCCAGCTAGGGGTTAAATAGCAGGGCTGACTGGGCTCATTTGCCCTAGGGTGGCTAGCAGTCTAGGAAAAAGAAAACTTCAAAACCAGCTTGAAGGTGGCTGGGCTCCGTCTGGCTCTCATGCCCTAGGTACACAACTGCTGTTATAGCCGTAGTACATATGGTGTTCCTATGATTTTAATGACCACTCGAGACGTGGCATCTGTTTTTTTTTTGTTTTGTTTTTTGTTGTTTTTTTTTTTTTGTTTTTTTTTTTTTTTGGCTTGTTTCCAATACAGATCGATGAAGATTTCTTTTACAAATGTGAAAATAGGATTCTTGAGGATTCACTTTTCAACCAGAACGCCGCGAACTTTTAATTTCGATGTCATTTGAAATAAAAATGAAACAAAACAAATGATGAAAATTACAGCTTGATGCAAACAGTACGTAAATCAATGTCAAACATACTTCGCGGCACAATAAATGACCAATTCTCTTTAATGCCGTCAAAATAAACAAATGTCATTCACAGACCACGTAGTCTTTAGATATTTATGCATGGAAAATGGAAAATGTGTGGAAGATTATTCCGGGCAAGTGATAAAAGTAACGCTTAGTGGCGAAGATCGCTTGTTATGAAGCTCTTTAACTGATTAGGTCTCCGACAAAAGTTAGGTTGCTTTGAATCGCGTTTCTTTCTTGCAACGAAAAAAACAATTTTCTCTGAAAGAATTAAATATTCAGATACAATTAACATATCGTGATTTGAAATTTTTAAACTCTTATTCAAGTGATAACTAAACTGCGATTTTCTGTGTCCGGGCAACACTGGGTAATCTATGTAAAATATGTGCGATCTTAGCTTTTTGTTTTTGTTTTGCTTTTCAAAAATGATTAGTGGAAAATGTCATGAAGCCATTTCTGACCTTAGATCTCTGGTTGGGAGTCGGAAGGAAATGCGTATACAACAGAAATCAAATAAATAATAATAATAATAATTTTGATGATGTTGTTGATGAGTAGGATTATGTTAAAAAGAAGAAAAAGATTTTCTTCTCTTCTTCGAAACGGTTTTTAGTTTTTAAAAAGTGATCTAGCATTATGAGTGTTCTCTGTCGTACAACCAAAAAAAAACAGCACCTTTCGAAGAATATTTGCAGAGGCAAGCAACGCAGACCTCTGAAGCGATGGGATACGAGGCTTTATTCCGTGGTACAGACCCCAATACCCCAACAACTGGGACAATAATGGGCTGAACGTCCCACATTCTGGCAACTTTAATCCGGACGTCGTTATATTTTTTACGCTTCGCAGTTGTCTCTTGTTTTTAGTGGGGTTTTTTCTCTTCTTCTTCTTCTTCTTCTTCTTCTTCTTCTTCTTTTTATTATTATTATTATTATTAGCATAATAATTATTATTATTATCTAACAGTTCTCAAGAACCTCTTTATTGTCTTTCCTGGACCATTTTTTATTTCTCCATTGAATAGAATTTATTGTTGTTGGTAATGAAGGGCCATCAATAAGATGTATCCTATTGTGGGCTACCTCAAGCTCCATATCGTTGGAAAGGTGTGAACCAGTCTTTTCTACACCAGACTAGTTCCTCTCTGGAGGTCGCTGTCTTTGTTCACCCAGGCGATGACCAATTCGGTATATATTATCTATATCTATAATTCTCAAAATATGTGTGTGTGTATGTATATGTATCTGGGTGATCAGATGTTGTTTATGCATTTCCACAGTTTTCAATTCATCCAATTTCGATGAATTTTTTTGTTTAATAGATAATTCTTTAGCGTCGGTTTTGAGTCCAAATTTTTGGCGACAATAGCTCTCCACTACTTCCTGTCCATTATAACTCTCAGCAACGTTTTACTATTTACTATCTGTTCTTGGATATATATCTTTCATAAAAAAAAACTTTAATAAAAATAAATCGTTTAAATTATTATAATTATTTATTATAATACAGTTCTTTTTTCAGGGTCATCCCCCCTCCATTGAAATTGTTAACTCCCTCCCCACCCCATTTGGAGATGTGCCTCAGTTACACCCAATTACTAATATTGATTTTCGGTAAGGCTGAATTTACACTTAAACTGCTCCAATTGAACAGCAAAAATTCCTAGTAATGAAAGACCCGGTCAAAGGCGGGTTATACTGCTAGCATATCTCTATCTATAAAAGGCAGGATATCTGTGTGTGTGTGTGTGTAACAAATGCACAGCCGCAATTTTCGACGGATTTGCACCAAAATTTACATGCACATGCTCCAAGTTAGTGGGAAGGCCAAGACCGACTTTGCATTTCCCAACTCCCATCGATAGTGGAAATAATCGATTTTTTCATGCTTCTACGGCAATTTTCATGTAGTTTGCGGCCATTTTGTACTGGCCAGAGTGAGAGCTTATAGCTGGCTGCCACGAATAGGCAGGAAGATTCTATTGGCCAGTGTGAGAGCCAACAGCTGACTAACACGAATGTTAACTAACACGCTAGCATGCAAAAAAATCGATAGCTGCATTCGTCACAAGTGGGAAAAATTTAAATCTGCATGGCACTTTACTTCAATTGGCTCATTCGCTTGCTTAAACTCAACGTTGATTCTGATTCCGCAGAACTGCGTTGGGTGTGAAAAAGTAATTGTTCTCATTCTATTTTCATTCGTTTTTTCCAGTTGAGAGTCCTTTTTTTTAACGCTGATCGTTTTGTGTTCATTTTGTTTAGTTCTTTTTTTCGTAACAGATTTAATGTTAAGTATAGAGCTTAGAAAAAATTCGCAGTGTGAGATAGGCAAGAAGTAAGGCATGTAGCAACATCAGCACGGCAAAGGGCACTCCTTTAAAGGCAAGGAAGGGCAAAAATATTTTAAGTCAAGTGATAGCGATTGCTGTATGAGTCGTATGATTTTTTAATCAAGCACCGGCAACGCCGGGCCATGCTGCTAGTATATATATATATATATATATATATATATATATATATATATATATAATATTGTTTGTTTCCTGTGATAATTACTAGTTATTATTTTTGATTACATAGCACTTCATCTGATTTCATCCTCTGATATTTATTGTCTCTTGAAGTCTCTGGTTGAAACTTGGAGGCAACTCGTACTACACAAAGGAAAAGCAAAACACAATAATAATAATAATAATAATATACACAGCTTGTGATACAATAAGTGCTAAGCTTTCTCGCATAACCATCATCTTATGATGAAAGCAAGGTAATTGGAGACGAGTTAAAAAAAGACCCGATGGATAGTGCTCTCTTGGGTGTCGGGCTGGGTGGAGTGGAAAAGGAATGGCGCGTGGTAAAAGCAGGTGGGGTTTGAAGAGCGGTAGAGTTCACTGGCATAAAGAATAGCAGAAGATAGGGGTGCAAAGAGAAAGTCGAAAAATGCAGAGAGAGAAAGGAGATAAAAGGCAAAATGACAAAAAAAATGAACAGAAACGTGGGGCACTGGTGCAATGGAAGGAGATAAGCGAAGATGAAAGAACCGTTTGAGGTGACTGTGTATTGGGAGGTTCTAGCGGCTAGGGTGTGCTGGGATCTCGGGTGGTGGGGAGAAAACCAGGAGAAAAGGCGAGACATTTATTCAACTATGTTTAATCTTACGGGGTTTCTTGAAAACAATAACTAACTGCAGTTTGAAAAACACCGTTTTTTTTTTGTTGTTGTTTTTTTTTTTTCTACAACTGATTAAAATGAAATTCACGCCAACCACGTTTTAAATATTAGCAGTCAAAAGAGGCCAAGTATTTTCTGTCGGAGGCACAATTTTTATTTCCTCGTCTATGTTGAATACTTCAAGTACACGCATATTTTGCCTGCACAGGGCATTGTTTGTGAAAGATGATCTCGAAATATTTCGCGCTTATTATACAGCCCGTCTGAAGTTATTATGCAAACCGCATAAACCTTAATAACTCGAACTTGTTTTTATAAAATCCGTCAAATATTAAACGATTAATTTACATGTCAAAACAGAGATTGATTTTTTTTTAATTTAAAACATTTTTCAACATGTTTTATTAAGATTACTGGATTTATTATAAAATTGCAGTCTGATGTTATACAAAACGAGAAAATCACTTTTGATTTCAATAACAAGGTAATAAAAACCTCAAAAATTGACCAACACCTATAATAGAAATAACAAAGATATACGATAAGTCTTTGAAGCATTTACATCTTAATATACTGAACTTTCTTCTCAATAACAGCCAGCAATCCATTATCCATTGATTTTGTTAATTTCTTTTTACTTCAGCAGGTTCAATTTCCAACATGGTGGTTTTTAATTGCTTCCTATAGGGTCTTTTTTTCTGTCATACTGTTTGCCACCTTCATATAATTTAATCTTCACAATTGTTGTAACCTAGGGAAGGTTACTGAATAGAATAATCAAACGAAAGTTGGTAATGAACGATAATACTTAGGATAAGAACAACACATATAAGATTGGCCAGGAGCGTGCAGAAGTAGTCAACTGCTAGAAGTGAGTCAAGTGAATTCCACAATAAATCTCCACTTGCAGGATATCTACCAACCGCCCCAAGCGGTCAAATGATGTCACAAGGCCGAATTTAATGTTAGATATCCGAGCCCGTAGGCTCGGCCAAAAATTCCCCGTAGACCCCGTATAAAACGGTCTCGGGTAGCTGTTTCCCGAAATGACACTTTGCCCTTTGACATAGCCCCGTCTGGGGATCCTCTCTGCCCCGAGGCAGAGAGTTTGACTATCACTGCTGGAGACGAATCTCCATCTGCAGACCAATATACAGTATTTAATACTGTATTTATGTGAATGGGGACATACCCATTATCGTCCGTTAGTATGCTACAACAACAATTGACCATAGATTTTTGATTGGATTCAGCTCAGGATTTGATGGTGACCATTGCATTATTTTCCCTACTGTAAACTTTTTACGCTAAAGAATTCACTTAAATAACTTAAATACATGAGGAGGAGCATTGTCGTGCATAAATAAAACTGTGAGGCTTGGTCATGTACCAATCAGATAAAGTCTTGCGCATAAAATCACAATATTAGCACTGTTCAGTTTAACTTCTTCATCGACTTTGAATGGTCCAATACCGGTTTGGCCGACAATTCCAGCCGTTATCATTACACTGTCGCCTCCTTGTTGCTTTCTTTTAGCCACAGACATATTCTGCATCGGATAAAATCCTATAGCCCATCCATCAATTTAGTTTTATCTAGAATTGTGGGATTGGTTGATTTATTTTTTACGGTTTATCAACACTTTGCAGGTTTTTTAAAGCTAGGAAATATTTTTAAGAATCTTTTTGAAGATAATAATAATTTACTGATACAAATCCTACTCATTAACCCACAGCTGGGGCAAGAAGAGTTGTAGTCATAACTTTCCCAAGGGTATTTGCGAATAAGTGATATAACGAACCCGACTTTCTAATTCCGAGCCGTTATCCGTTACACCAATCACGCATCCAAGCTTACGGCATCTGCTATTCTAAAGCGATCACCCATCTAGGTACTGACCAAGATAGACGTTGCTTAACTTCGTTAATCGTACGAGAACCGGTATTTCATGTTGATATGACTGTAAGCTAGTTGTGTGGGACACGCAGTGTGGATTTTAAGACACCACATATAATGGTCTGCTATGACACCATAACTGGTGTCAAAGGTTGACTGGCGATCTAATTTTTATTTCTAAAGAAAGAAAAATATTTTTCATATTAAAACAATGCGATACCATGCTTTCCGGTCTGTTTCACTTGTGAAATATGTTGCGAGAGGTGAAATTGTAAGCTTGGGTGGGAGTGATTGTTAGGTACAGTCTTAGGTCTGAGGTCTGTCTAACTTAATTTAATGAAGGAATTATTTGTTGAAATTACTGACACAAAGTAAATCTTTACAGCTTATGTTTGTTTTGATAAGGGATATGACACACATTCAGATGGAGGTGACGATGACACTTGCTTAGGCAATCAGGGCGAGGCAGATTTTTTCCCGCATTTCTTTCCATCCAAGTTGCCATCTAAGGCTATAGAACCCCGTCTGTCTTTGTAGAAGAAGAGGATTCATACCTTTGCCAAGAGTATTAGCACGTAAGTGAGTGTAATGGATTCGACTGTAATTCGAACTCGGTTCTCCGATTCCTCAATCGGAGCCGCTATCCATTACTCTACCGTGCCTGACGTTTGTGATAATCAGGTCAAATGAGGGTGACATTCCGGAACATGGAAATTGTTCCTCTGAAGGTGAAGATGAGAGATACAAGGCCACAATTTTGATTGACCCGCCGGTGAGAGAAGGGCTGGAATGAAGCTGCTCATCTCCCCCTCCGATACTTACAACACAAGGCCATTATTTTGATGGGACCACCAATTGGGTTATTGTTGGTTCTCCTTCCCCCCCACTTCGATGCGTATGTCAAATTATTATTGGCTAACCAATGAGAGCAGTGCAATTGGGGTTTGCACCCCATAAGGGCAGTTGCTGAATCAGCAGAAGTAAGATCGAACTGGTCTCGCATAAATACAGTAGTAAATACAGCATATGGTTCTGCAGTTGGAGATTTGTCTCCAGCTGTGCTGGTCAAAATATCTGCCTCCGGGCAGAGAGGATACCCAAACGAGGCTATGTCGAAGGGTAGAGTCTCGTCTCCGGAAACAGCTACCCGACCCCGTTTTATACGGGATCTGCGGAGAATTTTTGACCGAGCCTACGGGCTCGGATACCCCACATTAAATTCGGCTTTGTGCCATATATGACCGCGTGGGGCGGTTGGTAGCTATCCTGCACTTAGAGATTCAGTGTGTAAACCGCTTTTTCGAGTGGTATACACATTCTGATACTTGCCGGTCACAGGGATCCGTCCCTGTGCTGATTGTGTCACGGCTGTGACTGGCGTGGACCGGCTATGACCACCTTATACCAGCCCTGACCAGCTTGGACAAGCTATGACCAGCTAAAATCAGAGGCCTGAGTGAAGTCATTCGGGTCCCCACGTTAAAAACTGACTTTGTGTCACAACCTGACTCAGTGGGAGACCAAGTAATTCAACTGCAGTTGGAGATTCATCACCAGCTGTGCTGGTCAAAATATCTGCTTCTGGGTAGAGGGGATCTCGAGACGAGGCTATGTCGAAGGGCAGGATCTCGTCTCCGGAAATAGCTACTCGACCCCATTTTATACGGGGTCTACGGGGAATTTTTGGCCGAGCCTACGGACGTGGATACCCCACATTAAAGTCGTCCTTGTAACACATCTGACGCTGTGGGGTGGTTTGTAGATATCCTGCAGTTGCAGATTCATTGTGGAATTCACTTGACTCACTTTTAGCAGTTGACTACTTCTTCTACGCACCGCTGACGACTTTTATATGTGTTGTTCGTGTCCTAACCTACTTTCGTGTGATTATTCTATTCAGTAGCCTTCCCTAGGTTACAACAAGGACGTAGGTGATCATAGCTCTACACTGTTTCTTTTTCTTTATTACTTGTGAATTGCTCTGATATAGTGGGGAAATAAAGGATTTATTTCCTGTTGCTTTCTCTGTTGTTTTGAATCCAGAATAGTTCCTATAGATAAATCGGACCTAGAGGAAATGGGGACGAAGAGGTAGTTGGCCGCAACCCTAAGAAAATGAAGACTCAAACACTCTGATCATGTCATCAGGGCCCAGAACCTTTAAACACACATCCTAGTGGAACGTATCGATGGCAGGAAACCGAGAGCAAGGCCGAGGGCAAGATCAAGGCGACGCTGAACTGATGTCATCAGATATTGAATACCTACAAATGGTAGGAAGTTGTGGGGAGCCATGATCGCCCCCGTCTTGAAGGGACACGGCACATTAAAATACACATTGTACACTTAAATAAAGTCTTAGAACAGATATGGTAAACAATAAAAAATAAAATAAAATAAAAAAAGTAAATATGGGATCGTGTTACAGAATGCGAAGGCCAGGGCCAGGAGAGTCAGTGATTGGTCAGAAAACCTAGTAGGCGTGCTATTCTGACAGTGATGGATTGCTTTTGTCTGGGTTTTGGATATAAGTCCAAAATTGCCGGAAGTCAACAAGTGAACCGAATGAATTTTGAAGCGTCGATAGGCTTCCCACACCAAAGTTTGAGAGACCGTTTAAAACCACACGCGGAGGTACGCTAAGCCAACAGGCGACATGCGTTACCTTGAAGTCCTTCCTCCCGGTACCTCTTAGAATCCAAACTGCCACGTCTGTCCCTCAGCTCTAATAAAAAAAAGTAATAGAAAAACTCGTCTTTTCATTAATAGCATTGT
This sequence comes from Acanthosepion lycidas, assembly GCA_963932145.1. Taxonomy (NCBI): domain Eukaryota; kingdom Metazoa; phylum Mollusca; class Cephalopoda; order Sepiida; family Sepiidae; genus Acanthosepion; species Acanthosepion lycidas. The sequence continues at coordinate 33,096,370 of OZ010596.1, forward strand.
GGTCAAGTGACAACCCTAAACGCAACACTCGCTGATCTGAAGACGTCTTGAAATTAAGGAATTATGCCTGCTGGTCATTCTCGAGTAGATACCACAAAAAAAAAAAGGAAAAAAAAAAAAGAAGCAATACCTAAGGTTTAAAATGCATTTTAAAAATGAATGTTTTGAATGAAGCTCTTATTTTAGCTTTAATTCCAAGGTAATAAATTTAATATTTCGAATAAGTAAAATACTTTGCTGTACTTCAAATTGAATTTACATTGATTCGAATAAATATTTGTTGTCTTTGTTTTTTTATTATCAGTAAAATCATTAAAATCGTTCATATTGACAAATCTGTTAACACAACATAATTCTCTTTATTAAAAAATCTTTCAAAAATAAAATATACTTTTCAAAAACGTTATTTGAAAAAAATTAGTTTATTTAAAGTTTAGTTAATCTAAATTGAAACAAATATTACTTACTTTTAGTTTAAAATATCACAGAAAAAGCATTGTTTTTAACCAAGAGGTGAGTGTTTTTATGAGGCGTTGCAAGAATATCCAAAAAACGCTCAAATTTCCCATACTAATTTATGGTCCCACGTTGAGGCCAGAAAAACAAGATTTATAACCAAAATTTTGTAGGTTCTAAAAAGGATTGTTTTGTTTTTTTCATCAAAAGATCCTTTTGTCTGTCTTCTTAATAATAACATAAAGATTTTGACGATAAAATTTTATTTTTATTAAGTTTTGGGTATCTTTTCATCCGGTATGCCCACTTTTTAACGAAACTTTGAAGGTAGCTATTCTCGAGTTTTTTTCTTTTTGACTTAATTTTAAACTCGAGACGAAGTGGTTCGTTTTGTAAATTAGCTAATGCCGAGATTGAATCAACGAGGCACTGAGTGACAAAGAATAAAAATTCGCACAGGAAATTTCCCGCAGTAAACATTTCGGCTCAGCGGAAACTAACTCATTGCCGAGTGCAACAACTGTAAACGATGCAAAGAAATCGTTTATTTATAGTTTCTTCAGACATTTTATATGTAAATTGTATGTGCTGTGTATCTGTGTGTCTGACTACATGGACTTCTATACAAAGACGTACAGAAAGAGCTTCATTCGAAATGAGTAATAATATTTTCATTTCTTTTTTAAAATTCGAAATAATATCTAGTGCATTCTGAGTTTCCTTCCGGCCTAGAGAAAGTAAAACAAATAATAGATAATTTTATAAAATCAGTAATTAAATGATTATAATGTATTCTAGTCGATGGGTGCCAATAATAACAATACTAAATTTGTTGGTATTTGATATAACATAGTTCAATAATGTTGGTCCATATATGTGTACGAATTCCCAAGGACAAGGGTTGCAAGTTCAAATCTCATGATTTCACTGATACTGTTATGTATATTCCAAGTAGGGATTGCAGTTGTATGCATCAGTATTGATTAGACAGTTCAAGTCAGTCAGTTATGTGCCATGCGTGATACATGTATAGGCAATTTTTTTCCCGCAGTAGATTGCCATATCTTTCTGCGGTAGACCAGTTGCCATCCAAGGTTAGAGAACCCGGTCTGTCCTGCTGTTTACCCATAGCCTGTGGGGAAGAGAAAAGGATTAATACCTTTCCCAATGGTATTAAGTGAGTAAGTGAATATAATGGATTCGACTGGAATTCGAACTCGGCTCTCCGATTCCGCATTCCGAGCCGCTACTCATTGCTCCACCATAGACATGTGCTCACGATGCAACAGAATGTGACACAAGGTTGAGTTTAATGTGGGTGTATTGGCAGTATCGTGGAAAAATTATCAACCCCTCCGGCACTTTCCTATTTTGGGGATGCCTCAGGCGCTGGGCAATAAACCCAGCCTACTCTCGAAAATGAGGTACTACTTTGGGGATGACCTTTTGGGGGCTTGTACTGATAATAGCGGCACGGAGTTCGGTCCTCGGTCAGTCATACAAGACATTGCTCGTACCACTGGCAACAGTACAAATACCACAACAATCCAAGAGTAGGTATTTATCAGCGCGCACACGTCGCAACCAAATGTGAGACAAAAGGTCGATTTTAATATGGGTTGTTCGGAAATACTGTAGAAAATTATCAAGCGCTCCTCGGCACTTATCCATTTAGAGACGCCTCACACACCGAGCAATAAACCCAGCCCCGCTCCTGAAGGAGAAGTAATACCTGAGGAGATGCTTCCCTTAGGCTTGAGCAATATTCTCGTCGAAGGAGCAAAATCCTCTGCCTGCCAGTGACACAAGACATAGCTTGCATCGCTGACAACATTCCGGAGACCATTGCCACTACCTTACTTAGCGACCTTATATATAACGTCTGCTCATACACATATGCTAATCAGTGGTAGCATTAACCCACCACTACCACACCAGCCACGATTTAATTAATGTTCGTAGTAGAAATGTAAAAGCGATCTGAAAATTGCAAAAAAAAAAGCAGTAAAAAATAAGATGACACGTCAAAAATTAATAAAAAATGAATTTGATTAAAGTTGGGTGAGCATTTGATCAAAGTTGGGTGAGCATTTGATCAAAGTTGGGTGGTCCCCTATATCAAAATTGGGTGGTCCTTTGATCAAAATTGGGTGGTCCTTTGATACACATGATTTAGATAATGAATCTGATCAAATTAGTGACCATTTCCTACGCTAGATTTACCATGATTAAATCAAAACTGTTTTCTTTTCTTTCTCAAAATATTTAAACTAAAACGGTTAATAAATTAATCGATTTTTACTTGAAATGCCAACTGACGATGGCTCTAACAGCGGGGCTTAGAATACGCTGACTACATCTGAAAAGGAGCTGCTTACAGACACAACTATAAATCCGACCATTGTTTACCAACAGAACCAAATATAAAACGTGACCAATGTTTAACTATAGACCCAAATAATACCCGAATAATGTTTACTTAATGACTCAAATATAAACCCGACCAATATATACCTATAGACCCAAATATAAAACTCGGCTAATGTTTACTTATAGACACAAGTATAAATCCCGCCAACTTTTCAGTGTGTCACTGGTCAATTCTTACACCGTCCTGGGTATGACAATAAATTACATCCACGTCCTGGGTAGGACGATAAACTACGTCCAAAAGAAAGGGCCTCTGAACAGGAGGTTTTGAGGAGCGCGGAGCCGCCATTTGGTTGCTGGTGTTCCCGGGTCCGCCCTGATCCGGGGTGGTGGCACCTGTTGGGGTCCCAGCTATGGGCAAGTAGTTATATCCTAAGCTAGGACGAAAACGCTATGAAAGTGTAAAAATAGGTTTTAATATCAGAAATAATTTTTTGTAAAAAATTATTACCAGAAATACATTATGACCAGCAATACATTTTTGAAAAAGAATATTTTACCAGCAATAAAAAATTCTGTCGGCATTTAATAATCCATTGAGGTTGATATATCGTAAAACAAAATAAACCAAAACAAACCAAACCATCTTTATATCTATAATTCTCAAAATGTGTGTGTGTGTGTCTGTGTGTGTGATTGGATATTGTTTATGCGTTTCCACAGTTTTCATCCGATTTCGATGAAAATTTTTTTGTTTGATAGATAATTCTTCAGTCCCGGTTTTGAGTCCGAATTGTCTGAAAAAAATTACAATCTTGAAGGTGAAAAATCAAAAATCTTTAATCTTTTAGGGGGCTGACTTTAAACTCGAACTGCTCCAACTGAACGGCCAAAATTCCCAGTAATGAAAGACCCGGGCAATGACGGGTTATACTGCCAGTTCTTACATAAATGAAATGAATAAAGAAATTCAGTTTTCGACAATGCATTCAGCACTGTATTAAATTTCATTTTTCACAGTTATTGGAATTACCATACTATTAGAATTGGTTATTTATACACACACCCACTCGAAATATGATGTCACACAAAGTCGGTTTAATATGCCTTTTTCGGTAGTACCGTGGAAATATTTTCAAGGCTACTTGGTAATTCACCTTTTGGACACGCCTCATGTGCCGGACAATAAACACAGCACCCCCCCACAACCCCAACCCCAACCCGCGAAAGAGAGGTACTGTCTGGGGTTGATTTTTCAGCGCGCCCACATCGCTACCGAATGTGACACAAGGTCGAGGTTTACCGTGGAAAAATTGCCCAAGCACCCTCGGCACTTCCCCTTTTGGGTACACCTCAGGCACCGCGTAATGACCCCAGAAAGAGGCACTACCTGGAGCTCCTCTGCCAGCCATACGAGCCATTGCTCACCATCATCTCCCAGTTGTGTCTCTGTCTTCGCGTAGAGTGCGAATTTGGTGTGGGTCTGTCTTCGGATAGAGATGCAACTGAGTAAAATCAATATTGTGAGGTGCCCGGTTCCAGGGATCAGCTTCCCGAAGCTGCAACCCGCCTATTGCGCTAAAGGGGGTGGATCGGTTAGCATACCGATGCCAGTCGGACCGACGGTTCCGAGGGACTGGGCAATTTTTGCCCTTGTCCTGGGTGTATGAGCTTAGGTCCCCCACGTTAAACACGATCTTGTGCCACATCCCGTCTCAGTGAGAAGACCAGGGTAAATAATAGCTGCCCATACCCTATCAGAATTTAATATTCGCTTCAGAGCTTAAAGCTTTCAGCTGTATGTCATACCGTTAGTAATAGTAATATCCAAATTTAGGAGCAGAAAAATACGAGAAATTAAAATTTAATTATAATGTAATCATCAACCTCAGGTTGCATCATGATCCTTAATCTCCTTTCAATGATTTACAAGCTTTACAAAACCATTTCTGTTCATGTCTTTTGCTTTAGAGGAAAAAATTTAGAGAGTAGTTAAATTTCTTCATCTGTTTTATGAATTAGTCCGTCAAAATTAGTCGTAAACATTAGTGTTAATCTTTTGTTTATCACTGAGCTTAATCGTTAGCCCACAGTGCCTACTGTAAAAAAACAGATCTACGTCATTATCGTAATTGGTGCTAACTTTATATCTAACCAATAACACCATCTAGTGACTTCAATAGTCGAAGTTTCAAGCACAATAATTTAACATCCAGAATATGTGGTAATCACATAAAAGAAGACGCGAAGAATATGAAGTGTTGAATTTTTTCCCAGCTGACGTCTTCAGTCTTTCTAGATATGATATTTGTTGTATGGAGTCGTGCATTATCAGAATTGGACACCACACCTTTAAAATTGACCAAATTGGGCCTGTTTACCTTCAAAAAACTATTTAAATGCTATTTATGCTAATTTCTGCTGTAATCGTAACATTGTCTTGGTACAACTCAAAGTAGATCACAGATACCCAATTCCACCAACCAATTACCAAAACTTTCCATGGATTAAAGAACATTTTGGCATTAATCTCTGTTAAGTCAATGTCTATGACACTTTATATTCTTGCAAAATATCCATTTTTCATTACTAGCCACAAATCGGTCCAGACACAGTGAGAAGAACCTTCGACAGAGCAAATTTCCGCACTTGCTTTACGGTTAGCAGTTGTGAAATTATGCAGAACTGCCCGGCTATTCACCTCGAGCTAAGACTAAATTTGTCATCTTTGCCTCAGTCTATGACAATGCATTTGAGTTGAGATTGTATGAATTATCTAAAACCATTAGTTCCATTAATTTTAAAAAATAAATAAGAAAACTCCATTTTCGTTTCTTTTTGTATTATTTTTTTCTTTTCGAAACATAAGCTTCTAAATTTTTTTTATATAAATCTTATATGCGCAAAATGCTTAGAGGTCTCATTCCAGAAATTAAAAGTATACTAAAAGAAAAAAAAAAATTAAATCAAAACATAAAAAAATGTATCCAAGGGATAATTCATCTAAAAAAAATCATTTAATAAAGAATAAAAAAAATATTTAGAATCAGGATTTTTAAAACATAATATCTAATTTATCCCATCACCTATTAATCTGCTTTTCATATCTATCTATCTATCTATCTATCTATCTATCTATCTATCTATCTTATCCCTTTCATATATCTATTGCGCACAGAAACTAGTGACATAACCGTTCAGATAATATTTTGCAGTTAACGAAACATTTTGTGTTAATTTCAGGTAATATACTGGCGTTCTTTCTTTCCTGTTAGGAAAAGAGTTGACATTTTTTGAGTGCCGTCTTATTTATTAGAAGAAAGAATTTTATACAACCATCTGTAGTCGATTTTCTTTCTTTCTTTCTATCTATCTATCTATCTATCTATCTATCTATCTATCTATCTATCTATCTTATTCCTCTTCATCTGTCTGTCTGTCTATCTATCTATCTATCTTATTCCTCTTCATCTATCTATCTATCTATCTATCTATCTATCTATCTATCTATCTATCTATCTTATTCCTCTTCATCTATCTATCTATCTATCTATCTATCTATCTATCTATCTATCTATCTATCTATCTATCTATCTATGTTACTGTTATTTTCATTACTGCATAATTTAGACGACAATTTATCCATCACACCTGTATGCTACTCCTCATACGTGTTTCTTCATTTTGTGCCACTGTAATTTTCCTAAAAAAAATCATATATCGTTTTCTCACACATATATACAGGGTACGATGGATAAATTGTCGTTTAACTTACACAAAAATGAAAGTAACACTGACATCTCATTTTAACAGATATATTTACCAAAATCACACAAAAATATCTTGAAATACTAAAAAGCAAATTTATTTAATAAAATCGTCATTGGCTTAAACCGTGACCTCCAGACAACTTTGTCTTCTGGATTCCGAAATGTTTGTATTGGAGCTTCCGGCGCGAATGTCAAACATTATAGCATGCCGTTTATAAATTTCTCGCAGAGTGAATAGCGTCATGGTGCACTTTTCCCCAGAGACGGTGCCCAACTGGCCCTACTATACTGTGCAGTCGACAAAATCAAAAAACAAACAACGCGCATGCGCGAAAGGTCTCGGGATCGTATTCATCTGATTTCACGAAAACTAATCAGAGCATTGTCAACAGAAACTCTCACTTGTGTTTACTCCGTCGACAGTGAGTGAGTTTGTTTACTGTACGACCATTATATTCACAGTAACCGAATAGTTTCTTTACATCTTCTGCAGTTTTTTTCTTTTTTGTTTTGTCTTTTCCTCAGCAAAACATCGCATCACCCAGATCCATCCGCCCTCCCACCAAACAGTTAAGATTTGTCCCTTTGTGATTTTTGTTTTTTCTCAAAGATAAATCCGCCGTTTAAGAGATTCCGATGAGACAGCTGATGGCGATCCCGAAATAGGACCTATTTTTTATTGGAATTGTTCCTGAGATAAGTGTGTGAGATCCCAAGGGGAGTATTTTGAAAAAGACTAATGTTTTTTGGGGTTTTTTTTTTCGTTAATTTTAAGTCGCTGGATACTTTCCTAAGGGACTTTGGATTTGCTCATGTGCTTAGTAATATTACACTCGCAAGTCTTTTATTTTATGATTAATGTTTCTGTTTCTTTCTGTTTCTCGAAAAAAAAATGTAGCTCCTGCTTATTCTTGGACTTATCACCAGTAATTTAATTACTGTTTTTTGTTTTTTTGTTTTTTTTTTTAAAGAGAATTCACGATATAGATTAATGTTTTAAAAATACATATTTATTTTATGACAAAAACGAAAACTGTTGATGTTCCCAAATATGGCTGATATAATGAATGCTTCACGATTCTTGGGTGGAGTAATTTTTGAAAACATTAACATTTTTTCAAAATGAATGTTACATTTAAAAAGAATTCCCAGTTGCGCACACAAAACTAGTGACATAGCCATTCGGATAATATTTTGTATTTAACGAAACTGTTATGTTCCGACAATCCTCTCTCAGGGAATAAATAAGTAACACCAGGTGGATACTAGAAGAAAGGTTTATTGTACACAACCAGTACAATATGAAATACGGTACAGTTATACACATAGGTCAATTTAGTTAATGAGTGCCACTAATTGGAAGATCGGACGTGCTTGCATCTCTCTCTCTCTCTCTCCACCCCCCGTAGACAGTTGACTATATAGGTACTTACTACCTATAGTGTAATCATTCGTGGTGGGGAGGGGCGGGTTATTCCATTACATCAGAAACATTTCGTGTTAATTTCCGTAATATACCGGCGTTCTTTCTTTCCTATTAGGAAATGAGTTGACATTTTTTGAGTGACGTCGTCTTAGAGGAAGGAATTTTATACAACCATTTGGAGTCGAAATATTTTTTAAGTTGATTTTACCCCATACAAGTCAGTAAAGCCACTAAGGCACAAGAAGTTACTGGGTGTGGAAGAATTAGAAACAGAAACATTTTGCTAATGAGCGGGGGGGGGAAAGAATAATTAGTACGGTGGATAGCGATTGACACTACATTTAAATTTTTGAAGAATAAAGTTGACTGGAAAACATGGAGCTGAAAGGGAGTTCCACAAGCGAGAAGTGCGAGAAAATAAATTGTTAGCATAGAACTTAAGGCTACATCTGGCCAGTTCAACTGTAAATTGATGAAATCTCGACGCCAGTCTATAACTGCGCTTAAATTCAAAATGTTTAAGTACGATAGCGAAGAGATCGTCCGGACAATTATCATGAAAGTATTTACAGAAAAGACACAGGGAGGCGTTGGGAAAGTGACTGGACCCGAGCCGCCAGATCGGGACCGATAATATTGCTGATTCTTATCAAGGAGCTCAAGGTAAATAGCAGGATCACTAGACAATATTTGGCAGCTATATTCTTAGCATGGATGAATGGTAGCCTTATAGATATGTAAGATAGATTCTGGAGAGAAAAATTGCCTCGCCCAATACATTGAACCAACATTCTTAGCAGCTTACCTAGCAATGGATTCAATATGCAATAACAACTTTTTAGCGGCAAGATTCCACGAAATGCTACTAATTTTAAAGAACTGAAATGTTTGAGACCAAGTTTCAGCATTGGAAATACATCTAGAATATAAAATAATAATTGTTAGAAGAGACGTCATTGTAGGTAAGTTTGATTTTTTTTTTTTTTTTTTTACAGCTTATCAAACTTTTCTGGTTGTTTAAAACCAGAAAATAATTTTAGATTGTAAGAATTTTGTGAGATAATAATGATTTATTGATACAATTCCTACTAATTAACACATCGCTGGGGGGAGAAAAGGTGGATTCATAAGGCATGGGTATTTACGCGTAAGTGAATATAACGAACCCGAATATTGGAACTCGGCACTTCGATTTTCAATTCGGAGCCGTTATCGATTGCACCATCCGCACATCTAAGGTTACAATAACTCGTATTCCAAAAAGGTCACTCATCTAGGTACTGACCAGGCACGACGTTGTTTAACTTCGGTGATCGTACGATCGTGTTTCAACGTGATATGACTGTAAAAACATCTCTATAGAGAAAACAAGGTTTAACTATAAAAATAAAACATGCTTTACTTTTTAAATTCTACTTTTGTTATTTTTTTTTATGGCAATTTCATAAAATAATTTTTTGGCAGACAATTGAGGTCGGTTAAAAATATTATTTCCTTACCGTAATTCCTCAACAGAAGAATTGTCTTTTTTACTCTGAATATTGTCTCGAGTTTACTTTTTTTTAAAATGTTTATACGGTCGGTGATACACTACTGACGAATATGAAGGAGCCTTGTTTGAGTGTGTTGGCTAGAGCACCATAACACATGCTAACTGAAAAAGAATGAGTGCCAACACGAGCAATGGAAATGGCGTGTTAATTAATGTATGTTAAATAGCGACTGGAAAACGAACAGTTGGGTGAAGATGGATCTTTTCTGAATGGTCAGAAAATAATCTTATGATTTTCTATTATTTATTTATTTGTTGTCTTGGAAATGGCAGCGCAGAGACGGCCTAAAATGAAACCACTTTGTGTCATTTAAACGGTAGTAGCTGAGATGAGCATTTGTGTTTTCCTTGAAAAGTGGGGTTTCGTACAGTCAACGATATTTAAAATTATTAACTTCTTTTGTGCCTTGTATAATTACTTGCTTCAGAATCTTAAGTTTTGTAACTTTCATCCCTGTACATAGACAAGATATTTTTGAATCATTTCACCATGAGCAACGCGATGAAGCCACTAAGGAGCAAAGAGTTTCTGAGAGTGAAAGAATCTTAGAAAAAAAACTTTATTAAGCAGAGGACAATAAAAGAACTGGGAGAAAGAAGGCAAATGATGATTGACGTTGCATTTAAATTTTGAGTAGTTGACCAGAAAGCGAGAAATTGGAAGAGAGTTCCACAAACGAGAAGTGCGATAGAAGAAACTCTTAACAGAACTTGCGGTTACATCTAGCCATTTCAACTGTAAAATGAGGAAACATTGCCACCAATCTATTACTACGCTTAAATTCAGGCAGTCTATATACCATAGAAGAAAGCTCATCCGAACAATTAGCATGAAAGCATTTATAGAAAAGTCACTGAGAAACTATGTTACAGCGGTGAAAAAGTAACTGAAGCCGAGATACTGGGTCAGGGCCAATAACATTGCAGATCCTTGGTTAGATTTTTATCAAGACTCTCTAAATACATAGCAGAAGCACCAGACCAGATGTGGCAGCAATATTCAATGTGTGGACGAATGGTAGACTTATAAATGTGTAAGATAAGATTCTGACAAGAAAAATTGTCTAGCATGACGTAGTGAACCATCTTTCTTAGCAGCAGACCTAGCAATGGATTCAGTATAATCTTTCCATTTCATGTCAACCGATAATGTTATACTGTAGGTTAGCAACAGCAATGCTGATGTAAGTCAAAAGGGGTTCTGTTAGACAATTAAAAGAGAGTAGTTTCGTTTTGGAGGCATTAAAATAAGCAAGTGATTCCTTTCCACAGTTAACAACAGATTGTCGGTATTTTTTTTTTTTTTAGATCAGCTGTCAGTTTGATCTTATTGAACCATACTGCAGATTCTTATGTTGATATTACATCGCTGAGTCCTCTCTGGTTACACAAGGTTATATCTTATGGGGTTCAAAGTAAGGATTATCTGAAACTCAAACACTAGAATCACGGACCTCGTAGCTTTCGATGCATCTTGCCATACAAAATTTTAATGTTTTCATAAAACATAGAATTATTATTTTTTTTTTTTGTTTGATGTGATTATACGTTTGTATGGGGTGTTATTCTACTTGACTTGATTAATTCGTCGTTGAGTAAATTGCTTTATTACCGACGGAGATGATCATTTATAAAACATAAGAAAATACTTGAATCTCACATATCAACTCAATTATAAACTGCGAGCAACTTGAATATTGGAGTTTCTCTAAATTCGTAATTGCTTTTATTTTGGTTGTTAACTCATATCACAGGTATTGCTGGATTTGTAATTAAATGTTGAAAAATCGCTTAAGCTCTGAATGAGGCCAGGTAGAATTATTATAGCATTTTAAAAATTGCTCCCACACAGTAACGTGTTTTGGAGGTCGAAAGCAACGATTTAGCTTCTTTATTTATTTATTTATTTTTTTTTTAAATTTAAGCTGATTTTCCAAATCGCCTCAAATGCATTAATGCAAATTACTTTATTTTTTCTTTTTAATCATTCTATTCCAAGCAAGGAAATAAGGCCACTAAGTCGCTTAAAGGGTTGAGAATATGAGGAAAAAAAAACACTATTAAGGAGAGAGAACAATAAAAGAACAGGAATTAAAGAGACAGAAGATAACGATTGACATTGCATTTAAATTTTTGAAGATCAAAGTTAAATAGAAAGCATGAAGCCAGAAGAGAGTTCCACGAGCGAGAAGTGCTAGAAAGCGAACTGTTAGCATAGAAATTACGGTTATATCGTAGCCATTTCAACTGTAAGATGATGAGATCTAACTGCTAATCTAGTACTATGCTTAAATTCATGAAGTCTAAGCACTAAAGAGGAAAACTGATCAGAACAATTACTATGAGTATATATATATAAAAGGCACGGGGGAGCTACGTTATGGCGATGGGAAAGTGACTGAAGCCGAGTTGCCAGGTCAGACCCAGTAACATTGCAGATTATTTGTATTTTATCAAGAATCTCTAAATACATAGCTATGTTTTAAAAGCCTTTATTAAAATACTCAAAAAATGTTCAATCGAAATTGGATGAAAGCTAATTTTTAATACTTTTATCTCAGATTTAGCTAAAGTTTCATGAACCAGTTCATATTTGCTAGTATAAGACAAGTATTAGTGTTGCTCTGCAGAGGTATGCAAGAATACCATGGACGGAATAGGTGAGAAACAAGGAAGTTTTAAAGAAAATGGGAACTACAAGGGCACTCATACTTAAAATCAGGAAGAAACTGAAATTTTCTGTGACACATTATGAGGAAAGAGGGTTTGGAGAATTTAACACTCACATGACATACTGAGGGAACCAAGGGTATTTGAGCGTAAGGGAATGTAACAAACTCGATTGAAATTCGAACTCGGCTCTCTGATTTCTCATTCCAAGCCGCAATCCATTAGACCAGAGGACATCATCATCATTATCATCATTATTATTATTATTATTGAAGTTTACACAATAAAACACTCAAGAGTCACTCAAGGAAGAGGCTTACTGAATGAGGTGTGTGATATGAATATATCGGGTGTAACAGCAAAATTGTCCAAATCGTGTAACAGTCTGGGATAATTGTCCATCCCACAAAATGTTTAATATCTAAAAAGAACGCTAAACTAATCGAGTTTCTTTTTTACAGGTTTTCAGATAAGACATTGAGCCATCTTGACATCATTTGTCGTACGAATCAATGAAAAACCCTTTAAGTTATTCAGCTAGAGAGAGAACAGGTTAAAATCGTTTTGTTCAGTCCCACTATGTCTTCCCAACTGAGCAATGGTGAGAGGAAAAAGATCATTAAGGCCTTAAGTAATGGTACCAAAATACATACTCTGGCTTCCATCTTCAAAGTCGATTCAAGAACCTTCAAGAAAACAGTGAACAAGTTTAAAAAAGAGGGAACAGTAAAGAGGAAAACTGGGTCACAACAATAAGAGGAATCATCATTTTATCTTAGAGCTAAATACATTCTTATTGCTCAATATAGAGTCCAAATGTGTTATAAAAACATCAGAGAATTCCAGTAAGATATCTTTAATCGTTTCTAAGATACATCGGTACAAAGCTTAATCTAACAATTGGACAATTTTGCTGTTACACGATTTGGACAATTCTGCTGTTACATTCGATATAAGGATGTGGAAAGAAATGAAAAGTATGAGGATAAGGAGGATAGATAACGATTTATCCTTGACTTGAAGCGGTTAAGATTCTAACGTTCATGGAAGTATCCACATAGGGATCACTTCCACAAATTAGCAGTTTTTCGGAAAAAGCTGAGTGGACCTTCTTCCTTACAATTGGAATACGTTAGAAATGTGGCTGATTCGATTTCGTGGACGTAACGTGGTGAGTCCTAGCAGTAAAGGGCTGAAGAGGTGGAACCAAAGATTGGAGCTCATTTGAACATCTGCCATGTGAATAGCGATAGAGTAGCGATAGGCTTGTAACACTGCGTCTGCGCAGAAAAAAGGCTGCAAAGTGGAAATTATGTCGTCATCAACAAGACTGCGTAACCGACGTTGAATGCTATCAAGGTTGGAAAGTGAGGATTTGAGAAGCTCCAGCTCAGATATGGCAGCAATACGCTATATAAAAATGCACACTATACATAGTGACGCAAAATATACACATTACTCGGCATTTTGCCGATGCACGCAGCCAACACACATGCACACGTCAAGGCAAAGACTTGCATAAAAGAGAAAACTAATCTGTAATCGTAAGGCTAACAAAACGGTAAGGTCGGCCTTTGCAAAGAACGGTTTGTTTAAACGTTTCCATGCACAAACAGACACACAAACAGAAACAGATGTAAAATACTTTGTGCTTGGCTGAAGTTTGTCATTCTTCCTTTCTGATGAGATTTATGGCTGCGCATGCGTAGTCGTATGCGGGAAAATTAACGAGTGCATAAAAATGCCGAGATACATATTAATTTCAGGGCAAATGTTTGTATTTATAAAACATTTTCATACGATTATATGAGAAAAATCAACGACAATTGGGGAAAAAAAGCTTTTCGTGAAAGGCGTGTCGTCCTTTAGGACTTCATCTAATAAAATTGATGTTTACGTTGATTTTATTACACATGTGCACAAAGGAGAGGGGACGCTGAGATTTTAAACATTTTTACGATTATATATATACTCTGCGTGCCAAATTATTATTGAGATAACTTTTTTTTCTAATATTTCAAAAATCGTCCAATCAATTCACACAAAATTTTCACACAATGTTGGCAACACTGACCTGCACAATCCCTGAAAAAAACGGGGAAAGCACATTCCCTATTAATTTGTTTAAAACTGTGCCCTTGTTTGTAACTGTTATTATTTGTTTGATTATCTTATTTATTAGCTTCTTTTGATCATAAACATTCACGTGCAACATTAATAAACGTTTTGTTTGCTCATTTCTGAGAATTTTACTAAACCTTTCTAATAATTTGGCACGCTCAAATCACCGTGCTGATAACAAATATGGCGCCAGTTTGTTTACATTGCGCAGATCAGTACGAACATTTCAGGATTTCAGGGATTGCGCAGGTCAGTGTTGCCAACCTTGTGTGAAAATCTTATGTGAATTGATTGGACGGTTTTTGAAATATTAGAAAAAAAGTTATCTCCATAATAATTTGGCACGCAGTGTATATACTTCTTTATATATATATATATATATATATATATATATATATATATATATATATATATATAGATTAATATATATACATATATATATGTGTGTGTGTGTGCGTGCGTGTGAAAGTGTGTGTATATAAATATAAATATATATATATATAATTATTTATATCTTATATGCGCGGTACTTATTAGAAAGCGCTCAACATCAGAGATAGAGCTAATATCAATATCTCTCTCTCTCTCTCTCTCTCTATATATATATATATATATATATATATATATATATATATATATATATATATATATATATATATATAAATATTTTAATTTCAATAAAGGTGCAATTAATTTACAAATTCATGAATTATTCATACAAAAAACAAATACAAAGGTTAATGATTTAAATGGCGAGAAATCCATCTTCGCGAACAATTCAAATAATATACAAAAACCCCGAACCTGTTTAT
Source organism: Acanthosepion lycidas (assembly GCA_963932145.1). Classification (NCBI taxonomy): domain Eukaryota; kingdom Metazoa; phylum Mollusca; class Cephalopoda; order Sepiida; family Sepiidae; genus Acanthosepion; species Acanthosepion lycidas. The sequence continues at coordinate 33,111,547 of OZ010596.1, forward strand.
GAATGAAAAGATCCTGTTTTATAAATTTCAGTTGCATAAGGTCTTATTATTTTTACAAGCTTTCGTCTGTTCCTACAGACATCCTCAGGTATGAAATAGATTTTATTCTTGTTTTTACTCTCAGTAATAAGTGGACAACGAAAATAGAGTTGTAATCCGAAAAATGCTATGAGAAATGTGTTAATGTTTTGGAACGTGCAGTCGCAACGCTGAGTTTGAATTTAAATTTTAAGGTCCTGCTTTTATGTACAAACATAGTGATTTTTACATAAACGCAGAACCTTAAAATTTAAATATATATATAAAGAAGTTAATGGCCACAGTTGAATTAGTCCAGGGAACAGTAGTATTAAAAACATGCTCAATACACATATAAAAAGATAAAAATTCAACATGTACAATTTTTAAGTATAGAAAATAAGGAAATCAATCGATTCCGCTACCCTGGTTTCAACCTTTCGGTATCTTCAGAAGATTTTGGTCAATTGATTTTCTAAAGTTTTATTTTTGATATCCAGACCCCCCCACCCAAAAAAAAAAAAGAAAAAAAAAACAGAGATTGGAAATTATGACCAGTTTTATACATAAAAAAAAGTTCATTTTCAGTTCATTTGAAGAGGGATAAAAAAAGAACGTATGAATATTTCATTTAATCCCCCACCGATATATTTCCAATACAATTGATTTTCCTCTCCTCCTCCTCCTCGTCCTCCTCCTCGTCCTCCTCCTCGTCCTCCTCCTCTTCACCTTCTACCACACCTCACGTCGTGCATTTATTCATTCATGTTTTTTTTTTAATTTAGTGTTCATAAATTTTTATTTAAAAAATAAAGTGCTAGAAAATCTATTGACCGACCGAAATCTCCTGAAGATACCGAAAGGTTGAAACCAAGGTAGCGGAATCAGCTGATTTCCTAATTGTATATATATATATATATATATATATATGTGTGTGTGTGTGTGTGTGTGTGTGTGTGTGTGTGTGTGTGTGCTATTAATGTGACGCACATGTATGCACATATTAATATACCTATGTTATAAAACGATCACCGAAGTTAAGTAACGTCGAGCCTGGTCAATACCTACATGGGTAACGGCTTGGGAATATCAGGTGCTGTAAGCTTGGATGTGCCGGTGGTGTCATGGATAACAGCTCGGAAATGTTAATCAGGGAGCTGAGTTCCATTTCCGATTGGGTTCGTTATATTCAATTATCCGCAAAAAAACTTGGAAGAGGTATGAATTCACCTCTTCTCCCCTAGAAAATGAAAGAGAAAACAATAAAATAAAATGGCATATAGCAATAGATTGAAAAGCATTTAATAAAAATAGACATAATGAAAAACACACCGCCAGTATACTTAATAAAAAGAATGAATAATGTATGGGCTAATTAGTAAGGTATCACTAAATCTTTATTATCTCGCAAAAATAATCTTATAATCTAAAAATATTTGTGGCTTTAAATAACCTGCAAATGGTTGATAAGCCGTAAAAACGAATAAATGAACCGTGTTATAAAAATGTCATCAATAAATAATACTATACCTTACCTTCTTCTTCTCACCCAACTCCAGGTAGGTCTTGCGATCTGTCAGCCCAGATTCACCTATACCTTTTTAATGTCTTCTATTAGCATAAATAGCGAGATTGCTACGATTACTAAGACTGCTGCGAAGCTTACTGCACCTGGTGTTTGTCAGTGGTCGCCCCTCTGAATACTGAACAGGCTAAACGTTGCTTAACTTCAGCGATCAAATATGAACCGATTTTTCAACGTAACATGGCCGTAAGCAATAATAATAATAAGCAATAATATGTAATTATTATAATTGACGCATATATATGTTTGTGTGTATCATCTAAAATCTGTTATAATTATCGGATAAGTGTGTTCAATATCGAATATATAGCGTTTGCAGATATAAACAATATGAACGAAAATTAATACTGTATGGTGATTGACATTTTCATGCTATAAACGGTTATGAGGCTATTTGTGTTGATTTCTATGCGTACACTGTTAACACACACATAGTACAGCCATTAGTAGTTAAGCCCACCCACAGGGATTTTTTTTCTTTGCTTATTTTCTTTTTTCCCTGTGAGGGTGTGGTTATTCACGGGTTTTTAAAAATACTATATATATTTTTTTCCCGTGATGCTTTAAGCTATGTGATTTATGCTTATGGGTTATATGAAGCTGATTCCCACCTTTCTTTCATTTGCGTTTAAGTCGTCTGAAGTTCGCGTGAGCGGGAAACTCGAGTTATGACTAGGTCCATGCTTTCATAGGAATTAACGTTGTCGAGGGGTTTTGCTCTGTCTAGGTAATCTAGGCGTTGAGCACTTTACTTAGTAGGTAGGTGTAATCGTTAAAAACATTGTCTTGCTAGATCAATTACGACTGAGTAATGAGTTCGATCCTCACTGGGTGCCCCAACACTTTCGGCCTTATGCCACATCTAAGCCGGGATTAGAAAATCACTATATATATTAATACAACATATTTTATCACTTTAAAGGTTATTCTAGTGGATACTCATATTTATAAACAGTATATTTATTTATTTTTGTCTACCGGCCTGAATATTCGAGAAATTTTATTGAAATGTCGGAGGCCGTATGCTTTCTTTAATAAGATTTCTCGAATATTCAAGTCGATTGATGAAAATAAATAAATATATTGTTTAATTTAATAATTAAACAAAGTGTCTACTCAAATATGAGTATCCACTAAAAATAAAGTTTTAAGTGATATATATATATATATATATATATATATATATATATATATTTTCCAAAAAAAAATATATATATATGATTCCAAAATATATATATATATGATTTCAAAAAAAAAATTTCGCTTGAAGATGGAACAGTGCTTGGTACTTTAATACAATTTAATTCTAATAATTATATTGGAGTTTTCGGCTCTTGTTTTGAAACATGAAAACTCTTATGTAGCGACGGAATCATATTTTTAAATAAATAATTATATTTAGGCTCTACTTTTGTATCGAGCACTATTTTTTAAAAATAATAACAAAAATACTAAAGAACTTTGAATTATTTACCTAACGAGTTCTTTCCTATTTTCTATATATTTCCACGCACGCGCGCACACACACACACATAATATATATATATATATATATATATATATATATATATATATATATACATAATTAATTTTTTTGTTGGAGAAGGTTTCTCAATATATATAGAGGAGGCACAGTGGACTAATGTATAGTGGATCGAATTGAGGAATCGGAGAGCTGAGTTCGAATTCCATTCGAATCCGTTACATTCCATTGGGAAAAATATGAATCCTCTTCTTCTCCCCCAATTATGGTAAATAGCAGAACAGATTGGGTTCTTGGATGACAACTGGTCTATGAGAACGACAACTCTGAATTCACAACCTGAGGAGAGTCGGTTAGGGACGTTAGTGGCACTTCAAAAGATGTGGTCGGTTCGGCACAAAACCTTTACCATTATAATCAAATCATATGTGCAGGTGTTTGGCTGTCGGTTCCTAAGAAATGATCCGCTTGAATCTCATACGTCGAATGCGATGGAAGAGTTAACCATATATATATATATATATATTGTGAATTCTGCCTTCGTATTGGACCTATGAAGATCAAGCGGATCAGTTCCTAGGAACTGACATATTTTTTGTAGATTGTTTGTTTTGTTTTCTTTTACGGCATATCAACCCCAATATCGGCATATCAACCCCAATGTCAGCATATCAACCCCAATTTAATGCCGACAAAATTTTTATTGCTGGTAATATTTTTTCCTCAAAAATGTATAGCTGGTAATAGTTTTTTTCTTCAAAAATTTATTGCTGGAAATAGTTTTTTTACAAAGTATTTCTGGTATTAAAACCTGTTTTTACACTTTCATAGTGTTTTTACCCCAGTTTCGGGGTTAACTATTTGCCCATTTGCTACTACCCCGGGTCAGGGTGGACCTGGGAACACCAGCAATGAAGAGGTGGTTCCACGCTCCTCAAAACCCACTGATCAGAGGCCTTGCTGCTGGATGTGGTTTATCGTCTTATCCAGGACGCGGATGTAGTTTATCGTCATACCCAGGACGGATATTTAGTAGAAGAATGCTCAATATATATATATATATATATATATATATATATATATATATATATATATATATGAGTGTGTGTGTCTGTGAGGGTATCATATATATATTGTGCATCATGCGTAGAGGATAATATAAATATGGTTCATATGAAAGTTTCTATGTTGATATCTACACATCGTTTCAAACTATTGTCCATAATATTCATATATTAATGCATCCGATGTCTTTAAATGCAGATGACTAGATAAATATGCATTCATATATGTATCCACTTACACGCATGAAAACCTGCAAATGAATCTGATGCCCCCTAACTTACATCCTTGCTCTGTGAGTTGCATTTCCGACACCGGTAATAATAATAGATTATATCAGTTTTACAACGTATGCGCGCATGCGCACTGGCTAAATAAATAAAAAAAATTAAAAAAGAGTGAGAGAGAAAATAAGAAAAAGAGAGAAAGTCGGGTTAGTTTCATTCTTGGGGCAAAATGTATTTTTATATACGTGCATAATCCGTATGCACTTTTTTGTACACGTGTGTGTATGACTTCAAGACAAGTGAATACGCTGTTTGGTTATCTGGTCAGGTTTTGGGAAATGGGTCGAGCTAAGAACATTTCAGCACTCCTTCATATCGCACGAATTCCCGCCCAAACGTTACACATGAAACACCCGCCAATAAGCACACGCGCGCACATACACGCATACACGCGCACGCAAATGCACACACACACACAGACAAAACATGTCTTTCTAACTAACTAATAATACAAAATAAATCCAAATAAAAATCCTATTATAGTTGTGTTTGTCCCACTCTTCGTTTGTTCGCACAACCATTACGCCTTGCCAATACCTCATAAATAATGGACTATTCCGTTTTGATCACGTGGTAAGAAGGGAAAAGACACTGCTTGGTTTCAGTGTGAAAATGAAATAAATAAATAAAGAAAGAAAGGAATATAGAAGCGTTTAACGGCAGTATCTGTCTATATTTCTGAGATGAAGTATTATGTACACTATTTACATTATTCGGACTATTGTCCTCATCTTTGTTGCTATATTTATCACAACGTTTCGGCCGTTGTACGCACCCGCCTCCTTCAGGTGGTTGGAATGTCGAAGTGAACCCTTTATTTCGCTCGCTGGGATAGACTGTTCTTGTTCCACATGCCATCTCTAATGGATGTCAGTTATCTCCTGTTAAATCACCGCTCCAAGTTCTCCACCGCCTTAACCAGGTATTGAACTCACAACTCTTTGGGTCCTGTCACTGGCTCTAACCAACGCCTTTATCCACTGTGCCATGTGTCCTAGAACAGTCTATCCCAGTGAGTGAAATAAAGGGTTCAGTTCGACATTCCAACCACCTGTAAAAGGCCGGAACGTTGTAATAAATATGGCAACAAAAATGAGGACAATAATCCGAATAATGTAAATAGTGTTTAACGGCAGTTTCAGTAAAATGGAATATGTCAAATCTTTTCATTTGTACTCCTTACTTAAAATAACGACCAGCATTCATAGTTATGCTTTTTATTTTAATATTTTGTTAAATTTGTTATGGTTAAATATTTAACGACGTGGTAGGGGAATTCTACGGTCATTTTATCGTTGTCTACAACGATAAAATGACCGTAGTCGTGATGAGTTTATTCAATCATTAAAATGACCGTAGTCGTGATGAGTTTATTCAATCATTAAAATGACCGTAGTCGTGATGAGTTTATTCAATCATTAACTTAAGTTACAATTTTTTTTAGAAAATTAAAATAGGAAAACCGTGAAATTTTCACGGGTCTTTCTAATTGTTATAATTTTTGTTAAGTTCTAAATAGATAACTAGAGAAACAATTCAATAGATTTATCGGACCCTCTGACGGATTTAGTAAGGGCCCCATGACTAGAGAAAATGTCTTTCCGAAAGTAAAGTATTAAGACATAGAAAAACGCCGTTAGAGACAAAGAAAACAGCGATGAACTGCTATACAATATCCAATCTCTTATGTAGCAGTGAATCCGGGACAATCTTCCCACATATGAAAAACAGACTTAAAGCGACAGAGATCTAGTTCTACCTACAAATGCTACGAGTAGAACATGTGAGCAACGTCATAAAGAAAAACAATAACGATAAGTATCCGTCTATATTTCTGAGATGAGGTATAATGTACATTATTTACATTATTCGGACTATTGTTTTCATCTTTGTCGCCATATTTATCATCAATGGATAAAGGCGTTGGATAGATCCAGTGACAGGACCCAAAGAGTGTGAGTTCAATACCCGGTTAAGGCAGTGGAGAACTTTCAGAGGGAAATTAACAGGAGATAACTGACATCCATTAAACATGGCAAGTAGAACTTGAACAGTCTACCCCAGAGAGCGAAATAAAGGGTTCAGTTCGACATTCCAACCATCTGAAGAAGGCCGGAGCGTACAACGGCCGAAACGTTGTGATAAATATGGCGACAAAGATGAGGACAATAGTCCGAATAATGTAAATAAAGTAACGATAAAGAAACTGAGTTTTGCAATGAGAAAGAAACGGTTTAAATCTATCGGAGATGTAATGAGGAAAGAAGGTCAAGAGAATTTAACACTCACAGGACAAAATGAAGTCCGGAAAATCTTGGGGAAACAGCTAATAACCGACTTTATGCAAACGGATAATGGAACAAGGACAAGTAGCTATGGTATATGGTTAAAATTTATTTATTATATTATTATCTCGATGTCAAGGACAAAGTTAGAGGATGCAGAAATGGCTTGTAACTATCAATACCACAAAAATCAACCTAGCAAATTGTCATCATTTCAGAAATGACTCTGAATTCTCACCAGTGCACTCTCAAAGAGGCTTCTTGCTTTGAGCGTCTGTTGTGATTCAAGTTCAACCCGGGCCTCAGGTGGAACCCATCTATACGATCCGCCGCTAAAGACGCCGAGAAAAATAGTCGACAACATCTACCACTCCAGATAGTGTCTGATTCCACTGGCAATTCTCGATCTTCACAAGAGTCAGATCAGACAGACACTGAGGTAGAACTGCCCAATTCTCTCTTTCCAGCCTCGATAGATTTCGAAAGCGTTTACGCGGTCTTGTAGGCGATGAATTATTTCCCACCCTACAACCACTTTTCCCACATGCATAGTAGCACAAGCCTATCGCTACTATACCGCTATTTCTATGTTCTGATGAGCTATATTCCATAGATCCACCAGCTCAGGCCTTTTCATCAAAAACCGGCCGTGCCATTCACACAGAGGCGAAACATTCATTCCTTTCGTATTCTATTGATAAGGAGGAAGTGCCATTCACACAGCTTTTTCCATCCGAGAGGATGCTTTTCCGACCATTACAAATCTAGAGTCAATCGGTATTTGCCTTTATAATCTACAATTTTGACATCGATAAAACAATCCCATTGACTTCAGTGACTCTCTACCTTGAGTGGTTTTTGGGCCATGTATTGGGTAAGCAATAGCGTAAAATGTTTTGTGCGCATATATGATAGCTGAATATGCGAAATATATGTACGGCTTCGTATGTGTAAGTGGTTGTATACGCTGATGCAACAATGCATCCACCACTTCTTGGATTTGTGAGGCGGTGCACATAAGCGATTGTACATGCTTATGGTAATTATAACGGTAATGTAATAGTAACTGTTTCCTTATAAGGAAATATTTAGAATTCATTGACCGAGCAACCAGTACTATTGTCGGCTGAAATTTATAAAATCTTTATCTTAAAAAATGTTTCCAGGAAAAATAGGTTTCTCAAATCCAGTAGCTGTTATCGCACTTTTCAGTATTGATGGGGATTTCCTTCCTTGCCTTTTGTTTGAAATAGTGTGAAATATCAACATCTTGATTATGTCATTATTTTCTCTTCAAGTTACATGTGCTGACCATTTTATTTTGTGGCTGTTGTTAAAAGTTCTCAAGGGATGAGGTTTGTGTTATTTGGTACATTTCTTTGTTTTTCCGTACCGTCAGTTCACAAGGTTCGAAGAGGTCCTCGTTTCATTCGTTCAAATCCATTTTTAACCATTGATCCGAGAAAGCGGTTGTATACAGCTGACAGTTTAAATATTTCTGAACAGGTTTGGCGCCATGCATGTTGTCTACATGAAAGTCTTGGTCTGATGAGGCTATTTAAGATTATGTCTCTAGTTTTTAGGTTAATATTTTGGTTTAGTAGCAATTTGCGGTATTGGGCGAAGCTACGACTAGCACAGCCTATTCTATGTTCAATTTCCTTAACGCCTATAATACATTTGTTATAATTCAGCTATAGATCGATGGTTGTTTTGTCTAGCGCATATCAACCTCTTTGTGTTATTTAATGTCGAAATGTAAATATTTTGTGTGCAATTTTATTTTTTATTTTGGAAATAATAATGGTTTTACTGATCAAAGTCTTACTAATTAACCCATAACTGGGGAGAAGAGGTTGATTCATACCTTTTCCAATGGTATTTGCGCGTATGTGAATATAACGATCCCAACTGGAATTGGAACTCGGCTCTCCGATTAACATTTCCGAGCCATTATACATTATACCACTCACATATGCACGCCTACAGCACCTCGTATTGCCATGCGGTCATCTATCTAGGTACTGACCAAGCTCGATGTTACGTAACTTCAATGATCGTACGGGAACCGGTGTTTCAAAGTGATATGGTCGTAAGCCTCATACATCGAGGTATTTGAAATGCTTAGTATATAGTAAATGCATATCCTGACTTTTTATAATGTATTCAGTGTATATGCCATCACTGATTTCTTCCTAATTCTAGATCATAGTTTATTACCCTCAACTTAATACCTATGTCATCAGCATAATCCTTCTCTCATCATCAGTACACTTGCCTCGGGAGGGAAAGCAGGCTTAGTGATTCTACTAATGTAGATTCAATTGTTATGTGATATGGTATACTTAAATGACCAATGCCCATCTCTTAATATCGGTGCTTGTATATGCAAAGGACAGGAGAAGATTAAATAGAGTTGGGGTCATGTTTCCTCCTTGGTTAGTGCATGCAGAGCACTATTATGTATGGGAGGGGAGAAATGTATACAATGATGTGCTGAAAAGTTCGCTACCAAACCAATTTCCCAAAATCTGACGAAACATCAGACTGTTCTTTCTCTTCTTTTCTCTCTCATTTTTTTTTAGTCTCTTCTTGGTTGTGCCAAGAACTTTTCAGCACCACCTATATATGTGACTATCCACGTGTCTATATGCATAAAGTTTTACGTCTGCATACAGTTTTTCATCAGAGGAACTGACGACGAGACAAAAACCAGAGCAGCCTATATTGTTACCTCAACGCGCAAAACACGATGAAATGAATACATTCTTACCATTATTACGACCCAAGTAGCACCGCAGAACTTGATGGATTTCGTTTGCGTGCAAGGCAGCTTCCCATCCTGGCGTCGCAGATTACACAATATCCACTCAAAAGAATCGTAAAGTCAGATTAGTATAAAAGACATAACTATAAAATAAGAAACCATTTCTAAACAAGAAATACTCCTTAATGTGCATTTAGTACGAAAGATTATTATTATTATTGCTATTAGCATAATACCCGTCAAAAATTATCAACATCTGGATCAGTACATTTACCTCAGATCAGTTTATCTATGTGTTCTTTCTCGGATAAAACTGTTTCTCCCGGGTCCTCTGCTTAGGATCAGTGAAATATCAGGGCTCCTTTACCTGACCTTCGAACTGGCATCAAAGTGAAGTATCTTTTCTCGCCTCCTCTTAAAACTTTGAGGAATTCGTCCTGGGTATGATGATAAACTACATCCGGCAGCAAGGCTTTTGATCCGGAGATTAGAGGTTTTGAAGAGCGTGGAAACAATTGCTGTTATTCCCAGGTCTACGCTGACACGGGGTGGTAGCACCTGTTTGGGTCCCAGCTATGGACAAACACTATGAAAGTATAAAAATACATTTTCATTATGAAAATACCAGTAATAAATATTTGAAAAAAAATTACCGGCAATACATTTTGAAAAAAAAATTACCAGTAATAAATTTTGTAAAGAAAATTACTAATGCTCCCAAGAAAATTAAATTTCGTCATTAAATGACCCATAAGGTGTCGATATGCCGCTAAATAAACAAGCGCAACAAACTATGAGGAATGCCTACTGCCAGGGATTAAAACTTCGGCAGTGCATCCTTCATTGCATTAAAGAGTGAGGGTTGATGGATACCAACGCCAACGTGACATTAGACGCCGGGTGTTGTCAATCAGTTTTTGTCCTTGGCCTATATGTACGTGTATGGGCGGCCCACTATAGACACAGCGATACAACAAACTCTGTCGAAAGGAGAAAATTAAACAATTATAATGCTTGCAATGTCGCATTGTCAGACTAGTTCGTTAACCATACCGAGGCGCTCGATTGTAATTTTGGATCTGGTAGCGCTGCAAGTAGGCAGGATGTGCAGACAGCGCAACCGTTCATTTTTATGCGCATTGTCCTTTAATGACGTAGACAATCATGGCTCATCACAACTCCCTGTTCTTTGTGGTCCTAAGCAACGTTTGAGTCTTTACCGTTTTTCCTGGTCCCTGTTTTGTTGTCTATTCACATAAACACATTGAGTTGTTTGCTTTTTCTCTTTACTAGTTCTTCACCCAGTGAGTTTTGTGTGTATTAAATTTTACAAGCCGTCCTTCATCATCACACGTTCTATGGATTTCATTTTATCCTTTTCTGATTTCAAGTACGAACGTCTTTCTAGTTGCCAATGTGCTTAAAACTTCCTCGTTGTTCCCATGTTCAGTCCATGGTATTCTCAGCAACCTTCTTTTTTTTTTTTTTTTTTTTTTTACGGCATATCAACCTCAATGGGTTATTTACAAGATTTTCATTGCTGGTAACATTTCTATTTTTCTCAAAAAATGTATTGCTTGTATTAGGTTGGTGCAAAAATAATGTCGTTTTTCTTTTGAAGTTGAACGACATTATTTTTGCACCAACCTAATAATATTTTTTCTTTTTCTTTTTTTTTTTTTTTTTTTTGGTTTCAAAAATTTATTGCTAGTAATAATGTATTCCTGGTAATAATTTCTTCCAAAAAATGTATTGCTGGTATTTAAACCAATTTTTACACTTTCATAGTGTTTTAACCCGAGTTTGGGGGTTAATTATTTGCCCATAGCTGGGACCCTAACAGGGTCAGGGCAGACCTGGGATCGCCAGCAATTAACAGGTGGTTCCACGCTCCTCAAAACCTCCTGATCAGAGGTCTTGCTGCTGGACATAGTTTATCGTCCGTCCATCCATCTGTAAAATGAAAACCTCAAAAACTGTATCCTTCTAAATGTAATTATTAGTGTCTTTCGAGTTGCCATTTTCTTTCATTGACTTTCATCTCTTGCTTTGAATTTCTTCTTCATCTGTAACCGACCAAAACTGACCAGCAGTCACTGCCATAGAGACGTCATGAAAAGAAACGTTAAAACCGAAATCAGTCGGTGCACATTTTAAGTGGCTTATATTTTTTTTAAGTGTTCCCAATACATAAGCCGCTGAGAAGCACGCGTATTCGCAGTGTTCCTTCTCGATTTCCACACAAGCCAATGAATAAATAAACGAATTCACTCGATTTCTCCGCAAAACTATTTTTCGCGAGTTATATGAGACTGATTCAATTTCAATATTCTGTCACCTTTGACAATGACGAAGCGAAAATCAAACAGTGTCTTCTTAAGGAAATTTAGAAATATTTATTCAACCAAATAAAAGGAAAAATAATTCCTAAAAACATACGAGCAAAAATATTCAAACCAATTACATTTCTACTTCGGTGGAGGCAGGGCAGAGTAATGGATAGCGGCTCGGGTTGAGAAATCAGAGATCCGTGTTCGAATTCCAGTCGAATCCATTGCATTTACTTACGTGCTAATACTCTTGGAAAAGGTATAAATCCTCTTCTACTCACCCCCCTATACTTTGTTTTTACAGGCAAAAATTAGTTTTTAGCATAGACGAAAGGACATGCTTGGCAGAGAAAACAACACACACTAAAAACTAATTTTTGCCTGTTTATGGCAGTGATAAAATTTTGTACCACTAAACATATCTTTAAATATATATATATATATTACAAACTTAGAATTTTTAGATCATATATTTGACGATATTATGGATTGAGGGTATGGTCCCTGGAAAAAGAAGTAGAGGAAAGTCTAAACAATGGTGATGGGATAACGTAATTCCTTGGTCATCAATAAATAACAGGAAGGTTAGTGTTAAGATATGATAAATGGCCGGATATAAGTCAAGTTAGTTTGCAAACTGCAAACAGCTATTAATAATGAATATTAATCGAAGGGATTAGTGGACTATGGCATTTTCACTGCATATTCCTCTGAGTAAATTATATTAATCTTTTATTAAAACATTTTCCAGATCAAAATTATTATCAAGAAGTTTGCGGTGGCCTACAAGCGTATTGAATGTATTGTTAACTTTAACCTCCTTTGATGTTCATTTGATTTGATTTGATTTGTCCTTTGATTTTCTTTTAATTTCAGGATGATTCGCTGATGTATTTTGGTGATTATTGTTTATAATCTATTCGGTAGACTTTTACTTCTAATGTAAATTTTGCACGTATGAAATTCACTATTGATAAGAAGTTGATAAATTACGATCGAAGTTTTTGAAAACGTTTCTTGGAGTTTTTTTCTGTTATGTTTATTCAAGATAGTAGCGGACAGTTATACAATATCAACTCTTTGGTGATCAGAAAACTATACTTATAGTGAGTACGATCCTCACTAAGTGCTCTATACGTGTTCGTTATGATTAATATGATGGTCGTTCCGAAAGTAATGTTTCCTATTAAATTATATTGGTTCATAACGTCATAGGCAGATGTTGGTCACATAACAATAGAGACTGGGCCTTTCTGCGAAGAACATTTTTGTTTCGCCTTTTTACATATAATCTAGAATAATGATGTCTGACATGAAAGTGCGTATAATGCAAAGGTGCATCATTGAAGTCCTCCAATCGAAAAAAAAAGAAGAAATTGCGTCCATTGACAGTCAGTCATCGACGCTTGTTGAACGTTTACGGAAACAGTGAACATGAGCACAGGTGGTGGAACTACAGTCTTGTGTAGGAAAATGTTTGCCGCTTCCGCAGGTTTACGAGCGCAACAGGCTGGGGGATCCTCTTGTTTGTCGTTGCAAAAAAAAAAAAAAAAAGAAAAAAAAAGAGCCAACAATTGTGACTACGTGGTAAAATCTGCTGTTCATTGTGTTCTCTTTATCTGTTGTCGCTTCTGAGGAAATAAACAGGAGGCATTACTTTTAGAGCGCTCTGCGATATTTAGTAAAGGAAAAAAACAAAAAAATGTGATGATACAAATGTTCTTCACCAACTCAGTAATCGCAAAGATTGTTTATTCGCAAATGATTTGGACACACAGTCCTCACTAAACTATCCGAAAATTCACTACAGATACTCTAGGGCCATTCCATCTCAAATCAACCTACGGTTTCATATGACCCTCTCAGAAAAAAATCTAAGAAAATACACAGGTGTTTCTTGATCAGATTTATTGAGAAATCCCAAATATTTGATTTATATCGTTAATATTTGTCTATATTTCTGAGATGAGGTATTATGTACACTATTTACATTATTCGGACTATTGTCCTCATCTTTGTCGCCATATTTATTGCAAATAACGTCTTTATCGACATGGCACAGTGGATTAGTTAGATCCAGTGACAGGACCCAAAGAGTGTGAGTTCAATACCCGTTTAAGGCAGTGGAGAACTTGGAAAGGGGAATTAACAGGAGATAACTGACAACTGACAACAGACATCCATTAAACATGGCAAGTGGAACTAGAACAGTCTACCCCAATGAGCGAAATAAAGGGTTCAGTTCGACATTTCAACCACCTGAAGAAGGCGGTAGCGTAAAGCGGCCGAAACGTTTGATAAATATGGCGACAAAGATGAGGACAATAGTCCGAATAATGTAAATAGTATATCTTTAATAGTATTAAAATCGGAGCATCTTGAAATTTCACTGCATTTTTTTTTGTTTTGCTTGTGGTGAAATGATCAAAAAATAGATTATTATTTTAAATTGAAATACATTTAAGTCAAAGAGGGAAAATGTAATTTGTTTATGTTAACGAGCTTTATTGATACTCAAAAATATACACAAATCATTGAGGTAAAAATCACATGAAGAATAATTTTAAAGGAAATATACATAAATATCCAGGTTTTGTTGTAATAGTCAATGCTTTCAGTGATAAGTCAGTATTTTTACTACCCATGCCGTTAACTTCAGTCTAGGAAGCCCTCCTCCCAGCAATGCCGTCTCATAACCGCACTGGCTTTATATCTGGCGATGGAGCCCAGTCAACTCCATTGTTCTAGTTGGCTGTTGACCCTACAAGAAGGTTCATCCGCTTTTCTGTAGGTCCTTTTTAATCCTGTTGGGTGACTAGCCACTCTTTTCATCAAAAAGGCCTGGTAGGGGAACCGATTTAATCGCCGATGATCCGGCTGCCTGGCATGTCGTACTGGGTTACATGATAACAGTAGCACCCGTAGCATGACTTGGAATGGCAAAACATCTGTGGTACATTTCATTCACACCCGGTATTTAAAATCCTTAATTCCTTCAATAGCACATCTTCAGAATCGTCGTCACCGAATTCTCTGACGTCTGAAAAAATAGTAATACTTTAATAGTTGTTCCGGCAGCTTCAACAGGCAATGATGGAAAACGCACTTCTATGTGCCGTGTCCCTTCAGGACGTAGTTGATTATGGATCTCCAAAATTTCCTGTCCTTTGTAGCTCTTAATAATTTTGTATTTTTGTTAGCTCGCCTAAACTTTGTTCCGCCATTCATTTACGGAAACTGAGTGAGTTATGCGTTGTTTTCCTCTGTCCCTCTTACCTTCAATCTATCTTATGAGTATCAGATTTTCCAAGCACTTCTTCTTCATTATGGGCCCTAGAAATTTCAACTGTCTCTTCCTGATGTTAAGTATGTTTCCTTTTAGTTTCCAAAATTTCGTCGTTGGTCACATGTTCGGTTTATGATATCCTCAGCATCCCCCTGTAGAACCACATTTCTGCTGCCTCAAGTCTTCTCTTCATCTGTAAGGAGATTATCCAGCATTCACTTCTATACTGGAGAACTGGTATTACGTAATAATTCAATACTCTTTTATTCCTTTCTAGCGAATTTTTTCTATTCACGTACGGGAAAAAAAAAAGTTCTGCCGGTTGGAATAAGAACGGAAGGTTAGCGAAGGACGATTGCACTTACATCGTGCCAAGGACAGTTACTTCTGAAATTGGAATAAGTAAAAGAATGCTGATAACTTTTGCCTCCAGCAGTTGAGATATTTCATAATGAAAATTTATTTCATTAAATTATGAAATCGCTGAGTATAGCAAAGTGTTTCCTGCTCTCGTAGACACAGTTCAGCTTAGTATAACTGTAAAAACACCCACACTTACACATTAAACTTCCCGTCCATACATTCCAAATATATATATATATATATATATATATATATAATCTATTTTAGAGTCGTTGAAAAGTTGAAACAGTACTTGCTGACAAATGGATTAAAGAAATAAGGAGTTATAATATGGAGGTTAAAAAGGACTTGATTATTTCCGTTTTTAATCTGACAACGAAATTGTTTTATGCAAATTCAGCATTGTAAACGATTGGCATATGTCTGAAAAATAAGCAAAGCTACGAAGATAAGATATACTTGCTCCTCCTTCTCACTTTCCACGCACGCATGCGCATAAGAATTTTTATTTTCTGATGTTGTAATACCTAGCGAAATAGGGACTACTGTCTAACTTGATAGCTTAGATGTAAAACATTTTTAGGGGCACCCATTGAGGATCGAACTCATTTATTAAACATAATTGATGTAGAGAGACAAGCTTGATAGATGAACCGATTCATCAGCCTTTTCAGAGTCTTGATTTTTTTGTATCAGCACCTCATGTACATGCATAAACACACGCACACACACACAGATAGATAGATAGATAGATAGATAGATAGACTGTCACTTCTTGTCAAGAAAAGACCATCTCTTCAATTTTGAACTGAGCAGAAGTTTTCACTCCTTTCTGGGTTTTTTTTAGCAAAAGTAGGGTTTATCCCTTGTTTCCTATCTAGGATTGGCTTTCCGGTTTCTTCTAAAAAGTCTTCACATTTTCTTTCACTCACAGTAGTCCTTTGCATCTTAGTAGCATTATCGCCTTGTTTGGCGTGAATTGATTGCTTAAAAAAGTGAGCACGTAAGTGATTCAAAGAACCCGCTTCTCTTATGCAGGTTTTCCTACATCTGTCAGATGATCTTCGATTTAATCTTGTTCCTCTGCACTCTCATGTGATTCAAGGCCTGCTGATGACTCCATACTTTGTCACAAATCAGTTATAAATCTCCTGGAAGTCATTGTGCATGGCTGTCAACAAAGAGCGCATGAGATCTCTTACAGCCATGAGATCCTAGATGACTAGCAAGTCCCACTTTGGATAAGACCCTACCACAAATGTTATGTGTACGCTGAGGTTTAGGATTATCTGGGACTGAGATCATACATATATCTATATATATATATGTGTGTGTGTGTGTCTGTCTGTCTGTCTATCTGTCTGTGTGTGTGTGTGTGTGTGCGTACGTGCGAGCGAGCGTACATAGTCACAAGGAAATATAGAATTTACTTGGAAAGCGAGTATACCTATTAGAAATCTTAAACAAAGATACTAACGTGCGTTGAAATGTTCCCGGCTAAAGCCAGACGGATGATCGAAAATCATGAAATGTAGAGTCTATTTCACATATTCAACCCGCAGTTTAACACATTTGGCATATCGTTTCTCAAATTTCTTTAGCCTTTCAACAAAAGAACAAAAAAATGAAAGGAAAGGAAACCAAATCTTGACGCTTGATCATTGACATACGTTTTTGGTAAGCGCGTCGGGCTAGGATATTGTCAGTACTCCCCACGTTGTAACCTAGGAAAGGTTACTGAATGAGGAATAACCAAAATGGAGGTTGGAAATGAAATGGTAATCTTTATAACATCAACATAATACAATACTTGCCATCGGTGTGAAGTAGGTAAACTACTAGTGGAGGACTACTTAAACAGCATATTACCCCCACTTACAATAGTGTCTAACGTATTTATCAGGATTGGGACACACCCATTAGTGTTCATAGGTACGATATATAACACCCCACGTAGAACAGATTGAGGATCTCTTACAGCCGCTAGATACAAGATGACTAGCAAATCCCACTTTGGATAAGACCCTACCATAAATGTTATGTGTAAGCTCAGGTTGAAGATTATCTGGGACAGAGATCATACATATATATATATATATATATATATATATATATATATATATATATATATATGTGTGTGTGTGTGTGTGTGTGTGTGTGCGAGCGTGCGTGCGCGCGTACATATTCACATAAGGTTTATGTGATAGAACGTTAAAGATTGAAACAATAATTAGTGTTACTGTAGAGCATCGAAGTTGGAATTATTCGTTTGATGTTACCTTTTAATGATAAATTTGTTCTGTTGAACTCTACCCCAAATCAGTGGCGTCATAGAAATTCAGATATCCTTCTCCGATATCTTATTGGTCAGAACAAATCAGTCAGTTTCCATTCTCCGAGTTTATTAATACGAGCCCGTCCCCTGATATTCTATTGGTTGCAGTTTTTAACCAATCAGTGACAATCGTTAATACGACAAAGTTTAACCTTTGGCTGGCCATTCTTATCTCCGGTTTTAGCGGCTACGCATCTACCTGAATTTATAATGATTTCCGTTTTCTTACTACTAAAGTCTATATTAAATTCTTCACTAGTTTTATTGGCACCAGCAGACAATATTTTTAAAGGGAAGATCTTGTTTTAATAAATGCACACTAGTATGTTTCCTTTGAATTATGTTCGGACTTCATCGTGCAGACCAAGCAATTTCCTCCTATATATATATATATATATATATATATATATATATATATATATATATATATATATATGATCGGTATTACCTCATGCAAGGCAGTAAAGCCACTAAAACGCAAGGGGTTACGAACAGAAACTTTAATAATGAGTCGAAAGAGAAAACAGAAATCAGGAGGACAGTAGATAGCGATTGACATTGCATTTCAATTTTTGCAAATTAAAGTTTGCTGGGAAGCATGGAGCCGGAAGGGACTTCCACAAGCGAGAAGTGCGAGAAAAGAAACTGTTAGCATAGAACGTACGGCTACATCTAGCCAGCTCAACTGTCAATTGATGAGATCGCGACGCCAATCTAGTACTGCGCGTAAATTCATGAAATCTAGGTACCATAGCGAAGATCTCATCCAAACAATTACCGAGAAGTTATTTATAGAAAAGGCACAAAAACGCAACCTTACGGCGGTTGGTAACTGACTTAGCCAAAGCCACCAGGTCAGGAGCAATAATATTGCAGATTCTTCTTTGGATGTTATCAAGAAGCTCTAGGTAAATAGCAATAGCACCGGACCATATGCGGCAGCAATATTCTAAGTATGGCGAATGGTAGATATGTAAGATAAATTCTAGAGAGAAAATTGCCTCGCACAACACAATGAATCGACTCTCTTAGCAGCTAACCTAGCAATGGATTCATTATAGTCTTTCCACTTCATGTTAGAGGAATACCATCGGGTCTACATGCTTTGTGGGGATCTAGGTTAGATATAATAGCAGAAACGATGGAAGGAGTTATATGCATATCACTTAACAGAGATTTAGTTCTAAGTAGAAAGCTAGGCAAGATTACTCCAGATGAGTCAAGGTGGAGTTTGAGGAGAATTTACGGACAAAACATTCAGCTTTATAAACAGAGGATGATAACACCTCAAATTAGTTGAAGAGGAGGGGAATAGAGATCCTGGTAAGGGTATGGGTCAATTAGTAAGACTTGTATGAGTAAACCATATATATTCCCCCATCACCACCATTAAAAAAGAAATATTTTCTGGCTTTAAATAAACTTTAATGGGTTGATAAGCCGTAAAAACGTATCAATAAATCAACCTATCTTGGGACGGTGAGCATTAACGCATTAAAGGCTGATGCCTATAATTAATACCGAACAATTATACCCATATAATTAATACTGTG
Source organism: Acanthosepion lycidas (assembly GCA_963932145.1). Taxonomy (NCBI): domain Eukaryota; kingdom Metazoa; phylum Mollusca; class Cephalopoda; order Sepiida; family Sepiidae; genus Acanthosepion; species Acanthosepion lycidas. The sequence goes on from OZ010596.1 coordinate 33,130,901, forward strand.
TTTTTATAATTAATGTTGTTTTTTTAGAAACCTATAATTGATACCAGGAAGCGCGGTGGGGTAATGGATAGCGGCACGGATTACGGAATTGGAGAGCCGAGTTCGAATCCATTACATTCACTTGCGTTCTAATACTGTTAGGAAACGTATGAATCTTCCTTTTTCTACCCCCCCCCCAGCTATGGGTAAATAGCAGGACAGACCAGGTTCTATGGCCTTGGATGGCAACTGGTCTACCGCAGAAAAAAATGGCGGGAAAAATCTGCCTCGTCAGTCATGTATCAAAATATACATGATCGCTTAAGCGTGTATCACGCATGGCACACAACTAACTGATTGATAATTAATACCAGATTTTGATTTTTATAATAAATACTGGATTTTATGGTTGGATTTTTATGGATTAAAGTAGTTCGATAGGGTTGAATATTTTGATATGCAATATGTTAACATATTATAATTTATATATTATAATTTATTATATCTTTAGATATTCGAAATATATTATCCAAACATGTCAACATTTTGAACATGTTTAAACATGTCGACATGTTAGTATTTCCCTTTACTTCCAAGTTGTAACATAAATACTAAGGTGACCACCATTTACAGTCGTAAATTCGCCCGGATGAAGTAAAATCCATAAAAACGCAGAATGGCGGCTCTCTGCGTTCGTGCATATCTCTATCTATATGCGTGTGTGTGTGTGTGTGTAACGAATGCATGGCCGCGATTTTCGACGGATTTGCACCAAAATTTACATACACATGCTCCAAGTTAGTGGAAAGGCCAAGACCGACTTTGCATTTCCCAACTCCCATCGATAGTGGAAATAATCGATTTTTCATGTTTCTACAGCAGTTTTCATGTAGTTTGCGGCCATTTTGTACTGGCCAGAGTGAGAGCTTATAGCTGGCTGCCACGAATAGGCAGGAAGATTCTATTGGCCAGCGTGAGAGCCAACAGCTGACTCACACGAATGTTAACTAGCATGCAAAAAAATCGATAGCTGTATTCGTCACAAGTGGGAAAAATTTAAATCTGCATGGCACTTTACTCCAATTGGCTCATTCGCTTGCTTAAACTCAACGTTGATTCTGATTCCGCAGAACTGGGTTTGGTGTGAAAAAGTATTTGTTGTTAACATTCTTTTTTCATTCGGTTTTTCCAGTTACGAGTCCTTTTTTAAAGCTGATCGTTTTGCGTTCATTTTGTTTAGTTCTTTTTTCGTAACAAATTTAATGTTTAGTATAGAGCTTCTGTAGACTTTTGGGTTGTGAAAAATTGTTGAAAAATGTTTTTAAGATTTATTTTAATTTATTTAATTACTAATTTTTAAAAAATATTTTGAATTACTAGGTTATTCAGAAAATAATGCAGGTTTTTAACCATTCTGTTTAAAAAAAAAAAAAACAGTTCTTACTTCAGAATATTTTTTATCAATCAAAATAATGTAAACTCGTCCCCCGCCTCGTTGGTCTTCAGGTTCTTTCAGAAACCATGGTTACCATTTAGCTGACTCGTCACTCATTAAGGCCTCGCTGATTTGTCGCTGGTACCATGCTGATGAACACAGTTCCACTCGATTTAGCTGACGTTTGTCTCTTTCACAATCCTTCACTCCTCTGCTACATTGTGTTTTTGATCTCAGAGGGTGAGAAGATCACTGATGAAGTAAACTGAAGCGAAGAACAGGTCGACGAGGAGCGACACACAAAAAAAGAATTCTTTGGAATAAAGAATCAACTCAGGTTAAAAATATAACAACGATTTGGTTTATATATTATTTGTTGTATGCAGCGGTCTTAACCCTTCCCACTTACTCTTATAATCAAATGACACAAGGATCTCCGTTTGGAGTTTACTGCCTGTATTAATAGTAATTCAAATTTCTAAGTTCTTGTCTTCAAGGATGGCACAGGGTCTTGGTCAGAAGGTCCAGGCGCACGATGTGGATTCCGGTAGTAGTAATGTGTAGTCACCCTAAGTTGCCCAAGCCTCCAGCTTATATGGAGCCCTGCGTCCGTCAGATGTGTGGTTGACGGGGGTCTAGGATTAGGTTGTCTTCCACCCTTAGCATCAACCTTTTACTAAAATCCTATATTCTCAAAATATGTTTACTCGACTAATTTTCCAAATTTAGGGATTGTCTAGCCACCTTTTAAGAGGGGTCAGAGAAATTAAGCCGGCCCTTAACTCCAACTCACTTCACGTCTTATCTCGTACCATCGTTCCATGTAGGCGGTTCTAATCTCTATTTCATCTTCCACTTTCTCAGCATCCAACCTCAACCCCCCCATCAAGGGCTGGTACACTGTTTTCTGACGAATCTAAACTGTTAGTAGGCATAGACGAAAAGGGGATTTCCAGTCATTAACTTACCTTTATCAGGTTGTCTTATGCTGGTTGTTTTAGGTGATTTTTCGATCGACCAGGCCAAACAGTTGGTCGCCTATAGTTACTCAAGGGATAGTAATTAATTTTTCTTCATCACTTTTACCCAAAGGAATCCGAAATAATGTCAGCCATAAAAATTTTGACGAATGTCACAGAAATTCAAATTATCTTGGGCGCTAATCTATATTTTTGTAGGGATATCTTCCTTCTGGGTGACTGATTCAAATGTTTTCTTTTTCTTGGCTCTTTATCTTTAGGATACATTAATTGCCTCTTTCTTATCGGCGGGAAGTGAGAAAGGACGGGCGGTCTTGGTTTTGCTCAGTCTTACTCAATTACGTCTAGTGAAATTTGGGTTCGATTCTCCTTGAAACTGTTTAGGATTTCATTTTATTATTTTGAAACATAATTTTTCAACGCATTTTGTTTTTAATTTTCTACTCAACTTTTCATCCCACTTTCCTGCGAATATTGACAATTATCATCCATTTAGTAGTCTCTTTCCGTTTTTCTTTTTTCCTTCTTTATTTTATTTTCTTTTTTTATTCTTTTATTTTTGTTTGATTAACTCCATTAGGTTCTAGTGTCACATCAAGAGCCATCAGATTCCCCATATGTTTGCCAACAAGATACAAGTGTAGTTACTCCACTCGCATAGAAGTTAGAGGTTTGGTAGCAAAATATTCGAAAGAATTTTGGAGATCAAAGGTCAAGTGAGTCAGGTAGATGAAGAATAAATTTCGTATAGCAATTCATTCCATTTTTGTAGATTTCGTTGTGCAGCATGTGACCGAACATTATAGTACAAGAAGAATTGACATTTTCTGTTGACTAGTGTTGCAATTTCTGATGTATTTAATCGATTTCTTGGCAATTCTTGCCAGAGAGCTGTAAGGAATCAATACAGTTTTAGACCACCAAACACTGACTATAATCTTTTTCAGTGGAACATCGGCTTTGGGAATTGTTTAAGAGTTTCCTTTCAATTCAGCCATTGTCCTGATGGTCGTCGGTTGTCCTATAGGAGCCATTTCTCATCGCATGTCACAATGCGATCGAGAAATGGGTCATTTTTGTTGCGCAAAAAAGCCGCACAGACTTCATAACGATGATTTTTTTGTGGGGGGAGGGGGGTCATTCATTCAAAATACACATTGACAAAACCCGCATTATCTTCTGAACAACCTAATATATATTCTTTCAAACAATTCTGAATCGTGTTTTTTCATTAAATATAACTTTAGAATTGAGAAATATCGACATAATACTAAAACTCTAATCTTGTATTTATGTATGTTGTTCCCGAGATATTTTTTTTTAATTCCGGGCAATGTTTGCATTTAAATGGATGTTTCAAATTAAAGCTATGTTATAGTCCTGGAACAAGAGACAGACCGATGTAATTCTGGTGTCATTGATTGATTGTTCGTTCTGAAAGTTTGTCGTTTGATAATTTGACGTCTACAATTGAATTTCCAGCTGATTTTCATTAAGAAAGTATAGGCATTGTTAAAACTATTTTAAATTTATTTCAATGATATCATATTAATAACCTTTAGCTGTTTTCTTCTTTTAATAATCTTTAAAAAAAACACCAAAGCAATGAAGTTGAGACATGATCATCATCTGTAGTAGTAGTAGTAGTATTTATTTTTCAGCGCGTCCACGTCGCTACCGAATGACACACGGTCAAGGTTTAAATTGGGATTAATGGCAACTTTGGGGGACCCTTCAGAAGCCCAGCATAAACCTATCCCCCTCACTCCCGAAGGAAAGGTACTGTCTGGAGGGAAAGCCTTTTGGGGTTTGGGCTTGATATTTTTTTATACTTCTCCGGCATGTGCCAAGTAAGTAGTAGTAGTAGTAGTAGTAGTAGTAGTAGTAGTAATAGCAGTTGGGATATGACCAACAGCAGTTGCCTATATCCAGCAGAAACACAGAGTAGAGCACATTTTGTTGTCTGTGTTTTCACATTACCCATTTCATACCTTTTTGCTTGCTAAAGCGTGGCCACTGACGCAAAACCAACCAATAAGCAAGCAGATAATAAAGTGATAAGTGCATTATATGTGTTAATTTAAATATTTAAATTTACCAAGCCTCGAGAAGCACCCTCAATATTTGTGAGTTTCATTATATGGTTAATTACTTTCGTGAAACGGCTGTAAAATGACACTGCGAAATACAGCTAACGAAAGTACGTAACTTTTACAGGGTTCTATGTTTTTATGTGCCATGTCCTTTCAGGATGTAGACGATCATGGCTTTCCACCTCCTTCTATCCCTTGCAGCTCTCAACGTTCCTTCCTTTTGCTACCTTCCCCCAACCAAGACTACGTTCTGTCATCCACTTGCTTAAGCCCGCTAGGTATGTTATGCGTTGTTTTTCCTTTTCTCTCTTTTCCCTCTATTCGACCCGTGAGAATCAGATTCTCCAAGCCCTCCTTCTTCATTATGTGTCCCAGAAACTTCAGCTACCTCTTCCTGATGTCAAGTATAAGCCTCTTCTTTGTTTGCATCCTCTCTAAGACCTCATCGTTGCTCACACGCAATGATATCCTTAGCATCCTTCTGTAGAACCACATCTCTGTCGCCTCGAGTCTCTTGTTCATCTTTGAGGAAATCGTCCAACATTGGCTGCCGCAAAGAAGAACAGATGTCACATAACAGCTCAGTATTCTTTTTTTCGTTACCAAAGAAATCCTCCTGTCTCGCAATCTCAACTTTTGGAATGTGTCCTTGGCCATCCCAATACGTCTACGATTCTCGCGGGTTCTATATTACTGTCTCAAAATCATTTTGGACGGGTATATGCTTCACGGTCAGGAACAACCATGCCATTTATATTGTAGAAAACCACCTACATTCCATCGGTAAGAAGTCATTTCTACTTGAACGGCTTTTTCTCGTGAACCACTTCTCTGTGGAACCGACTCCCAAGGGGATGTTTCCCCGATCGCTAAATGCAAAGGATAAACTCTTTTGTGAGTCAATAATACTTTAAAATTGTAGCCTAATTTTTTAATATAGCCCACTGAAACGAAGACGCAGATTTTGCATATTTTTTTACTAAATAAATGTTCCCCTAATAAGAGGCTCAAGAGTCGCTCAGGGTAGCCGGTTACTGAATAAGGTTCTTTATGGACGTAAGCGGAGGAAGTAAGTGCAGATTATGATCATATGTAGGATAGATAATTGTTGTGGTGGGATCCACCTAATTTGCATAGTGGAGTACCGACCATATAAATATGGTTGGTACCGGGAAGGAATGAAGAGATTCAACCAGAGACTCTGCCCGACTGCGACTCAGTCAACACACATTCCAGGAACGGTCTTCCCAGGAATATACAAAAGACTATATGTAAATATTGTGTACACTTTCTTGTTTCAATACATTTTGTTCTAAGTACATTTTGTGTTGCATTATTATTCCATGCATTAGTCAAGTTTCAACAGAAATGGTTGACCTTTGACCTGAAGTGGTTGAAATTATAGTTTCTTACCAAGGGAATGAGGATGGTTCGATCCTTTGTACATGGCACAGTGGGTCTTAGTTTTTAAATGTCTGAATTGGCATTAATTGGTGTTAAGGAATGTAGATCTTCTGAACATTTGCCATGGAAATAGCGATAAACTTGCGACATTTCGTTTATGAGAAAAGAGATGTAGGGTTAAAAAAAATATTTCATCGACCCCAAGGCCGCTTAAACGCTTTGTCGAGTCTGGAAAATGGGGGTTGCGCAGTTCCAGCCTAGATATAGCAGCAATATTCCGTTTTTGGTCTGATCTGGCTCTTGTAAAGATAGTTGATTGATTAATTGATTTTTACGGCTTATCAACCCTTTGTGGGTTATTTAAAGCTGAAACATATTTTGGGTTGTAAGATTTTTTTTTTTTTTGCGAGTGAATGTTGCATTAACAATTTTTTGAGAATAATAATTTTTCCAGAATTCCATTTATTCTATATTTAACCTATAGCTGGGGGGTTGATTTATATTTTTCCCAATGGTATTTGTGCTTAAGTAAATGTAAAGCACCCGATTTTAATTCGAACTCGGATCTCTGATTTCTAATCCCAAGCCGCTATACATTACACCACTAGCACATCCTTTGTAAAGATACAGCATGGGCAGGAGGAGTCCAGTACTTTTTGAAGCGTTACAATGAGCCGCTCCTGGACGTGTTTGACTCCTGACATATGCTATCAAACTTAGTAATAATTATAAATGTGTCAATGAATCGTAAATTTTTGTTGTATATTCATATTATGACCAATGTATAAATATTTACAAAATATTGTGCAAAGGCCGATAAGAAGTCTGGGGAAGAGGTATTTTTGCGGCTTTTTTTATGTCATCATATAGACTTAAATGTATGATGCAATTGGGAATAGATTTTATTTCTTATCATCATAATTCGACAGGTCTCCATGTTATCTCTGTTTTTTACGTTTCTTTCTAGTCTTCATCTTTGTTGTTTTTCAGTTCCTTCAGTGAGTAATCATTTCATTTACGCGTGTTTCCGAATTCTAACACATGCCGTACTAAGTTGCTTAGCTCTATCTCTCTTTATCTCTTGTAATTTTTTTTTATTGCGCTTCCTATAATTTCAAACAAAAAACAAATTTATATTTAAAATCAGGTTAATGACAAAAGAGGATGTAAAATGCTGCAAAAAGCTCCACCTAAAATAAACTTAACACCTGAGCGAAAATGAATGATGAAATACTTGCCTATACCAAGTTGTTGTTAGTAAAGGTTACCTTAGGCGTATATCTAGTTAGACCAGTTGTTAGTTCACCTACAAAAAAAAAAAAAAAAAAACTAACGCCCAATTCATTTCGCCTCCGGAACTAGAGAGATTCAGGCCTGGTTCATATCCGAAAACTGCCTTCACCGAAAGCATTCAATCGAATGTTCCATTGAGTCAGCTTCTTTCCGAGATCCGCTACTTTGTGCAACAGACTCCCGTTAGGATCCATTCCTAATCACTACAAATCTTAACTTTTTCACGTGTAGGTTAAACCGTTATCTATCCTTTATATCCTCATAATCTGCACTTACTTCTTTACCTATTACGCCCATAAAATAACCCCATTCAGTATTTTGAGCGGCTTTTGAGCCTTGTATTGGGTGAACATCTGATAAAATAAAACTCCCAACAAGTACTCACAAGGACACATCCCCCCCACCGCATAAAATATTTGAACTTTGAAAACGTTAATAAGAAAACTTCAAAAAGATGAGAAGAATCTTTTGTTAATATTTCTTTCATTTTAATTTCAGATATTTTTCCTCGGAACGACTCGGACCGTTCATCTACGGTTATTGGTTAATAGCGCTAATTAGAAATAAAGAATAAATTGGATGCGAGACTTAGTGGCTTTTCCAGTTAAATAGATGTGAGTTCAAATCGTGCTTGCGGAATATTACTATTTTGTGATTCATTCTGTCAATGGCCGTAGAAAGACAGCCTGAATACTTGCAATGAAAATAAACTAAAATTAAGCTGAAATAAATACTAGTAAAATAACTGTTGACAATAATTAATTTAATAATAATAACAAATTTTAGCCGGGAAAATTTTACGGTTTTCCTATTTCAATATTCTGATAAATTTTAATTCTTCAGTTAATGATTGAATAAGGTCATAGCGAGTTCTATGGAAATAAAATATCCGTAAAATTCCACTATTGCATCTATTTGAGCTTAACAACGTTAACAAAATATTGCAATGACAATCATAAACATGAATGTTGGAAGTAAGAGAGTACAAATGAAATTGAAAACTTTTTCTATTTTTCTAAAATAGCCTTTAAACATTTCTTTGTTTCTTTCTTTCTTCACTGAAACCAAGTGGTGTCTCTCCTCTTTTCACCTGATCAAAACGGAACAGTCCATTATTTATGAGGTATCGGCAGGGCATAACTATCGTGTAATCTAAGGAAGGGATGGTCACGCCCAATAATAATAATAATAATAATAATAATAATAATAATAATAATAATAATAATAATAACCATCTAATCTGGTTTCACTAACTTAACCCCAAATGAATTAAAATACAGACGTACGAAAGAGAGAAATAACTGTATTGGAAGAAATTCTAACTGGGCCTCGTCTGTAAGGTTATGTGCTTCTTTATCAAAACCTGTCACTATATTGCGACTATTTGCCTGTGATTCATGTGTTTGGTATACTCTTAGTATCATTTGGGTATATTGAGCTTCGTATATTTGTCCATCAGCGTGACTTTGTTGGCGGGTTGCTTTTTCACTTAATAATAATAATAATAACGACGACGACGACGACGACGTTTCGTGACATGCATTTTTTACTCATTGATGCAAATGTCCTCAAAAAATTGAACTACTCTGTACCTGTGGATTGGCGATAATCAAGAGTATTTTTGCAATTACATTATTTTGTTTTCTGCGTCATTTTAAAATATTATATTGCAATTGTAAAGCATTTTGCTTAACAAGCAATAAATATAGGCCATCAATGAAATACAGAAAGAGAAGCAAGATGGCGAGGGTCGAGTGTCCAAAGTTTGAAGCTTTGCCTGCTTTGAGAAGAAGTAAGAGTAATAACAGACATTTCCTCTTTATTCGTCTCAGTAATGATTACATTTCCACGTGAATGTCGACAAGTTTCTGATACCAAAAATACTTCCCAGCTATTGACCTATTAAATAAGCCAATGTTATAAGTGCTGGGCTGTCTAATAAACAGACAGTACAAGATGTTCTAAATGTTATAATGAGTTTTTTTTTTAATCTTATAATATTTTTGAATGATAATTAGTTTTATTAATTAATTTTAAAATTTATTTAAAGAAGTCTACAAAATGAAGATAAATTCGAATAATGCTTAAAAAAACTAAAAAAGAAGAAAATAGATCGTTATCAAAATAAATAAATGAGTCCCGTAAACCATTAGGGTCGTAGGAGTGTAGTATGTACTGCAACTGTACCAGAGGTGGGTGTGCATCGGGGTATGTAACTTAACGGAGCCAATCTGTCTTCAGGCTGATCGTTATTTTAAGAAGTAAGGCGGTACAAATTAAAAGATTTGAAATTGAAAACTTTTCCATTTCCCTGAAACAGCTGTTAAACACTTCTACCTTCCCTTCTTTCTTTCTTTCTTTCTTTCTTTCTTTCATTTTCTCACTGAAACCAAGTAGTGTCTTTTTCTCTCTTTCCACGTTATCAAAACGGAATAGTCCATTATTTATTAGATATTGGCAGGGCGTAATGGTAGTCTGCGCTAACGAATGGTGGGACAAGCACAACAACAACAACTAATGATAATAATGTATCTTTGAAGATCTTCAAAAAACTATCAAAATACAAGGATCTTGAAGTGGAAATCTCAAAATGCGGCACATAAGTACATCCATAATTCCAGTTGTTGGAGCCCTCGGATTTATTGGAAAAGGTTCCCATAGACTCATTGAAGGGATTCCTGGTAGTCCATACCTTAAAGAAATATTTTAAAAAATTGTACTCACAAGTACAGTTCACACATTACGAAGAGCCTTTTCTGTGTAAAATATGTCTGTTCTTATGGGGTGGGGGTTTGTTTGTTTTAGTTTTGTTTTTTTACAAAAATGATCAGTGGAAAATGTCATGAAACAATTTCTGACCTAAGGTCTCTGGTTATAGAACAGAACTCAAAGGAAATAATAATAATAATAATAATAATAATAATAATAATAATAATAATAATAATAATAAAGAGAAGAACGAGAACAACAACAACGAAAACAAAAATCACGAACACAACAACCATCACCATGATCATGTCTTAACACAAATAGAATATATTTGTATTCAAGGTATTACAACAATGTAACGTTTGTTCTACAAGTAGCTAAAGGTTAAATTGTATATTATGAAAAGTAAAAGGAGACTAGAGTGATACTATTAATAAAAAAAACTGACAATAATGTTCTTTCTATCGTTCCAGAAAGTACGTGACTCCTTCTGTCATGCTTCATCTTTACAAGACTGACATCGGATATCAAAAATGGTATATCGCTGCCATCTCTGGGCTGGAACTGCTCAATCCTCACTTTCTAGCTTTGATAGAGTTCAAAATCATTTACATCGTCTGGTGAAGAAGAAGACTAATTTCCCACTCTGCAAACTCTTTCCCCATAGATGCAAAGTTGCAATTCTATCACTACCTTATTGCTATTTTCATGAAAAATGTTCAGATGAGCACTCCATTCTTTAATTCAACTCAATTCAGACATATATAGTTAAGACCCGCCATGGTACTTCCACAATGTCGAATCATCCTCATTTCATCCGTATTCCAGTTGTAAGGAGGAAGTTAAACTAAGGCGGCTTTTTCTAAAGAACTGCTACTTTGTGGGGAAGACTCCCACGTGGATGCTTTACTGAACACTACAATCTCAACCTGTTCAAGTCAAGAATCAAACGTTATCTCTCTTCTTTGCATCCTCTTGCACACCTCAGTAACTCTCTACCCTGAGTATCTGCATATTGACATTTAGTATTTTTTAAATGTTAGCCAAAAGGCTGAATAAGGAAAGCTAAGAACAAAGAAAAAGAAACGTTAAGGAAAGCTAATTCCACGCTGTAAACTGAAAACGTAACAAATTTATTCATTATAATGTTTCTATAGACACCAGTTGGATTTTGAGTGATTTCTATAACTGTTAATAGAAAACGAGAAATATGTCGATTGGTTGTAAACTCAAAATATATTTTAACCAATGTACGGCGGCAAGCTGTAATTTGAAATAAAGTGTTGTGGAGTAAATAAGATACCTCCGGTAACACAAATGAACTAGACAAAACGCCTTAAATAAAGAACTCAAAGTGAGTCAGAAGTCCATTGGAGACAGTTGGGAATAGTTCTAATGACGTCTAAGTGAAACATAATATTATTACCGCTAGAAATGAGTTATAGTAGTGACGACGAGGAATCAGAACTCACCCGGAGTAGGAAAAAGTACTTTTTGCCTTCCTTGATGCACATAATAACAGTGACGACGAAAAGCTAAAAGCAGATTGTTTTTTTTTTCTTTGGTAAGTATAAAAAAGAAAAAAAACGAGAAAGAAAAAACAACAGATATTCTTCAAATATGGAAGAACTATTAGCCCACGTGGTAAAAATATAATAACATCAATAGCAACATCATCAAGAGCAGTTGTTGGAACTCCAGAAACTAAAAAGTTTAACTGAAATAATACGGAAGAAAACGGAAAATTACCAAAGTCCTTTCACACCCGATGTAATAGGCATAATTCAAAAGATTGACCATTCAAAATGGGCAGCACCAGCAGTGTATGTAAAAAAAAAAATAAAAAATAAAAAAATACTTCGTGTTTGTGCTGATTTTTCGACAGGGTTAAACAAATGTTTAGAATCCCATAAATACTGATTACCAAGTTCTGAGGAAATTTTTGCGAATTTAAACCAGGGAAAATTTTTTTCGAAGCTAGATCTTTCTGAAGCGCATTTGCAAACACAGGTTGAAGATGAATGTTCAGAGTTAATAACTAATAAAAAAACAATCTCAAATGTAGAGGGAATGTTGTGGAGTAAATAAGACACCCAGTAACACAAATGAACTAGGCAAGACGCCTTAAATAGTGGGGAGACTGGGTAAATACCAATCTGGTAGAATAAGTCCAGTGTTGGTTAAAGCTTACAGTTTCTACTTTTGCCTCCGTGTGTGACTAATTAAGTTTTGCATAAACAATAACTCTTTTTTGAATCTCTCTTCTTTTTATTTTTTCAAAGACTGCAGAAGTTTTAAGTTATTTTGAAAATATTTTATTTTGACTACATCTGTTGCGATTTTTGTATTTTTTTTTATTTTCAGTTTACTTTTTTTTTTCATGTCTCGGCAATAAGCCATTTTTTTTATTATTTTTTACACTAATCTTTTTTATTATTTTTTTCATTTCTTTTAATATTGTTGTAAATGTTTATTTTTTGTTTCCTTATTCTTTAAAACTCTCCGTCTTTAAACACAAGTTTTTTTTTTTTCATTTTTAATTTCCCAGCTTTATTTTTTATTTTTATACGCTAGACTTGTTTGTCGAATTTCTTTTTATTTCGGCCATTTTGTTTTCTTTATAGGCGAACCTTTCTTTGCTACACGTGCGTTTGTCTTAATTTCTTATTTTGCATTGATTTTGTTATTTTTATTTGTTTAATTTAAAATTCCCCCCCCCCTTTTGGCGTTGTTTTATTGTTCGTGACTTCCAAGTAAATTTCTTTTATTTTCAATCATCAAACCTTTTTTTGTCTTTCGTTTATATTTTTTCCTTGTTATTATACGTTAAACTAGTTTTATTTTTTCTCCCACTCTTTGGAGAAATAGTTTAATTTGTGTCTTATTTACTTTTTACTGTTTCTTTCTATTTCTCGTTTTATCCATTGTTTATTTAATTTGTTCGTTATAGATATTTTAATGTTTTTGTAGTAAAAAAATTTACTCACGCCTAAACAGAAAAAAGGAAATGCACTTTCTCTCTCTCCCTCTCTCTCTCTCACTCTCTCTCTTTGCCTGAAAAAGAAGAACAAATATTCGTTTAAAAAATCTCAAAAACCAGAATGGCCGACAAACGTCCGTCTAATAAAAAAGACTTATTTGGGATCACCTCTAAGGTGGAACGGCCTAATAAAGGAGGAACAACATCCTACTAGTTCGGAGGTTGAAAAAAAAGTCCTCTCCCCCTAAATTATAATCAACATTGCGGAGTTTTGGGGAAGGGCTTAGGGTTACATACATCATGTAAAAGAAAGTGGACTCTTAGAAAACCTCCAAGATCTTAGGATGGTTGATAAAAGAATCGTGTCAGTCTTCGTGGTTGACAAGCACTCGCGCAAAATTTGTCGTTCCACAAAAGAATCAGTAGTTAAATCACTGGAATCCATGTGGCGTAACCTCACGCCACAAAGAATCGTAAAGGGTAAGAGTTTGTTCATTTAAGACATACTGTTTCCCACGCCTGCAGACTGCATAAAAGCTGCAAGTCGGGAAGTAGCAATATTTGAGGCTACACCTCAGATTATCGGGAAACATCTCGTCGCGTATCTATCACAGTTCGGACAGATAATGGGTGCAACCTGTGATAGCCTCATGGAGTTTTGATGTTATGTTAAATCGGGAAGCCTTCCTCTTCATTCCCAAATGTCTCAATGTAGCGGATTTAAAAATGCCGTTTATAGTGACAAACCGAAAACCAACGTGCTGGAAGTGTGGAGAGACTGGTCACCTCTCACCTTTCTGTCCAGAAAAGAAAGCCTCTGGAGTTCAAGCACCAACCGAACGTGACCCCGCTCCGTCCAAGGTTTTTATTTCCGCCTCACCTGTGATAGCCATGTCAGCAACTGGGACTGGAGTTGTAAAAGTCCTGATTTTGGTCCCGTTCACAGCCTACATTCTCCGAAAAGCCTTTGGCCGCCGCTTGTACGGTTGCGGAGAAGAAAATGGGGAAATGGCTGGTTGCTGACTGGATCGGAGGAAGCATCACAGCGGGGTGTCAGTCTCCTGAAGCTCCCGGGAATAAAGGCACACACAGCCCCATTCCCTCTACCAGCGTTAAGGGTGACGCCCGAGCCTCAGAGAAGACCACGTTGCAAGATCTACAACGAAAGTATGACCCCAGCTACGAAAAAACTGAAAGAATTAAAAAAACTAATTAGAGAAACAAATCTTTGATAATTCATTACTATCCAAAATGGCATCACGCCACTCAGCCTCTACCCCGTCCTCCCCTATATCAAAATCACACAATAAATTATCTCCTACGCATTCCTCCCACTGCAAAATTATCCTACTCAGCCAAGATCCCAGTCTCTTCATGAATAAAGCATTGTACACACCAAAACCTACTCTCAGTCCTTTTACCCCCCAAAAGACAGGAGATGACTCTGCTTACCAACAGGCAAAGTAGCCCATCAGTCGAGGAAAAAACATCAAAATTAACACATAATTTAGGGGAGTACGCCTGTCGGATTTCGCCGGCCTAGTCAGAGCGAACAATAAACTATGACAACAGGATAAAGGAACTGAAATACTTATTGTCTATTAAAAATACGACGATAAAGACGTCGAAGACCCCAAAAACTTTTCGGGTGCAAAACGTGTTCGACCCTGACTGAGAGAGCAAGGAACTATGACAAGATAAAGGAACTGAAATACTTATTGTCTATTAAAAATACGACGGTCAAGACGTCGGAGACCCCAAAATCTTTCCGGATGTAAAACGTGTTCTCACAGTCATCCGAACATTGGGAGGTGGGGCAACAGAGATGGGGTATGGTCGAGGAGGCCATCAACTAATACAAAATCTTACCCCCAATTGCTATTATTGAAAGCGAAATTAATAAACGGAAACAGTTCTGTTCAGGGAGGGTCCCAGTTTTATTTCATCCCCTCCCTCTATAGAGCGTTAAAACTCCCGCTCGCAATCTTCAGCGTCTCGGGGTGGATGTATGCTGCTGTATACAGGAGACCCGGCTTTCAAATCGCGACTATGAATGCATTCTGTTTACGAGGTTTAACTTCTATTCAGCATATTTTGATGGACGCTCGAGAGGTATTTCCTGACTAGTGTTCAAGTCTTTGAATGCGGCGCGTGCTCTTGTCTTCGCAGATACTGCGGTCAGGCTTTGCGTGCCGGATTTTATCATAAAGGTTAAGTCTCTTCATCTTATTGGGGTTTATGTGCCCAATGACCATTTTGAGCGGATTGATTTGTTTCGGCGGATCGAGCCGTTTTTGACGACATCCCGTCGGATAGTTTTAGCGGGCGATTAAAATTCCGTCCTTGACCCCAATATAGATCGTAGAGGGGAAAGATCGGATACTAACAACCCAGATGTGAAGCCATTTCGGGACTTTATCGACAAGTTCGAGTTTGTCGATAAGTATCGTAATAAGCACCCCCGGGAGGTAGTATGGAATGCACTAATAGGATCAATTCAGCTCCGTCTGTGGGTTCTAGCTACCTTGACCGAGTTAATAGGA
Source organism: Acanthosepion lycidas (assembly GCA_963932145.1). Taxonomy (NCBI): domain Eukaryota; kingdom Metazoa; phylum Mollusca; class Cephalopoda; order Sepiida; family Sepiidae; genus Acanthosepion; species Acanthosepion lycidas. The sequence goes on from OZ010596.1 coordinate 33,146,317, forward strand.
ATTTTAGTTAAGAGAGTCGATGTAGGTCTCTTAAGGTGTCCAAGTTTCCATTCTATAATTTACTCGGATCAGAGACATCATCGAGTTCGTGTAAACCTTGATAAGCCTAAGGCTAGGATGGCGGGCTACAGGAAATTGAAGGCATCATGATTTGGTGAGCGTGATTTCCAGGACCAGCTTCGACTAATTCTACAGTGGAAACTAACGGGGGCTGTGGTTAGGAATAAGTGGTGGAATAAATTCAAATCCAAAATTAGGTCGTTGGCTGTTGATCATAGTCGTCGACTCAAGCTAGTTAGATTAGCAGTGCAAGCGGCATGTGAGCAAAAAGTTGAACGAGCGATTAAATCCCATGACAATGAGGACGTAGACATAGCTAAGGGTGGAGCTGACCTTCTTGCTTATCAAAAAAGATCAACCTCTTGTAGTTAGGGCTAGGTTAAAAAAATGTCTTCTGGGGCAACGAATATGGCCGCTCAACTGCGTGCGTGCCGGGTAAGTGGACCGTGACTACAAACGCGGATATATATGAGACTTTTCATGACTATTTTCAGGATCTATTCACTAGGATCCTTGCTCAGCTCGATGCCTATTTCGCAGATTTTCCTCGCGTCCTGTGACCCGTTACAGAGTCTGAGATCTGGGAAGCGCTGAAGCTGGTTGGCCTAGACAAAACTCCGGGATCATATGGTTTTCCTTACGAACTGTACTTGAAGCAGTCGCCCGTTCTTGTTCCCTTGCTGGAACTGATTTACAACATGAACGAAATAGGGGTCTATACCTCAACGTTTCATCAGGGCTGGGATCAAACAACTTTCTTCAGCGGGCTTGAAAAATTCTCCCAACTGCGTTTGCTACGGTGAGTCGGTGGAGACCCTTGGTTACGCTTTTTTCTACTGCAAGGTTGTAGCCCTGTTGTTGCAAGATTATTGAAAACATCATGGTTCGCATGCTGCGCAGAAAGTCTTTTGTCATTGAGGCTAGTTCTATTTGTAGCAATGTGGTAATGTCGTTGATTAAGGCTGAGTACTATGTATTCTTGTACTTGTTAGGTACTATGCGAGTCGTTATATGGACGACGTGACAGAAGAAATTCTATGGAGACGAGAAGTTTACTTCTTCCCAACTGATCTTTAAGCATCAGCTTAAAGTCAAGATCAGGGCGGAAAGGTGTTATGGTGAAACACACCTATTCTATGGTTAATAGACTCTCCCACCTAATATAAGTAGAAGTAGTAAGAGAAACGAAGTTCAGTTGATGTCGGACGACAGTAGTCGAGAGTTAGTCGAATACGAAAGTAGTCAGCGGCCACAACTAGATTACTCTGCGTCATTACCTATTATATCAAGTTCCTAACGTTTTGTACGTGGAACCTACTTTAGGACCGACTTAATACAAATACAAGCCTCCACTGTGAAATAAAGTGACTTCATCAGAATTTGGCAAAGGTAGGTAAGTTTTGCGCATATCTGTCGAGTGAAAGGAACTGACTTAGTGGTATTTTGAAGACGGTTAAGTATCAGGATATTGGGAGCGCTGTATTAAACATTGGCAACACCACCCAAAATAGGATAATTTAGGCTTGTTTTTTTATATATATTTTTGCCAAGTTAACTTAGCTAGGGGATTTATGGTCATCGACTCCTTTTACTTTTGTCCCCACTTTGTTTAATTTAATCACCAATCCTCTCCCCCATAAGGTAACCAGAATTGCCAATTCTTTGGTATATGTGGGACACTTTTCGTTTTTTGAGTGTGTTCTTTCGTAATTGTTGTTGTATCTGAACGAGTGTGCAGTTGTGTGTGTGATCCGTTGAACAATTGGTTTTTAATTCATCCAAGTCTCGCATTGATCTAATCCAATTAACTGATATTTCTGCCAGAATTAAAGATTGTGGAGGTTTTATTACTAAAACCATTCATCGGGGTTTACATTTTTTAATGTTGTTATTCTATTTCCCACTTCACAGACAAATTGTACATATTGGGATTAGTTAGGAATTCATAGAGACTTTAAGATATTATGGCGTTTGTAGTAAGAATGGTAAATAAGAATGTGGTATTTTGGTGCAAGGAATATTGTATAGTTTGTTTGGGTCAGTGACTGTGGTGAACTAAGTTTAAGATAAGACAGATGATGACCAGCCCAGCCCATCCCCACTTTTGGCTTTGTGCCACATTTTTTGTATTTAAAAAAAACAAAAAAACTAGTTCGTTGGAGTCAGTCGGGAAGAATTCTAATGACGTCACATCGAGTAGCCTAAGCAAAACATAATATTATAACCGTTAAGAGTGAGTAATAACATCAAGAAAAGCGGGAATGTAATCCGAAAGATTTACCTTGAAACTACTAGTGGTATTTCTTTTTCTTCTAAATGTCATATCTCTTCAGGATGTAGGCGATCATAGCTCTCCACAACTTCCTGTCCTTTATAGCTTTTAATAATTTTTTTGACTCCTTGTTATTTCTCATAACCCTTGTTCCGCCATCCGTTTACTCAAGCTCATTAAGTATGCTGTGCGTTGTTTTCCTCTGTCCCTCTTGACTTCCATTTGTCTCGTGAGTATCAGATTTTCCAAGCCCTCTTTCTTCATTATGTGCCCTAGAAATTTCAACTGCCTCTTCCTGATGTTAAATATAAATGTCCTTTTTGTTTCTATTTTCTCTAAAACTTTGTCGTTGTTCACATGTTTGGTCCATGGTATTCCCGGCATCCTTTTGTAAAACCACATATCTTTTTGACTCAAGTCTCTTCTACATCTGTGAGGAGATTGTCCGGTATTCACTGCCATACAGTTCAGAACTTTTACTGTTTCTTAATACTTTGCTTAGCTTTATTTAAACATATACATTATCAAACTAATACAGAAGTTTATAACTTTAAATAATTTGTCAAACTGTATATACATAATAAGTTTTAATACGCAAACATTTTTCATTTAATTCTCCAGGGATGTAAATATTTTAAGTACAAGAATTTAAGAAATACAATAGAATTTTATTTCTTTATTGCTGACACTTTAAAACAATTCCGGGGGAAGTAAGATCAACGAAGAAGATAGATTAACATTTGACGATAGCAAAGCAATCATTAAGTATTATGCATATAAAATTAATGTAGGTTTTATTACTGGGATATTAAAACACAAAACTTTGGCCAATTTAATTGTGTTCTGCCTCAGAAAGCAGAGACAAGCTATGTTTTTCTCTTTGCTGGCAAGTATTGATTGAAAAAAATGGCGGCACGATTAAATTATTTCATTCATTTTTTTTTTCCACTTCGGTACAGTACTTATGGATACGACAGACTCATTATTTTTAGAATATTACATTGTTCAAAAAATAATGACCGATTTTATAATCAACTTTTATTCCTGAATTAATATATTTAAACTCCGTTTAAATCAGTCAAAATAGAATCCCTGAATATATAAATATATATATATATATATATATATATATATATATATATATATATATATAAGAGAGAGATTTTCTCTGGTCCCAAATTAGAGCCATATTTACCTAAACAAAATAGACCAAACCCGGATATAAGAGAAACCTGAATATAAAAGAAACCCGGATATAAGAGACTTCTTCTCCGGTCCCGGCAACTCTCTTATATCCGGGTTACACTGTATGTATATATATATATATATAATTCTGTCATCGAGCTACAAACTTATTCACGTATTTACAATAAAATTCTAACGCCGAAGTTCCTAAACAGGCGCGCATGGCCCACGGGGGTATAATTTGATTTCAGAGGTGCAATTCGAGAATTAGGTTTTAGTGAGTATGAGTGTGTGTACTAATTAATACACACGGTGCATACACAACATATTTGTGTGTATGTATGTACACGTGTAATTTCGTATGTACTACATATATATATATATATATATAATATTAGTGGTTAATATACACATACATATATATATACATATATCTAAAATATATAAATATATATACATACATGCATACAAATACATATATATATATATATATATATATATATATATATATATATATATGTAAAAAATAATTCCAAGAGGATAGAATCCAGGTAGAACTCAATGTCCAGGACAGAGTAAGGATATAACACAATATTTTTATAAATATTGTAAAATTCTAAAATCAAATAAAAATACTAGTGCATATATACAGTCTCAAGTTCTTAAGGAAAGTTAATTTCCTTTTAGGCTTCCTCTATGTGAATAGGAGTTCACTTTTTAATAAGAATTATACGTCACAAGTGGGTAGATCAGGATTTTAGATACTCTTAAGTGAAACATGAAAAAAAGAAAGTTGGGAACCATTTCTTTAATGCTCTGGATGCCAAGAAATCTTTGAATGGAGATTCTGGATCTCTTTTGAAACGGTATGTCATTCGTCTTTAAAAAAAAAAAGTCAAATGCTTATGGTAGTCAGTGTGCGAAATATCAGGCAAATATGGTGGCAAAGTCTTGTATCCCAAGTGGTTGAGCTTCTGCAGTGTTCTCCTGGCAACATGTAGCCGAGCATTACCCTGAAGAAGAATCGGACTTTGTCGATTAACCAGTGCCGGTCGCATATTGCTTAACTGAATGTGCATTCATTACTCAACAGAGATGCTCTGATTAGATTCCAGAAAACTGTAATGCATAACACTAATGGCGGACTACCAGACAGTCACCATAATCTTCTGTTGATGCAATTACGGTATTGGAAAGAGTTTGAATCCTTCGTCATAATCAAGTCATTGAGCTGATCCATTACGATTGTCATAAAGGATCGATTTCTCAGAAAAAGTCACTATTCGATCATGAAATGGGTCATTCGAATTTCGCAGATGCCGCATCGAACACACTTCAAAATTTCGAATTTTTTGATTTTCACTGAGTTCATGTGAAACCCATTAATCGAGTTACTCCCCCTTGCTAATTTCCTTGAGATGGTCCGATATTGTTGAAATTCTAACACTCATTATTTGCGACATTCCTCTGACACTTTGATGTGGGTTTTGTTTAACTAGTTCATTTCAGGTGTTGATTGTCAATTGAAGATGAACGTCCTCTGCCAGCTTGGACTTCAAGACTCGTATCCCCATTGCGAAACTTCAGAAACCAGCGCCCAGTCACAAGTTGACCCTTCATCCCATACTGTGTTAATGTTGACAGCAATGTGAGAAGCCTTATGACCAAGTTTGATCTCATGTTAAAAAAAGTAAACGCATCTCTTCTTTTTCACGTTCAAAATGAGGGGCATGTACTTTTTTAAAGTTAAATTCTGAAAGAGATTGATATAAAATCCATAAAAAGTACGCTTTAATCTTTAGGAATGCGTAATAATTTTTTGTGAATCCATTATAATAAATATATTGCAATACAATAAAAGATTTATTCTAAAATTAGATCTTATTTTCCGAACAACCTAATAAAATGTAAGTATATGCAGTTTGTGAAATTATTTAAAGTGATAAACTTCTGTATTAGTTTGATATTTATATGTTTAAATAAAGAATACATCTTTGCTTCCTAAAGCCTTTTAATTTTTATGGCTAGTTCAAAAGGGAATAGAATTTATTGATTCACAATATGGGGTATCTCAATAAATTGCAGATACACACTTTACAACTGAAGATTTTCTAAATTGATTGATTGATTTGCCTTTTTTTACAGCTCATCAACCCTTTGCAGATTATTTAAAGCAATAAATTTTTTTGATTGTAAGAATTTTTAGAGATAATGATTTACTGATACAAATCCTAATATTTAACCCATAGCTAAGGGGAGAAGAGGGGGATTCATACTCTTCCCAAGGATATTTGCGTGTAAGCGAATATAATGCACCTGACTGAAATTGAAACTCAACCTTCAGATTTCTAATTATAATCCATTATCCCACTCTGTATTCTGAAACGGTCACCCATCAAGGTACTGACCAGGCTCGACGATACTTAACGTTGGTAATCAGGCAAGAATTGGTGTTTTAACGTGATATGTAAGTGAACAGGATATAGATATAAAAAGATCCTCCAAATATCTTATTACCAAACATGAACATTTTCACTTTCATAATTGACTGAATAAGAATTTGTATGGTAGATTGTAGATATTTGTAAAGCTTGCAGAGCCACAATAGTAAGAGTAAATTCATTATACAAATATTTGATGCTTGAAACAAGCTTTCCAGTCACTATTCTATTGTATTTCTTAAATTCTCTTAAATTCTTGTACTTAAAATATTCACACCAACTGGAGAATTAAATAATAATGTTAGTATATTAAAACTTATTAAGTATATGTAGTTTGACAAATTATTTAAAGTTATAAACTTCTGTATTAGTTCGATATCTATATGCTTAAATAAAGAATAAACCTTTGATTCCTAAAGCTTTTTGATTTTTATATCTAGTTCAAAGCAGGATAGAATTTATTGGTTCACAATCTGGGATATCCCAAGAAAATGCAGACACACACTTTACAACTGAAAATTTTCTGAATTGATTGATTAAATGATTTACTTTTTTATGGTTTATCAACCTTTTGCAGGTTATTTAAAATCAGAAAATATTTTTGGAATGTAAGATTTTTTTTAAAATAATAATAATTTACTAATATTACAATTTATTTAACCCATAGCAGGGTGAGAAGAGGTGGATTCATAATTTTCCTAAGGATATTTTTGCGTAACCCAGCTCTCCGATTTACAATTGTTACCCGTTATTCATTACATCACACATACAAACTTACAGCACTTGGTATCCCCAAGGTGTCACCCATGTAGGTGCTAACCAGGCTCGACCTTGTTTAACTTCGGTGATCGTACATAGAATGTGTTAAAAATTATAGATCCCGAAGGAACAATTAACAGAATAAACAACCGTCTGGTTTTATTATCAAGTACTTACAGTATAATACACGATAGACAATCGTTTGTATTAATTACTATAGGGATTTCAACTGTCTTACTCGTCTGACACAGATGACTCGTTTATTCTCGTCAAAACATTTATTTGAATGAAATCTTTTACTGTTATTACAATCTTCGGAGTACGGTTTGGTTTGATTTGGTTTGTTTATGGCATATCAACCTCAATGGGTTATTTAATGCCGACAAGATTTTTATTGTTGGTAATATTTTTTTATCTATCTATCTATCTATCTATCTATCTATCTATCTATCTATCTATCTATTTCAGTATATATTGATTTGGTTTCGTTTGTTTTACGGCATATCAACCTCAATGGGTTATTTAATGCCGACAAGATTTTTATTGCTGGTAATTATTTTTTATCTATCTATCTATCTATCTATCTATCTATCTATCTATCTATCTATCTATCTATCTATCTATCTATTTCAGTATATATTGATTTGGTTTCGTTTGTTTTACGGCATATCAACCTCAATGGGTTATTTAATGCCGACAAGATTTTTATTGCTGGTAATTATTTTTTATCTATCTATCTATCTATCTATCTATCTATCTATTTCAGTATATATTGATTTGGTTTCGTTTGTTTTACGGCATATCAACCTCAATGGGTTATTTAATGCCGACAAGATTTTTATTGCTGGTAATTATTTTTTATCTATCTATCTATCTATCTATCTATCTATCTATCTATCTATCTATCTATCTATCTATCTATCTATTTCAGTATATATTGATTTGGTTTCGCTTGTTTTACGGCATATCAACCTCAATGGGTTATTTAATGCCGACAAGATTTTTATTGCTGGTAATTATTTTTTATCAAATTGTATTGCAGGTAATTTTTTTTCAAAAAATATATTGGTGGTAATTTTTTTTTTTTTTTTTAAGTATTACTGGTAATTTTTTTTTTCTTCAAAAATCCATTGCTGGTAATATTTTTACAAGAATATATTGCTGGTATTAAAACCTATTTTTATATTTTCATAGTGTTTTGACCCCAGTTTGGGGGTTAACTATTTACCCATAGCTAGGACCCTAACAGGTGCTACCACCCCATGTCAGGGTGAACCTGGGAACACCAGCAATTAAGAGGTGGTTCCACGCTCCTCAAAGTCCCCTGATCAGAGGCCTTGCAGTTGGATGTAGTTTATAGTCTTACCCATGATGCTTTGCAGTACGATTCTATTATTACAATTCTTTTCCTCTTATTCCAATCTATCCTATTATAAAAAATGTTCTACTATTCTCATCTATCCTATTATTGAATGTATCCACGTCTTCTTCCCCAGCCATGGGTTAATTAGTAGAACTTACATTAAATCTAAAATTATTTTCTAGTTTTAAATAACTTGCAAAAGGGTGATAAGCCGTAAAAAACAATCAATCAAGCCGTACAACTTCAATCAGGGAGCGACCCTTTGCATAATATGTGTAGTGCCAAGCAGTGGGGTACTAAGCATTAATCCAATTTTCTAACTGTAGGATTTTAAGTTCAGTGCTATTGAACCCCAATGATAACAATAGCCTGAACATCCTACATTCACCCAACCTCAATCTGGAGGTCGGTGTTTTTCTTAAGCTTGTCAATATCTTAACCCTTGATATTATGGTCATCAGGAACAGTCATTATTATTATTTACTATGATTTTCACCCGGTACAAGGCTCAAGAACCCCTCGAAGTAGAGTGTTACAGAGTAAGAGGCACACTTTATGGAGATATATGAGGAAGGTAATGATTAACAGTAGACTTAAAGAGGTTAAGATTACATTGATCGAGAAGCATCATTGGGAGTCGGTTATTATTATTATTAAAAGAGGAAAAGCAACAATGATCGTGAGTTATAAGACAAATAGAGTATTTACAAATAGAAATAAGATCTGCCTTGGAAGTTCTAGAGTTTTATTTAGAATATAACAAATTAAATTTGAAGATGAATATAAAATTTGAATTATCCTTTTATGTGATGACTAATACCGCCAATATTATTTTTTGGTTGCTGACTTTTTTTTAAATTTTTTAATCATATCAAACCCATGCAAGGTAGTGAAGCCACTAAGACGCAATGGGGTTACTGAGTATGAAAGAATAAAAAAAAAGGGTAACATTTCTAAGGTGCGAGAAAAATAGAAAATTATCAATCGTCTTGTATAAAACTTGTATAAAAGAGGGATTGCTGCCCAAATACATCATTTTATATATATATATATATATATATATATATATATATATATATATATATATATGAAAGTGAACATTGAAGTCAACACTAAGAGACGACAGGCTGTTTTATGCTAGACGTCAATCAGGCGGCCTGACGATTGCGTCTAGCATAAAACAGCCTGTCGCCTCTGAGCGTTGACTTCAATGTTCACTTTTATATTTATATTTACATACGCTCTATCTCTGATATTGAGCACTTTATCTCATAAATATAGCACACTTTAAAACTATACTTCTGTAGATAGATAGATAGATAGATAGATAGATAATATTAGTGGTATACATATACATATATATATATATATATATATATATATATATATATATATATATATATATATATATATATATATGAATTTATATATATATATATATATATATATAAATTTCCAAAAGGATAGAGTCCATGTAGAGCTCAAGGTACCCGGAGCTATATTTTCCGATTTCTTATTGAATTTTTAGGTCTGATGAATTGGATCGTGATTACGATTCCAATGTAATAAATTATAACCATGGATTATTAGTTTTTGAGCTTTTATAATATATATATATATATATATATATATATATATATATATATATATATATTCACTGCGTGCCAAATTATTATCGAGATAACTTTTTTCTAATATTTCAAAAACCCTCCAATCAATTCACAAAAAAATTTCACACAACGTTGGCAACACAGACCTGCGCAATCACTGAAATTTTCGTACTGATCTGCCCAATGTAAACAAACTGCCCGTGCTTGATTCAAAAAATCGTACGACTCATACAGCAATCGCTAATATTTTTGCCTTTCCTTGCCTTTAAAGCAGTGCCCTTTTCCGTGCTGATGTTGCTACATGCCTTACTTCTTGCCTATCTCACACTGCGAATTTTTTCTAAGCGCTATACTAAACATTAAATCTGTTACGAAAAAAGAACTAAACAAAATGAACACAAAACGATCAGCTTTAAAAAAGGACTCATAACTGGAAAAACCGAATGAAAAAAGAATGTTAACAACAAATACTTTTTCACACCCAACTCAGTTCTGCGGAATCAGAATCAACGTTGAGTTTAAGCAAGTAAAGGGCCATGCAGATTTAAATTTTTCCCACTTGTGACGAATGCAGCTATTGATTTTTTTTGCATGCTAGCATGCTAGTTAACATTTGTGTCAGTCAGCTGTTGGCTCTCACGCTGGCCAATAGAATCTTCCTACCTATTCGTGGCAGCCAGCTATAGGCTCTCACTCTGGCCAGTACAAAATGGCCGCAAACTACATGAAAACTGCCGTAGAAGCATGAAAAAATCGATTATTTCCACTATCGATGGGAGTTGGGAAATGCAAAGTCGGTCTTGGCTTTCCCACTAACTTGGAGCATGTCCATGTAAATTTTGGGGCAAATCCGTCGAAAATCGCGGCCGTGCATTCGTTACACACACACACATCCTGCCTTACATATATATATATATATATATATATATATATATATATATATATATATATATATATATACACACATTTCAGTGAATGCGACAGACAAGGTGCTTTGATTCATTTTTTTTATACAATTTCTCGTGTGATCGAATAATTTTTTTTTCTTTTCGGATGATAAATTATATAAAAAATGTCCAATTGTTCTTTTTATCCGAACGCTTTCAGCTATACATGTAGCCATATTCAAGGCTGAAATATATTAACTGTTAACAAGAAATAGATTGTTGTATGAATGTATTTATATAATGTTTTCATTTTCAAAACACGCTCAAGATATTGTATCCATGTTTAAATACTCATGGAGACCTACCGGACCCTCTTCGTAACACACTTGTTGACAGCACAATTATAATAGCATCATCTACATGTAAAAAAAAGGCTAAAAATAATGGAAGCCTTACTAATAAATTAAAAAAAAAACACTCAATAATATCAACTATGATCATGAACTATGAACATGTCTGCCGTATTCAATGAAATGTGCATGAAAAAATGAATGAAATTCTTAGAATTAACCTCACGCCTTAGAAAGTTTTATGAAAATAAATAAGAGCTAGAATAAGTGAGGGGGATACGATTATTACAGACCTGTGTGCATGCGTCTGATGCCCTTGTTATTTATAATACATTAAAGATATTTTAGATTTTACCAGCACCAGATTAGCCATTCGGAATTACAGACCTTACAGATCTGACGTCACCAGCCTGACAAAAGAATAAAAATCCCACTATCTCTCTGTCTAACAATCAGCAAGTACAAAATTCATTGTTGTTCTTTTCATACATCATTGTGCTAAGCCGGCTTTTGCTTTTGTTCACATAAGTTGTATTTTGAGCTGACTGTAAATGTTTGCATCAACTTCAGTTGGATCATAATTGTTTCACTCGATTATATTAATACAAACATGTTATCTTGTTCTTACTATCTTTCTTTCTTGATTTCATTCTTGCTTTCTTTCGTTAATTTATTTTTGTCTTTAATTTCTTGATTTCTTTCTTGCTTTCCGCCTTTAATATCTTTCTTTCTTGCTTTCTTTAATTCCTTTCTTTCTTTCTTTCTTTCTTTCTTTCTTTCTTTCTTTCTTTCTTTCTTTCTTGCTTTAATTCCTTTCTTTCTTGCTTTCTTTCTTTAATCCCTTTCTTTCTTTCTTTAATTCCTTTCTTTCTTGCTTTCTTTCTTTAATTTCTTTCTTTCTTTCTTTCTTTAATTCCTTTCTTTCTTTCTTTCTTTAATTCCTTTCTTTCTTTAATTCCTTTCTTTCTTTCTTTCTTTCTTTCTTTAATTCCTTTCTTTCTTTAATTCCTTTCTTCCTTTCTTTCTTTCTTTCTTTAATTCCTTTCTTTCCTTCTTTAATTCCTTTCTTTCTTTAATTCCTTTCTTTCTTTCTTTCTTTAATTCCTTTCTTTCTTTCTTTAATTCCTTTCTTTCTTGCTTTCTTTCTTTCATTCCTTTCTTTCTTGCTTTCTTTCTTTAATTCCTTTCTTTCTTCCTTTAATGTCATTCTTTCTTTCTTGTTTTCTGTCTTTAATTTTTCTTATTTCTTGCTGTCTTAATTAATGTTTTTAATGTCTTTTCTTTCTCTCTTACTTTCATTCTTATTTCTATTCGTCAGATTCATTCTTGTATTCTAGAATTTATGGCGTCCGACATCCATTGTAGCGGCATATGACTATGACATGTAAAAATCACTCAAGACTCAAACTCCCAGATCATTTATGATCTGAAGTCTGACTGTTCCAATTTGGAAAAATAATTATTCACCACCTGTCTCTCTCTCCCCTCCTCTGTGGGTGTGTTTCTTTTTATTTAGTTTGATTTAATTTCCGACAAGTATGCCGCCACGAGACCATTGCTCTTACATAGCAGTCTATTTAATTTACAATACAGAAGAGAAATAACCTGACAACATCAATAAATAAGAAAATGTCTGGTCGGGTTGGGAGTGCTTCCTCGTCGCAGTTGGCTGCGTACCTGATCTTAAGCGTAGGATATTTGCATTCGGGTAAATCTGGGTTTCCAATTTCAGTGGGTGTTAAGCAAATTTACAAATTCTTAACTCGAAATACCAATTTACAAAATCTGTAAAACCCAAGAGTTTTAATCTACAAGTGAAGCCAAGTCAGCTGTTGTAATTCATCTGTTAAAGATGTTTGTTCGTATTGTTATAAACGCGACTGGTTCAAGTCCAAAATCCATAAGGAGATGTCGATATTACCGAACAATCTACATGCTCTATATAGTCCCATGCTTAAGTGTAGAATTCTCCCACATAAGTAACGGTATACGTTCCTCTTAGTGCATATTTTGTGTGCATAGCTTAGTGGTGGTTATCTGGCCGAAATTCGAGAGATACTGGGCTCCACTAGTTGCTGTAATGAGTTCATTTGGCTTGTCCTGTTATATTTCTGTTCGTTTCTCTGTTATTTGGTTGGTGCAAAAATAATGTCACATAGTAACATATGTGAGAAAACGACATTATTTAGTTTGTAAGTTAGTTAGCACGTGCGTTACGCCCTGCCATTACCTCAGATAAATAATGGACCATTCCGTTTTCAGTGCGGGAAAAGACGGAAGAAAAAGAGACGCTGTTTTGGTTTTAGTCATAAAAACAAAGCATAGATAATAATAAAGAGAGAGAGAGAGAGACGATAATGCTTTCATGCGTTTAACGTCTGCTTCGAGAAACGGGAAAGTTGTCAATTTTAAATCTTTTTATTTGTACCCGCTTACTTCTTTAAATAATAACCTGCATTCATACTGATGATTGTTATTGCAGTATTTGTTTAAGTTGTTAAGCTGAAATATATAACGACGCGCTCGGGGAAATTCCATGGGTATTTTGTAATCGTGGAACTCGTAAGGAGTTTATTCTATCATTAAATTAAGAATTAAGATGCATCAGAAAATTCAAATGGCAAAACCATGAATCTTTTACTAGTACTGCCAATTACAATAAATAGAAAAGAACGTTGCTTCTTCAAATCCTAATCCAAAATTCTTCAGCTCTCAAATTGAGTGCTATGTATAAAGCACCTGTTAAAAACTGTTGGTATTGCAAAAAGTAATTGATAAAATTATTTCATTATTATTATTATTATTATTATTAGGTTGGTGCAAAAATAATGTCGGTTTTTGACGTTAAAAAATACGTCAAAACCGACATTATTTTTGCACCAACCTAATATTATTATATGGCATTCTAAGTGTCAATACTTTGCTGCATAATTTTCTACCTCTAAACGAATGAATTCATTAACTGTGTCAGAAAAAACAAAAAAAATGGCTTACTACTTGCTGAATCAATGTTTCTCAAACTTTTTACCCTTCTGGAACCCTTGGAATAGTTTTCCAGTCTGATCATCATCATCATCATCATCATCATCATCATCATCATCATCATTATTATTATTATTATCACTATTATTATACTAATATTATTATTATTATATTATTATATTAATGTTATTATTATATAAATATTATTACTATTATTATATTAATAATAACATTGATAATATTATATTTTTATCGTAGTTCACGTGTTAAACATAATATTATTTTTTTTCGGATAACTAGTTTAAAGAAAAAATGACCCATTTTTGTTGAGAAATATGTCGATTGATTGTAAATATATTTTAACCAATGTACGACGGCAAGCTGTAATAATTTGAAATAAAGAAAAGCGGCAATGCAATTCTAAAGGTTTACCTTCGAAAACCGGGTAAAATGACCACTATTTTGTCAGCTTTATTGGCAATACAAAAAAAATCATATTAATCATTTCTGAGACCTTACACCGACGTTTTTATTCACAAAAAAATCTGTGAAGAAAGACAAAAAATAAACATAAATAACCGATATAATTATAATTTATTATAATAATCAAAGATTTTCCAACAATATGCTGTACATGTATAGTAAAATTACGAATATAAAATTAAACAAAATTACTCAGAAATGCATTAACCTATTTCTTAGCGGAGTCTTGCGGAACCTTATGGTTTCAGGGAACACCGGTTGAGAAATACTGTTCTGATTAAATAAACATAGAAGAAGCACGTCGTCGTAGGATAATAGTTCAAGAACTTGTCTAATCGACTATTACTACTGAATTATGAGTGCGATTCTCACTGGAAGCCTTATACTTGTGTCCTTATGCCAAACTAAGCCAAGCTAAGTAAATAATTTAGAACGTCTCAGCGTTGGGTAATAGTTAACAAGCCAGCCTGATTGACCATTATTACTGAGTAATGACTTCCATTCTCATTGGATAACCCATACTTATGACCTTGTGCCAAACTAAGCCAAGCTAAGTAAATAATTTAGAGCGCCTCAGCGTTGGATAATTGTTAACAATCTAGCCTGGTTGACCATTACTACTGAGTAATGAGTTCATTTCTCACTGGATAACTCATAATTGTGGAATGGTGCCAAAACTAAGCTAAGCTTCAAGCATGATGACATGTTCCTTCAGAACTTAGGTTATCATGACTCTTTCCATGTTCCTGTTCGGTATTTTCTGTCAACTGCCACGTATTCTAGGTAATTGCTTTCTCTAGCCTACGCTGCTATTTAACTCATATATGAGGACAGAAGAGATTCGTGTTTTCCCAAGTGTACTTGTGCGAAAGCCGGTGCAACAGACAAGTCCGGAAGTTGAACTCGGCTCGTCTGTTCTCCTTCCCGAGTTGCTAACCGCAAGGTATTACAAGCAAATCCTAAGCTAAGCTTAGTAATTAAAAATAAACCCAGCATTGCTAGTAGTGAATTGTGCTGCGTTTGAAAGCCTACCGCTACTAACTTCTGAATTTGCTTTCTTCTCGTTAGTGGCCCAAATTGGCCAGCTTATTTTTAAAAGTAGAGAAATTCAAAATTTTATAACGCTGAGATTTCAAAAGTGAACCAATTTGGCAACACTGAACGAATTGAGAGATGCCGCTTGAGAAGAGAAAACGAATTGTGTCGATATGAAAGTACTTGGGTCATATGGGCCAGAAATCACACATTATTCTACAGTTGTAAAGAAAAACTATATTCGTTTCTCGTCTTTGTAGTTGGCACTAACAACCTATGACCGAATATTCAGTTAACACTTCTTTGTAGAACATGCGTCAGAGCCAAGAAATTTTAAGTTGCATTACAAGAAACGGGTTCGTGAAAATTGTTATCAATATTTCATCTTAATATTTACGCGTAAATTATAAATTCATTTTAACCTCGATAATTACTCAGCCGAGACGACAAGAATAAAAAATCAAAACGATAGAATGATTAATTCTGGAATGTTATAGTAGCATATTCCGATATCAGTAATTTGAAAGAAAGAAAAAAGGAAAGTAGGAAGGCATGGAGAAACAAAGAAATAAATAAAATATCGAAAGAAGGAAGGAAGGAAGGAAGGAAGGAAGGAAGGAAGGAAGGAAGGAAGGAAGGAATAGAGAAAAGAAAGAAAGAAAGAAAGAATCAAACAAACAAAGGCAGGAAAAAAGAAATGAATAAGAGGAAAGAAATCAAGAAAAGAAAACAGGAAAGAAACACAAATAAACGTAAGAAAGAAAGAAAGAAAGAAAGAAAGAAAGGAAGGAAGGAAGGAAGGAAGAAAGAAAGAAAGAAAGGAAGGAAAAGTTGGTAGGCATGTAGGTAGTTTATTATCCATAGAAATAAAATGGTTTATTGTCTGCATACGGCTTTTGGTCATAGGGCTAGTAAGTTAGTAAGCTAGTTTAACCGACCAAACGCTAATGGTAATGAGTTCAATCCTCGCCTCACTGAGTGCCTTGCTAATGTAACCTTGTGCCAAGCGAGGATAAACTTGGTATATACTTATGTAGCCATATATACATGTATACAGGGTGCGATTGATAAATTGTCGTCTAAATTACGTAACAATGAAAATAACACTGACATCTCATTTTGACAGCTATATTTACCAAATTTACACAAAAATATCTTGAAGTACTAAAGATTAAATTTATTCAATAATCTCGCCACTGGCTTCAACAACGGCCTCTAAACGACTTCAAAATCTCCTGCAACTCTTCTGCACGGTTTCCTTGTTTAAGCTGGTGAATGCTGCCATAATCCTTGCCTTTGTTGTTACAAGGAATTTTGTTGGTTTCTTGCTCAACTGCGCCCAATACATAGTAATCAAGGGAATTTCAGTCTGAGGAGTTATATGGCCAAGTGT
Source organism: Acanthosepion lycidas (assembly GCA_963932145.1). NCBI lineage: Eukaryota > Metazoa > Mollusca > Cephalopoda > Sepiida > Sepiidae > Acanthosepion > Acanthosepion lycidas. The sequence goes on from OZ010596.1 coordinate 33,163,137, forward strand.
AAGGGGCGATATGGTCGCAGAAATTGTCTGACAGTTATGACTAGGTTCTCCTGCTTGTGTGCTGAATCCTGTTTGACATAGACTGTTCCAGCAACCACCCTCTTGACCAAGGGCAACACTCAAGGCCCTCACCAACAAATTCGGGAGTTCTTTTCTGATCAGAACGATCAGAGTGAGTTTTCCGAGTTGTCGTGCCTGCGTAATTACTCATCCAACTCTTTCCGAATCCTCTGTACTGTCCTCAGATTGACACCCAGACACTATGAAATGTTCGTATTGGAGCTTCCGGCGCGAATACCAAGCAGTACATTATGCTGTTTCCAAATTTCTGGCGGAGTGTATTGCATCATGGTGCTCTTTTTCTCACAGACGATACCCAACTAAAAACAAAAAAAAGAAAAGAAACGCGCATAGGCGAAATTAAAAAATATAAAATGGTGACAATTTACTAATCGCACCCTGTAGCATGATTAAAAGTTTTGGTTCAATAATGAATTTAAACCAAAAGTAAGAAATAAATATTTTTTTAATCCATGACCTGAACGTTCAAATGGAATCAACCTGACAGAATTTAATGGTAATTTTCTAAGCATAGCTTAGATGTGGTACAAGGCTGAAAGTATGGGGCACTCAATGAAAATCGAACTCACTATTCAGTCGTAATTGTTCTTGCGAGACGAGCTTGCTAACCATTACACCACATCGAGGTGCCCAAAGATTTTTTTAAGCGTGGCTTTGATGTGGCACAATGCCGAAAGTATGAGGCAGCCAGTGAGGATCGAACTCACTATCCAGTTGGAATTGATTTTACGAGACGAGCTTGCGAGCCATTACGCCACGTCGAAATGCCCCTGACAGCGCTTAATGATTGAAAGATACGAGATAGAATTTTATTTCCTCGCATTCAAGTTACACTTACTAAATCGAGTACGCTAATTGCGAATCCAAACACAAAACACTTCTATCACGTCAGCATCATTGCGTTATGCGTATGATTTAAAGATACCTTGTCTTATATTTTATATTAACAACACTGGGGAAAAAAACTTTTTGTCTACTACCCAGATGTCTGAAAGTTAAATAGTTAAGTAGGTTAATTTTGAATGTGTATTTGAATTGCCCACAATGCATCAGTTTTGGGGGCTTTTTTAATATGCTCATAACATGTTTATTTTCACAGTAAATATTATATCAACAGTTTATTAGTATTGTATATAATATATATATGTTCAAGGCAAAAAGTATGTTAGTAGATAGTAAATTTATATTCAAGGGAAATTTAGATGCCAATAGTGAAAAAACAATATAAAAGAACTATTAGGTTGGTGCAAAAATAATGACGTAATAATGTCGTTTTTTGACGTATTTTTTAACGTCAAACAACGGCATTATTACGTCATTATTTTTTGCACCTACCTAATAATTAGTGTCGAGGTAGAGTTTATTCCTTACATCTGATAGATCCTTAAATCCCATAAATATTCCATTTCGTAAAGAAGAAACCAGTTCCGTAGATGACCGTATTTAGTGAACATCATTTTGTTAATTAAATCCAAGACGGTCAGCACGCAAACAATCAATGTTACGTAAAACTATATAAAATATTGAATAAAACAATCGCACGTATCTTTCCTTGCTCATATTGAGAGGATTTTGAAAGTGTTGCTGCAGACGTCAAATAGGGTTTGTCATTTACAATGAAAACTATTTAAAAATAGCTGAAATCGGCAAGAATTTTCATATCCAGTTAACTTTATCGCTAACAAGGTTGACGTGCACGTAGTAACTTAACACGGACTAGGTAAACGATTTGTTCTTGATTCGTTCAGTAAATATATATTAGTCAGTTCTCTATGGTCTGTGTGATCCATTAGTGATTCCTTAAATCTGATATTCCTTAAATTGAGCTTTTGCTATACAAGTTTTATGTATAATACCTTCAGTAATGTTTACAATGCTTCACTTGCTTTAGCACTTAGCATGTCTCTCGCTGTAAAAAATGCCCATCCTATTTTGGTGAATCTGGTTTTGATACTTTCATTCCCTTTCGGGTGTGACCTGGTGAAACCACCCACCATACTAATTTCTTATGGCACCGAGCTCCGTTGAAAAAAAAAAGATGTGATTAACCTTTACCACACTGCAGGTGACAATAGTCGCCGTAGAATTGTCTCCCTTTGCAACTCTAGTCGCATTCTGTCCCCTTGAGACAGTTGCTATAAATAAACACTTGTCAACTGTTATTTCCGGTATTTTAAGCTGGAAATTTGCTACTACTGCTTTGGAACAAGACTAAACTTCCGTTTTCCAATGCCATTTTGAATTCTTCTAGACTCTACACGAGGCGTGACACCGATTAAACCCACGTTAATTTTTTCGCGATTTTTTGAAACAAAAATGGCTGCATCAATATCCAACAAAATACGCATGTAAAACGTAATGTATTAGGTTGGTGCAAAAATAATGACGTAATAATGTCGTTTTTTGACGTATTTTTAACCTCAAAAAACGACATTATTACGTCATTATTTTGGCACCAACCTAATATTATATAATGCATTGCATCAAAATATTACTCATTCATTCTTTTATTAGTGTACAAAAATTAAAATCTATATGCACAATACAAAGTAAGTTATAACAATTTTAAAACGGTTGGTGTCCATGTTTTTGCACTCTCAAAAAAATGCAGTGGCAGGGAAGACAACTCTAGAAAGAAATTAGCGTGGTAAAGGTTAAAAGGTTTTTTAAGAGACGTTCGGCATCTCAGTTTTTGATATGCTATTAATTTGTCCTATAATAAATTAGTATAGTTTTCAGCCCTGTCAAGACCAAAATGAATCACATATCGTCAAGTAAACTGGATACTAATATCAGTCTGTTAAGTGTTATACGTAACACACGATTGGGAGATCATATATCTTCCGGCTCGTCAGTGACTAGGCAGATATTCCCGCAGTAAGCTGCCATTTCCTTCTGCAGTAGACTGGTTGCAAACCAAGGGTATATGACTCAGTCTGTCCTGCTATTCAACCCATAGCTGGGCGGTAATGAGATTGATTTATATCTTTCCCTGGGGTATTTGTACGTAAGTGAATGTAACGACTCTGTAACTCGACTAGAATTCGAACTCAGCACTCCGATTTCTTATTATCCATTACACCATAACGTACATCACATTGATATTAATATACAGGATATCCTCCCCGAAAAAATATACAGGATGCCCCTCCCCCACATCATTGACATCATAGGCAATTCTCGCTCAAATGATCTCAAATTTTAACAAAATGTGTATAAACTGTGCGGACTTATCTCAATGATAATCTACCAGGAAGATGGATTGATAATGATAATGTACTGTTGAAATGACCACCGCATTCGCGTAACTTGATAATTTGTGATTTTTTTTTTCTATAAGGTTATGTGAAAGGACAGGTTTGTATCCCTTCTCTTCCTACAAGCCCAGGGGAACTTAAGCAGAGAATCAATGAAGAATGTTACCGACATGCTACAGAGCATTTGGCAGGAGCTGGACTACCGATTTAATGTGTGTCGTGTCACAAGTGGTGCGCATATTAAATATTTGTGTTGTGATACTTTATGAACTCGGTTATAAAATTTACATCCCTTTGAATATCGTGTTCGAACTTTGCTAAATAAATCTTTTATTGTTCAACTTGAAGCCTATTTAATTTCGTTTGTCTGAGACAATGTAGTTACTCAAATATTCACATTTTAAATGATGTCAGTTCTTTTTTGACACCCTGTATTATTGTTGTGTATCGTTGCAAGAGTAACAAATGAAAACACCAAAGTATTGCCCATGAGGCGGAAACAAAAGAAGACAAGATATGTTAAAAATAAATTAATCTGTATTGCCAGTATAATGGATCGAAGCGGAATATCTCTTATGTGGGCAAGGGTGGTGACCTGTGCGATAGTAGAGTTGGCTGTGTACGAGCCTGGCGTCGAAGCTTGTGTCGGATCGGTTGACCAAGAGGTCACTAATGAACTCTGTGAACTGCCAGTGTACTGCTTTGAGTGTCGCCGAGCGGGTCCTTTTAAACAATCAGGGTGGATACATGATTCAGCGTTTTGGTTTTTTTTCGTTTTGTTTTTTTTTTTTTTCGTTTTTTTTTTTTTTTTTTTGCTTTGTTTTGCTAGAGCGGAAACATTCGTGATTGACTCCGACGTTTAAATGTTTTTTGTTGTTTTTTGGTGGGTTGCGGGTTAGCCAGATGCGATGCTCGGGGCCTCTGAGCACAAAGGTACTTTTTATTTTATTTTTTATTTTGCTTTCGTATCGGCTACATCCGGCCAACAGGATTTGGTGTGCAGTGAATCAGAAAGCGTCGAATTTGAACCAAAGTATAATAGTATTGATATAATATTGTAGCTTGAACACATGCTATGCGTATATCTCAACACCCTGCCGTGATAGGACAATTCTGTATATGTATTCAGCGTACTCTATACAGAATCAGCGTACTCATTTTAGTTCGGTAGAGTTTTATTTGCCTGGGGAACAAACAAAAAGTTCGTATTTTTTTCTCCTCGTTATCAGCCTCACCATCAACTTTTGGTTTGTCATGTTGATTTCACTCGTTATTAGTGTAGATATACTCTTTTGAAGTTTATCTGGTAGTAAATGATGTGTGTAGATAGTTATGAAAATACTTACAGACTGCTTACAGGCAGGTAATTTCTTTCTTTTTAACGCTGCTACATGCTAAGGATAACTTGAGCCGAGCGTGTGAGCAACGATGAGGTCTTAGATATGATGCAAACAAAGAGGAGGCATATACTTAATATCAAAAAGAGGCAACTGAAGTACCTGGGACACATAATGAGAAAGGAAGGGCTGAAGAATCTGATACTCACAGGTCGAATAGAGGGAAGAGAGACGAGGGAAAATAACGCATGACATACCTTAAGCAAGTGGATGACAGAACGTGGTCTGGGGGAAGAAGCAGAGGGAAGGGACATGTTGAGAGCTGCAAGGGATAGAGGAAGATGGAGAGCCATGATCGCCTACGTCCTGAAAGGACATGGCACATAAAAAGAAAAGTTTCTCTCTCTTTTCTGTAAATATTTTAATGGCAGTTGTTCTAATGAGCTCTCTTCCTTGGTGCCCCAACCGCATGAATAAAAGGTAACCTTGAAAATGGCAGGAAACTTTTTGGTCATTTGATAGACTGAATATTGTTTCAACGAATACTTGATTTCGGGTTAGATAGCCTGGAACATTTCGCAAATAAGTTCCGCTTAAACATTTATTAGAGTAATTTTTATCCGCTCAGATCATGATATTTATTTATTTATTTATTATTTTTATTGCCGTTTTCTTTTTCTTTTTCTTTTTTGGTTGGGTTCCTTCCTTTATTTAATCTGTAAATAAATTCAAGAGAAGAGGTGTCGTGTCACTTTGCAAAATTAACGATACTGTTTGGTATACATATCGACCATGTTCATGTATGGAGATATTCAAGATGCTAGATAATATAGACGGTGTTGATTTTAAAATAGTTTAAGGGAATTCAAAACTGAATGCGTAATATAACCTTGTTTACACTTTTTCATCTGTAAGAAATTTTCTCATCATTAAACTAAATCATTTCAAACTATTAGATTATCCGTAAAGTGATACCACTTTTCCGAATAAGGAAAGAATTTCTTCATATGGTCAGTCAGTTATGTGCCATGCGTGATACACGCTTAGGCGATCATGTATCTTTCGATACATCACTGACGAGATTTTTTCCCGCAGTAGGTTGCCATTTCTTTCTGCGGTAGAACCCGGTCTGTCCTGCTATTTACCTATAGCTGGAGGGAGAAGGAAAGGATTCATATCTTTCCCAAGGGTCAGTCAGTTATGTGCCATGCGTGATACACACTTAGACGATCATGTATCTTTCGATACATCACTGACGAGGCAGATTTTTTCCTGCAGTAGGTTGCCATTACTTTCTGCGGTAGACCAGTTGTCATCTAAGGCAATAGAACCCGGTCTGTCCTGTTATTTTACCCATAGCTGGGGGAGAAGAAGAGGATTCATACCTTTCCCCAGGATCTGACTGGAATTCGAACTCGGCTCTCCGATCCCTCAATCCGAGCCACTATCCATTACTCCAACGTCTTCACGTGGTATAAACATTAAATGTATTTTTCAAAATGATAATCATTACTATTTTGTTAAAGCCATATCTCTTCAGGACATAGTGGACCATGGCTCTCCAAAAATACCGTCATTTTTATTATATGAATTGAACCTTTCGGGAATTATAGTGAACTGTTTTCCCGTTGCTTTTGCTGAGATTTGGAATTCAGAGTTTTTGTTCTCAACTGGTCACTTACACGCAAATATTCTTTGAAAAAGTATAAATCTACCTCCACTCTCCAGCTATGGGTTAAATAGTAGAATGTGTATTTGAAAAAAAATTGCATAGTTATTTTCAAAGAATTATTGATGCAATATACAGTCGCCAAAAAATGAATTATTCTCACAATCCAAGAAATATGTTTCGGATTTAAATAATCCACAAGATGGGGGATAAGCCATAAAAAGCCAATCAATCAATTAATCAACTCTTAGATTAGCTACCATCTAAGGCTAGAAAGCTTAGTCATCCCTGCTATTTAACTCATAGTTGGGGGAATGGATGAAAAGACTGATTAATGCGTTTCCCAAGGAAGCTGTATTAAATCATTATTAGCCATGACAAAGCTCACTATGAAACAAATTATTTTATTCATTGTTGAAAGAATCTGAGATTGAAAACAAAAAAAAAAAACGGAGTCATTATCCCAGCAGAACTCTAGCCACATAAGATTTTAATAAGAAATCTATAGAAGATGGTTGGTTTAATCTATTACGAGCTCTTAGAAGAAGACAAAATAATCGCAGTAAATATTTATTTTCAATAACGAGTAAAGAGGAGAAATTTATGTCGCAGGTATCCCGCTTTGCTTAACAGAAAGTTTTAGCCTCTCGAATTATAATTTAAGTCCCCAACGATTAAAATAAATCGGATAATTAAATTAGAAGATCTGCTTTAACCTCACTATTGACAGTAATTAACAGTTTCAAATTATCACGTATTCAGGTAACTGTTCAGAAAACGTTTCTTAGAGGCAAAAAGGTAAGATGCCAATTCAACACAATCAGAATTAGTTTCGTCTAGTATCCCAGATTCTTTCAAGAAGGAATAAAAGAATTTGTTTTACTGTGTTTAAACACTTTTTTTCTGATCGGAAAGTAACCAACCATTTCCTATTAACGAAAAAAATATCCTACCTCGAGTAATTCTGCCTTAGTCCACTTCAAAATATTCTGCTGTAGACCTCACAAACTTATTAACAGCGTATTTTTATTTTTCAAAGTAGTCAGAAAAATAATCTTTGAGGACCGCCACACACACACACACTTACAGATCTCTTCTCTAAATCGAATCGAGTTCTCTCAGTCACTGTGTGTTTATCTAAAAATAAATACGCTTAAATTTACATTCATCTCTACCCTTCGCCAACGACTTAGTGGTAGAATCCCTAACTGACGCCAATTCAGTTGGGTTTCGACCCTAGATAGAGGCAACCGGACGTCTAGCCACACTGATGAGCTGTGGATGACAATCTATAGATAGATAGATAGATAGATAGATAGATAGATAGATAGATAGATAGATAGAGGAAAATATATGACAAAGTGGTAAATGTTTTCTTGGGACGCGTTTCGTCTTTTTGGACTTCAGTTAAAATTTGTTATGTTGATGCGACTACCCACGAAGTCCTAAAGGACCAAATGCGTCACAAGAAAACATTTTCCACTTTGTCATATATTTTTACCAATATAAAAATATATATCGTTATCTCATATATATATATATATATATATATATATATATATATATATATATATATATATATATATATATATTGTGTATTTAGGCAGCAAATTCTCTTTTAGGCATGTCTGATTGAATAAATTACAGACATTATGTCTACTAATTTTTAACAAAATCCGTTCATACTCACGAATAACATTCCGTGTTAAAGGATGAGAGAAATGTGCTATAACTGTTTAAATTTCTTTTATTTTCATTTCCCAAGTACTTTCGATCTTCTTCCACATTCAACACATTGTCAACCGTTTTGAATTTTAAAGTATAATGAACAATTTATGGTAATTGATAACAACGCCCAACTTTGTATAAATACTTGTACTAATGAACAACATATAGTTTTGTACCACTTGCATCCCTGAAGATGATATTGGAAGAAGATCGAAAATACTTGGAAAATGAAAATAAAAGAAATTTAAACAGCTATAGCACATTTCTCTCATCCCTTAACATCAATACACAGAGTTTGTAAGAAAACAGTCAAAAAGAGAGAATTTTGGTATTTGCCATTTTGTTTGGACCATATATATATATATCACACATTATGAAATGGACAAAGGCCGAGAATTATTTTAAGACATTTTTATATTTATACATTCTTTTTATAGATACAAATATTTAAGTAAATGCTCTGTTTATAATAAACAACATTTACCGGTCTGAATGTCCGAGAAATTTTCATAGAAAATATTCGTCCTCCGACAGGATTCGAACCTGTATCCTATACGGAATCGTCATTTAGCTCGATGTGCCTTTACCGATTTGGCCACAGAGGCGCGCTCGGTTTGCAAGGTCGAATTTACTGTATTTGAACTTCAATCTTCCATGGATCTCTCACGTACATTCATATCGGCTCATGGCGTATCAAATGTAAACAAATGACGTCACACATTATGAAATGGACAAAGTCCGACAATTATTTAAAAATGTCTTAAAATAATTGTCGGACTTTGTCCATTTCATAATGTGTGACGTCATTTGTTTACATTTGATACGCCATGAGCAGATATAAATGACGGTTCCGTACAGGATACAGGTTCGAATCCTGTCGGAGGACGAATATTTTCTATGAAAATTTCTCGGACATTCAGGTCGGTAAATGTTGTTTAATACTGTTTATTATAAACAGAGCATTTACTTAAATATTTGTATTTATAAAAAGAATGTATAAACATAAAAATGTCTTAAATATATAAATATATATATATATATATAAACTTCTCAACTATTTAAGCGTCATACGTTAGGTTTTAATCAAATGCCAGAACCAAAGCGACTCATATTTCTTTTATAAAAATTAAGCTCTCTACAGGTTGCTGGTAAAACCTATTCAGACACAACCTTGTAGCAAATACAATATTCCTGGATGGATGCTCTGAACGGAATGCTAGATTTATACATAAATTACTTACACTTTTCAACTTCATCTCATACCTACAAATATACATACAAATACATACACATACACATACACATGCACACACACACATATATACATAGTACGTTAATGTATGCGTTGTGTGTGTGTGTGTGTGAGAGAGAGAGAGAGAGATAGAGAGAGAGAGAGTGATGGCCCCAAGCCTGCTTATATATGATGTAATTATAATAGAAAAAGCAAGTAGAAAATAAATGTTTCTTTTGGCAAGAAGCCTTTTTATTTGACCTTGTCCTCAAACATCCTAACATAGAAGAGAGTAAGTAGAAAGTATTACAATTTTGCGTGAAAATACTAATATTATATTCGCAAAATGTGGATGGCAATAAACTTAGTCGCCGGTAACCACACGAAAAAGGGAGCCATTTTCCTAATTATCTCCCTTACTGAAAACTCCGAATTAATAGCCCCCTCTGTTTAACAGTAACGCTTGCATTCATTTCCGAATACTGACAATGTCATTCCTCTTATTTTCAATCCATTTTTGTACTAAAAGTCCTATAGTTAATTTGTTTGCTAAAGTAAAATTGTTCACAATAGAGTTTTTTTTTTATAAACATGTCACCCCATGCAAGGCAATAAAACCATTAAGACATAAAGGGTTACTGAGTATAAAAGAATTTAAAAAAAAACAACATTAAGGACTGGGAAGAATGGAAGAATAATCAAGACAGTAGACAACGATTGACATTGCATTTAAATTTTTGAAGATCAAAGTTGACAGGAAAGCATGGACTCCGAAGAGTGTTCCACAAACGAGAAGTGCGAGAAAAGAAACTGTTAGCATCGAACTTATACTTACATCTAGCCAGCTGAACCGTAAATTGATGAGACCTTGTTGCCGATCTAGTACTGCGTTTAAACTCATAATTCAAGCAAAGAGTTCATCCGAACAATTACTATGAAAGCATTTATAGAAAAGGCACAAGGAAGCTACATTATGGCGGTGGGAAAGTGACCGAAGCCGAGACGCCAGGTCAGGACCAATAATATTGCTGATTCTTTGGATTCAAGAATCTCTAAAAAAATATAGCAGTAGCGCCGGACCATATGTAGCAGCAACATTTAAAGCATGGGCGAATGGTAGACTTATAAATATACAAGATAGATTCTGGAGAGAAAATCTATCTAGTACGATACATTGAAGCAACTTACTTAGAAGCAGACCTAGCAATGTGTTCAATATAACCTTTCGACTTCATATCAATCGAGAATGTTAGCCCGAGAAGGTGTCAAGAGTCATCCGGAGGTTAGCATCAGCCAGACTGATGGCAAGCAGAAAGGGGTCTCAAATGCTTAATAGAGAGAAGCTATCACTTGCCCCAGTTGACAGAAGATTGCAGGTTTATGTTGAGATCAGCTGCCAATTTGACTTTATCGAACTGATCAGACTTACAATCGAGACAGGAGAACATTGTTGTGTCATAAGTTGAGAACTGGTGTCATCAGGAATGCCATTGATGAAAATTAAGAATAAAGTACCTCCAGGATAGAGTGTTGGGAGACAACTGCATTAATACAAATAGATCTAGAAGAGTGGCAGTTACATTAAATATTTTTAAAAATATTCATTAGCGATTGTATTCATTAATTCCTGACTATTTACAGACCTTTTTTTTTTCATCTTCAATCTACAATGTTCTTGCTCTTCAGTCAACGTTGATCTTTCAGAATTTAAATGCAAAGTCAAAAGTTATCTTCTGTCTTCCTAATTTATGACTTTTTATCGTAATCTCTCCTTAATAATATTTTTCTCATATATTCTCACATTTAGTAAGTAAACCTTTGCGTCTTAGTGATTTTATTGTCTTTATTGGGGTGAAATGATTAAAAAAGACCAAAATAAAAACTCCTTCAAAATAAAATTTAAAAAAAAAACTACTTAATCATCAAAGATGTCTCTAAATATTTCATTATGGGCGACTAAAAAGTATTTTTAAAATGGCTAAAACTACAAGAAATAACAGTATATAGATATAACAGTGGTTATAGATAAGTAAATCCAAAACACCAGTAACGGTAAAATCAGTGGATATAGATAAGTAAATCCGAAACTCTACTAACGGTAAAATCAGTGGGTATAGATAGATAAAACCCAAACCCTGCGAACGGTTAAATTACTGCGTATAGATAAGTAAATCCGAAGCCCTACTAACGGTAAAACCAGTGTATATAGATAAGTAAATCCGAAACCCTATTAATGGTAAAATCAGTTAGTATTAATAACTAAAACTTACACCCTACTAACGGGAAAATCAATGCGTATAGATAAGTAAAACTTAAACCCTACTTACGTATACCGGGTTTAAATACAAGCAGCTGCTAAAATAATAATAATAATAATAATTCGTGTTATGTCCTTTCTGGACGTGGGAGATTATCGCTCTATACAACTTCTATCTTTGGTTGCCATTTCTTTTAATCTATCTCCTAATCCCTTTCTCCCAACCAATTACCCAAGTTCGTATGGTAGGCAATTCAATGCTTTCCTCTGTCTCTCTTGACTTACTTAATGTCCTTTGAGTATCAAATTCTCCAAACCTTCTTTCCTCATTATGCGCCCGAGAAATTTCAACTGCCTTTTCATGATTATAAGTATAAGTGTCTTTTTTTTGTTTCCAGTTTCCCTAAATCCTCCTCGTTGCAATGTATTACTCTCTTTGTAATCATTAGTGCGAATGAAGAATTTGGCCTGTTTGTTTAACAGCACCTAACCATAATATCTCAAGTTAAATAAAACGTATTAAAATAAGTGACAGTTTCATGCGCATGCGTAAGGCTCGGTACTTCTGCTAACATGGGTCTGTAAAATCATCAGCTCTTATTCTTGACAAAGCGCGTAAATGTTTGATCCCAAGTAGCAGTATCTAGGCGTAATTCATTTTTTATAGGCACTATGCTAGTAGTTAAGTAATTTATAGTGCATTTATCGATATTCTTTAAATTTTTACTGTACTATCTCACATATCATCATAAACTACACTTCTTACCGCCTCCTCCTTTTACTGCTTCTACAACATCTTTCAGTATCCCTCTACCTTGAGTAGTTCTTGAGCCTTTTATTGGGTGAACATGAATAAAAAAATATATGAAATCATTAAAATTCTGTTAGTGATATCTCAAGCAACTTGTTTTAAGAATAAAATGCAGACTAAAAATTTGTCTAGAATCTTTCTTTCTACATGGTATATTACATTTGATAGAGTTCGACGCCTCCGAAGGGATTTCCGGAGCATTATGACGGATTAGATATATAAGAGATGAGACAGACAAAAATTGAAACAAAATGTAAATATTGTAGATATCGGAAAACTTCCAGAAGTTAGGAATATATTTTCATCTGAAAGAAGGAAGTTTATTTCGTTTTCAAAAGCTGGATTCAAGCTGACATCCGAAACGAATTTCTTACCATTTGAGGATGATATATAGATATGAACAGAATTTTAATAGATAGATAGATAGATAGATAGATAGATAGATAGATAGATAGATAGATAGATAGATAGATAGATAGATATTTGTACAATTATTTATAATTATATGTGTGTAGATAGATAGATAGAGATATGAGGAGAATTAGATAGATATTTGTACAATTATTTATACATATCTACACACACACATATATATTTATAAATAATTGTACAAATATCTATCTATCTCTCTATATATGTTATTCCTCTTCATATCTCCCTCTCTCTATATATATAATTTTATACATATATATATATACATACATATATATATATGTATATAGATAGATAGTTGTACAATTATATATATATATTATTATATATGTATAAAATTATATATATATAGAGAGAGAGATATGAAGAGGAATAAGATATATATATATATATAGATAGATAGATAGATAGATAGATAGATATTTGTACAATTATTTATAAATATATATGTGTGTGTGTAGATAGATAGATAGATAGATAGATAGATAGATAGATGTGAGCAGAATTAGATAGATTGATAGATAAACAGATATTTGTACAATTATTTATATATATATATATATATGTATATATATACATATATATATCGAGAGAGAGAGATAGATAGATAGATAGATAGATAGTTGTACAATTATATATATATATATATATATATATATATATATATATATATATATATACATATACATATACATATAGATAGAGAGATATGAAGGAGAATAAGATAGATAGATAGATAGATAGATAGATAGATAGATAGATAGATAGATAGATAGAAGCAGAATTAGATTGATAGATAAACAGATATTTGTACAATTATTTATATATATATATATGTATATATATACATATATATATATATATATATAGATAGATAGATAGATAGATAGATAGATAGATAGATAGATGTACAATTATATATATATATATATATATATAGATAGATAGATAGATAGATAGATAGAGAGAGAGAGAGAGAGAGAGAGAGAGAGATATGAAGGAGAATAAGATAGATAAATAGATAGATAGATAGATAGATAGATAGATAGATAGATAGATAGATAGATAGATAGATAGATATGCCTATCAAACAGAATCTACATTGCTTTTTTTCTTTCTTTCTTTTTTCTATTTTTATATATAATCACAATACTTTGTTTGTGTAAGGTGGATGACTTAAAATACGGAAATTATGTGTGTTCCCTACGTTTACAAATATGCGGTTGAATAATAATCACGGGATATCGTTATGAAGAAGGCAGGTTTGTTAGTTTACGTTAAATGCTTCTGCCGAATGGAAAAGAATGCAAAATGTATAAGCCTGTTGCTTTAAAATGAGAAACGCAACCCACTGCATTGTAATGATGTGTTTCTAAATGCAGGTGACTATTTTAAGTCGAACGCGTGTGCACGCATTCGCCTCGTGTTATTCAAGTTGATCAACTCTCTTGTAATACAGTAATATAAAGTGATTTTATTTATTTATTCTAGGCCAGGTGATCTCTGTGTTGTGCGTTAAACGCTTATAATACAATCGCGGGAATTGCTCGTTCCATCTTTCAGTGTGACCACCCCGGTCCCCCATCGCCTACCTACCTATATTTCAGCTTTCTCGTCTTCCACCAACTTTCTCTTCTCCACCTGCTTCCACAGCTTTCAGCAGCAGCTTCGTCAGCACTATCGTCGTAACCAATAGGGGATGGCATCATTATTACCAGTAGCAGCTGGTTTGCCTTGGAGTTGCCAAACCTGGGCCCCCGTCATCTTTACACGAACAGCGACCGCTTGGAAAGAAATAGAAAGTTGCAATTATTATTAAGCTCGTTTTGTTTTTTTTGTTTTTTTTTTAATGCTTGCCGTTTGTTTATTGTATGGCGTAACGGTAAAATATATATATATATTGGCAAAAACAAGGGAGAGGAGAACCCCCAAATAACAGAAAATAATAGAGAGTGAGGAATACAGCTATTGTAACTGCCGGCTCGACCGCTATTCTTCGAATGAAACCTCGGCTATCACCCCACAACAATGGTGTTCAAAGACTTTTACTGAGAATTTGTAAGTTGATATTTTCAGTTTTCTACGCGAAACGTTATCTTGAATGTTTTGAACAGTTCTTTAAACAATTCTATTCAGTAGCTTTTTTTAACTCCCCCCCTCACACACACAACTTTATACAAAAATGTACTTATGATCAAAGTTATATGACTAATCGATACGTGGATGCAAAAATCGGTTTTCCGGTCTATTTCTCTCGTTGTTAATTGACCGGCGGCTCAAGTCCCAACGTGGAGCCGGTTTTTCATTCTTTTTAAACTTGTCTTCTTACACCTGAGAGAGGACGTGCAAAAAAAAAAAAAAAAAAAAAAAAGAAAGAAAGAATTAAAGAATAAAAAAAAACGAAGTGAATATTTTATATATTTGTCATCTCTGTATTTAAAATCTTCTTTAAAATTGTTAAGCAACACAAAATTCTCCCTGCGATATTCCATTCTTTAAAATAAATATACGGTTCATTTGTTCCGGTTTACAGAATAGAAAATCTTTCTTCCTATACGTTTTACAATGACAATTTATTTAAATCTCATCTTATTATACTTTTATCCACCTCTGGTCATTTTCTTGGAAGATCTATTTTTAAATGCCGGGTGCATATGATATGTAAATGTTCTCTATGTATATCTAATAGTTTCTGATAGAATGTCATTACTTTTTTAATTTTTTATAACAACATTTTTTATAATTTTTTTAAAGTATTTAGGGTGGACCAAAAGTAATTATGCAGTTAGTATGCACTTTACATTTATTTTTATTTTTAATTATTACTTTTATATTTATTTGTTACAGTTATATTTGTTTAAAACTGTTTATGTACATTTTTTTAACAAATTACATTTTTTTTAGCACAGTTTAATCTCTTAAGTGCTCAAAATGTCCTTTTTCGATATTGCAAAATTCCTCGAACCTCTCCCGAACATTATGACACACAGCACGACACAAATCCTGGTTTGCATCAATTTCAATAAATACTTCTGAGATGTACTCTTTTAATTCGTTCACTGTGTGGGGATTTCTATCATAAACGTTGTTCATGACTAGCACTCCCTCCCCCAAAGAAATCCATTGGTGTTAGGTCAGGTGAACGTGGTTGCCATTCATTGCTGCCCCTTCTTTCCGAACCAACGCCGTGGAAAGGTTTGATTAGGTTAGTCCTTTACTGCCAAAGCATTATAGGGAGGTGATGCTTCTTGCTAAAAGAACAGTTCGGCGAAGTTAATTTCTCAACTGTAATCTAAAACGTGAAACAAACACAGAAACAACTGTAAGCCTACTTTTGACCCACTTTGTATAAATGTACTATATTTATTTTACAATTTTTATAATAATAATACTATATATTTTTTATAATTTTTTTATAATGATTGTACACTTTCTTCCCTTACTTTTGAATGTCGTTTTGGTAATATTGTAAGTGGCAGTTTTTTGCAGTGAGCGGAGTAGAAATGTTTAAAAACTATGTCTTTCGAACTTGGTCTTCAGAATCGTCAATGCAATAATAATAATAATAATAATAATAATAATAATTTGTGAGTCTTTTTACCGCTTTTGCTGTCCGTGTCAAGATGGAAAGAGAAATACCTTATAGAATTCCCTGTTCTGCCATTAAATCTACACAATTTAGTTGTCTTCGTAAATTCTTACGAAGAGCAGAATTTTTTTTACCGAAAGGATAACATTGTATTCATTCATTGTTATTTTAATTCTGTGTGAATAAGGTCACATGTTTTCCCCCCACCCATTTTCTCTCTCTTTCTCCCTCCTTCCCCACGGAAGAATAATATGACCAAAAACAGAGAGATTAATAGACCCTACTATAAGAATCCTAGAAAGGACATTCTTGAGAATAACCCCTATTTTCATTCGAGTGTCACTGTCGCTTGTTGAAGTATGGAAATATCTTTGAAATAACAAAAAGAAAATCCATCTCTTGCATACAACAACAATTAAATGATGTATTTTAGAATCATTTCATATATAAATGGTCCCTTTACACCCATTTAGAGATTTATTTAAGAAGATGACAATTAAAGAGGAAGACTTCTAATTTGTGTTTAAACAATGACCTCCAAGCTTTAGGGAAGACTGACAGAATTTATTTCTTATAATTATGAAATAAAGTTGGCCTTTAACTTCTTAAGAATAATGAAAATACTTAAAAAAAATATTTGCCGTTTAGATATTTTCGATAAATTCGATAATTTCAGTAATTTAGAGGATTTCGACAATTTAAGTAATTTCGATAATTCCACTAATTTAAGTAATTTCGATAATTTCAATAATTTAGGTAATTTAGATAATTTCAATAATTTTAAAACAATTAATTGATTTTTTTCTTTCTTTCATTATAATTAATAGTTACACGTGTTTGAGTAGATATCTGTATTTCCTCTTTAATCAGGGGAAACCACTTTCAATCCTAGTGTGCTTTACCGTTATATATATATATATATATATATATATATATATAAGTGAACATTGAAGTCAGCATTCAGAGGCGACAAG